>OZ022528.1:14124006-15324006 GCA_963989415.1 Cerceris ruficornis
TATTTACCAAAGACAGTTGTGAATTATTAATAATTACCGGTTTATATGACAAATAAGACATCTTTAAAAGAATTATTTTTATTTTTTCGTCGAAACTAATAACTGAATTGTGCACATTTTAGTTTGTTTTCGATTTAAGGTAAAGGCACCAGTAGTTGACCAGTTAAGACAAATTTTTATCGTAAATGGTTGTAACTTTTTGTATACTTATTATATAGTGGAGTTCAATGCGTGAAAATGTTCCTTGAACTTCAGACATCATATAACAAAGCATACTTTTTCGAAAAGTAAAGCGTGACATAAAAATTATAAACGTTTATCGATAGAGTATCACTGCATCAGTAGTTGACCATTTGCGAACCTGAAAAAACCAGTAATTGACCTTTCTATCCGTTAGTAGTTGACCACTTATGTTAGAATCAAAATCACTAGAATCAATTGCTTTCATATTGTTTATTGGTAATAATTATCACTAATAAACAGACGTAAGATGTAATTATAATAATTAAACAGATAAACATGAACACAAAAACATTTATATCTAAATATATTGATTCCATATGACATCTAACTCTGGAATAGAATAAACATTTCGAGTTTTACTCGTTTTAGTGGGTTCCTCAATATGAGAGAGTATAATTTCCCAATCGCATTCGAGCACGTCAGGTGTCTCTGGCCATTTCCATAATCGCCCATGTTTCTGCATAGATGATATAGCCGCTTTGCTCTTACAAGGGAATATACCGAACCCGTACACGCCGATTTTGATGAAAATGATATGGTAGATAGTTCTCGAAAAAATATTTGACACGTATTTTTTTATATCTGCAATCGTCCACATTGAAGGGGTGATAATAGCCCTCAAACTTTGGGGTTGAAAATGTTTTTTTCGAAATATCTCCGAGATTAAAGGGCGCACGGAATTTTTTTTTAAAATTGTGCGCCTTGAGATTACGAATCCAGCGATATAAATAATAATTGCAAAAAATTATTTGTTTAAACAATATATTAAAATTTTGTAATTTTTTGTTAATTTTTCGTACTAAAAGTTAATGTTCGTGCTTTGTTAATTATAATAATATTACGTAGTGATTTAAAAAAGTGGAAACTAAATGGAGTCAGTAATTGACCGCAGATTAAGTTAATAATTGACCATGCGGTCATCTACTAAAATACGTTATACTATAAAAGCGAGCGTTATGTTACTTGTTTCTAATGAAATTATATGTAACATAGATACAATATATTTGTTATTTAAAGTTGGTTAATTTATGCTAGTAATTGACTATGTATGTCAACTTCTAAAATTAACCAGAACACTAAGATTCGGTAGTTGACCTACCGGTTAATTAAGTTTTTGAAAGTAGAATAAGAAAAACAATCTGCTTAATAAATATAAAATTTAATGACAATTAAGTTGTGAAAGTTTCAAGCATAAATGTTCAAAACTTGAGAAATTACTTACCGCCAACTGCGCACGGTTTCTTAATGAAAATGTTAAGAAGGTTATAGCGTCGAGCAATACGACTGACATTACCAAGTTTAATCGTCCGTAGTTTTGATAAACAGTCGTATCCAAGAAAAAAGATATGAGCATCGTGTCGGTAAAGAACGTAGCGCGTCTATCTTATTTGTTTTCAGAGGCATTCATTTATAAAAAGCTTATTTTTAACGTTTTAATTGAAAGTGGTCAACTTCTGGCACATGGTCAATGACTGGTGCCTTTACCTTACACGGTTTTCCAAGGAACTGATCTTCCGTGTAAATCGGTGAAAGGTATAAAGTGAATAAATAAGTACAAATGCCATTCAAATATTTCGTATAATTGCACGAATCATTAATCGACTATATTATAATATTTGGTTGTCCTATGCTCTTTAAATGAGTATTCGTACACATATACAATTATACACCTATGTATTAATGGTAATATTATTTGCTTGAAACGTAGGTATTTTAAAAATAATAAACGTTGTAACGTTAAAATAGTTCACGGTGTACCTTTTAAACTTTGATGAATATCTTCTTTTGCTTTTGTACATATTGAAAAAGCTTGTATCCTAAATAATGCAAACCTAGCTAGCTCCTATCAGTGAATATGTAAGGCAGCAAACGAACGAGGTGGGCTTTTTCGTGACATCGTAATTTCTCTCGGTGAAATATTCAGTAGTACTCAATTTCAGTCATGCAATGTGACACCGACGAGGCATTGTGTCAGTGACACATAAGATAAAGAAAGGTCATAGCGAATTTTCTTCGGTTCATGTTTGATTGTAACATATCTCGTTCAAGTGAGAGTCTATCAAAGTATAAGTTTCGAGTAGAAATTCCAATGAATATACAATACTATATATTTTTCAAAGGCAGGAGCTTCAAAGAAATAGGAAAACATAATTGACTAAATCACATCGGATAATTAAAGAACAATATGGAACTTGCTGAATCTGACATATGTTTTATCGGAACCAAGGCCATATCGGTTCAAGAATTTTATCATTGCTGTTTTTGTTGTATAGTAGTATTTATAGTAGTAGTAGTATAGTAGTATTTATGTCTTAGGATATTAAGAAAGTTATAACTACTTTCATTAGGTGGCGGTACGCATAAGACCTTTGTCCAGTGGTGAAACCGGTACCAGAGTTCTTCATGCCATCAATGAAAAGGTATGTGTATCTATAGATATGAATTAACGTAGATTTCAATTGTGCAGTTGATAATAATAAAAATGATATTTTTATTTAAATAGATGGTAATGCTGGAGGATTTGGATGGCGATAAGCAGAAACGCTCTGTCCCACGGCAATACATTTACGACGTTGTGTTTGGCGAGGACTCAACGCAGGTAAATATATCCACGATTCCTTAAAAGATTTAGGCCTATCCTCCGATTTACATGGAAGATAGGTTCCTTAGAAAACCGCGTAAATCGAAATCGTGAATTTTCGTTAATTTTGATACGTAAAACTGCGTAAATCGAAAACAAACTAAAACGTGTATAAATCAGTCATCTATTTCAACGTTAACCCTTTGCGGACGGAGACATTTTTGAATATTAAGAGATAACGATTTATTTTGCAATCCAAAACCACCTTTTTATCAGCAAGTTAGGCGGTTAGTGTATATACATTATAAATTACTATTTCTTTAATAATATTTTAACGGTTGTATTTCAATTTTTCAACTTGAACTGTGTAAACAAGCAGCAATAAACTATAATTAAATTTTTTCACAGACCATATGTATGCGTCGCCAGTCCTCAAAGGATTAAATAGAAATAACTAAAAGCAAATTTTTTTAAAAATCCCTTATTTTAAAGACCGTGTAAAAGCGAAATCGTGTAAATAAAGTACCGTGTAAATTGGGGGATGGGTGTGTATTTTTTCGCTTGACACACTCATAGCAAGAAGTATTATATGTGTTTAATATAAACTCGTAATATTGTAAAATAAACGAATTATCCCCTTTATTATTTAATTGCATTGATTATGCAATGAAAATTACTCAGAGTTGCCATTAATTTCTTATAAATGCCGTTCATAAAATACTGTACTCGAAATAAACATTCATTGACAATGCTTGAAGTAGAGTGTAAAAGGTAGTGATAGTCACGTAACTATGTATATCAGTATGCTATGTATGTCCTTGTAATGAAAATAGGTGTTTGATTTAGTGCCTTTGCGTAGATAGCACTTCATACATTAATGAGTGCTGACGAGTTTTCTCATTACGGAAAGTTGGACGTTAATGGTGTGTAAATTGCCGTTTCAATACTTTTTCTCTTACACTACCACTCAAAGAACGAAACTATGGTTGATTTTCAGACAATTACGATATACATTTTTATCTCCCACATGTTAACCAGTAAGAAGAATTTGCTAATTAAAATTTCACTTTTTCAATATGCCATATCAGTTTATTAGAAAACTACTTCTCAACACAGGCGTAGGGCTAGTTCACTAAACTTGATGTTCTTAAAACATGCTGTTGAAATCATAGTTTTGAATAACATGTCTTACACATGTTATTGTTACTCTTTTTCAGTTTTCAAGGTATACATAAAAGTATTTTTAAGATTTCATAATTTAATTATGGTTCAGCTTACAAGGGAACCACCCGAGGTGACAATCACCGATTTTAATGACACTTAAATATGATGTAGTACTCGTAAAAATGTTCGATACCTTTTTTTATCGGCAATCATCTACGTTAAAAGGCTGAAAACCACCCCCAAAGCTAGAATGGTAAAGCATATTTCGTTGAATATCTCGGAAACTGTGAGAGATAGAGTAATTTCGTAGATTGAACTTATCCCCTCTTTATGACGAATTTAACGGTATAAATTTTTTTTAAAAATCTCCATTTGTTTAAACAATATGCTAAAAAACAATATATTTTTGGTAGTTTTACAAATTCAATGTCAAAAAATCTTCTTGACTATATTCGAATTTCGATTTTTTCATCACGAAAAGTGATACCCCTGAAATTGTATCGTTCGACGCGCGAAACTAACCAGTTTTTATTCAAAAAGCTTGAAAGGTTAATTTAAAAAAATAGCGTTAATCTAAGCCAACCTTTTAACTATTTCCTTAGGAGAAGTGAAAAAAGCACCGGCTTCATTTTTTCGTCATAACTGCTGTAAAGTGATAAATAAAAATATGAAAGCGACATATTTAAAAATTTCAAGCATGCCAGATAGCTACCAATAGGAAAATAAAATAATCATACGTTTGTAATAAATCAAAAACATCATTTCAGTTCCAGCATGGAAATATCACGTCATAAATATATTTGAGTTCATATATCTTTGAGTTTGAGCCTTGGGTTCATTTATCTTTTAGATTAGTGTGTAACAAAGTATTATTAGTGACGAAGTATGCTGTGATAAGTCAAATGCGACTGTTAGATTTCAAATATCAAGGAAAAAGTTTTTGGACTTTCGCCAGGATTTCAGTGAAATCGACCACTGTACGACTGTTGTAATTGAGATTATCAGCATGGATTTGTAATGTTTTTCATACTGTGTTATACATACAGAGAAGGGGTTTCCGACAATCATAATTGTATTTGTAATTCTATGTTAGGCAAAGCATTAGTAAATTACGCAAATGACTACAATCGATCAGGGCAAACGATTTTTTACTGCAGCCGAACAATTAAGGAAAGCTAAATTCGCTAATTTTTCACTGTCGTTTGCTGATATCTGTTCTGCACCTGCAAATGCCTAATTTTCACCTGAACATAGTACAAGTTCCCGTCATATTTGTCACTGAATCAAGGCTCTAAAGCGACATACAACTCTTCAAAATCTAATCTTTGTGATGCCTGTAAAACTCAACAAAACTACTTACTCTTTCTGTAAGATTGAACTCGAATCAGAGTAACATCGTATCATTTCTTCCAGCCGTTCAAGAAAAGCTTTAAAAACATTTATATTCATAAACAAGTAGATAATGTTCTACGTAGAAAATGTCCTATTTAAGTATATACACTCGATTGTTTTTGTAAATATTAGAATTGCGGATTTAGACGAAAGATTTATAATACCGGGGGGGGGGGGGGGGGGGGCTATCACAATTATAAGGGTTTGACCTGGAGTTGGCCTTGGTGAGTCCTGCGAATACCATTTTTAAATTTTTAACTGGAACCCTATTTGTTTTATTGCATGTTCTTGTTGGTAACGTTCAGACGTATTCAAAAATCTACAAACACATTACACTGACATCAATTATTCTTAAAATATAAGCAGACAAAGTTGTCGTATAACTTCTGTAACACGGTTCGAGCATTGGGAAAAACCTTGATACAATACAGCATCCTTAACACCTATCACTCTAACACGGTTTGTGAATTAGATAAGCTCCCTACAACGCTTACAGTTTTTAAGAGCAAAATTCGTAATTAAATGCGCAAGATATCTCATTGAATATTTTTCATTTCATTTGAACATATGGAATTCACCAGCAGAATTTTGCATTTTATTAAAGTTTTAAATCCATTTTCTTCGTAGAGTATCTAAGTATCTATTTCCTAAAAGAAGATCCTTCCGTTTAAAGAAGCATAAAGTTTAAGACAAAACTCCACACCATATAAAAGATAGAGATCTCTCCGCTAAAAGCAAGCAATCTAAAATAACAGATTTTTTGCGAAAAGTAAAGTATATAACTCAAGATAATGTAAAAAATTGTTTAGAGCATGAGTATATCGTGTCAAAAAAATGCTCTCGGTTAATGGTACTTACAATTAGTAGCGATGACGAAGAAAACATTATTTAATACATATTTATAAGTAATATTTTTGATGCAAAAACTTTAATAAATATATTTATCCCAGTTTTAAAAATATAATGTTATGCTTTTCTAATTTTTGGGACCTAACCCCCTTTTTCGCACTAGTTCTTCGTTTCGTATAACACGAGTTCACATAACTAGGAATGTTTTAGAAACTTAACAATCGTGTTATACAGGGGTTACCTGTAATGAAAACAGTTGACAACTTATGCTAGTTTTCCACCGGTTGCAGGACGATTACAGAATTGTTCTGTTCCTTGTAAAATTGTGATTTAATAGCAATAATACAGAAAATAATGAGATTCGTGTCATCTACCGTCGTATATAGATTTGAGTTCGTTTTCTTTGAGACGATATTATTTATTAATATAAAATATACACCTATTTCTGTTTATACACAATAGATACGTTCTCGAAGAATACGTGTAAAAAAATATATCGAATCTATGGAAAAATAGAAAATTACAAGGCATTACAAGGCATACTCAATCTATGGAGCTGCTATAATTTGAAGGTCAAAATTGCTGCCGACAACAGAGAGTGCTGTTAAACACAATCCTAGGCATTACACATCGACCGTATATATAATAATATATTATAATAATGTAATACTGACGATGTTTAATGTCTAGGATCGTGTTTAACAACATTATCGGTCGTCGTAAACAACGTTGTCTTGCAAATTATAGCAATCCCGTTGAATTTAAAAGACACATGAGTAACAGAATTTAAAGAGAAAATTTGGGCATTCCATTTAAAAAAATTAAGTTAAACTGCATATCTCTATAAAATGGTAACATCAGCAAAACACCAATAGTACTATTGAATGCCTTCTTCGTAACCGTGCTACAGTAATCCCCCCTATAACACAGTATGTACTCTTATAACGCGTTTTCATATTACGAGATTTCATGTCCCTCGTATAACACGTGTTTTCCCCCATATAACGCGGGGATTCCCCACGTTATATTTCTGTACTGCGAAATTTACAATGATTTGTACAGTTCACAATCAATTTCGCGTACGTTTGCACATTGTGTCCTTATAAAATTATATTAAATTATTTTATAAAATTTGTGTTCCTAGTTATTGAATTGTAAGATATTGTTATTGTTATTGTACATAGTTTTTCCTTAATATTCGATTTAAGCCCCCTTTAACGAGAAAAGTTAAACGCGAATCATTTGTACAGCTGGAACAGGAACAGCTGACTGTCTCACTTACTAAGCGAAAATTCAATCGCGAAGGCCCAATTAAAAGTCGATTTGCGGGAGAACGATTCATTTCTGACCCATGGTTCCTCTCAGACATTTTACCTACGTAACAAGACGAATAAGATGGCCCAGCCCAAAAAAATCGACAGCCCTTCCGCGAATTTTGCGGCAGGTTATTTTCACAAATCTCCATCCAATCCGAGGTCTGGAACAACCCCCCGAAGCCATGACAAAACCTTTTGAAACACCCTGTACATAACGCGTTATACGAGGTCATACAAGCGCGTTTTACGAGAATGCTCGTACAACGCGTTTTCCTATAACGCGGAACTAATATACCGTGTTATAGGGGGGATTACCGTACTTCTCTCCGAAACATTTTTTCGTATAGTACATGTTTTATAGTTACTTATCTGATCGTATTAGGCGACTCACTCTGTATATCCCAATAACAATCCATTCGAGTATAATGAGTTTGTAGTATTTTGAAAACATCTGAATGTTAGCAACAAGAACATACAGTAAAAAATATCGGGTTCTATTTAAAAATATAATAATGGGCCCCAAAGTACACACCAAGGCCAATTCAAAGGCAAACAGCTATTTATCATCATAGCCTCCCCACCCCCTCCTCCTCTCATATCATACATCTTTTGTCTGACACATTCTTTTCCATTTCTGATAGTTACAAAACTAATCGCTTGCATACGTTTAATATAATACGCTTAGAGGCACCATCCGGCCCGCTACAGGTTTTCGAAAGTGCTATTTTAGAAAAAACAACTACGGATGAACATTTGACTTCATTCCTTAGAATCAGTACATCCCGGTTCTAATCAGATTATAAAGAATATTTGGAAAGAAGGTTACAACTTCATTCACCGCAGTACTATTAAAGAATTTTTAAAATAACATTTTTTTGAGTCCGCATTGAGTTTATAATAAATTATATCAACCTGCAATAATGTGTTCTTTTTTGTAGGCACTGTTGTATTCCGTAATACGGTTCCAATAAATTTTATTATAAAGGAAAGGACCCTGGACTTTCGGACACAACAGAGATAAGAAACGACGGCTGACAGTATAACTTTGTAGAAGAATAGCAATCTAAAACTGTGTTTCCTCGAGACCTAGGACAGCCTTTTAATCTCTCGCCGTACAATAACGAGTGACACTCGTGACGCGATACATGGAATAGGAAATTGTGAAGTTTTCCAAAAACTTTTTTCAAAAAATTTAGCGTTAAGTTAGACGCTATATCAGAAATCAGACATAACTTGTTATTTTAGCAATTAATTTCGCGTTATTGCGCATTCAGTCGGGAAAGAAACCGTACGACAAGGGATTAAGGACTCCAAAATAGTATGGTGAGAAGTTTGGATAACCCTGACCCTCAGGACTACGATTCCAAAAGACGGATTATTGCTATGACACCCTTCGATATGTCTAAAATATTTAGGAAAAGCGTGACTAGACAGGAAATAAGCAGTGTGTCCTCTTTGAGATCCGTGTCACTTTGGGGTGCATCTTACAAAAATATTTATAATAAGTCAGTATCCAATAGCCCTCTCTTGAAAAAGCTTGCCCATCACTGGTATAGAGACTGGTATAGAGAATCTATATGTACGTATACGTATAGATATTGCATATTTTTCACATGTGCGTATGGAAAGTTTACTGAGACAGTAAGTAAACCGAATGAATTATTTATGACGCCTTACCTTCAATCCATACAAGTATAAAACGTGAAGTACTTGGCTATATTCACTAAATTTACACTCTACTCTACTGCGATAGATGTAGATAAGAACTAATGCTTGCTTTTCAAGCGCAAAAGTGCTGTTGCATGCTCTGACAATAAGTTCAAGAATAACTTCGATTATCATGGACAAGTTTTTGTTGAAAATGTTAGAGCATTTGATGCATTTTTAAAATATTTCTTTTATGCGCAAATAGGAAATATCTCTGACTGACACCCTGACCACTTTCGATTCGATAAATACCAATCTAATTTGTAAATTTTTAAAAAAGCTAAAGGAAACTCGGTACTCTTTAGTACGTTGTTCACAAAATCTTGTCTGACAAGAGAACATATCAAAGTCGAACACGCCGATTTTGATGAAATGTATGTGGCAGGTAGTACTCAAAAAAATATTAGACACGTATTTTTTTTTATCCGAAACCACCCATTCTGAAGGAGTGGAAATACCCCTCAATGTTGAGGGTAGAAAACGCATTTTTGGGAATATCTCGGTAACGAGTGGTCGTACAAATATATATTTGTTTTCAAATTGTGTGTTTTTCAACACAGAATTTAACTGCGTAGGAAAAGTTGCATAAAAATTATTTGTTTAAAAAATATAATGAAAAATTGATTTTCTTTGTTAACATTTCCCAGCAAACATTCTCTCTCAATCGAATATCTTTATGTACGCAAAGTATGGCCCAAATTAGCGAATACGTGTTTTTAGAATTTTTTAATTTGTGACGATAACGGTCATTATTTGACGTTTAAAACTCGCTACGTGCGAAACTATCCGGCCGAAGGGGACTTCTTTCAAAGCAAAACTGATTTTATTGCAGAGACTAGTATTCTAGTAATCTATTCAAGAGAATGTTAAACATCAAATAATAACCGTTAACGTCAAAAACCAAAAAATTTCAAAAGCACGTATCTACTATTTTGGATCATAGTTTACGTGTATATAATTTGATCGCGGAAGAAACCTTAACGGAAAAAATCGACAAAAAATTCAAATTGAAATATATTATTTAAACAAATCGTATATAAAAAATTTGAATGTTTTCGTTAATTTTTTCCGTTAAGGTTTCTTCCGCGATCAAATTATATACACGTAAACTATGATACAAAATAGTAGATACGTGCTATTGGAATTTTTTGGTTTTTGACGCTAAAGATTACTATTATTATATGCGAAACTATCTAACGGAAGTAGACTTCTTTCAAAACAAATCTGGTTCAATTTAACGACTGGTAATCATATGTTACGAAAATAATATTAACCGGAAAGACATAAAAGAAATAATAAAGTTTATTCTGTATAACGTAATATTCTGTGATATTATTTTCTGTGTAGATCTTAAACGTAACAAGCCGGAAATATATAAATGAAATCATAATAATTAGTCTATACAGTCCCAGTTGTTGAAACACTTCAAACCGTAAATAAAAAATTCAAATTCAAATATATTGTTTAAACAAATCCCATATAAAAAATTTGAATTTTTTCGTTAATTTTTCCTGATAAGCATTCTTTCGCTATCGAATAATACATATATACGTAAACTATGATCTACACAGAGTAGTGGATACGCGTCTTTAGAATTTTTTGGTTTTTGACGTTAACGGTTATTATTTGATGTTTAACATTCTCTCGCATAGATTACTAGAATACTAGTCTCTGCAATAAAATCAGTTTTGCTTTGAAAGAAGTCCCTTTCGGCCGGGTAGTGCCGCACGTAGCGAGAAATAGTTAAGCACCAAATAATGTCCGTTATCGTTCCAAAACAAAAAATTCCAAAAACACCTATCCGCTAATTTGGACCATAGTTTGCGCACATAAATATATTCGATTGAGAGAGAATGTTTGCTGGGAAATATTAACAAAAAAATCAATTTTTTAATATATTTTTTAAACAAATAATTTTTATGCAACTTTTCCTACGCAGTTAAATTGTGTGTTGAAAAACACACAATTTGAAAACAAATATATATTTGTACGACCACTGATTACCGAGATATTCCCAAAAATGCGTTTTCTACCCTAAACATTGAGGGGTATTTCCACCCCTTCAGAGTGGGTGGTTTCCGATAAAAAAAGTACGTGTCAAATATTTTTTTGAGAACTACCTGTCACATGAATTTCATCAAAATTGGCGTGTTCGACTTCGATATGTTCCCTTATGAGTTGTGTCTTTTCAAAGAACTCGTTAAAGCTCGGAACAAAGATTGGTGTTATTAAATCGTTACCTTTAATTTTATTGTTAAAACTTGTAAATCTACGTTTTAGACTTTGTACAAAATTGCAATTCTTCGAAATGTATCAGACTGCTTTACAGAACACAAAAAAAATATTTTGCCAAAAAGTCAATTACCTAATAGTAACGGTAAAAAAATACAACTAGTTTTTTGAATAACTTATTTAACCCATTGACTGCGCCGCGCGTGAAAGAAAAACATCAGAAAAATACGGTGTGACATTTGCATGATGGTATAAAGTACCGGTACGGTTAGTTTTAATATGATTTATTATCAACATTCTTTTTCCTTATCCTTTCTGTACGTAATTTCATACTGATAGTATATTATATTGGTCACCTATTTAGATCATTTTAGTTAATTATGCACACGAATCCTGAAATTCGCGTAAATAACTGCCTCTGAGCACAGTCCGAAATAGAAAAGTCCGTATAACAAAATGCATGTTATATTTCACACGCGAATGTCAAATAAAAATAGCACTATTCCGTATGCATTATAATTATAGTACACATTTAAATTTGCAGTTTTTAGATTTAGATATCAGCATTAGGCTTACGTTTGTGGAAATATGTTGGGAACTGAAAATAGTTTTTACGGAAGAAGAAGTTTTTACGGAATATGGTGCTCCATAGATAAATCTAGATTTTTAGGAATCCAAAGTGCATAATATTCTTTTTAAACAAAGAAGCCGAAAGGGATGAGATTATGGAAAATGAAAGTAAAATTCTAAACATTGTCGATAGTAAAACTTATTAATCATCAGTGCTTTGGTTGGATGATAGTCTATCGGTACAATAATAGATAAAAAAAATAAGTAGATTCAGTAGATTTTTGTCGACTATATACAAATACTATAAAATTATTGTCACAGGTACCGAACCATTCACCACGTTCATAGTATAATGAATATAGACGATATTTTAATAAAATATTGTATTTGCCAGGAGTCGACGATAATGTTAAAAGTTATTAGAAGATTCAAAACAGAAGAATTTTATTTATGTGACAAAATTAGGATCCACTTCTTGCTAGTTGAAATTTTATATAGTTGCAACATAGATACTTCTAATCTTGAAAGACAGTGCATCACATATCCTAATATAATCAAATTAATTTGACCTTTTGTGAAAAAC
Organism: Cerceris ruficornis; assembly: GCA_963989415.1. Taxonomy (NCBI): domain Eukaryota; kingdom Metazoa; phylum Arthropoda; class Insecta; order Hymenoptera; family Crabronidae; genus Cerceris; species Cerceris ruficornis. The sequence continues at coordinate 14,136,644 of OZ022528.1, forward strand.
TAAAGATTGTACAAAGTGCAACTATTTAATTTGGATCTCCTACTTACTATAATGCAAGAACATTAACTCTGGTTCTTGAACATTTCTTAAACCTATGTATTAACGAATGATGACTAATAATTTTTTATTCCATTACTACACAATATATCCGTAAATTATTTGAGCCGTTTATTTTGAAAGTGGCACAAGTCACTTTCTTTTTAAATCGAGATATTTAGAGTTTTGCGTTTTAACGTGTTTAAAAATATTGGTGTCAATTTTCGAGGAGATTCACGTACAGTGCGACAAACACTTTATGTTTATCGTGACGACAGAGCATCTCGCTCGCACCGCCTGTTCCCACCCTGAAACACTTGAAATCCTAGTCCAATTTGAGTCTGTTAGTTCTTTTAGCGAATAGCGTGTTATAACCAAAAGTGGCTTAAGCGTACGTGTAAGTAGAGGCATGGCCCTTTTCGTCTGACTAATTAGACCCGCCTTCCTTTCCCTAGTCATCACGCGGTTGTCGGAGCGTACTTGTATGCACTTGGTATCATGGATAAAGTTCGCAAAAACAGAGAAGTGCTCTGACATGCGTTTTGTTCTGATTCGCCTGACGGGTAGAGACATCTCTCCTTCGCATGCCATTTTCGACTTTAACGCTCGACCGGCCAAAAAGCCGCAGATTCGTTACATTGTCAGGTGAACGATGGAAGAAGTGTTTTGTTTTCGATTGTCATCGGCCGAGCTTAAGTTTCCAGAAACGATATTGTGGGGATAGGCGGTACGAGCGACACTCTCCCTTTACCCCGTGCCTCGGTCCGAATGCCCACTCTCGGCTTTGCGAACGGTATATTTTTCTTAATATAAATGATTTTGTATAACCATTACAAAATCACCATGTTTCATTACGGTAAAGTGACTAATGCCACTTTCAAAATAAACGGCTGATTTAGAGTAACATTATTTAGAGTCTGTGAAATAAAAAAGTTTTTAATATTGAAATCATTTAACCAGTTAACTGTGGAATTTATTTTAAAATCTTTCACAGGATGCGGAATTACAATTAAGCAGCGGCTTGTATACAAGTCGAACGCAAAGCAAACGTGTATAATACACGTCGAACGCACTTAGCTGGTTAATAATATAAATTAATTAATTATACAATTAACTGTCACCTTCATCATTAAAGCCTACAATAATTTAATGTTATTTTTACATTTCTGTGCAACTAATATTCTCAAAAGTAGTAATATAACATTTGTATTGAAAGGCCTTTTATCCTATGACTTATACATATACTATCTAACGTAGCAAATTTTACATGCTTATGTAGGTTTCTGCATTCCCGTAATATTTTGATGATGGATATATTTCTTGATAAAAATATATTACGAACAAATTCTTCAAGAGAAACAGTCTGAAGCGTTCTTGTGGAGCATAAAGTGCCAATTCTACGTTTTGTAATTGCAAGCTATTTTAGACCTGAACAGTTATTTAAAAACAAATTAAATGTTTCAGACAGACGTATACGAAGGAACGTCAAAAAACTTAGTGCAAGACATTTTGAGCGGCTACAATGCCACGGTATTCGCGTATGGTGCTACAGGAGCTGGTAAAACGCATACAATGGTAGGAACATCTTCTGATCCTGGTATTATGGTACGAGCATTGAACGATGTTTTCCTGACGGCCGAACAGCTGCCTGATGACGTTGCATTTACGGTAAACTATTATATAACAATATGATAATATTAACGAAATCACATTTAATTTGTTTGATATGAGCAACGCAAAATTTAATGCTCAGCAAATAGTTTTTACTCAATTTAGTAGCGTGTTTAGGATCACTCTTTTCCAGGAAAATAAAATTTGGTTGTATACATATACATTTATCCAAAAGACATGGCATGTTAGTTCAAAATGTTTAGTACCGTTTATTTTTAAAAGAGTCCTATATAATAGAACTACTTCTGAATTTTACTGCAGGCACTATACCGGGCGAATTATTTTCTGAAAATATCGAATTTTAATTCATTTACCTATAACATATTTTTTTCGGCAGAGATGATTTATTTTCTATATTTTTTTAAACAACAAAGACTTTTTGTTTAATTTTTGGTTTTCAAATCTACATATAGTGTCTGAATTTAAACTGAAGTTGTTACAGCTGGTACATTATCAGGATTTTCTAAAAGTCTTTTAATTTTAGAAGTGATTTCTATCGTTGTAAAATGTCTTCTGTGTTTGCTAACATGAAACATTTAGTATAATGATTTTCCCATTCAGTGCTTTTCTTGCAAGGTCCTAATCTTTGATTTCTGCAAACATAAAGCCGGTTGGTTGTCTCAAACAGGACAAAATATGGTATACTGAGGGACCAGAAACAAGGCACTTGAGGGGTAATTTGCTCTGATTCGCCCGACGGATAGGGACATCCCTCTCCCTCACGCATTTTCGATTTCGACGCGCTATTGGCAAGAGAAACCCGCTCATTCGTTGCGTCGTCATGTAAACGACGAAAGACGTGTTTTCATGCACAAAAGATAGACAATGGTCAAAAAAGTGGTATAAGATTAATTTGAATCAACCCCGCCAGATGTGAGAAACTACCAAAAACAGCGCCGCCCCAAGGCGGAGACAGAAAATTCAGGGCCCGTCGCGAACGTGTTAAACCATATAGAAGTGATTCCTGCAAAAATTGGCTACGCCTACCTGCACTTTTTGTTGTTATGCCTTCCTAAATTTCATGTAACCCCAGAATGGCTGTCGAGTTTCAGTAGGGCGCGCGGTCAGTAAATACCCAGATTTCTTCAAGGTACCGTGCATTAATTACAAAATCTCATTGACATTAATAAAAACGAAGACTTCTTAAGCATCACTTTTATTGCTTAATTGCTCTTATTGTTAGTTTCCAAGGAAAGAGGAACGGACTGGGTAATCTGGGTGGAAGGAAATCAGATTCTCTTCGGTACATGGTTCACTTAAAAATTGAATAACTAAAAAGGTACTAGGTCAAAACTTCTCTGATATATTCCTTAGAATACATATATATGTTACGAGCCGGGCGAGTGGCAGAACGAGACCGAATGCGTTAATACAATTTTATTGCTAGAGCTAAGGATTGCAACGAGTTGAGGAATAATATCCAGGGAATTATATCCGGGGACCGGACTAACCTATAGGCTAACTATAGGGTCGCCGTATGCCCGTTAATAACGAAAGGCACCTCGCGGTACTTCCGCGTTAGTATAGCGGATCAGTCCCGTACCAAAGGATACGGGGGTACCGCCACTAGCTGGTATAAGGAAAACTCCGGGGACCGGACTAATCTATAGCCGAATTATAGAGTCGCCGTATGCCCGTTAATAACGAAAAACCTTGCGGTATTTTCGCGCTAGTATAGCAGATCAGTCCCGTACCAAAGGATACGGGGGTACCGCCACTAGCTAGTAGTAGGAAATGGAATTTGTTGCAACCCGTAGACTCTTTCTCTTCTAACGAAACACCCGTAACTTTAATTTTAAAAATCTTATTCACCCCGAGCGGTAAGAGTGAATAAGGGAGATCGTTGCCCTGTTACAATGAAGATTAAAGGAAGAAAATTGAAATAACTAAGACGTTTGAAATGTCACAATGTGAATGTAAACGTATATTCAAAGTTATAATCAATAGTTGTTCAATATGCAATTACAATAGACAATTCTTAAATTCTAAACTTAGCCGAAATTCACGCGTCGGTTCGCGGGGGTTTCCACGTCTTATACTTACAATAGTCAAGCGAATGTGAAAGTCGTGACTTTTGAGTTTCTGTACCCTAAATAACAGCGTGACGTTCTATAGAATACTGGACCCGAGGATTCAAAAAATGCCTCGCTTATATAGGGCTCGGTTTTGGAAAAACTGGGGAAAAATGAGTGGAGGTGGAAGGATTCTGGAAGGGATATTGGGGGACCAAAGCAGCATGGAATATGTCTTGCCAGGATTGTAGGGGATCGTGGTTTGTTTATGCTAGTTGCTCGGACACTGATCGTGTACAGCGAGACCCCTTCGGTTTACATCTCTACGTAAATTTTCTAACGGTCGACTGGTATCAAATGAAAAATAGAAGGTTCAGGGCCGCATGAAATGAAAGTTTTTCAGGGCGGTATGTAACATATACATATGTAGAAGTAATTTCCGCAAAGATTTCGTACGTCTACCTGTGCTACTTTTTGTTATACCTGCCGAAACTTAGTGAGACAGTCCGCCTGCCGAAAAAGACTTTGGTATGCTCTTTACCACTAAATACCTTTGTAACATCAAGTCCAGCAAGAAAATGACAATAAAATAAAACAATAAAAATAAAGTTGACCATTAAATAACATTGAAGAAATATAACAAATAAAAAATTAACATTGCACCGATATTCTCTTCACGATACTATGAAACTTTTGTATATAACATTTTTCTCTAAAATGAATGGTTCTCGAATTATTATTTTTCCACGTAGATTGTCGATTCGTTCCACTGTGGCAGCGGGTTGACGTTTCAATACGAAGATTGAAGATCTTGCTCTTAAACCGATATTTTTCTGCAAATTTATATTTTGTAATATATTATACTGATATACATAATTATTAGAAATATGTTTTACTTCTTTTTTGATAATCATTTTAATGCAGTTCACGATAAAGTTCGGATAAGTCTCAAGACTTTGGCGAACGGAGAATAATGAATCTACGCGAAAGGTGGCAAAAAGTGCTAGAACAAGGGGATCAATATTTATACCACAGTTTGTTTTCGAGAAATATCGGTTACAATTATAACTCCGAAAACCAAACGAACTTTTTGATCAACCCCATACCTACTTCAAACCGAAGTACCGTTAGTCATATAAAGATCCTTTGTATGTTCAAAATTTTTATATATTTTTTTTTTATAATATGGTAATTGAACCACATACAAATTGACACATTGTTCTTAATACACGAACACTAAAAATGATTGAGATAGCAGAAATAATTTAAAAACAACTTAACCTTTTTATTATGTTATTTTATTCTTAATAATGTTTCATCTTCTGGTTGAATTAAATTTTGAAACATGCCTGTTATATATACTCTATCGACAATAAAATTTGTTTACACATAATTAGAAAATGTTTATATTAATAAAATTTTCATCACAATGTTTATTTTCATATAAGTGAAATTGCTATTTTTGATAAACAATCTTAAACTTATTAATCCCTTGCCGTACAATAACGACTGACACTCATGACGCAATAAATGGAATAGGAAATTCTGAAGTTTTTCAAAAACTATTAAGTTAAGAGTAACAGTGGGTCACGATACGATACAATTATTTCTATGCTATTAATATTGCGTTAAGTTATACGCTGTATTAGTAATCATGGATAGATTGTTATTTCAGCAATTAATTCTGAATTATTGCGCATTCAGTGAAAAGAAATTGTACGGCAAGGAGTTGAAAGTCATTTTAATTCCTTAATCCTCACAGTGTACGTTTGGAAAACGGATAAACTCAACTTTCCGACATTTTCCAGGTAACAATGTCCTACATGGAAATTTATAATGAGAACATTCGAGATCTTCTGAACCCAAGCACAGGTTACTTAGAGTTGCGAGAGGATTCGCGGGGCCGCAATGTTCAAGTCCCAGGACTAACTGAAGTATTCACAAATTCCACAGACGAAGTAAGTGCAAAATTTTTATATAACGTTTTCAGTTTAAGACTGCTTTAAATTATTTGTTTTATATTATTATATTATTATATTCTTATATTATGTTTCATGTTCCATGAAAATTGTATTATTATATATATATGTAAATATATTCCTCTTGACAAAATTAATCATGCACTGACTTATATGAAATATAAAAAAAAATAATTAATATAATCTTTTTGCATTTCTGAATTTTCACGTTGCAACTGTAAGACTGATTTATTATTATTAGTAAAATCTGAATAATAATAAATATAATATAAAAGTAACATGAAAGAAAGAAAGGAGAACTTATCCTAGTTTCAATAACTAAACCCACTTGAGACACATTTGCTGCCCAAATGATTGTTTACAATAAATACCGTATATGTATAATTCTACCGGTTGATTTTGACGGTATAACTGTAGCAGTCGAGTAACTACGTCCATGGCGGTCTCCCGAGCATGGCTGTATGAAATCATGCGCCCATTAGTCCCGAAATTAGCCACGTACCTTCCGCCGTAATCGTTTGCTGTTACCGAAAACAGTTATGAAATCTTTCGCGGTTAGTTTTTCCTTCCAAAATTGTCCGCAGAATCCAATACTGTATAATAAAATGCTAGCAATAGTATTTACGTGAAAATATATCATTTTTAAACTTTGGCAGTTGTTTGCTACCATTGACCATTTAACGTCCAGGTACGTAATATTGCGTTTACGAACCTTAGTGAAAAAAAACATATCCGTAACATTACGGGCGTGCTTTTTTCGGTCATTATTTTTTATCTTAGCACGTATAAAATCGTAGCGTACGGGCTGCGACTGTGTCACAGCGAAGAAAATGTTGACTAGGGGTAATGTATTCGCCTTCAGTCAAGAACACAATACATTGTGCCAAGAAAAGAGATGGCATAGGGCAAAAAGTACGGCGAGAATCCCGATATCAATGCCCTGATTGCGATGTTCGTCTATGTGTGGTACCATGTTTTCGCATATATCACACAAAAGTAGACTGTTTATTAAATGTGATTTCATTTCAATATTATATTATTATTATTATAAAAGATGCCTTATAGAACTATATATTTTTGTTTTTTGAATAAAGTAACCATGACCGTAATAATACGAATCTGGGGTTTTCAATGTTTTTTTTTCATAGTTTACATTTAAACATTTCATTTTTTTAGATATTTTTTTAATGTAACAACATTGTCTTTAATAAGGCTTCTTATAAATTAAAAGAAAAAATTTAGTTTTTTTTTACCGTTTCATGCATTTCAATAGGGATTTTAAATGGTTAAAAAGTAGGGGAATATTATAACTGATCACTCCTGTATAATCAGGAAACACTCCTCTATTTTTTGAGACAAGAACAACTGTCTGCCGTCTTTAGTTTTCACGTAATACCAGCTTCTTTGCCGAAATCCACCATTTTTACAAAAACTGATGTTTTTCGAAAACAGAGGGTGATAGAGGAATTTCGTCGGCTGATTCGCGTTTAGAACGACGATTCCTATAACAATTACTCTGTGGCTATTGGGAAACAGAAAAAAGTTTTTTTGTTGATCAGTGTTTTTCTGTATTTTAGCCATAAGAGTTACTACATTTTTTGGGTATAGAATAATTCTACAATTCCCCCTGAATGTAACAATGCATATTACTTTAATGTTATATGTTGTTAATGTTATATATTATAAACATTTAAACATGTTTAAACAATGCTGAACGCGAAAACGGCGCCCAAAATGCCCCAGTTTTTGTGGATTTTTCCCTATTTATTTTAAAAATTAGACGTCTAGGCGAAATTATAATGGTAGGAGGCGATAGAGCAGACATTCTTCTTGAGAAACCCATAATTAAATGTTGCAACACAAGGTTTGTTTTCGGCTGAGAAATTAAAATAGTTCTGTAAGACACAAGGTCCTGCCAGTGATTCTCAGCGCAACCGTTTCACCCGCGCTAGTATTATGATATGTAGCTTGCTTTACAAGTACATGTATTGTTCATGAGTTATATTATGACAATAATGCTATATTAAACAAAGAAGTATATTTGTAAAATTTCATCATATAATTAAGCAATATTGTCCAATTGCATTCTCAATTTCAAGATTATACGACGTATTAAATACAAAAGTGTTTGTCACAACAAAACTCTATACGACGGAAACAAATTATTAGAATTACATATTAAAGCGTATGTGCCAAAAGAAATGCTTTATTTCTCTTCTAGTACTTTTACATTAATCCTTTGCGATCGTATTTAATTCAAAACAAAAAGTGTAATCGCACTTAAAACAAAACTAGTAAAATCTTACTAAGAATTATGTATACCTCAGAAACATGTTAATTCTTTGCTTTGGTGGCTGAGAGTAGACATACGACCGCAACAGTTAAGGTGCTTTGGTGGCTGAGAGCAAACGTACGACCGCGAACTAAGGGTTAATACCACTGTAAAGATACGGTAGGAAATTACCAAGTAGGCCACAAAAGGAGAGGTATTTGGTGATATAAAATCTCGTTACCGAAAGTATTATACACGCACTAATAAGTGAAAAATTTTGAAACCGACCACGGACCACTGATTACTCGCCGGCGGTCGCGGACAAACTGATAGCGAGGCGAGCATCGAAGTGACTCATTGTAGTGGACCTACGAAACGGACACCTGTGGGTTACGGTCACCGAAACCCGGCCAGTATATTTTGACAACATGCGGCAGTCGTCGTACTTCTTGGCCAGTGAAGTGGCAATAATTGCTCCCGTTGCTCGTAGAATTGACCTTAAAATTGTAAATGGAATTGAACAATATTGTTTATTTATATAATCAAATGTAACAAATATAATAATTTGTTTAATGTAGCGTTATTGTCAAAAAGTAACTCATAAACATAAAATGTATTTGTAAAGCAAGCTTCATGTAATAACTTATAAAGTCATAAAATAACTAATAAAGAATAAATATACACTTGTAAAGCAAACTATAATACTAGCGCGGGTGAAACGGCTGCGTTGAGAACCACTGGCAGTACCTTGTGTCTTGCAGAACTATTTTAATTCCTCAGTCGAAAACAAAACTCGGGTTGCACGCTTCAGTTATGGTTCCCCCAAGATAAATGTCTGCTCCATCGCCTTCTGATATTAGAATTCCTTTTGGACGTCTAGTTTTTAATATAAATAGACCTAACCCACAAAAATTTGCATCGTTATATTGGGGGGGATTTGTAGAATTATTTCACGCAAAAGACCTAAATAACTTTTACGGTGAAAACGCAAAAAATTTTGAAATTTGAAAATTGAATTTTTTTCAAAACAGCTTTTCTCAAAAATGGAGTCTGATGAAAACAAACGAATTTCATTTTTGTGTTCAGCGCCACAAAATCTGTAAGAATCATCATAGATATTGTTGAGTGCACATCTCTTTCGATTGGTCGAAGTCTGACGTATGGGCTACGGTATAAATTAATATAACGTAGCCTGGCTTTTTTGGGTCTCCCGAGTCAGATGATAAGCTCAGTTGCAACTTAGGTGTAATTTATTTACACTTAACCCTTTCGGTACTACTGCCGACTATATTCGGCGTCCATGAAACATTCCCCGTGGCCTACCGCCGACTACAGTCGGTGGCGGATTCGGATTGTTATATCGACGAAGTAACGCAATTTATGCAACTCTTTATTTTTATAGTCTGTGCTTACATGTTAAAGTTGGTTGAATAGTTTCATTATTTGTTCTTCTACACTCATAGTCATGAAGTAAATATGTATGTTTTTTGGTATATCGATTAGTTGCTTAAAATAATTTATTGTGTTGACATTTTCGAAGATGCACGGTTGCTAAAAAAAACTTTAGGTAGTTAAATATAACGTTGATTTGAGTACTACATAGATGAAAAGATTGTTTTAATTCGGATTGTTTATGTTCGAGCTTTGCATAAAAGTCGCAAAATACGTTTTCACGGATTTTTTATCCGACCAATGAAACCCCTCCCACGGAAAACTGGACCGGCCCTTAGATGTGCATTCACGGAAAACTTCTCCGTACCGAAATGGTTAAAACGAATTAACACTTTTACATAACAACACTTAAGCTACTTGTATCTCTCAGTCGAGATGTTTGAAGATATACGTATGTTCCTTAGTCGAGGGTGAATGAATATGTCGATCATAATCCTCGATCGAGGATGAGTTATTCCTCAGTTGAGGATTGTAAGGCAACTAACTTTGACGGGGAATCCTGCATCGATCGAACCTCCTTCCCATGGCGCTGGGATCAAGGAATTCATCTTGAGCGCCATAGGAAGTTACGCGGAAAATTGGTAAAAATTAATTCTACCGCGTGATTGGGTGTTGGCGGGAGTTTAGTGACGCGCCCCTCTTGGTCGCCCGCCCCCTTTGGAGCCGGAGGGTTTACCGAAGGGTAGAGGGGCTGAAGCCCGGGGTTGGCGAAAGAGGGTGGCTCGTCGGCGCAGCCGAAGGTTTATGATACGGCTACTCCTATCGAAGAAGAGAGAAGTGACAATGCGAAAATTAAGGTTAACATATGCACTCCTCTCTTTGCTAAAGGTCTGGATGGCACATGTTGATTTGAATATTATTGCAACCCTCACAGATAGCCTTGCCGCTCGTACCTTAAGAATTATTGTAAGGAAAAAATGGTAACTTTTGATGAAGAAAAAGGAGACAATTGAGACTGGCGGGGTCTGAAGGCCTGAGAGCCTAAAAAGCTATTGTTTCCTGGAAATGCATTGTCTATTTTAACAGAAATATTTCGTGAAACAATTAAACTCCTGCACTCGACACCTTGATCAAGAGATATTCTTTGGGCAAAAAATCGTGTTGATCATTGTAATTAGTAATGGAGCAAGTCAAGTGGGGGCCCAAGCGGTAAAAATTGCGGGGCCCTCAAACTCACAATTAGATTAGAAAAACAGTTTCCAGCAAACTCTCATTAAGTTATTAACAGAAAAGAAAATGGAAAAGTTGAGAGGTGTGATTTTAAGATCACAGACCTTGGGCATTCTGGGGCCCTAAGCGGCCGCTTACAAGGAAACATCCCGAAGTGTGAATCTCCGATTTTGATGAAATTATAGTATGATATTGTTTTCGTGCAAATACTCGACGCCTATTTTTTATATTAGCAATCGTCGACATTAAAGGAATGAAAACCGCCCTCAAACTTGGGGTTGCGAAACCTATTTTATCGAATATCTCGGAAACTATTAGAGATACTGAAATTTCGTAGAGGGTGTAAATTAACGCCTTTTGATGGCGAATCCTATGGAGTAAACATATTTTTAAAAAATCCGTTGTTTAACTTATATGTTAAAAAATACAATGGAAAATACAATAACTTCTTTTGTAACACAAATATCTAATTTAATCCGTATTTCGTTTTTGACTATATAGTTTGTACAAACAAATATTCGAGAAAATGGATTGACATTTAACTGATAAAATGATGAAAAAAATTGTATTGTTTAACATATTATTTAAACAAACGGAGTTTTTAAAAAAATGTTTACACCATCGGATTCGCCATCAAAAGACGTCAAGTTTCACACTCTACAAAATTCCCGTATCTCTAATAGCTTCAACGATACTCGATAAAATAGGTTTCGCAACCCCAAGTTTGATGGCGGTTTTCACCCCTTTAACGTGAACGATTGTCGATAAAGAAAATACATGTCGAATATTTTCACGAAAACTATATCATATTACAATTGCATCAAAATCGGTGATTTACACTACAGGATGTTTCCTTGTTAGTCTGCGTATCGCTTAATTCGCCACTACCTATAATGTATAATAAAAATGATATTATATCTGTTTATTTCATTTATATGTTTGTTATATATTCATAAGAGTTATAATTGAGTTTCAATTTCAAAGTTGAAGTAGATATTCCATTGCATTAAAGAAAATAACTATATTAAAAAATAAAGTATAAACAAAATTCCTAAACGATCACATAACGTTACCGAGTAAGCGCGACTTTCAATTATTATAATTGTACAATATTGTAACAGTGCAATAATATTAAATTGCAATTATCTTAGATATTAATTCGTAAAATTACAATGAAATAATAGGTAATGCAGCTTCTACATCAAGGAAACAGAGCAAGGACCGTGGAACCAACTGCTGCGAATGAAACTTCTTCTAGAAGTCATGCGCTTCTAAGTGTTACTGTTAGACAGTCTTCGCGTGCAGTTCAAGAAGGTGAGCAGCGACTTCGGACGAAGGTGAAACAAGGCAGACTCTTTATGATTGATCTCGCTGGATCTGAAAGAGCTAAGCAAACTAAGGTAATTTTCTTTTTCTTTTATGTAACCTTTTATGCAATATTTTAATGACTATACGAAATTATTTATGCTGACATAACTATAAGTACCCGAGATAACAAGTTCAAGTAAATCTTCTCAAAAATTGATATCGATATTTTTAAACACGTTAAAATGCAAACTCTAAATATCTCGATACTAAAAGAAGATATTTCCATTTTCAAATTTTTAAAGTTTTTATGATAATAACAAACAGTCTGAAAATCACAACATTAAAATCATTTGGTTTTTTATCTTATTATATTGTATTACGATGTCCCCTTAGAGGAGACATCCGAGTGCACAGGGTTACGAGGGTACTCCGGTTTTCATGATAAAAAAATCAATATGTTTTACTGAATCTTGTAGATTAACTTTATCGGAATGTCTCTACCAGATTTTAAGTCAAATTGCATTGAAATTTCAACGTAACGGACATTTAAAATACGGTTATTTACTTGGTGGCAAACGATCGAGCAAACTTTAAACTCGTTTTTTTAGGAGCACTATATTCACAACTGGTTGACACGATTAAGAAAAAAGTACTCGAGTGATCAAATGAAATTTTAACTGTATGTTAAGAAAGAATCCCTTTATCGTTCGACTTACAGACAAAACGATAGATTGTATCCCCTCTTCTTTAATTGCAAAAAATTTGAAAAATTATTATAAAAATAGTCAAACATTTGGCTTTAGACATTTACAATTTCTCGGAAAATAATTATTTTTTCTTGATTGTAGGTTGAACGATAACTATATGTGTATAGATTAACACCTCGTTAGAATTATTTATTTTAGATGAACTGAGGGCCGGGGGGGGGGGGGGGGGGGGTATGCCAACCGTTAATGAAGAAATTGTGTGCAACGGCCTAGTTCTCGATCAATGCAAACTGAATTTTTAAGTGCATCGAATTGAAAAAATATGTATAATATAAAGGAGGTATAACTAAAACGTGCACATACTTTAAAATTAATTGCTCTTGTTCTGTTTTGTATAAAAAATGGTAAAACGTTTGTCTTCCTGATCAAGAGAAACGGGAGTACCCCCTTAAGAAGTTTTGAAACAGAAATCCTAATCTAGACATTTGCAGTAAACGATAATTCATTGTTAATTATTTTATAAACTGATATATGATAATGCAAGTATAAAACTTAATTTCTTGCATTTTATCTCCAACTCAGAATAAAGGAAAACGTCTTCAAGAAGGTGCGCACATCAACAGATCGCTCTTGGCTCTTGGGAATTGCATCAATGCTCTGTCTGGTGGAGCCCGATATGTTAATTATCGCGATTCGAAATTAACGAGATTACTGAAAGAAGCATTGGGTGGAAATTGTCGTACGGTTATGATAGCTCATGTTTCACCAGCCAGCAACCACAGAGAAGAAAGCAAAAATACTTTAATGTATGCAGACCGTGCCAATAAGATATCAAACAAAGTTGAGAGAAATGCTCTCGATGTGGGTTATTTACATATGGTGCAATATCGAGACATTATTAAAGATTTGAAAAGCGAGATTTCCCGGTTACGGAATAAAATGAAGGAGGAAAGACCGATTAATGTTGACGAAAATCAGAAACATACGGAACATAATGATTTCAAATCACTACGAGAAAAAATCGTTTCGGTTTTTAAAGAACAGATGCGCTTGAGGTAGATTGGTAGGAAATGAAAAACAAAAGTTTTCAAAGTGACTGTTAATGGTAGTATGATGCACGACTTTCAGGCGAAAATTAATGGAATTGGATAATCATCTACTGGGATTAAATATCGCTGCTGAACAGCAACATTCTGTAATATCACATTGGGAATCAAAGAATAACAGACTCTATGGTAAAAGTCGAGATTCTACAACAACGAATAACGAAGCAGACTTACAAGTAAAAGAGGTCGACGATGTTGGTAAGAAGAAATTCAATGTAATTAGTTTAACGTTAAATCTAGTAACCAACGATTAATATTTCTTTTTTGTACCAAATTATCTATTTGATTTGGACTAATAAAATAATACTATCATGTTTTCACGAATAAGATTCTAAAACATTTGACAAAGTCAACTTTCTTCGTCGTCTTTTTCTTCATATGATTTTTCAAACGGAACAATATGATGATAATTCTATAACTTTTTGAAAAGATCTTTTGGAGGAAACGGACTTGGAGGACGATGCGACAGCGCAGCAGGCTTGGATTGAGCTTACAGAGATAAGTAAGGAGCAAGAAAGATACATTGAAATGCGCACAATTACTGAAAAGGAATTAGAAACTTACAAAAAGCGCAGTGCTGAACTCGAAGACGTAAGTTTTACATAATCGTGTCCTCGAATTTCACTAATATCAGTAATTCGAAAACCATTGCTTTTAAGGAGTTACCATCACGTATCAATTCAGATGAAGAAAGGGAACTCTTGGCACTTATGTTACGAGTTCACGAATTAGAGGCTGATAAGATGATGTTACAAAGCGAAAGATTGGTAAAGCAACACGAGCTGAGACGTCGAGAACTTCTTATACTTCGATATGATCGGCAAAGGCAAATATCTGATGAAATTATTACCAGACAAAGGCGCATCATGGAAGGTAAAGTCAATACATGTATTTTATGGACTAAAGGAAATGAATACCAAAATAATTTATATACCAATTTCAATGAAGAGTGAAAAACATAGGCAATAGTATTTTGTGTCTTTTAAAACAGATGGGCGTTTAATATTACCGTCCGACCTCCAGAATCTTTACGCGATGTATCAACAAGAAATACAAGCTGCAACGTATATAGACAGCAATCTCATGGAATTGACATCGCCTACTACAGCAGTTAGCGGAAAATTGCCGCCTATACCCCACAGATTAAGTTACGATAATCTTAATAACGATGTAAGGTTACCTAGCAGGTGTGTGCACTTAAGCATTGGATATATATACACAGGTAAGCCACCTATAACACGGTAGATAGGCTCCTAGAAAGTGCCGTGTTGTGTGAAACCATGTTATATGATACTGAAAGCCAGTACAAAAAGTGTAATTCCGTTCCAAAAACTTATTAAAAACCAACATTTTTTTCTAATTCCATATCCGACCAGCCGCTTAAGACACTTTGTCTCCAGACCATGGAGATAAAAAGAAACGGTAATTATACAGATGATGGTCCGTCCCACGTCCCATTTTTTAATATATTGTTTTTCGGAAGAAGTACCCTGTTATGCACACCTTACCTATTTTAATCACTTGGTTTAATAAAGGTGTTTGTAACGAGAAGATAAATTAGTGTTGGTTTGGGGTAGTTTTTAGAGAAGGTCGCCGTCAGGTGACCCGACTAAGCATTGGAGTTATATTTTTCGCACATTCTTACAGCCCGCAAAAACGAAAGATTGCCTCTGGCCTCTGATTTGTTCTGATTTGTCTGATGGATAGAGACCTCCCTCGTTCTGACGTAATTTTCGATTCTCACGCGTGATTGGCCGATAAAGCCGCACATTCGTTGCGTCGTTATGGGAACGACGAAAGAAGTATTGCGCTTTCCGTTGTCATTAGTCGATCTTAGGTTTCCAGGACCGATATGGTGGGGATAGGCAGTGCGAGCGACACTCTCCTCTTACCCCGTACCTCATACCGCGCGCAATCATTCGTTTTTGCCTATGATATAACGTAGCTTTTCGACGAGTCCACCAGGTATTATGCGGGAACGGCAACGTGGCACCTCAGACGGAAGGGGAGATTGCTCACGCACCGCCTATCCCCACCATGTCGGTCCTGGAAACCTGAGATCGACGAATGACAACCGAAAATAAAACACTACTTTCGTCGTTCACATGACGACGCAACGAATGTGCCGGTCTCTCTTGCCAATAGCGCGTCACAATCGAAAATGCGTGAGGGAGAGGGATGTCCCTATCCGTCGGACAAATCAGAGCAAATTACCCCTCACATGCGAAGTTTTTCCATCAGAATAAAGCACTGGAACGCTTTCTTGGCAGCTGAGACGGAAGGGGAGATTGCTCAAGCACCGCCTACCCCCTCCCTATAGCCCGCGTGTGCCGTCCTCTTATTTCCTGGAATTGTGGCGCTCAGCCTCGTGACGTATCATTTTGCATAGTCGTAGCATTGCCGTACTTTCACGTATATGAATATTCCAAATTGTCGGACCGAAATCTGTTTTACCGATACTGAAAAATGATAGTCTATGCAAGTCGATAACATCGGTATCTACCTATCCTGATTGTAAAAATCTCGTGCATACGCCAATGCTTCGACTTTCACGCTCGACTTCGTGCTGTCGAACTCAGTTTCACGGCTGTCGCTTTCTCTCTTTGTCACGCAATCTGATTTGTGTGCGTAGCTGTTTCTGCTAATAGCGCGTCACAATCGAAAATGCGTGAGGGAGAGGGTTGTCCCTATCCGTCGGGCGAATCAGAGCAAATTACCCCTCAGCTGCCAAGAAGTGTTCCAGAGCTCTATAAAGTTTTTGATTTGGGCGCCGCAGAAACAGTAGAAAATTAAGCGATCACATCGTACTGACGCACACGTTACCACGGACGTGCATGTATAGACAAAATTCACTGTAGAAGTAGCAAAAGTTTTTTGCCGATATCTCGAGAACTAAAGCCGAGCGGGGGTTACATGTATAGGAAAAAGTTGCTTAGAATTATGATTCTGACAACATATCCAAAAAATTTCGAAATCGGTGGAACGGACCATCATCTGTATAATTACCAAAGAAACAAAAACGGGCCTGCCGTTCACGGACCCTCGACTGTGATCGCACTTCACAACAAATTAACCCTTTGAGCTCTAAATACTCCCGGCCGAAACGGTCCGTAGGTACGGAGCGCGGCTAGCGCTGACCATCGCTGGGGCCGGAATACTTTTTCGGCACACTGAAGTGACTATTCAAGGCGCAAACAGTAATAAATTATAGTAATTGTTTTGCAGAAGGTTAAATAATTAAAGACTGTTATTTTTGAGTATTAAAATTAATTATTATAAACATTAAAATTTTAAAACATTAAATTTTACAATCAACTAAAAAATTTAATTTGATATTTGCAACAGAAATTAATAATTTAATTGTGTGTGAAAAATTTCAAAACAATTATCTATAAATAATTAATTATATATTATAATTCCCAGAGATTTTTATGACCCTAATACTGCCCAACCGCTACCTAAGGAAGGCAAATTACTAACGAGTGGCCCTGGATTAATTTTACACGAAAATGACTGTATATTGATTGAAAAAATCGACAAACGCATATATGCGCCCTTAGTCTAGGCCGATGACTTAGAGAAAACACATATATGCGGCCTTAGGCCACACGGATGACTTTCGTCAAACCCATATATGCGTCCATAGAGCCCTAAGGGTTAATACAATACGGCGTTGTCGCATTGCACTTTATCCTTTTAGATAAGGCGAGACTTTTCGCAACGCTGTATCTCTAATTGTGAGACGGCAAGTCTCACCGCGAATAACGCATAACTATGCATGCCGGTTTCCGCTATAACATCGAAATAGAGTTATAAATGAGTAAATCATAATTTATTTATCTATCTTCATGTAAATGCACTATAGTTCATTATTCTTTCCCGTCATTATTTTAAGGTAATTTAGTTTTTAAATATGTTAAAAAAAATCATGTTATCCAGTGCTGTAGAAGTACAGTGTTGTACAAAAGTTTTCGCAATTTGCAGTGCTATACGAGGGTTCCCGTAATTTATCCTATCGTGTAGGGCGAAACCGTGTTATAGGAGGGCTACCGGTATACATATGTATATAAACAACTATGTATATATCGCCTTCTCTTTAGTATAATTATTATTATACTAAAGAACTATTATTATACTAATAGAACATTTTCATTTCGTCATAACAGAAAGTCCATTATTTATGTAATACACTAGTGGACTTCAGACTAAACTTCTTACATTACTTACATTATATATTATATATATATATATCACTAAATTATATATTACCTTGGTTTTTACATTTTGTAGTAGATCTAAAAAATCAATGACAATCTATGCATGAAATTACAAAATTTTTACTATCTTTGCAAAAGGAAAATATAAATTATAAAAAAACAGAAATAATGCCTGACACACACGAAATTCAGTTCAAACTGCTATAGCAACAGATCATGAAAAAATCACGGTGTACAATGAATGTTACGAAACTATAAAATATATGACACAAATAATACAGTAGATGACATAGTAGACTTCATGATTACAGAATGTTCCTAGTTGTAAGTAAATAATAACAAAAATTGTTACAGTAAATTGGCCAATTTGTCGCATACTTTATGCAGGTATCGATTGGCTTGCACGCAAGCTATGAAGTATACACTTGCATCCATACAGGGCGGTTCAAAAGTCATGGATTAAACGACAGGGGATGATAAACGAGCTCATTTCCAATCAAAATTTTTAGATATGTATCTGCCCGATATTTGATAGATTCAGACTTATTGTGTTTGTTAAATTATTAGTTTCTTTTATTTGCATGCTCTCCAATGATGTACCTATCCAATAAAGTTATTTTCATTAATCTAAGTACCATGTGTTGCATAAAATAATTGCTTTTGCCAAAAATTTTACAAATGCCAAAAAAATTTACAAGTTTTCATATGTTGTTTGCTAAAATAAGTATACTGTAAAAAAATGAGCACATATCTGGAAGACTTGGCCATTTCATCGGAATTCCGATAAGATGTGACACATAGTCATAAACTGAATAAATTGTATTTAATGATTAATTTTCCACAGAAAGTTCGTGTTTTGCAATTTTAATCTTGCAAGTTCCCAGTAACTTTTTCATAATAACAGTGCGTAAATCTCATGTACAGATTGTTTTAAAATGATTTGTCATGACCTTTGTTCTACACCTTTGGATCGGTGGACATTTAGAAGAAAATCAAGTCGCAAAATTCGCGAAACGGTTGCAAAATTTTTACATATACGCATATGTAGGATTTCTGAAGGGACCGAAATGATAGAGTCATTCCAAACTAATAAAATAAAATATATTTACAAAATAAATCCGTCTCTTATAAACTCTCGGAACCAAGTAATTACATACCTCGTTTCTTCGAGCCTCGTGCTCGTCTTTTGCCGCATTACTATGTTCTCATACAAAATTCCACGGATCTGGCAATTTCCAGATCCCACATATATATGAACTTTTTAATTGGAAATTAACTCTCCTGTCACCCCTTTTTGTTTTAACTATGACTTTTGAACCACGCTGTATATTATTCGTCACAATTATTTCATCATGTTTTCATATATTTACGACTGTGTACTTTCATTAGCTCCACTGATTCGGATTGGGAACAATCGCCATTACCACCTATTCAAGAACCTCCAGAAGTTGAACAAATTATGGGTCCAGTAGTAGAACCACTAATTTCTCCTGCAGTTCTATTTCCACCTATATCGGCCAGTACACTTCGAAAACAGTACGAGTGATGACTCTTTATGCGATAAATTTTATGTTGATTAAAGCAGCTTGTCAGAAACGTAAAGTATTGTAAATAATTATGTAATCTCGATTTAAATTGATACTTCTTTATCTTTAGAGAAAGGAAACTTCGACGCATAGCTAGTGATGATAGTATGGACTCAACATTCGCACAAAGTACAAATAATCGATACCATGTTCTAAAAAACCCAGAGGAACGAGGAACATCAAGTTGAGGTAATAACTTCCTTATGTTATATGACTGTCTAATGATAAAGAAATACGTATTTAACAAGAGGATAAACAGTATTAATCGAAGCATTTTCCATATCCGAAAAAAGAAATGAAATAGACTTTCAGGAATTTTGTTGATATTCCTTTGTTTTTAAGCTACTCACAGTTGAAATTTACCGTCATTTAATGTAATATAAACATGCAGGGTACTTCTAAATGGTGGAACTCAAAAGCATATTCTATATTTTCATATTTAACCCTTTCGCTACGGCGCACAGTTGTACAGCGCTAGAGATTAGCCACGAATCTATCTTATATTTTCTAATGATGTTTTTCCTTAATTGAAGAGCATTCTTCTACGATAAAAATGCACATACTGAATATAAAATTAATATTTGTAGTTTATTAAAAAATTAACGTTCAATGAGTGAAAGAAATTCGTCAAAATTATCCATCATTGACAATGAATACCTTTTGAATTTTGTGTTTTTTCGCACTTCTGCCAATTACAGTCTTTTCTGTAAGCTTTCTGCTATATGATCATGCAAAAATCGCGCTCTCTTCAGCGGATACCCGCCGTTAATGTCTGTAAGCGGTTTTAACCCCTTGCACTACTTTCACGAGTCTGACTCGTGATGAAAATTTCAGGCCAAACATGAATATCAGGAGTCTGACTCGTGGCCTCAATTTCTGCCATGGATTTACTTTCATTTATTTTTATTTCGCTATTAATTAATCATATTATTATTACTTATACAGAATCTGTTCTAATCATATGTAATAATTAAAGTATTTTTTAAAAGTTTTTGATTCAAATTCATTTGAAATTCGCAAGAGCTCCATCGCATGAAGTAAATACGGGCGCAACTATGTTGCACTCAGTTGTAAGATATCGTATTTCAAATTTCGACACTCGGGCTCCGCCACACGGCTTTCTTCGCGACCACTCAGGCGGACGGGTTTGGCCTGGCTTTTTCCGAAGTTCAGCGTAGTGCAAGGGATGAAGGAAATCTTTCTATGAATTGGTTGCATTAGAAGAGGGTCAAAAGTTAATCCTATGTTGTAAATGAGTATTCGAAATTTCTGTCTACACGTAGTTCAAACAGTATTGTTTTAAATGGATTCGGAAAACATCGGCAATTACAAGTCGATAGTTTGTTAAATATTGGTTTTACAACTTAATGGTTCTAAATCCACCAGCAGATCGCACATGCTATAAACCGCGGGCGGCGAGAAAGCCGAAAATGTTGACCAGCGGATGAGTGTGGTGAAAACGGTTTTTTCTAATTACACTGTTCAACAAATTTAAAATTATTTAACTTTTTGCAATATCCACTGGGTCATCTTCGTAGAGTTGCTTATCGTAAACACGAATCCGCCGGCAAAATTGCTCCATCACCCTCAGTTTCCGAAAAAAATGGGTTTTAGTAAAAACACCCGATTTTGGTAAAAAATGAGGTATTACGTGAAAGCTATAAACGCTAGGAAGTTAAAATTTGTCTTAAAAGATAGAGGAAAATATGCCGAATATTATAGTGTATCTAATTATTGGCTGTTTTAAATAATTGTAAATGATCGTCAAAGTTTAAAAAAGTGCCAATGCGCGAACTTGCTAAGTTATATTTTTACTTTTTTACGAAAAGCTTTTTATCTAGCACAAATTTGCTATACAGTATCGAATTCTGTAGACATTTCTGAAGAGAAAACTGCCCAGAAAAACTTCGGAAACAGTTTTCAATTCCGACAGGTCGAAAAAAATCTGTCGGAAACACATAATCGGCGGTTTGCCGCCATGCGGCCATTGCATAGGGACAGCGCCGTAACTACGCGTTATCGACACCGATGCGATAGTATCATCCGAAGGGCGCTTACATAAAATAAAATCAATTTTTTTTCATTAATTTTTGTTTTTGTGCGCCGCGCCGAAAATGGGAACATTAAGTGCGCCCAGTCTTCCGCATTCGGGGCCAAATCTTTTGTCTCAAAAACGCCGTTGTCACACAACTATACTTGTCGCGTAACTTGTCTTACAAGGGAACATCCCGAGGTGCCACACGCCGATTTTGATGAAATTTTAGTATGATGTAGTACTCGTTAGAATATTCGACACGTATTTTTTTATATCGGCAATCGTCCACGTTAAAAGGGTGAAAACCGCCCCCAAAGTTGGGGGCCAAAAGTGTATTTCGTTGAATATCTCAGAAACTATGAGAGATAGAGCATTTGCGTAAATTGACGAAATTAGCGCCTTTGCATTACGAATTTAACGGCATAATTTCTTTTGCAAAATCTCCATTTGTTTAAACAATATGTTGAAAAATAACATATTTTCGGCAGTTTTACCACTTTAATGTTATTCAATTTTCTTGAATATTTTTTTGTAAAAACTACATTTCCTATACAAAATTACGGATATTTTTCTGCTATTCTTTATTATTTTACATTGTTCATTGCAAAATTAAAGCAGTTTAGATTTGCAGTCATGGCAGTAAATCCTATGAATATTATCAATATTTTAATTGGACGTGGGAATGTCCCTCCATAAACCGCGCGCAGTGCTGTAGCCGAAAATTATATCGCATTAAAGTAACGGAAAATTCTTTTCTTTTTGTTAGCAACGAATGGTTATCGGTAAAATCAATTTATTTACAAATTACCGGGGAGTTATGAACAAGGAACGACTCGTGTAGGGACTCTATTTCGCGCGTCGAACGATAAAATCTCATATGTAATAACTTTTTTGTTGATGAAAAAATCGAAATTCCTATTTATCCGTAATATTGTATAGGAAATGTAGTTTTTACAAAAAAATATTCAAGAAAATTGAATAACATTAAAGTGGTAAAACTGCCGAAAATATGTTATTTTTCAACATATTGTTTAAACAAATGGAGATTTTGCAAAAGAAATTATGCCGTTAAATTCGTAATGCAAAGGTGCTAATTTCGTCAATTTACGCAAATGCTCTATCTCTCATAGTTTCCAAGATATTCAACGAAATACACTTTTGGCCCCCAACTTTGGGGGCGGTTTTCACCCCTTTAACGTGGACGATTGCCGATATAAAAAAATACGTGTCGAATATTCTAACGAGTACTACATCATACTAAAATTTCATCAAAATCGGCGTGTGGCACCTCGGGATGTTCCCTTGTTAGCTTTTGACTCCATTTTTTTGGCTGGTGACTATTGTCACCCGCCGTATGTGGATATTATTTTGTGGCGGGTGACTATAGTCACCCGTAGTAGCGAAAAGGTTAAGATGACAATAGTTATATAAATGTATGTCTGAAAATACTTCCTTTTAGAATTGTAACATCAAATGTTTATGAAGAAAACTATTGAAACTTGTTAGATTGTCACACGCCTTTAATGTAACCCATTGTTAGTTATGAAACATTAACTTTCAATTTACTAATTCTCCCTGGCTCCATTGTAAATGATTGTTATAAAATTCACAATCTAAAAAGGACTTCATTATTTATGTAACGCATAAGTCAACACTTCAGAAATTTCTCGCATAAAATAGTGTTTGAAGGAAAGATATTTAAACATACAAATTGACAGCATTTTTGCACCAACATAACTTTTTGGTTGTTTTTTTGACTTTTACTGATATATTTACTTTCCTTACGATCTGCAGTTTCCAGTGGATTCTTAGTCACCAAAGCCTGATATTACATCTAACATGATAATACATGTTACGTAAGAAAAATCTCCCAGTGGTGATGAGGATTTGAATTCAGGCCTGCTAATTCGAAGTCCGAAACTTTAACTCCATGCTCATCACAGCTGCTCCTAATTCACACGTTCTGTGCCATGCCGACTTTTGGTTACTTTCCACTCAAGCCGCGTGGAGCATATATGCCCTAAGCTAACACGACTAATAGTTTTATTTCTAACACATGTCTTATAATTTTCATAATTGTACAAAAACCATAATTACCGAGAAAAAGATATAGAATTTAAGATACATTTGACAACCAGCAATAAATCTAATTTTTAAGGAATCATTTTAGCAAACACATGGTTGAACGTATGTTCTATATATTTTTTAATGATGTCAAAACTGACTTAAAATAAAACATTTTGTTTCAAATATTTTAAAAATTATTGTTTACATTACACAATTTCATACGATTAAAAAGGCATATTACAGTGAACTTGATTAAAACATGGTAAACATAAATGTGGTTTATCGGGGCAACTATCACAGAATGTTACAACTTTTATGGTGGAATTTTTTGCGAACTGTGAACCAGATCTTGATACATTAGTTTGATAACAAATTTTACAGCGCTTTCTTATAGAATTGAAATTGCCTTTCTTTTTTTTAATTTCATGGTGATTTCTTTTTGGCATTACAGGTAGAGCAGCATTATTAGTGCAGTGCATCAGAGACATAGCCAATTTCTTTCTAAATTCGAGACTTGTTATTTTATTGTGCGTAATGGTATTACATATAATCCATGCATTTGCCACAGCTGTGTTTAAAAAAAGTTCAAATATAACTTCTGTATACCATTTGTTTGTCTTGCGTAAAGGGCTGCAATACAAACTCATTTCATTGGAGACATTTACATAAGACATTCCTTCATTATAATCTACAACAATTTTTGGTTTTATGCAATCATTTCCTTTCTTCTGCACAATGACAGTTTCGTCAGAGTGCTTTGTTGATAATAAAAGAACATCACGCTTGTCTTTCCATTTTAGTACAGTTAAGCCATCTTTACTCTCCTTGGCAATATATTCATTTTGCTTTAATTTTTTTACAATGACAGCTTTTGGGATTTTGTGATGATTTGATCGCATTGTTCCAACTAGATGAGTATTTTCAGCAATCAATTTTCTGGCTAATTCGATGCTTGTGTACAAATTTCCTGTACAGAGCATATGACCCTTACCAAATATATTTCTGCATAATGCCATAACTACATTTGTAGGCATTGCTTTGTCCCCATAATAAATTTGAAAAGTGATTGTATATCCTGGAGCCGAACATAATTTAAATATTTTGATGTCGTCCTTATACTCACTCGTTCTTGAAATCACAGTTGCATCTATGCAAACAATTTCACTTGGTTCATAATACTTCTGAAAATTTACATTTAACATATCAGTTAATATTCTAATTTCATACAGACGGTCATTCACATTTGCATTTTTATTATCATTATCACAGAAATGCAACATTCGTAATAAAAGTTTAAAACGACTTCTTGAAATTATTGAAGAAGGAAGACTTTGTGCATATGCTGGATCTTTTGACCAATATAGATCAATTTTGGGAAGTTTTACTATTCCCATCCACATAATAAGGCCAAAAAATTGTTTTATCTCGTTTTTATCTGTAGGTTTCCATTCATTTAAACTCGATCTTTTTTCCAATAATACTCTCTCCGCATATCGATTAGTTTCTTCAACTATAATTTCGAAAATTTCATCATTTAATAGTAATAAATAAATGTCTTCTATTTTGTCATAATTTCGATTTGATAATTTGAAGCCAGGTGTAGCAACAAAAGGTGTAAGCTGCGGTTGGTTTCCAATAGAATCAGACCATTCTGCATAAGAAGTGTTTGTTATCGTTGTTATGTTACTGTTATCACTAAATTCATTTTCTTCATCTTTACTACTGGTATAAATCATATTGTGGTGTCTAGAAAGATGATGAAAAGGTACATCTTCGCTTGAAGTATCTGTTGAAGAATCTCCAAAGGAACTCATTCGTGTAATCTTACGACGTTTCATTTTTACTGCTGCGTTTGTCTCATGAATTATAATAAAGAAGGAAATAGCCTATAATTTTTTATGTGTAAAAGTCTAAAAAAAGGTATGAATGAAGGTTTTGAAATAATGTTTAAGAGTACAATATGCAAATATATAACTCTTAAATATACCCGTACATACCGTCGACGTATATCCCTCGTTATATTTTACTTTAGAAACACATTGAACTAAGAAACAACGGTTTTCATCAAGCGGTAATTGTTGGCATAACGACGGGCGTAGAAGCGATTGACTCTGTATGTATATTGTGTCAAGCTGTGTGGAACGTATACGCCCCACGATGCGATAGACGCAATATACCGATATACATGATAAACAATTTGTAGGTTTCTATCGAACTGGTTTTTGATTGTTTTTTATTTAGTCCGCGAGGGATATTTACGACCCAAGCAGAGACGTTGAATTATTTTGATCCTAACATATTATGTCTCACGCCTTTGCAACTTTTATGATGGTACAAAAACCATAATTATGAAGAAGCGGGTGTAGAATTTTTAAGATATATTCGACACCAAGCAATGAATCTAATCTTCAAGGAATTATTTTAACAAACGCATGGTTGAACATTTACTCTACATAATATTCTTTAACGATGCCAAAATTAATTTAAGATAAAACATTTCGTTTTAAATATGTCTAACCTTTTGCGATCGAAAGGCGACTCACAAGGGAACTACCCGAGGTGTCCGCCTCCGATTTTAATGAAACTTTACAGATTTGTTAAGCACGTGAAAATAATCGATACCTATTTTTTTATATCGGCTAAGTCGCACGTTTAGGGGGTGATACCACCCTTCAAAGTTTCGACATTTTTTCTTCTTTCGCTTATAACTTCAAAACGGTTAATGATAGAGATTTACGATACATGTACGAAATATTTGCTTTTTTGTGTAATAAACGCCTATGGAATTTAAAATTTTATTTGACGATTTTTTCTTAATTTTTTATTAAAAACTGCCAAGTTTTTCGTTATATCTTTAAAGTTTGCGATGCGATTTTAACCAAACTTTTTTTAAATGATAGAGCAATAAAAATAAAAGTTACATGTTTTTGTGTTTTTCCGTAATTTACTCTGGAGTCGTGAAATTAACCCTTTTCTTTTGCCGGTTTTGGCACTTTACGTTACTATATCTGATAAACGAGTGACAATGGAAAAAATGTATTATGCAACAAATGCTTCCCTCGTACTGTAGAATATTATTGTTTTTGTAAAAAGTCAAAAGTAAAATTTTTTTGTTTTATTATACAATCCGTAGGCCGTGCAGATCCGCCACGACGCGGTAATCGTAAACTATCGTAGATACCAAAAAATGCCATAAGGAAAAGTTTTATGGCTTTGTACATAGAAAAGGAAAATGTTTGCAAAGAGTTTAAAACATAATTTATTTTTAACAAAAAAATTAATTGCACGATGCGTGGCGAGCAACAGAGTTATCGTAATTATCATACAGTTTTACAAAGATACATCTTATCGTTAATCAATTACGTCGCATACAAAACAGCTCAAACAATTAATTATTACATGTGCATGGTGCAAAAAATCCCTTTGTTTTCAACACTTCTTCGAGGAGTATCATTTTTGTGAACTATATGTTTCATAGAAACGTTTCTATAAAATTCCATAGGCGTTTAGTACACAAAAAAGCAAATATTTCGTACATTTATCGTAAATCTCTATCATTAACCGTTTTGAAATTATAAGCGAAAGAAGAAAAAATGTCGAAACTTTGAAGGGCGGTTTCACCCCCTAAACGTGCGACTTAGCCGATATAAAAAAATAGGTATCGATTATTTTCACGTACTTAACAAATCTGCAAAGTTTCATTAAAATCGGAGGCGGACACCTCGGGTAGTTCCCTTGTCAGTCGCTACGGCGCACAGTGAGGTGGTAGCACAGCGCGGGTGGACATTGGTTTGAATATCTATTAAATCCCGTTTTACATTTAAAGCCACTTTTAATTTGTTTTTCTGTTCTTAAATAATTGTCTATCTATTAAAGATTCGGTGAACCGACATTTAAAATCAAGTCTATAGGCAATATGTATTAGGCGTTCAAAATATCTTATTAAGCCTTTCGTTACGCTCGCTGATTACAGCCGTTGTCTGCACGTAACGAAAAGGCGTGTGGCCCTGTGTTTACGAACACCGACTATAGTCAACGTCCACGCGAAGCACAGTGACTGATTTCGCTGAAATATTGGCATACACCTCAAAACGCTTCCAATTTAACCAAAAATTGACATATCAGAACTACTTGGGTCACTGATTACGAATCTGAACTCAAAATTTCTAAAAACAAGATGGCGGATACAACATGTCAATAAGTCAAATTCGATACTTCCGCCCTATGTACATAAATACGCTGCCATAAAAAAGTGTGCGCGACCAACGATTGTCAATAATTCGAAGGGTGGCAGAAAGTAGCAGCTAAAACCAAACGGCTTTTGTTCAGAAAGCTTCAGACTTTATTTAAAAAAAAATTAGTGCTAAGCGAAATTAACCTTTTAACTATTTCAGCTGTAACAGCTGAATACAATAGCTATAAAGTGTTAAATAAAAAGATGAAATCGACCTATTTTGAAATTTAAAGCATGTCAGATAGCTGTCAACAGAGAAATAAAGGAATCATACGTTTATAGTACATCAATAATATCATTTTAGTTCCGGCGCGGAAACATCACGTTATAATTGTATTCATTTTGAGATCGTATATCTCTAAGAATATCGTGTAAAAAAAGTATTATTTGTGAAAAAGTATGCTCTGATATATCATAAATCAAATGCGATTGTTAGATTTCAATTATCAAGAAAAAAGTTTTTGCACTTTTGGCCAGGATTTCAGAGAAATCGATCACTGTGCAACGTCTTGTTTGTATGAGCGCCGATTATAATATTTGTAATGTCTATAAATATACAAATAGCTGAGAATATATCAAATGTACTTATTATCATGTTCTTATACAATTAATATAATTTCATATGAATGTTTATCATATAATATGACAAAATAGTTGTTATGTAACACTTAGAAAAGTGTATATACACGAGAATGTCAAGGCAACGTTCTTAGGAAGACGGAACCTCGAACACCGAAAATTGCCGATGCGCAATGCGCACAGCTTTTTTGGCGCGATGCCGCATTCAGCGGCGGTGCCGCATTTCCAGCGAAGCGGACTACCGTAGCGAAGGGGTTAAACAATTCTTCTTTGTATTGATAATCCGGAAAAATGGTAATCAGTATTGACGCTCGTGGCTTTTGTTCATTCTCCTCGGTGATACGTTGTGATACGAAATGACATTCACATTATAAAACTCGATGGACTCGATCTCAGATTTTATCTCTGATTTGTTAAAGTTGATGTAATGTGCACACTTTCTTTAACATATTCAAATTCAGTCGGTCTAGAGAAACATTTATAATTTTTTTATTTCGCCATAATACTCATTCATTTTTGTCTAATAACTTTATTAGTATCTGACACTTCAGCAGCTATTGATGCTATTGACAACATTCATAGATCAGTTCGTCGTTACCGCAGCGTTTCATGCGGCAACTTGGCGTCAACTCGAGTGGCAAGTGAGAGGCGGCATTCTTCGTTCATACTAGATTTGAAATATGTAAATGTAGATAAATTATTAAAATGTTTTTTTTTAAATTTATTTGTGTATAAAATCATGTTATGTACCTGTAAGACACTCATTATATATTTGGAAAATCATCTCGAGTAACATATTTTCTTACCATCATAAAATAATAATACGACGGATTTTGTTAAAACCTTGTAAACATAAATGCGGTTTATTGGGACAACTATTACAAAACGTTGTAAATGTTTTGGTAAAATTTATTGTTAGTTGTGAACCAAAGAGGGAATGAATTATATTTAAAGAATTGAATTGAGACTAATTAACTGACCGGAACCCGTTATTGTCTCGCCGCATATGACGTATACTTCCCACGGCACAATAAACACGATATATGAGTTTATTTTAAAAATGGTACAAGTCACTTTACCGTTATGAAAATTTGTATCTTTTTTAATAATAAAAATATAAGTATCCAAGAACAAATCCAAGTAAATCTTCTCGAAAATTGGCACCAATATTTTTATATACGTTAAAACGCAAATCCTAAATGTCTCGATTTAAAAAGAAAGTGACATCTTCCACTTTCAAAATAAAACAGTCATATATGTTTTTAAGATGTCAATACATTATATTATAAAATTTTTTCTTTTAATTTTTCGTTTTACAACGAAAATTCCAAATGGCCTGAACGGAAAGTACAGTGTGGGATCTATACGCCCCAATCGGCGTTGAACATGTTAATTAACTCATTCCTAAAATTTGATGAAGTATTCTAATCTTGAAACACTTCTTTTACATTTCTTTTTAGATAAGATCCACATTATTTATTGACATAGGTCTACAAATAATTCAAAGTACTTTAATTTGATAACAGTTGAAATGTCAAATAGGAAATGTAGGAAGAAACAAAATACTCTGGAGTTCCTCTGAAAATTAGTAAACAAGAGAAACACATTAAGTTTAAAATAATTTCATGAAAGTTATATATTTTCTAGTGTTCAAATAATAATAATAATAATAATAATATATATATATGTAACAGTATTAAAGTATTAAAGAAAGAGTTGAAAAATAGTCAGTAAAATAATTTTAGCTATATTATTATTTATTCAACAAAAACCTATACTCTTACTGTAACAAATTATAATGCATCTAGTAAATTTTTACATGGCATGGAAGTACGACTCAACAAATTAATGGATTGAGAGAATAAAGCAGTTGGTATAAAATATGTAAAGAATATACCATATATATTACTAATCATTGTAAGTCAACGCCAAAATGTTTTGTTTCTCGACGTCTCTCACGCGCAGTATTAGAAAATTTTCGGACTCGTTCAGCACCATATGATGTTCCTGCTTCTTCTTTTTGATGAAGAAGCTGACTAGATACTGGTTCAACAAGAATACGACTGGTACGTATGCGTTTACGTAGTACTACCCCATCAGTGTATGAGTTGAATGCCTCACGAACTGTATTTTGAGCTCGATACCTTTCACGTGGGCTCATACCTTCTCCGCCAGAAGGATGTGTCAAGGGGGACTCATGTTGTGGTATAACAAATTTTGAAACATTAAGCGGAGAGGTAATTTCTTCCAATTCCTTATTATCACCCGATTGGTTTGTATTATTATTTTCAGAATTGAGTTTTCTGGTTAAACTCATTAACTGAAAATTCAGATCAAGTAATTTAGAATATTACCGATGAAAATTCTGAACACTCAGTAATTAAATTTCAAGTTGTATTGATCATAAACTGTAAGTGTATTAATTGTGGTGATCCAACCGTGAAAGTTGATCATGAGATTTCCTGGTTTCACCAAGATTACAAGAAGTCTACAAACCGAAACATTTAACTGATGGTGTTTAGAATGTGATGAAGATGAAGATTATTAATTTCTCTGCATGTAATATGATTCAACTGAATTCATTACATTGTTTTCAACCTTTGGTGTCTGCACCAAGGTATCTTCATCATCGGTTGATGATCCAGCTGCTGGTTCTGTAGTCGTTGATTCTTGTGCTTTCCACTCATTTTGTCGTGTACTCCACTGGTTCTTCAATTCATCCCAGAAAGTCTTTGGTTTACCAAATATGAGATTTTGGGGGAAAAACGTACATTCACTGCAAGACTACGCTATCATAAACATTTGTAAGACTAGTTTCAATTACCTATTTTCCAGAATGGGTCTTTATCAAAACTTCCTTATCTTTTTCTCATAAAGTAACTACATTCAATAAATTGTAATATAATTACGGAATTTTACTCTTTGTAATTTATAACATAATTCATAAAAAGCATGTGAGATATATTTCTTAATGTATTTAAGTAATTTCTATAGAAATGTATATAAACATATTCTCAAATAATTAAAATAATTATTACTTTAGATTTTGTTACAGTTACTAGTTTACTAACAATAAGTGTTCTATGTGCTAACTTTCATGTATTATTTATATGTAAGAAAAATCTTGTTTACCAGCTGTAATGATTGTGCTACATTAGAATTTCTTGATTCATAATCACGAAAAGCCTCCATTTTTGCGCACATTTGGTTGAAGATATTAAACATAAATTTTTTCTGTATTTCGTAATTTTGTGCAGTCATTTTCTCAGGAAATGTTTCTGTCAAATACTCAAGCAAATGAGATCCAAAATTCTAAAACGAAGATATTTCGAAAACAATTATATATACTAACTGAAATAATGTTCTTTAATTTTAAACAGGATAAATTTTAACAAGGATTTTTTCTTAGACACTAGTCTATTTCAAATATGTTCCAATTATCGAGATTCATGCAGTATATATATTGTGCTATCACAATATAATTTTACAATTTTATATCATATCAGTTGTTACTGACTAACAGAGACTTTAATGCACAGTTGGTTATCAAACTTATTTTTGAGATTGTACGAAAGTCGATAAAACTGTAAACTGTAAATTAAAATTAATTTTGTTTTAAATTTGAGTATGTTAATGCGTACGTTGAATATTTATATAATTAAATAGTCAATAAAAGTTTATTCAAAAATGTTGTCAACATACAAGTATATCTTGTTCATCAAGATGCATGTCTTTGTGAATCATAGCAATGTAACCAATTAATCTATCCATTTGTTTTGGCTTATTGTGAAAATCCAATAATAGGTATCCCATAGCCTCCATAATCATTGTAAATTTTGCAGTGATTCTAGGATGAATATTTATGGGACCGTACAATTCCAAAGTAAAAAATTTTATATATTGCGGATACTTTTCAAGGAAGCTGAAAA
The DNA here is from genome assembly GCA_963989415.1 of Cerceris ruficornis. Taxonomy (NCBI): domain Eukaryota; kingdom Metazoa; phylum Arthropoda; class Insecta; order Hymenoptera; family Crabronidae; genus Cerceris; species Cerceris ruficornis. The sequence goes on from OZ022528.1 coordinate 14,169,004, forward strand.
CTCAATTCTTAAACATGTCATATAGAATTTTAATGTTATACAATCTAATTAAAAATTATGGTCAATTAAAGAATGTGATAGTAACAAAGGATTTTAATTTTATATAAATACTATTACAATATCAAACCTATACTTTATACAGCAATTACAATACATACCTTGTAAAATAGGATGTTCCATGTAACTGAGGATTTTTTTCAATTCCTGACCATATATCTTTAATTACAGTTTGTTCTTTAAGTGTTAACTTGATATAATTTATTGAATCACATTTCTCATAAAAACTTTGCTTTATACCCATATTTTATTTTATAACTCTTTAAGATGTACAGTTAATTATAATGAAACAATAGTATTTATTCATCCATATTAAAAATAAGGAAAAGCTCGATGACTTTGAGTAAAATAGTTGAGGTATACAATGAAGTAGGTAAAATATTAGTGACAAATAGTGATATACAAAAATAAAATTTCACAAAGTTAGCAGGAAAGTTTTAGAACAAGGAGTGAACATTGTATAATAAAGTTAATAGAAAATAATTCTTACTTCTAGTTCCACATGTAATTATATAAAAATACATTAATTCATAAACAAAATTTATAAATTTTATTTCATCGTAAAATTGTTGCAGCTCCAGGTGCATAGACTTTTACTTGACGATCCATTAATTTATATAGGTGTGTGATTTTCTCTGGCCAATGATATTCCCTTCTAATAGAATCTATTCTCCAATTTATAATCATTTTTCCAGATGCATCACTAGAATACCCTGTTTCCAATGGTTCTACAGTGATGAAAACATGAGCCATATGCCTCATACTATTACCGAGCATATTGGGATTACAGTTTTGAACTTCATCTTCGTATGTGTGTATTAAAATGCAAAGTTGTGATGTGTATTCAGACTCTACAAGAGATCTTAAATATCTGACATAAGACATTATATCCCGTAAGCCAAAACCAAAGTCGCAGAGATGACTCAAATCATCAATAACAATTATAACGGATTCACTATTCTGTTTTGCTTCATAGTATTTTTCTTTAAGAATTACAAATAAATTATAAATTATGTCCATATTAGTATCTGATTTTGATTTGGCAAGAATTAAATTTGATGGATCCATAGAAGTTTTATCTATGCATTCCATATCTGAAGTCAAAGTTTCCATGACTTCAACAACAGCTACTTTGCCTTTCTCCTTCAATGCTGTGAGGTTATACCCAAGTTTCATGCCTACGTTATGGTAATGACTAAATGTATTATGAAACAGCATAAAACAAATTCCGTGATCTTTCTTTAATGCATTAAAAATAATGGAGCTTAATAAAAAGTTTGCACTGCAGCCATGTTTCTCATTAATTACAAGTACTTTTCCATTCATATTTACCCTATCAATACCAAGAATGTGGGATACCAAATCCATAGTACTACCCATATTAGACACTAAAAAGAACAAAGTATACTTTATTTTCTAATTATATGATGAATTGTCTAATATATACGTATACAAAGAAATAATTTTTTGGCTATGTATACTTCTATTACAGGAAGTACTGTATGTAAATATAAAATATCTGTATAACTTACATATGATCAATGTTTATATAAATACACGTATATAATATAAAAGTGTATAATCAATGTTGCAATATAATGAAGTTTATCTTGTAAACTGAACTTAATTTCACCCCGAAATTATTCGGATCAAACTCTTTATAAATATTGTATTTCATACATTGTACAATTTACAATACAGTAACATGTGAAATTAGAGCCGCCATTTATTGCGACTTACCTTATATTTTTATACAAGACATATTATTAAAATATCTAATTAAGATGAAGCGTACCTGCGAAAGAATATACGCAGGTATTTATACGTATTCACGTTGGAATTGTGTGAATCGAAAGTGTAGTATCCACACCACGCGCGCGCGCACACACACACCTCATGCACATATACATTATAATATATAGTATACACATATATCATGTAGAATAGCGCGATAAATCAATTTTTGTGTTAAAATTAACATTACTTTTGCCTAGCACCATTTAAATTTCTTTATTCTTAAAAATCAACAGAGTTATCTACTTATTAATGTAATCCTTTGCTGCAGTTGCAAAAATGTTGAATAAAGGAAAAGTATTAATATAAATATAAATCGCTTTTTTATGTTGTAAACTGGAAACACAAAATTATAATTTGCGAAACTATTCAACTAAACGTGCCTGAGTTACATAGTTGTAAAACCAGATAGTTAAATGCATTATATAAAGTTTGTTTTTATAAATCCCTAAACTATTTATCATCTGTAGGTTCTAGTATTTTTATTGGTATTTCGATCAATTTTATAGTTTGAAAATTGAAATTTTCTTTACAAAAAACAGATACGTATAAGCAGTACAAGTATTTTATAAAATGTCGTGTCTTTATTATCGAATATGAATTTCAACATTTTCAAAGCATTTAGAGACTTTATCACGACAAACAAGTCGAGTGTATAGTTTCTGCTTACTTCAATCGAATTTTTTCAATACATGTACGTACTTGACACATTTTTATTTTAGAAACTCTTAAAAGTTGCATAGCGAAGGCTTTTAAACAAGCGTCTAAACACGTTCGCCTTGATTATCGAGTGGCACTTACGGGAGACTGCTAATTTTTGGCAAATTTGCAAAGTAAACAAAATCGTTCTCTTAGATCCAAAAGGAGGATGTTAGGAAACGCCAATAAAAAGTATTCCAGTAGCGGGCTATCAACGCTAGGAAGTGGTATAACCAGGTATAACACGTGGCTTCCAGCTGATGCGTGCGCCTATTGGACTATTCCCGATTTCCCGAGATTGCTTCTGCTCTGGAATATTTCATCAGTCCGAAGCCAGCTCGCGGCGAAGGGAGTTCGCTGATCGACGGTGATGTTCAATTGTCGTCACCACCAATCTTATCGTAAGTAGTTCATTCTCTTATGCATCATTTGCTTGTACATTTATTCAAATATATACATTGCATACATATACGGCTGCTGGTATAAAGCTGTTGTTAATAATTTCTAATTAACATTTCCAAAACTAGTTAATAAATGTCTTCAGAACTAATCGAGAGACGTTCTGACACAAATCTTAGATCGAAAAATTGTATCAAACTATTTTGAATTTTTATATGATAAAAAATATTTTTCTTTTTTTATAAATAATAAAAAATTAATTTTCGCATTATCGTGTATTATGAAATAGTTTTGAAATATTTGTCGTGCCATTTTAATTTTTTTAATTGCCTTTCACAGTTTAAAATGTAGGAGATATTTCACTTTCGTCACTCTGTATATTGATAACGATAGAATAAAATGTATTTATTACTCCTATCTGTTAGTATCGTAATCGGGCAGGTATGGATATGCTTCATGATTTCGATTACATTTAAGTTAAAAGTAATTAAAGCTTGCTTTAATCCATAATATATGGGATTTTAATGACATAACGGAAATATCGTTTAGATGCATGCGATATCGTGTTATCGTTAATAATACGGTTTAAGGCCGTTTCATTCGAAAAATTTTTGTTAATTACGGGAGCTTATGGAATTCGAGAATCGACCTGCCAGTATCGCAAGGTCACTACTAGAGTTGATTTTAATTTTAGCAGTACTTTCGTAAGCAATACCGCATCCTCTTGATATGAAAATTAATTCAAAAGCACGATACAGCATCGTACTACCGCTTCATTATTATTTTAATTTTTTTAATTATACGTGTCATTTTATATTATTAAAACAATAATTTATGTATGACTGATTAATGTTAAAAAATTATAACGTAAATTTTTTTTCTTTCATTAAAATATTAATTCTGTTTAAATAGCTCGTAATTATTTTATTGTAATTATTTATTGTATTTCTTCACTTTAGTAATCTAAATTTATAACATTTATTAATTTCACTATATTTTTGTAGTTTTATTCGGTTTGTTAAAATATGTTCATGCAAAGATAGAAATTTTGACAATAAAAATAATATAGCTATTCTTAATAAAAATATAGTTTTTAATAAGAAAGAAAATGTAAATTATAATATTGTTACATGATCTATTGTTTTAATCAAATTAAAATGTTAAAAAGGTTAATTTTTTTTCAATACAATAATTATTGTTTTCATTAGTCTTTATGACCAGATATGAAATAAGAAAATAATGGCTGACAAGAGCAAAAAATTATCACGGTGGTACTTTGGTGGACTTTCTTCTGCTGCTGCTGCTTGTGTTACTCATCCATTGGATTTATTGAAGGTACTACTTTTATTTTAAACTGTATTTTTTATATTTGTGAATTATGCAATTTTGCTCATATTACTGTAACTTTAATGAATGAGTATAGTTTTGAATAATGATTTCTAAAAATATTGCAGATAATAATATTTTGTTACAGGTTCATCTTCAAACTCAGCAAGAAGGAAAAATATCCATAGTACGGTCAACAGTTTCAATAATTCAAAAACAGGGAATTCTTGCTTTGTACAATGGCCTTAGCGCTTCTTTACTTCGTCAACTTACATATTCTACAATGAGGTTTGGAGCTTATGAGGCAAGTTTGCTCAAATTTTACAAGATAATTTAAATAACCCTTATTTAATGTATCAGAGCTCAGGACATTGCTCTTCAAAATTATATTTTGAATGAAATATGCATTATCTTGAATGTGTAGGTGGGTAAACAGACATTTGAAACACCTGACCATCCATTGCCTTTTCATAATAAATTATTATTAGCTGGTGTTTCTGGTGCAGCTGGTGGTGTCCTTGGAACACCAGGAGATCTAATTAATGTACGCATGCAAAATGATATTAAACTTCCACCAGAACTAAGAAGAAAGTAAGAAAAATGTTTAAGTATTACTACATTTTTATTTTCTACATATAATGAAGAATACTATATGAACCTTTTTTTCCTGATAACATAGCTACAAGCATGCTCTAGATGGAGTAATACGTGTTGTTCAGAAAGAAGGTGTACAAAGATTGTTTAGTGGATGCTCTACTGCAACATCAAGAGCTATATTAATGACTATTGGGCAACTGAGTTTTTATGATCAGATAAAGATAATGATGTTACAAAGCGGTTACTTCCAAGATAATCCAGTAACACATGTCTTATCAAGTGTATCTGCAGTAAGTACCAGACATTATATAAATATTAAAAATCTTTTAATGTATGAATATATCTACACGGATTAGAATATATAATACATATTTATTAAAATGTTAGGGTGCTATAGCTACAACACTTACACAACCATTAGATGTTTTAAAGACACGTGCCATGAATGCCAAGCCTGGAGAATTTAAAGTAAGTTTAATATATACAATTTCTCGTAAGCATCATAAATTAAATACATCACTTGCGTTTGTAGAGCCTATTGGACCTTTTTTTGTACACTGCCAAGCTTGGACCTTTGGCTTTTTTTAAAGTAAGTTTATTTCTTTTTGTTTACTCACATTACAATTTTTAAAATTACAAGAGAGGCTTTCAAGTAATAAATGTAGATTGTAGTAACAACATTATAAAATTGTGAACGTCATTACAGAATTAATTTTATTTTAGGGATATGTACCTGCATTTGTCAGATTAGCTCCACAAACAATACTCACCTTTGTATTTTTGGAACAATTAAGATCACATTTTGGATTCTATCCTCCTGGAATGCTTTCGTCGTAAAAGTAGACTGGTCATTTTAGCACAAATTATTGTTAATATTTTATATTATTATTACATGAAGGCATTGTTCTAGACGCAAAATTGATGAAAGTAGTGAAATTAGTAAAATATCTGCACATTTTGTTACTTATATTAACGTGCGGATTGTGTAAATATATATAGGCTACTTGTAGTTTATTTGTTTTATGGGATAAATAGTATATGATTTTTATGGTTCTGTCTCCTTGACGTAATTGTCAACATGAGTGTTCACAGTTCCAAGCAGAAGCTAATTATAAATATTGGTTGTTGTTATTAATGTTAGTAGGAAAATTATTCTTTAGTAATGTAAATTATAACATTCCAACTTATACATTCCTCGCAAATATTATGATTGTTTATATGCTGGCATATATTTATAAAGATTTACACACGCGCATGGGCGCCTGCGCACACCCACGCACAATGCTTTATATGGATATAAATTCGTGTCTCTAATGGAAACATTCGAACGAAAATGTTTTATATGAGCAAGACTTTGCAAAACATAATATTCTTGTTAAAAGTGTATGTATAACATTACTAAAATGTACGCTTTCTTTGTATTGTCTGTACCATATTTAAAATTGCCAACGAAATGTATAGTACAATTATTGAAGGAGCTTTAGAAGAAAGATATTTAAATAATGTTATTTTTTTAATTGCTACTATGCAATACATATATAAGGAAAAACCTATGCATATGGAATTTAATGGAACTGAATATTGTTCAAGACGAATTAATATATTTTGAAGACGATATCATATTTACATTTTGTCAATAAATTTATGTTTTTATCTAAAATTGATTTTATTTCTCTCAACCAAATGATCCCATCATATACATACATTTAAATTATACTGTTTATTTTAATTATATGTGTAACTATTATATCTATAAAAATAATTCTTTGGAATTTAAAATTTAGATATTCCAGATGATTATATGAATAAATAATAAAGATTTTACTATTTTCATGCCGATATAGAAATATATTTTAATATTCATTCTATAAATCTTACAACATTATATGAAAAATTGTTACAGTAATGAAAACCGAAAGTCTTTTGATTTACACTTTCAAGGGAACCTCCCGAAGTGTCACGCACCGATTTTGATGAAACTCAAGTATAATGTACTTAGTTCTTATAATAATATTTGATACAGATTTCTCTTTTTGGCAATCGTTCACTTAAAAGGGGTGCAAATCGCCTCCAAATTTAGGGTTGTAAAAAGTATATTTCGGCGAATATCTCGGAAACTATGAGAGTTAGAATAATTGTATAAATGGACGAAATTAGTAATTTTTTTAGGAAGAATTTAACGGAATAAATTATTTTATAAGATCTCAATTTGTTTAAACGATATATTGAAAAATAACATATTTTTGATAATTTTTCCAATTTAATGTCGACAGATTTTCTTGACTTTTTGTTTATAAAAACTATATGTCCATTACAAGGTTACGGATAAATTGGAATTTTTATTTTTTCATCGCGAAATATAGTTATAACTATTTGGTAGTGCTTGAAAGAGCTGATTTTATTGATGATTATTGACTGCTGTTTTTAATCAGATGAAGGCGCAATTAATATAAGTTATTCTATAGAATTTTCAAAGAAGTGCTTAAAACGTAAATGTTTTTTACACCATGAGCACTTCAAGGCACTTCAAGGCAACTACGTGGTCACAGTTTAAGCAGCCAATGATTTCAAATTACAATTTTGTGAAACGAACGTAACAGCTTTTGCAAATTCATGTGACCTATTTTCTACATAGCCACATCGAAACCGTGCGTATTTAAAAATGTGCTCATACCTTGGAAATTAAAACTGATTGTGAATCAGTGATCGCAAATTTATTATGTTGTTTCTCGTATATAAATTAATGTTAAGATTTAAGTTTATTGTTAAGCGTGATGTCTGTTTGTCGAAATTTTTCTGAAAAGTGGAATCCATAAACATCCAAATATTATAAAGTCCCGTTTTAGCTTTTGGTATCTTTAACAATTCTATTGTTCTTCCTTCTGGAATTGCATTTTTCATTAACTCCTCGTCGTATGTATGTCGCAAGTCAAGTAAGGCGATAGCACTGTTCGATAGCATCGGGAGAAACACACTTTATCATTGATTCATTGTAAAATTTGTAATCATCATAGCATGGTATCATCTGTTCAGTTTCATGCATTTATAGCATATTATTATTGATTAGTAACCTTCGACAGTAATTACAAGTCGAATACTTGTCAATAATTAATTTGACCATTTTTTAAGATTCTTATTGTTAGTCTGTGAGCAAATCGAGCTTCTGTGTACCGTGGCAACCTGGAAATGATCCACCATAAACCGAGGGTCGTTAAAACGTTGGAAAATTGATTCAATTGCTGTATCTGTCGTAGTTACCTCGACATTCGCCGAAATATACGTTAAAACTCTAGCGTTGAGGGCGGGTTTCACCCCTTTAACCTGGGCGATTGCCAATAAAAAAATAAGTATAAAGCATTTTCATTAGAACTACATTATACTCGAATATCGTCAAAATCAATGATTGGTAATTCCGGAGACTCCTGTTTTAGACGTTGAAAATATTTATCTTATTTGTATCACTTACTTGTAATTAAAATATTAATTTTTTCGACAAAAAAAATAACAACATTGCGTTGCAAAACAAAAGTTTGATACAGATTGTATCAAAGCTGCATCATTTTTATATAGCCCAATCTCTTCATATTTCTTAACAATTAAGTAACAGAGTAGAAAGTAAACAACGTTCTTTCATTTAATTACTTACAATTGTTAAAAAAATGCGAAAAGATATTTGTGTATAAATTAAAGATGCAGTGGTTTGTAAGAAATGTTAAAGCATAAATGGTGGTAAATTGCACATGTATTTCATGTAATACTTTGCAGATATACATAGATCATTTAATAACCGTACAATGCTTTCGAATAGTGTCGAATTGTAGAACCTTATACCACTCGTATAACGAGTTTGATAATTGTATTTACTGAACATTTTTTATATTCAGTTGTAGAATTTATAAAAAAAATATAAGTTATCTCTCATGCAAGAGCCCTTTATATAGCATTGCGGTATCTTTACATTATTGTATTTTATAAATAGGTTTAGGGAATCATCGTATTTCCTACATACAATTTCATTAAAAGTTAGTACCTATATTGAAGTAAGTGCCTAGGTTAATGTGATAAACACTTGCTTCGACATCAGTGCAATGGTATTCATTACAATTGTACAGAGTCACAGTGACAATTTGAGACCTTATTCGCAAATATAAAACGTCTATTTGTTACTGTTAGTTACACTATTTGCATTAAAACTGCTATAACATACAACTTTTTGATTACTGCTCGACACACTGAACAACTACATTGTACGGGAAATTTGTTATGAGCACAAAATATTTCCTCTGTTATTCTATATAGTGACAAGGAAATACTTTAAACTTGAATTCTCAGATTTTACAATTTGAACTGTAGTTATATTGCTATAATTGTGAACCTTCGCCATTCTGTTAAGTAAAAAATATTTGCACATTATTTACATAATTTTACACCTTTATCAAGGTACTAGAATCTGTTAATTCAGAACTAATAGCAAATATAGTGAGATTAAATGTCTGTGATACAAAAAGACGAGCATATAAAAAAATTAATTTTTAAGCACAAATTCTATATATTCATTGTTATCTTTAAACGTCAAGTTACGTATGACGTGTTGATGATGGGGCAATACGATCAACAAAACTGGATACGGAAACTCCATTAAATAACTTTGATACACAATACGAAGTTATATTAAGGGTCATGTAATAAACTGTATTAAGGATGCTTCTATACTACGCTGGCTGCTCAACTTCAGGTAGGTCTAAAATCACTCCTACAAATTCTGCGACATTTGTATCTCTCTTGGCATGTTCCGTAATAAAACTGAGCTCCAGCAGCTGACTGTAATTTGGACGGGCAGTGTAGTCTTTCATTAAACTAAAAAATTGTCATGATACAGATTAAATGTATTTAGTATAAAAAACATTAGTACGAGAATATTTTATTGAATATACACTCACCATTTATTTATGAATTCTTCAAAGCTGGGAGAGAACATGCCAGTGGGTAATTTTGGGGCTTCATCTTTTACAACTTGTTTTAATTGCTCGAATGGTGTGCCCCAAGATTCATAAGGAAATTTGCCTGTCGCTAACTCAACTAAGGAAATGCCTAAGGACCAAACATCAGATCTGATGTCATATTGTGAAGGGTTACCTGATGGGTCTATCCTTTCTGGCTAAAAAAAAGGTTACAATGGAGAATTTATTGAACAGAGAAAATGAAACGCACAAATCAATAAGTTAACTTATACATACAGCCATATATGGTTTACAGCCTGCATCAATTGTTTTGGCAATAGAGTCCACAAGATAACCAGAAATCCCAAAATCACAGATTTTTACCTCTCCTTTCCGATTAATTAGAATATTACTAGGTTTAACATCCCTATGAATTACTCGTAGCTGTGAATACAGGTAATGTAACGCACTCACTACCTGAGGGCATAATTTAGAGTAACAATTACAGACAATTACTATAGTTAACAATGGAATATGTTAATACTGTGTATATTTATTTTTTTCTTACTGCAAAAGCAATTTTTCCTAAGATGTCTTCAGGAATGGCACGTCCATGTTTGTATACTTTTGTATAAAATTTATCCAAGCTCATATCCATTACCTCCATACATATCCACACATCTCCCTCCCTAAATAATGCTCCGTAAAATTGTACAGTATATTCACAGGCCGAACTACGCATGGAAATATCTAAATCCATGAGCAATCGTTTCTGTTCTTGTGTATTGACTGTTGCAGTTATTCTCTGTGTAAAGAAAGTAATTGATTCTATTACCAAATAGAAAAATAAAATAATACAATAGAAATTAATGTAAAACCATACCTTCACTGCCATAATAGTACCACTTTGTTTATGCCGCATTTTATCTACAACACCGTACGCTCCACGCCCCAATATGCAAATAGTTTCTAAGTCATCTGCTTCTACTACGAATGTTTTCTCGCCTATAGTTATAGTGGTTCTTTTATCTAAATTTCTTGGTGGAGTACTGTAACAACAAGTTTGATTTGTGATGGTTGCACTTGTAAATGTCACAGAAATATAGTACTTCCTGTCTCTATAAATATTTACTTATTTCTTATGTTCTTATAAGAACTAAATATGCATAAGTGTTTAAAAAATGTGTGGCAATACAGTATAATTGAATTATATTATTATACAGAATACAATATATTACTAGACAAAGAAAAATACAATATTAAAGTGTGATGCAATTGTGATAGAAATTAGAGATAATAAGATAATATAAATTCAATATTTAACATTAAATACTCAATACGATTATTAAATTACATACACAGGAGCAGGTGCTTCATCGGAGACTTGGAGCTTCAAGTTTCTTTTTCCTCTACGTAAAGCCATGATTTTCATTCACAATCAGCAGATATCACTATGCCTGCGAATACGGCAGTGCTTAGAAGTAAATATAAATCATGTTCAAAGTGGTTGTAAAGAGCAGCGCATATATGTTCTATAAAAAAAAGGGAAATATATGTATCATTGTATCTTTAAAGAATATCCTGAGAAAACATCAAACGCAGGTTATTCGGTAATAAATTGATGTTTCATGCAAATATTTGAAAGCAAACATTTGAAATGAAATGTTGCTGAGAAAATTTGAATTTTAACAGATTTGAAGATAATTTGTGTCATACCTTATTAATAACATCACGAAACCTCACAAGAATAACGACAAAATTCCAAAGCCCCGTTGCCCATATATGAAGTTTTTAGCAAACTCAAACTGTTGTCTGAAGTTGTTCACAGAGAAGCTTGAACTTATTTTAAACTAGATTCAAACAAAATTATTGCTCATGCATAATGGAAATATTTTTTTTGTATAAATATAGTAATTATGATTTTCGTTCGATATGCTCAATGCTATTTCGCGCTATATTATAAACATGCCAGATTATCTGGGCGGTAAATTAAGAAAGTTCTTCACTCTTTAAAGGAAAAAAATCAATTGACATGCATTTTAATAAAAAATTTCAGAAATTCTTAATTACAACATTTTGAATAAGGATTAGTACAAAAATGGTTCTTCCAAGGAAATTAAATCGTTTTCACTATATAGCTAATAGTTTATCTGCTTTTGTTTAGTTTTAAACAAATCCTTTTTTAATTAATTTTTGCTTGTTATATTTTCTATGAACTTTTCTCTACAATTTCGGAAAAAGTAATTAGAAAATAATTTATGTCTTAAATTGTAAAATAAGGTATCAGTAGACGAGTTTTACATAAAATCTCGACAGAATGCTTACTTGTTATTTTAACGTTTCAATTAAGATATTAGAATAAATGAAATATTAAATCTACCACATATAAAATCTGTCAATTTTGTTTGTCTAAAATTTTTTCGTTTAAGTTTACCTTGATTATGGTATGCAAAATATTTGTTCTATATTTGTTTACATAACGTGTAATTCTTGAGAAATTTTAATAATGTCACAACAAATATTCCATGCATAAATAAACATAATTTCGAGTATTCGCGATGATTGCAACTTCACTTGCAGCTTTAAATATCTAGTGTAATTTAGTGTACTCAAGGTAAAGTTAAGTAGTTTGTCAACAATAGGATCTAACTTCAAGTCGTTGTCATTGCAGTTCACTAGATCCAAGTAGATGACATTTGCGATTCAAATTGATTCAAATGACGTGAAGGCAAAGAAATCTATTGTGAAGAAGAAAAAGATATATTCATTGAAAACTTATATTATTTACGTTACTTGTTGTTGAAAGATAATAAGAATATTATTGTTTTGATGTATACTCTTCCTTAAAAATAGGTAAGGATTTCTTTTTCTTATATTCAAGTATTACATTTTTATATGCAAATTATATACATTCATTTAACATAGTCTTTCTATAATTCTCATTTTATATCACACTATTAACTTGTATTACCGTGCATCTTCAATCTTAATATTTTCATGTTTTCAAAAACTACATTATTTTCTATGTTTCGTTAAAAGATTAATATAAAATTTGGTTGTTGTATAATTGTCTAACTCTCATGATTTTACAGAGAATATTTGAAGAAAATTCGTATCTTTGTGGGTGCATAAAATTTGTTAAACAACATGTTAGAAGAAGGATTTACTACTATTATTCTACCTACGTTATCTACTATGGTTTTCTTTATAGTCACGTTAAATCTCTTCCGCTACCTTATAGGAGAGCCCCACATTCATATCAGAGACGTTACTAAGGAACACAATTGGAAATCCATTAGGAGAGAAACCAAAGTATATAAGCGTATTCTTTAACTATAGATTTTGATAATATTTTGTAAAATTATCTATAAATATAAAGATCATGGTACATGTGTCTCAGATACTTTATACCATAGTAATAAGCATGTGTGGGTAAGTAAAGAATAGTGAAAAATAAATATATCAGAATCTCAATAGTGAAAAATAAATATAATTTTCACTTGCATATTACATTTTATGATTGAGAATTAAAAGTTGCTAAGATATTTGGTAGAAGTTTATAAAGTTAATATGATTTCATTAAATTAATACATTCTTAATTTTGATAATTGCTAGAAACTTGAAGTGTATTTTTACATATGTATGAAATATTGTAACAGTACAGCTTCACTATATCTTTCATTGAAGTAATAAGAATAGATAAGTCTAAGTAAAGCCTAATATAAAGTCTAATATCATTTTTTATCAAATTCCAAACAGCAAAATCTGGAGGAGCACACCATTTATTAAAACAGATGATATGTAATTAATTTTCATATTATAAGTATTTATATGAATAACAATTCTTGTAATGTTGTTCGTTTAATACAAAATTGCACCCAATTACATTATAGTTATGTTTTATAATAAGATTTTCACAAAATAGTATATTAGATGTTCCTTGCGTTATACCTTAATACTTTTTCTCTGTGGATTTTCATCAAAGACCAAAGTGTCCAAATTAATCTTTTGAATGATAATAAATAATCTTTACTAATATTGGTTTAAAACGTTCCAAATTTTAGTAGCAGTTTTATAGAAATCAGCATATGATAGAATTAATAAAATATTTATCACTTAATAGATGCAAGATATACTGTGAATAAAAAATGTTGTCTTTTGCATTTCAGGCACTTTACTGTAATATTTGTGAAGGCTTTTTATTGAATGTTGACGGTCTGATCTGTGATTCCTGTGGTGTTTGTGCAGATCGTGCTTGTATCAAGATTACAGATAAACAATTAAAATGCAAAGTTATTACTTTGAATAGTACCGAGGCAATGAAACACCATTGGATAAAGGGTATGTTTTGCATGATTAATTATGCATAACAAGAGATTTAAGTATTATCATTCAAATTAGTGTAAAAAACGTATTTTATTAGTTGAATAGTGTGGTTTGGATTTATTGTTATTGTCAATGTCTAATAACTTTGATGTCTTGATATAAAAGGTAATGCACCTCTTGTTGCCATGTGTGATATATGTGACGAAGAATGTGATGTTGAACCTGGCCTTATGGATTGGTGGTGTTGTTGGTGTCAGAGATGCGTTCATGACATTTGTAAACCAAAGCTTCCTGAAGTATGTCTTATATTTCTTTTACCTTAATCAAATTTATCACTTACTTATCTTGTTATTAATTTTTCAGGTATGTGATTTTGGAAAATTTAAATTGATGATAATTCCTCCAAAAAGTTTGGAAGTAGTTAATCGACGTAGTACAATGAGACGTAGATTACAACTTCGTTCAATTATACCACCTAATTGGCCAAATTGGAAACCTATTATTGTTGTTGGTAAATATACCGAATTGACTGAAAAGTAGAATTTAATGTGATAGTTTTTCTACACCACTTACAGTTCTACTTTTTAAAACTTCTATCTAGGAAATAAGAAGTCTGGTAATAATGATGGTGCAGAGATTTTATCGTTATTCAGAAGATTATTAAATCCTGCGCAAGTTGTCGATTTATCTGAGCGTGATCCAGTTGCTGCCCTTGAATGGTGTCGTTTACTTGGCAAAATACCATGTACTATTCTTGTAGCAGGTGGTGATGGGACTATCGCCTGGTTGTTGAATACTATACATAAACTTGCATTAAAGGTAATATTTATTGAGTTCAAATTAGCATGTATTGAATAATATTTTGAATAAGGATTTTTATTTTGACTAGCCTGTTCCATCTGTAGCAATAATTCCTTTGGGAACAGGAAATGATTTGTCAAGAGTATTAGGATGGGGAAAAGAACATGACTCAAACTTGGATCCTAAAGATATTCTGCAACAAGTACAAATAGCACGAGAAGTGAAACTCGATAGGTGCTTTAAAAGTCGCAATACAATCTAAATTAATTTCTTTTACATGTTGCTTGGTAATATAATTATATTTCATATTAATTATATAGGTGGTGTGTAACTGTTAAGCTTTGTGGTGGACTGGGATTTAGAGGATCACACCAATCTTTTTTTATGTATAATTACATAAGTGTTGGCGTAGATGCTCAAGTAACACTTAATTTTCATCGCACAAGAGAAAGTCGATTTTATTTGTTCAGTAATAGATTGTTTAATAAGGTAATTATTTTATAGTTTACCTCTTATACAATTTTGACTGACGATTATATATTTGATAGTTATTATACCTATGTTTTGGAACTCAACAAGTCGTAGAAAGAGAGTGTAAAGATCTCGACAAAAGTTTAGAGGTATATTTAGATGGAAGGAAGGTAGATCTGCCTTCTATTGAAAGTGTCGTGATATTAAACATTCCATCTTGGGCCGCTGGTGTTAATCTTTGGAATATGGGAATAGAAGGTTTGTAATTCAATGCAACTTCTTTATATACGTTGTTACCTCTTATTTTATTATTTAGCAGATTCTGGGGAATTTGAAAAACAAAGCATTAACGATGGAAAATTAGAAGTAGTTGCTCTTTATTCTTCTTTTCATATGGCCCAGCTTCAAGTGGGCCTATCTCAACCGCATCGCCTCGGTCAAGCTAGTTCTGTAAAGGTATACCATTTATAAAGTTCTGTATTATTTGAATTATTCTGCAATTAGTAACTAAATTCCACTGGAATGTTAGTTAACACTAGATTTACCGACTGAACCAATTTGACTCATTAAAATTTTGATTAATATATATATATATATATAAAAGTTAAATATTATTTTTTAAAAACATATGTTGGTTTTTAGCTACGTAATTATTTTAATATTTAAATATATATATCTTTATATTAAATATATATAATTATATTACATATATTTACATAAATTTAAATATATTTAAATGTTGATTTCTCTCCCCCGCAGACCCCTTCATTTCGTATTATCGAATGTGGCATACCTATTCTTACGGTTGTGAGTCAATTTGGCTCATAAAATGATTTAATAGTTAATGGCATAACACATGAAATTTATAGCTTACATCAGGCTTGGGCAACTTGCGGCTTACAAGCCGCACGTGATTTGTTTCTCCTCTAATTTTTCTCTCCTCACATACAAACAATCATCCTCACTTCTTTTCGCTACTCCACTACATTATCTTTCTTACCTACCCACTTCTGCCATCATTTCGATTTATACATCGCGCGTGAACAGAGCATTTTTAGTGAAGTAATGTAGTTTTATAAAATCCGTTTTTTGAAAAAATGTTTTCAATGAATTTTTTAATAATAAATCTTTCATTTCAATTGATTTCGAACTATTTCCATTGCAAAAATCTTCTTGTACAAGTTAAATTGGCTCACTTCAGTAAAAATAGGTATATAATCAACATTCGTAAATCTAGTGTTAACATTATACTATTTTAGATTTTTAGTTCAAGTAGATAGATGTTATAAAAATTTTAATGTTTTACAACTTTTTTGGCATCTGTTGCTCCGTAACTGACATTAGAGCTGAGGAAGTAATTACGAGTAATTACGGCCCGCAAAAAATGAGTTAAAATTATAAAATAACATGGTCATTATTTCTAACGATGAAAAAAAGCTATAGATGGTTATAATGGTTAAGGGCAAAGAATTTGATTTATTATCATACGATTTCTATATCATTTTCTCAGTGGTTTTAAGTTCGAAAAGTGTCGGTTTAGGTGAAGTGACTGCAACAGTTAAAATTTAAAGATAAAATAAATAAATATAAAAATAGTTCTCAAATAATACTATTTGGTGGAATTGGTTAAAACTCCGTAGACTCGATGAATTTTTAAAGTCAAATGTTTTAAAAGTAATTTTTTGTATGGGGTAAACTTCTTGTATATTTACGATTTACTTTTACACTAGGAAACCCCTTCTATTGGAGCATATATACACTTAACGAATAGATAAATTTAATTTTTTGCAATATGGTGTATTAAATAGCAAAGTTTTATTTTACATTTTTGAATTATCATTCTCTTAAACATCATTATTTTTATAAGCAGTTGCACAATTACACGAATTGCGACATCGTGAATTAATGTTTGATTAATTTGCAGGTAAAATTATTAAGATCATGTGCCATGCAAATTGACGGTGAACCCTGGTATCAACATCCTTGCGAGTTTGAAGTTTCTTACTGCAATAAAGCTTCCATGTTAATGACTATCGAATAACAGGAAAAACGGAAACTTTTTTTGTCAAGGCCGTAAATGTATTTATTTGCATATTAGTGTTTGAGAAGGATTGGCTTTACTAAATATATATTCATGAATTACTGTAACAAACACGGCATAGAAACAGAACCTGTGTCGACATGAGTCAGGAGACGTTCTAGTCATGCAAAAATTTATAAATTTTATGTTATCGATTTTGTGATTTAATCTATACTTAATATTCTTCATGCAGCATTGGTACTGTAATCTTATTATTTAAAAATATGTTACAGCGAAATTTTCTGTCAGCATCTCGCGCAAATCTATATATTTGAATTTCGTTGTGTCTTTTTATGAATTACAAATTTTAGATCTTTAAGATGTTCCTCTATGAAACAAGTACATCTTTTCAATTAATGTTATTACATAGATTGTATGAAGCGATTGGATGTTTGAAATAAAATATAATCGGCGATATGACATTGATTATATGTATAAGATGAAGTGATCATCATTAGTTGGTGTCAAGTTATCGGTCAGTTAGAGCTTTTACTCGAGAAGAATATCGTGATTTCCAATTGAATTTTCTAAATTTATTAGTTATGACCAAACGACAAACGGATTTTCTGATTATATTAATGACTATTTGGTTGATACATGAAACAGCTAGAATAATGAAGAACGTGAAGTAAATTAAATGTAATTTGTAACAAAACGATGACATCCTTCATTAGTTGCCACATATAAAGACGACAAGATTTGTTGGTTTTCAGTAAAACAAAGTATAATAATTTAACAGCATACAGTAATTATCATATAATTAAAATATCATTTTATGTTGTACGGATATATCCGTTTTTTCTGTTACGCAGCACTTTTCAGTTCATATAATTCGACGAAAACCGAAAGTATTTATCACAAAATTTTATGCGAGAAGATAATACAATTGAATATCATATTTTCGATGAATTCAGAAAGATTCCTTCCTGAAGTTGAAACCAAACTGATCGCATTTATAGCGCAAAATTCTTGCCAATTGTGGTGGTCCGCAGTAGAAGACTGTTACTTTTCCTTTCTTTCTATCATGAAGCTGTTTGAAAACTTTATCCCAATTTGGTCGCCCTGCGTTTGTTCGGGTCTTCAGACCTGTTATAAGATCCCGTTTTTCCTGCGAAAGAAAATATTTGCACACATTATATTAGAGATATAGAAGAATGAAGATAAATACATTTAGATATATCCACATTTCATTACTCTTTTATTACATATTTTGAAATAATTGCTTTCATTTTCTACCAGTATCTTCTCTTTTATGTAAGTACAGAGTAGTGAAACCAAATGGTTTTTTACTAATTACATAAAATTTACTATTTAAAAAATATAAATGTATTTTAAGCGTAATAAATATATTGTTATTTTGTTCCATCTATTTTATTACATCGATTTCAAACCTTTTCATGAAGCAGATCCATGGCTAACTGCAAACCAACTGCTTTCATATCATTTTTCTGTAGTGCACTGGTAATGTACATGTGCATTTCGAGAAAACGTTCCATAGCAATTCCCAATTCTGCCTGTTCCATTTCCAACTGAGACAGTAAGTTTACAAACCATTCAAATGATCTTTGATCTCGATTAATCCAAAAGAAATCCACCTAAAAGCAAAAAAAGGTAACTCTGGTATCTTACAAGGGAACTACCCGAGGTGTCCGCCTCCGATTTTAATGAAACTTTGCAGATTTGTTAAGCACGTGAAAATAATCGATACCTATTTTTTTATATCGGCTAAGTCGCACGTTTAGGGGGTGAAACCACCCTTCAAAGTTTCGACATTTTTTCTTCTTTCGCTTATAACTTCAAAACGGTTAATGATAGAGATTTACGATAAATGTACGAAATATTTACTTTTTTGTGTACTAAAGGCCCATGGAATTTAAAATTTTATTTGACGATTTTTTCTTAATTTTTTATTAAAAAATGCCAAGTTTTTCGTTATATCTTTAAAGTTTGCGATGCGATTTTAACCGAACTTTTTTTAAATGATAGAGTAATAAAAATAAAAGTTATAAGTTTTTTTGTTTTTCCGTAATTTACTCTGGAGTCGTGAAATTAACCCTTTTCTTTTGCCACTTTACGTTACTATATGTGATAAACGAGTGACAATGGACAAAATGTATTATGCAACAAATGCTTCCCTTGTACTGTAGAATATTATTGTTTTTGTAAAAAATCAAAAGTAAAATTTTTTTGTTTTATTATACAATCCGTAGGCCGTGCGGATCCGCCACGATGCGGTAATCGTAAATTATCGTAGATACCAAAAAATGCCATAAGGAAATGTTTTATGGCTTTATACATGGAAAAGGAAAATGTTTACAAAGAGTTTAAAACATAATTTATTTTTAACAAAAAAATTAATTGCGCGATGCGTGGCGAGCAACAGAGTTATCGTGATTATCATACTGTTTTACAAGGATACATCTTATCGTTAATCAATTACGTCGCATACAAAACAGCTCAAATGATTAATTATTACATGTGCATGGTGCAAAAATCCCTTTGTTTTCAACACTTCTTCGAGGAGTATCATTTTTGTGAATTATATGTGTCATAGAAACTGTAATAGTACACATATTTTAAATTAATCAATTAAAGTAACTTTTTCGTTATAAATAAACTATGCTTTAAATAATTTGTAAACATATGCCTGTTGCATGTAAAAAAAACCATAAAACTTTCTCTTATAGCATTTTTTGGTATCTACGATAGGGTACGATTACTGCGTCGTGGCGGATCCGCACGGCCTACGGACTGTATAATAAAACAAAAAAATTTTACTTTTGATTTTTTACAAAAACAATAATATTCTACAGTACAAGGGAAGCATTTGTTGCATAATACATTTTGTCCATTGTCACTCGTTTATCACATATAGTAACGTAAAGTGGCAAAAGAAAAGGGTTAATTTCACGACTCCAGAGTAAATTACGGAAAAACAAAAAAACATATAACTTTTATTTTTATTACTCTATCATTTAAAAAAAGTTCGGTTAAAATCGCATCGCAAACTTTAAAGATATAACGAAAAACTTGGCATTTTTTAATAAAAAATTAAGAAAAAATCGTCAAATAAAATTTTAAATTCCATGGGCCTTTAGTACACAAAAAAGTAAATATTTCGTACATTTATCGTAAATCTCTATCATTAACCGTTTTGAAGTTATAAGCGAAAGAAGACAAAATTTCGAAACTTTGAAGGGTGGTTTCACCCCCTAAACGTGCGACTTAGCCGATATAAAAAAATAGGTATCGATTGTTTTTACGTGCTTAACAAATCTGCAAAGTTTCATTAAAATCGAAGGCGGACACCTCGGGTAGTTCCCTTGTAAGAAAAATGTTTAAAAAAGTGTTAGAGAAACGTGCACAGTGATTAACAGGCGTAGGAAAGTGTGTTTAATCAAACTCACAATCAGCCGAAGAACTAATTTTGTCGAAAGTAAAAGTGACTTTTTTTTAAAGTTCATTTAAAATTTCTATTTTGGTCTTCGAAATTTTTGCCTGACAAGAGTCTTTGCTTTTTGTAGTAGAATTTTCTGGACATTTCAACATAGGTATGTTGTAATTTAATAATTTTTGAACTGAAAAATGCGCCGTTTATTTTGAAAGTGGCATAAATCACTTTATCGTAGCGAAAAATGGTGATTTTTTTTATGACTATACGAAATTATTTATATTGACGAAAATATAAGTATTCAAGATAACAAGTACAAGCAAATCTTCTCGAAAATTGGCATCAATATTTTGAAAGATGTTAAAACGCAAACTTTAAATATCTCGATTTGAAAAGAAAATGATAGATGCCACTTTCAAAATAAACAGCTCAGGTAAGATATGATATGTATAACTGGCTTAAACAGAGCCAGAAGTTTTTGGAATGTACGTATAAACCTATCATGTATGGGATAAAGCAGGGAAGTCGTTTATTTGATCGCCAGAGCCGTCTTTGGAAGAGCTCCGCCTGCTTCTCCTTCCCGTGCGCTCGAGAGCTCGCTGATTGCTTTGCCTTTCGCTTGCCAGGTTCGGACCTATTGGCACGAGCGCGGTGGCGTATTGGGGCGACATTCGTATCTAACCGCTCGCGCTGGAAAGTCATGCCACGCGCGTCGATCGCGGAAAACAAAACGACGTGCGTAGCACGTCGACCAAGGTTATTTGTTGAAGAACAGTTTCAGATCGCACCACGTCGCTTGCAGGGTAAAACAAAAGTATTATTAGTGAAAAAGTATGCTCTGATATGTATTTCGCCGTAAAGCATCACGTAGTGGTTGAATTCCACCAAATCATCGCCAGAAGTCCAAAAACATTAAAATCTATTACTTGTATTTGATTTAAATCATATCAGAGCATACTTTTTCACTAATAATACTTTTGTTTTACCCTGCACGCGACGTGGTGCGATCTGAAACTGTCTTTCGACAATAACCTTGGTCGACGTGCCACGCGCGTCGTTTTGTTCTCCGCGATCGACGCGCGTGGCATGTCTTTCCAGCGCGAGCGGTTAGATACGAATGTCGCCCCAACATGCCACCACGCTCGTGCCAATAGGTCCGGCCATGACACCGAGAGAGTGTCTGTGAATCAGTGACATCTCAGCTGTATGAATGGGTGAAGCAGGCGGAGCTCTTCGAAGGACAGCTCAGTCGATCAACTATCGTGGCTGCCTGGAATAAACACTGAAATATAAATATAGGATGTACAACATAAAAATATTAAAAATCACTTTTATTACTTAATTGCTCTTACTGTTAGTTTACAAGGAAAGAGGAACGAGCTAGATAATCTGGGTGGAAGGGAATCGTATTCTCTGCGGTACACGGTTCGCTTAAAAATTGAATAACTAAAAAGTACCGAAAGGTACCGGGTTGAAACGTTCCAGATATATTCCTTAGACTATATGCAAGTAATTTCAGCAAAGATTTTGTTGGTCTACCTGTACCCTTCTTTGTTATACCTGCCGAAAGTTAGGGAGACAGTGAAACAGGTCCAACAAGAAAATGACTTATACAAAAGTTTATTTATTTCTTCTGTAGAATGAAAATCTAAAAAGAAATATATAGATTTTCCTAAAAAAAATGAAGTTGACCTTTAAATGACATTGAAGAAATATAACAAATAAAAAATTAATATTGCACCGATATTCTCTCCACGATACTATGAAACTTTTGTATATAACATTTTTCTCTAAAATCAATGGTTCTCGAGTTATTATTTTTTTCCACCTAGATTGTCGATTCGTTCCACCGTGCGACAGTCGGATTTGGGCTCCGCGAGAAAGTCAACCGAATCGCGCTGGGCGACGAACGCGTTAAATATTCGAAAGATATGTTAAACTACCGATGTTTTCAAGATGTCTCTAATCCTATTATTATTAATATCCATTTTCTGTTTTCTACATTTTTATTTGCAACTATTAGGTTGTCACATATGAAATGTCCGATTTTGGTTTATCAGTATTTTTGATCATTTGAAGCTCGCAGTTGAAAAAAATCCTCGAACAATAGTTAGAGAACTTGATCAAGAATGTAATGTAAGTGCCATGACAATTTCACGCCACTTTATTTTGATTGGTAAGAAAAAGAAGCTGGATAAGTGGGTACCACACGAATTGAACGATCGACAAAAGTTTCACCGTCACGAAACATGCAATTCGTTACTGATCCGTAATCAAAATGATTCGTTTTTGATCGCATTGCCACTTGTGACGAAAAATGGATTTTATATGACAATAGACGGCGTTGTGCTCAATGGTTAGATACAAATAAACAGCCGCGACACATGCCGAAGTCAGCTTTGCATCCAAAAAATATAATGTTCACAGTTTGGTGGTCAATGGCTGGTGTGATCCATCACAATTTCTTAAACCCGGGAGAAACCATTACAGCCGAGAAATACTGCATTGGAATTGAAAGAATGCATGAAAAATTAAAAGGAAAATCAGCGATATTGGTCAATTGAAAGGGTGTAATCTTGCTCCATGACAATGCTCGACCGCATGTGTCACGGATCACCGTGCAAAAGCTGAATGCTTGAAATTATGAAATATAACCTCATCCTCCTTACTCCCCGGATCTATTACCGACGGATTATCATTTTTTAAACATTTAAACCAGTTCCTTAAAGAAAAAACCTTTCGAAGTCAAGCGAACGTTGAAGACACCGTTCAAGAATTTATTAACACCAAAACGCCAGATTTTAATAAAAATGGAATTAAAAAACTAGAAACTTGTTGGGAAAAATGTGTAGAATCCAATGGCTGTTATTTCGATTAAAAATATTTATTAGTAAAAAAGTTATGTTCATTTAACATTAATCTTAAAAATCGGACATTTTATATGTTACAACCTAATAGATGTACCCGGCCACGCGTTGCTGTGGCTCAGTCTGGTTAAATGGCAAAGAAAGAAAAGAGAAAGCGCACGTTTGTAATGTTTAATTTATGTCACAGGTGTGACATCTATATAATCAGGCAATATAATTGACCGCGAAATATTAAATTAAAAAATAATTTCTTCATAAACGGTTGACATATCCCCCCCCCCCCAAATTCATCCAAGATAAAAAATTCTAGTGAGGTTTTAGTCTATACACATATAGTTACCGTTCGACCTACAATGATGAGAAAATAATTATTTTTCGAGAAATTGCAAATGTCTAAAGTCAAATGTTCGATTTGTCTACAAAAATTTTTCGTATTTTTGGTAATTAAAAAAAAAGTATGCAACCTATCGTCTGGCCTGTAAGACGAACGATAAAGGGATCCTTTCTTAACACACAGTTAAAACTTCAACTTGATCGGTCCAATACTTTTTCCTGAATCGTGCCAACCAACTGCGGAAACAGTGTTCCCAGAAAAACGCGTTTAAAGTTAGCTCGATCGCATGCTGCCAAGTGCATAAGCATACTTTGAAAGTCTATAACTTTGGAAATGTTATGAATTTTAACTTAAAATTTTGTATAGACATTCCTATGAAGTTCATCTACGAGATTCAGTAAAAAATTGTTTTTTTTTACCATACACACGGGAGTACCCCGTTAAGTAATTATCAGGACAATTTAGCGAAAATTCGAATTATTTTTTAAAATTTCCGAGTTATCCGATTCATCCCAACATTTAAAGCAAAAATTATTTTTCACTTCTTGTTTCCAAAATGAACGTTTGTAAGTTTCCATTCATTCTTTTGACTTTAATGTTTAAGCCACACGAGTATTAATTAGAAATTTATAATAAAAAATTGGCTTTTTTAATTTCCGATATTATTATTTTTGCAAACAAAAAATCGTTTGATTTCTGTTGGTCAATCTTATTTTTTCCCATGGATTTCAGTGGAAAAAAATGATTACGTATTAAGACTACATAAATCATGAAAAAATTATCTTTGCCTTTCTTAGATGCATCACGGTAGGTGGAATTTCACTGGCCCAAGAGAATTTGCATTTTGGACATGTGTGCCTGGCTTTCCAATATCGATGCATAATTGATTGCAGTATCGATGCAAATGGGGTCACTCCTATTCCAGTCGCGATCAAGATCGCGTGCTGCGCTTGAAATATGTGGCTAGAGGGTGCTCCGTAAGGTCCGTCAAGAAAGATCTATAATTAAATATGCATAATTTATATTGTAATCTTCTTCAACAGTAAAATACAACATAAGTAGAATGTATTGTTGGGTAAACTTGCTTAACACTTTCATAGGCAAATTATTCTTTACTTGATTTTTTTAATTATAAAAAATGGTATTACATGGTATTAAATGGTATTAAATGGTATTAAATTCTATTTGTAAACAAATTTTTAAAAATCAATATACAAATACACCCAATGAACAAAAAATTCGTGGCAACTCTACTCTTAAGAAATATATTTTCGTGCTGATGTTTCTAAATTATCAATTTTTTTTAGTATCAAATGGTTAAACTTGCATATAATATTAGCTTGTAATTTTTACAAAATTTGTTGTAGCTTTTGTTTTTAATATTATTTCTAAGGAAATCCGTTACTTATGTATAATTGGTATGATTACGATGGGCACAAAAAGAAATAAAGCCCAATATACAACAAATTCGGCATTCTTAATTCGTACCGATACGAATTAAGATTACGCGCATGATTCGAAATTTTGGTAAGATCGATCATGAATTGCTCATAATTATTTAAAAGTGTGAGCGTCAGCAACGTGGCAAATCCGTGGTGAACCACATATTAAAGAAATATATTAGGTATTAGAAAAAGGTCACGCGGTTTTCTTTCTACCAATGAATATTAATCAGATTTTAGTTAGGAATTCCCAAAGGATTTTGATGTGATATATCAGCAACCAGAAAAAGAGTGCACTCACTGGGCTTTCATAAAATATTGGGCAAATGGATGCTGCATCGTTGAACAGATAATAACAATAACGAGTACTTGTTTTGCACGACAATGTATAGCCTCACGTTGCACTTACGGTTCGAAAGAAAATAACAGAAGTCAGATGAGAAGTTGCACCCCATCCTCCTTACACTTCTGATCTGCCTCGCTTGGATTATTATCTACTTTTGTCTTCATCAAATTTTAATTGTCAATCAGAATGTGAAAAGTTGTGACAAGATTAGAACGATAATAAATTAATTTTTTTCGAATGGAACTCTCGATCTTTACAAGAAGAGAATGTATAAGCTTGTGGAACACTGGAAACGTCTTATAGAAGCCGATGGTGATTACATCGTGAAATAAAACTATTTTTCTTTTAAATTTGAAGTGTTTGAATCTTGATCCAAGAATCCGCACGAACATTTTCTGGCACCAAATAATTTCATAGAATACCAAGTTCCTCAGATAATGCTATATAGAATACTTGTAAAATCCTTATGAAATATGCAATAATTTTATGTGAGAAGTCAAAAAAATGTACGTTCGTCAATAAAATTATGTTAAACCACAACACCATGAATTAAGCATACTGAAACGATTGTATTAGTACTGACACTGTTATTCACTAGTTAATGTACTTATATGTATGATGATTCACGATTAAATATGATTGCACGAATCAACACTAGAACTACCGACGTTAAATCTGCTATATTTAGATATACTGACAGTGAATAAGTACTTTCAAGAAAGAGAATTCAAGAGGTGAAAAAGACGATCAATTAAGTAATTTGGGCTTTATAAAATAGAAGTGGAAAATTTACTGCATGCCCCTATCACTTTGAGGAATTTTTAAAAAAAATTGATAACCAGTTATTTTCACCGTCTTGGTAGTTTTAGTGTTAAGCACAAGAACGATGTAGACGAGTTTACACTTATGCGAGTTTCCGTATTGTACTACTTTTTATAATACAGAACAATTAATTATGAATAGTATTAGATATAATTTGATTTTATAAGCCATATAGTACGAATAAGAAGAATTTCTACCTCCAAGGGTTTTCCTACAGGGTAATTCATAGGTGCATGAGAAGAGATATCACATTTTATGTCTGTCATACTTTTTCTCGGTTTATCATCGTCCGGTAACAATTTTGTCTCCAATCTGCCTTCTTCTGCCGCTGTTTGCATTGCGATGGAATTTTTTGGAGAAATTGCACATTCATCTGGCGCCGTCTCGGTAGCTGCAGTTACACATAAGATACATAAATAACATCTGGCTATCGTGCTCGCAATTACAGTAAAACCTCTTTTTGTGCGGTCCTTTTTTATGCGATTTTCTTTTTGTGCGATTGTTTTCGTGCGTTTTTTTTTATGCGGTATATGAATCTCAGCGGTGTTGGCGCCTGTTTAATGTTTCCTATCAGTGTACATATACATGTCGTGGACGAACCCTGACTACGTGGACTCCTTGACGACAATGTATGTGCACTTCGCGACGCTCTGTTCATTTGTTTTGAACCAATTCAACGCAAGAAGACGCGCGTTTTGGATTACGACGAGTAGCAGTGAATTATTTAATGTGCATTTTGAAAACTTCTCCATGTATACAATGAAAAATTAAATGTTTTTAAAATATTTCCAGGTCTAATTTAATTTGTTTGAAAGCATTTTCTCATCTATTTCGTAAATAATTGATGTATTTTCTAAGTGCGACTTTTTTTATGCGGTCCCTATCCACCGCATAACAAAAATTTTAGGTGGTATATCGTACAAAGTTGTTTATTATATGTAAGTATTTATAAAATTTCCGAATATTTTTTTGCACGATTTCTTTTATGCGGTCCCTATCCACCGCACAAAAAGAGGTTTTACTGTACTTTGTAATTGCAGTATAGAGTATACCCGTAGAAAATATTCAAATTCTTTAAAAACTTTATTTGATTATGTCTATAATAATCTACACGGAGTAGTCTGCTATAGGATTTAAATTATGCTAAAGATATTTAATATACTATTCACAATGATCGGAGAAATGTAAAAGTTAATTCTTTTGAAGAATATTGAATATTTATCGGTACCCTTTGTATAAGGAAATAAACATATCAGAAACCGTCAAACAATTTACCAATATAACAATTAAAACAAGTTATGCGAAATATAAGATATGTATTTTTTATAAGAAATTACAAACATCTTACTGTTTTGTCAGATATAGTGTTGACTAAATTTATATGATGCTATTATTTTGATTTAAAAGAAGGAAATGTATTAAATGGGAAGTTATTCATCGGCGGAAACGATTAACGATTATCTACATATGTGCGACGGGCTGTATGAGATTACCGCGTGACTTATTTCTTTCATTTTTGATGGAAAGAATAGTTTCGTAGCTATATTTTAACATGTCTAAGATCTTATCGATCTAGGCTTAACCCTTTGCACTCCTATGCTAACTTTCCGAAATCAACAATAATTATGCTTCTTAACATAAATATCTCGCGGTACCTACAATTGTTCCTAGTATTAAGTACAAATGAATAATCAACGATAGGCAATTTTCCGAGACTAAATTTGTTTATCTGACGAAAAGTTAATAAAATAATTCGTTGTGCAAAGGGTTAAAATATGATAAATTACGATTATTGCATACTTTCTGAAAATCGAATACCATTTTTATTATCATATCGTTGATAGTGGTGTGGTTAATGTTTCGTATTTCATGTTTAACAAATGCAATTGATGCAAAATTGAAATAGATGTTGTGATGACTGAAATTTCACTGACCGGTTTTTTTGTGTTATTTTTAACTATATCTTTGTCCTATATTTTTTTTATTATTTTCTTATTTTATTATGAGTGTCTGTCAGGAATCGTTAATTTTAACATGGGAACAAAGATCATCATTTTGAAAGTAATAGCGATGAGTGAAATAACTGCAGTAGTTCAACTCAATATATAAGACAGCGACGCTCTTTAGTTGATCGCCAGAGCCGTCTCGGGAAGAGCTCCGCCTACTTCACCCATCATACAGCTGAGATGTCACTAATTCACAGCGTTCTCTCAGTGTCATGGCCGGACCTATTGGCACGAGCGCGGTGGCGTATTGGGGCGACATTCGTATCTAACCGCTCGCGCTGGAAAGTCATGCCACGCGCGTCGATCGCGGAAAACAAAACGACGTGCGTGGCACGTCGACCAAGGTTATTTGTTGAAGAACAGTTTCAGATCGCACCACGTCGCGTGCAGGGCAAAACAGAAGTATTATTAGTGAAAAAGTATGCTCTGATATGTTTTAAATCAAATACGATTAATAGATTTTAATGTTTTTGGACTTCTGGCGATGATTTGGTGGAATTCAACCACTACGTGACGCCTTATGGCGAAATATAATGCTCGGCCGCAACAATGTATTCTTTAACGCGAGAAGGACTTGCGTTCTGCTGTCGCGGAGTTTCTTAACTGTTCGCGCTAGAAATTAATTTACAAATGCGCGTGCGAGAACGGAGCATTATATTTCGCCGTAAGGCGTCACGTAGTGGTTGAATTCCACCAAATCATCGCCAGAAGTCCAAAAACATTAAAATCTATTAAGCGTATTTGATTTAAAACATATCAGAGCATACTTTTTCACTAATAATACTTCTGTTTTGCCCTGCACGCGACGTGGTGCGATCTGAAACTGTTCTTCAACAAATAACCTTGGTCGACGTGCTACGCACGTCGTTTTGTTTTCCGCGATCGACGCGCGTGGCATGACTTTCCAGCGCGAGCGGTTAGATACGAATGTCGCCCCAATACGCCACCGCGCTCGTGCCAATAGGTCCGAACCTGGCAAGTGAAAGGCAAAGCAATCAGCGAGCTCTCGAGCGCACGGGAAGGGGAAGCAGGCGGAGCTCTTCCCGAGACGGCTTTGGCGATCAACTAAAGAGCGTCGGTGATATAAGATAAACCAAATGGCTATATACCTTGTACTATTTCGAATACAATATTAATGAATATATAAAAGGTCACAAATACGTGCGATGTTTTAGTGTTAGACTAATTTGGATATCATAAAATAAAATCTCCGTTTACAGCGATACCCCTATTAAAATAACAAGGGCTCAAAATTAATAAAAATGTTAGAAATTACGAATTGCAGGGGAAATATATGTTAATGTAATGTCATATTTCATATGTTATGTATAAGCGTATAATAAAGTGAATGAAATTAATAAAATAATTAATAAATTAAATATCGTCGCGGTATATTACGAATTCTTTCAAATTGCACAGGTTGCTAGTACGAAATTCTTAATTCTTTCGTTATTTTAAACTAACAATAAGTAATGACAAGAACATGTTTTTACAAAAATTGTTTGATATGAAGGCGGACTTTATATAGTGCGAATTACTATTTTGTAGGTCAAGTACGGGAGGAGATTTTAAGTTTAATATTTTTTTTAACCGAACCGTATGAAGTACGTATAAAAACGTATGTATAAAGATTGTAACAGGATACGGAGGTCAAAAGTGCTCTTGAACCGATTTCACTTTTTGATGCGTCATTCAATAGATGGCCAAAAAAACTATTGTGTATCAAATTTCAATCCTGCGCCTTGTTCGAGAGGGTAATTTTATTAGTGGAGTAAAATCAAAATATAAATTTTTATGTCGAAGTGTGCTTCATTGCCGAAAAAATTCTGATTTTTTAGTTAAAAGTCCTACGTACAGAAATTGAGAAACTGTAAATAATTTGTAAAAATGTAGATTTTGTATTGAAATTGTCAAACCACAATTTTTGTACTTTTTTCTGTTCTATTTTAATGTAATGATTATTATTTAAACATTTTTTTAGATTTTTCGATGTAATGGAACGCAGTTAGGAAAATACATGAATATAATGTTTGACCAGACTGGATACTCTCTATAAAATTTATTGACCCAACAACGTTGAGAAATTATTTCATTATTAAGAAATATTTTATTGCAAGTTTTCACTAGCTGGGTAGATCGCAATCACTTACGGTTGGACATCGTTCAGCAGAACAATTTTCGTAGAGAGACACATGAAGAAACCACAATTGTTTCGGCTGTTTCTTAAGTGTAAACATGGTAGAACGTAATGCACGCGTTAAACAATGCTGGTATACACATTCAAATAATACAAATAATGTGTGTATTCCGTTTTTCGATATTTTATTCGTGAAGGATATTCTGCGGCATTAAAAAAGTCAGTCACAAGTGATTGTCATCTACCTGATCTCCGATTTACATTGAAGTATTTCCTAAATCTATAATTTTTATTCTTAACTAAACAACTATTTCTCCATTTGACTTAAAAGATCGTTACGTTGGCTACATTTGAACCGTTATTTTTGAAAGTGATATAAATCCATTTTTGAGGAAAGTTTGTGTAAGTTAGGTTTAGGTAAACTCAGGTGTCTTACTTTTGTATTTAAAATTGCAAAGTAAATAGAATAAAGAATCCTCGTGTTTGCGTTCAAAAAGATTGAACTGTTACATGTTGTAGCATGAAAGTTTTAATACGAACTCTCAAATATCTCAACATAAGAAGAAAGGGACTTGTACCACTTTCAAATATAACGGCTCATTTGATACTGTGCGGCTCAAAAGTGATGAATGTATGCATTGCTCAGTTTTCGTTATTGTACATTATATTCATGTAACTTTCACTTCGGAACGATTTTTTTTCTAAATTTCATAAAAGTTAATAAATTTTAAAAATATGTTTCAGAGACGTACGAAGTTTGCTTCCGCGTCAGCTAATATGAATGGAAGACGACTTTTACTATGTAAAAAACATTTCTTTATTATTATTGGCACATTACTATCTTTTATATTTATCTTTAAATAATTTATCATATACAACTTTTCTCTAATAAGTAAATAAGATAGAATTTTATGAAAATATGACTTTATATAATGCGTTAGATCGTATTCTGGTATAATTAAATAACAAAATTTGATTGACTTACCGTCATTATCGAGGAGTGTGCCAACTTCATATTCACAGTTTTCTAAGCTTGGAGTTTTGAAAGCTATTATCGTAGGCTTGGTTCTCATATATCGAAAACTTTGAGCTAATGATTTATTTTGTGGACTTAAATAAGCCAAACCTAAAGACTTTAGACGCGCACGACGTATTTGACATTCGTCGAAACTTCTTTCTGATTCTGACCTCATATAATCCCGTAATCTGCAAGGAAAAACAATAGTTCGATGTTTTAATATAATATATTGAGTGCTAACGTGCTGCGATTATATTTTATTATAAAAGATTACATTACATATCGAAAAAATAACGTGACGCATAAAAAAGAACTATATTTTCAGTTAGTTTGAATCGCTTTGTTTGATATCACTATATTCGAATATTTTTTGAAAATGTATGAATTTTTAGACCGAAGATTTCATGCCAGACGGCAGAAATGAAAATTCGAAGGAAAAACAACAGATTCTGTTGCTTTATCACTACTCACAAAATATTTCATCAAAAGTGTAATATAGATTCGTTATTGAATTTACGAAATTGTAAATTTAACTATCACGTTAACTTTATTACTCTATTTCAGATAAAATTTGAATACCTATTAACATTATTATCGTCTACCAATGTAATTATCTTCTTTCACTTACGCTATTAACCGTTCTCTTTTCTTATTTCTCATTTCCATATCCGGTACTGAGAACGATTTTTCCAAAGGTATTTTGCTACCAAGCAGTAAATGATGAAGTTTACGTTCTTTTGATATTTTGCTTGCATCCGATGTACCTGAGGAAAATTACTTGCATTTGTATTAATTTAAAAATACTTAATAAACATTCTCTGTATATTCTTTTGATTTTTTTCTGTTTCTAACATTCTACGAATGTTCGTTTCAAATATAGAGAGAGTTTGGTATTTTTCGAACAAACATTGTGAGCGTATTCTACGCACTAAAATAAGAAGGAAATGTTATAGGAAACTCTACCAATAAAGCTTTATTACAAAGATATAAATTGTAAAACTACCCGTGTAATTGTGCTACTTAAAGATGATGCGTAGCACTTCTATCTGTGATGTTTACTGTCCTCAAGTAATTCAATGATCTCTAATTGTAGTGGCGGATGGCGACTTTTTGGGGCCTGATGCTAATTACACTTCAGAGGCTTCTAGTAGCATATTACTGGATGGTTGGGGGGGGGGGGGGGGGTCTAAGATGAGGACGAATTATAAAAAAATAACATACGATTTTAATAATAATCTACGATTTTTGTCAATAATTTTTCCATTCACTTTCCATGATCAGCACCGGTAAAAAAGTTTCACTTCAATAAAGAGCAAGGTTTTGGGGGGCCGAAAGGTCTTGTAGGCCTTGATGCTCTAGCATCCTCCCTATAAATCTGCCACTGTCTAATTGGTATTAGTATACTATTAGTTTTCTGATTATTTATGTTTACCTTATATTAGGTGTAGAAATTAATTTGGTGCCTTGATATTAATTTATTTATAACTCTGGTTTGAATGTAAATAATCACCCGCTATTTTATAACGTTTAAGTACCAACACTTACAGTTATGAAACATTTGACAACTAGTCAAAACAAAAGCTATTAGTAAGTAAAATGGCGGCGTCTGACAAGAATCACATACGGCACTGCAGACTGTTTGCCTTTCAATTAAAGAAAAATGCTTCTGAAGCCGCTGAAATGATTTGATCTGCTTTGGGTGAAGGTGCAGTAACACATGAAACCTGTAAAAATTGGTATCAAAGATTTCGAAGCGGCGAAAACGGCGAAAAAAAGCGGAAACATTTCGATTTCATTGAATCAAAATCGCCATCTTTTTTTCGCCAAGGAATTCGGTAGTTGCCTGACAGATGGACCAAAGTCATCGAAAATGATGGAGAATATTTCGAAGAATAACAGATGTACGATTACTTTATAAATAAATACGAAACTTCTTTTAAAAAGGAACCGAATTAATTTCTACACCTAATATCAGCGGCATATTGTGACAGCGCTAGACTGGAATCCGCGTAGACGGACAGCAATTTTAAACATTACAATTAACACTAGAACTACCGGCGTTAAATCTATCATATTTCAAAATATTAAATAAGTACTTTGAAAAAGGAGGAATCAAGAGGCGGAAAAGATACTCGATTCGGTGATTTATGTTTCTTAAGATGGACATAGAATATGTATTCTAAGACTGTGCTATAAATTTGGAGAATTTTTGGAAAGAATTGTGTACCAGTCATTTTGACTGGTTTGGTTGTTCTAGTGTTAAACCGTTTTGCAATGTATGTTATAATTTTGTAACCAAGCTTTAGTGATCAATTTTCATATAACATGCCTACAACAGTCGAGGTTTTTTATCATAAAAATTTTCCTCGAATAATTAAAATTTCCTAGTATAAGAATATAATTTTTAAGATTCTATGTAAGTTCTCATACTATGTCATAAAAACTAATGTAGTTTGGAAGCATGTATGTACTTTCTGTATTACATCATTTATTTTGTATATGAATAAAGTTATTATTATTATTACAATAACATGTTTTTCTTATTTTTGTGGGTAGAATAAGCTTGCTACA
Organism: Cerceris ruficornis; assembly: GCA_963989415.1. Lineage (NCBI taxonomy): Eukaryota > Metazoa > Arthropoda > Insecta > Hymenoptera > Crabronidae > Cerceris > Cerceris ruficornis. The sequence goes on from OZ022528.1 coordinate 14,203,428, forward strand.
TTTACACGGAAAAGTATCAGTCAGCTTGTATAAGGCAGATTTTTCTACTAAAAATTACATTAGTTTTGCTGTTGTGCTGGTATATCATCGTAGTTATGGCAGTGAATATTTGAATTACTTAAAGTGCAAAATCAATGTATTTCACGTTAATGTGCAACAAAAAAATGACAATTCGCAACAAGGCAAAATGATTAAGTAATTACCTGTTGTAGAATTAGTCGGAGACGTTGTATTCGATACATCGGACACAAAGACAGGGTTATCAAGACCACGAGGATCTTCCGGAGATTGGGGAAAGTTTTTTCTTTGCGGGTCAACAAGGTCTTGTTTCCCATTTAGGAATCTGAATCCAATCAATATATTGGATATACCCGTAAATGCTATGCTCGCGTAGCTTATAGTTCACATTAGAAAATTAGCACACCAACTTACGATTTCTTCTCAGAAATATTTGCGTTACTGCATCCTTCGACAGGAAGTACATCACCTCGGTGAAGTTTAATTTGTTCTTTTTCGAAATACGAGTACAGGCTATTTGTCCATTCACCGACTGCTCGAATATGAAGCCACATATAATCTGCGCACACAAAGAAATTCCATTTTGTAGTAAGTATTAAGTACCATATTGTTTGCAATAAGAAATACCTGTGTGAAAAAAGAAATGGATTATGTATATGTCTGCTGCTATTTTCCGTTGTTTTGTTGAAAAATAATTTTTTACAATTAATTCCGTTCCTCTTAAGTATTTTTAATTTCATTCAACGTGAACTTAATTTAAATACGTAATATTTGAGATTGGCAAAGAAATTGTATAAATATATTACGTATGACGTATACAGTAAAACTAATGTTATTAAGTTACAAGACATGTTAATTGTCATAAACCTGAGAATAAGAGACTCTACGGCCTGACGTCCTCGGATAGAGACGTGTTGCAAATCCTTACCTCTAAATATAAGTGATATGTTTTTCTAAATAGTTGATGAGGAGTTTCAATTTTAATTAAAGGGGATTATATTTTAATGTATGGTGATGTTCGTAGGTTTCTGGTTATCACTCCTCTGACGTATATAAAAAATGTTTATTTTCAATAAATTAATTCGGCAACTAGTATTAACAACAGTGAATTGTATTATGAAATTGCGGCGATCGGTTTCCGGTGTTCTACGATTGTTCCGCGTAGAGAAAACTTCTGTGTCCAAAAAACTTCTACAAACTTCTGCCTAAAAACTTCTGACCCAAATAGCGTGAGAAGAAATAGGAGCATCTGCATCCATCGAGACATGCAGATGCCCCCCTCACAAAGTTCTTAACAATAGTGGCGATTCGTTCATAATGAGTAGTATGTAGTTTGTTGTGACGCGCCGAACGCATAAAATATACATTCAGTTCAGCGTATAAAAAACTGATCGATTTCAACGGTGTTTTGTAACTGGCGATATAGCCGGGAAGAGGGTGATTCTACATGAAAGAAGTAAGTCGAAAAACTAAATTAAATAGAAAATATGTAAATATGAAGAATGAAGTTTCCTCATGAGTTCGTCCAAAAAGGTTCAACTTTTACATGTGACAGCAGGAGCCGGAATTATTATAGGCAAAAACGAATTATGGCGTTCGGTATGAAGCACGGGGTAAGGGGAGGGTGTCGCTCGTACTATAATGCTGGAGCGCTAACTTGGCAGCTGAGGGGTAATTTGCTCTGATTCGCCCGACGGATAGGGACATCCCTCTCCCTCACGCATTTCAGATTTTGACGCGCTATTGGCAAGAGAGACCCGCCATTCATTGCGTTGTCATGTGAACGACGAAAGTAGTGTTTTATTTTCGGTTGTCATTCGTCGATCTCAGTTTGCCAGGAGCGACATGGCGGGGATAGGCGGTGCGAGAGCAATCTCCCCTTCCGTCTCAGCTCCCTTCTTTCCGTTCCTCCACTTTATATAAAGTGGGTCAAAATTTACTTGGCACCTCAGAGATAATGTGCTCTGATTCGCCCGACGCACAGTGGTCCATTTGGCCGAAAACCTGGCCAAAAAGCCAAAAATTTTTTTCGCGATTTTCAAAATTTAGCAATTGCGTTTGATTTGTAACATATCAGAGCATCGGTTTCCATTAATAAAAGCTTTTATTGAACAACGCTCTTAGACATATGCAATGTCAAAGTTGGCACTTGAATAATGTAACGTATTCACGTCGAAATTCAGAATACGTTTTCAATGTGAAATAATAGTACAATCAACTTTGTAAGTATTTGTAGCTATTCGTCATACTTTTAAATTATAAGTACCTTGGTTTCATTTTTTTATTTAATATTTTACAACTGCGATGGCACAGATTGCAAAACCCATACATTTTTTTCCTTTTGCAGAGGAAATAGTTGTTAAGTACGCAAAAGTACAACGCGACTTTTTTTTTAAATTAAACTTTGAAGCTTCCCGAAGAAGTCCCCGTTGTAAAATTTTGCGACTTTTTGCGATTCTACGAGATATTCTTATTTGTTTGTCGCACGCGCCATGCTCGGGGAAATACGTTTATGACATACGGCCAGGCTATCGTGCCTTGGACAAACGAATAATGCTAATCCTTCACTAAGGTTACCCTTGTAATTAACGAAACGCTATATTTATTTCGTTCGGGTTAAAAATCAAAATAATTTTAAGCAAGCTGGTGGCCTTTTGTTCCAAAGCAACAATAGATAGCCGCGATCACCTCGACCGCTTACCGTCATAAACCGAAAGATGTTTGACGTTTCGGCTGAAAATCTGGCTAGTTGCAGGTATGAGGCCTATATTTGTTCCTCGCAAAGTTTAGTTTTTCTCCTTCCACCGTAATTTTAAATACTGGAATGAAAATTTGGAGGTGGAAGCACCGTAAAGTATTTATACCCTGCTACGTTTTCTGACACGGTAGATATCACTTGTACTTAATACGTAATAATACGTTCGTTATAAGGTAATTGTTATGATTCTCTGTAATATTAAAAGCTTATAAGATGAATATAATTCACTGTGATCAATAAATGTATCATAATATCTAAATAAATTCTTAATTTTTTAATTATGTTTGTTCGCCAATTTGTTTTTGGAAATTCTGAGTTCAGATTCTTAATTAGCGACCGGAGAAACATAAGAATACTAATTTTCGTGCCGATCGGACAATTTTTCAATACTCGCATCCGCCATATTGAAGCCGCCATTTTGTTTTTGGAAATTCTGAGTTCAGATTCTTAATCAGCGACCCAAATAATACTAATACACCAATTTTCAGCTAAATTGTAAAACTCCTCGGGGTTTTGGCCAGGTTTTCGGCCAAATGGACCACTGTGCGACGGATAGGGACATCCCTCTCCCTCACGCATTTTCGATTTTGACGCGCTATTGGCAAGAGAGACCCGCCATTCGTTGCGTCGTCATGTGAACGACGAAAGTAGTGTTTTATTTTCGGTTGTCATTCGTCGATCTCAGTTTTCCAGGACCGACATGGCGGGGATAGGCAGTGCGAGGCAATCTCCCCTTCCGTCTCAGGTGCCAAGTAAATTTTGACCCACTTTACCTATTCCCACCATATCGTTCCTGGACACTTGAGATCGCCTAATAATAACCGAGAACGAAACACTTCTTTTGTTGTTCCCATGACGACGCAACGAATGTGCGGCTCTTTAGGCCAGTCACGCGTTAGAATCGAAAATGACGTCGGAACGAGGGATGTCTCCATCCGTCAGGCGGACCAGAACAAACCAGAGGCCAAAGGACTTATTTCGTTTTTGCGACTAATATCTGCACGGCAGACTTGTCCTTCGAGAAGCGCCGTCTACTTCTTCCGACCGCACGCCTTGGATCCCGTTCATCTTCAAGTGCTCTACGCCACCAGGTACGAACCTATTGACACGCGGGTGTTGGCGCATTGGGGCGACATTCGTATTGTTACGCCGATACGAAGTTGCCGTATCGGGCGAAGCTGGCTCCCTCGAACCGGTCGAAGATGAGATCGATATATCGATTGTCCGGTGACCTTAGCAACCGGGAGTATTGTGACCGGAAGTCGCGATCGAGCTTTCGAACGAGGTACACATTCGAATGGAAAGTAGTATCCGCGTTTATAAAATTAAGGTTCCTGCAATGCCGCGACCAGGAAGACTCTCCTCGAGGAGCAACAGTATTATAGCTGGAAAAAATAGTGAAGTCTTCTGGCCTGTGGTTTATTCTGATTCGCCTGACGGATAGAGACATCCCTCGTTCTGACGTCATTTTCGATTCTAACGCGTGATTGGCCGAAAAAGCCGCACATTCGTTACGTCGTTATGGGAACGACGAAAGAAGTGTTTTGTTTTCGGTTGCCATTCGCCGAGCTCAGGTTTCCAGGACCGATATGGTGCGGATAGGCAATGCGAGCGATAGTCGCCCCTTACCCCGTACCTCATACCGCGGGACTTCACTATTTTTGCCAGCTATAATACCTGCTGAATATGCTTAATAAGTAAATAAAAGTAAATTTAATATTTAATAAGTAAAATTAAAGAGGTCATACTGTAAAGTTTTCCGAATCGCGCAGTATTATATCGTTCTTGATATATATTCTTCAGATTGCTAAGAAAGCTGGAGATTCCTTCGGGAGAAATAAATGTAGCAGCTAAATGAAACTCATTGGAAAGAACTTATTAGTAAACCTAATAATTAGGAAGCACATAAATATTCCATACTACCCGATCACAAACAAATTATTAAGATTTAAATGTTTATTGATTTTAAGTAATGTCGCGGCTCGTATGCTTCTTTTTATACACAAACAGTATTTTTGTTAAAAGCACATTTAATACTAGATTTACGGGCGTTAAATCTGTTATACTTGATTATATTAAATAAGTAGTTTGAAAAAGAAGGTGCGAACGGCAAAGAAAATGATCAGTTGAGGAATTTCTGTATTACACGATACACACGAAATATAAGTAAACTTGAGAAACGTTTGTAAAAAAAGGAGGAACCCGTTAATTTGACAGTTTCCGTGGATCTGGCATTAAAGTTCTATTGGGAGTCACATCATGAGAACCGTAATTAAAATGTTTATATAAGATTAACAAGTAAACGGTAATACACAGGGTGTCCCGTAACTGGTGGTACCACCGAGCAGGGGATAAGTCTACATCAGGCAGCCAGGATAGTTGATCGACTGAGCTGTCCTTCGAAGAGCTCCGCCTGCGTCCCCTTCCCATGCGCTCGAGAGCTCGCTGATTGCTTCGCCTTTCACTTGCCAGGTTCGGACCTATTGCCACGCGCGTGGTGACGTATTGGGGCGACATTCGTATCTAACCGCTCGCGCTGGAAAGACATGCCACGCGCGTCGATCGCGGAAAACAAAACGACGCGCGTGGCACGTCGACCAAGGTTATTTGTCGAAAGACAGTTTCAGATCGCACCACGTCGCGTGCAGGGTAAAACAAAAGTATTATTAGTGAAAAAGTATGCTCTGATATGATTTAAATCAAATACAATTAATAGATTTTAATGTTTTACCACTACGTGACGCCTTACGGCGAAATATAATGCTCGGCCGCAACAATGTATTCTTTAACGCGAGAAGGCCTTGCGTTCTGCTGTCGCGGAGTTTCTTGACTGTTTGCGCTAGAAATTAATTTACAAATGCGCGTGCTAGAACGGAGCATTATATTTCGCCGTAAGGCGTCACGTAGTGGTTGAATTCCACCAAATCATCGCCAGAAGTCCAAAAACATTAAAATCTATTAATTGTATTTGATTTAAATCATATCAGAGCATACTTTTTCACTAATAATACTTTTGTTTTACCCTGCACGCGACGTGGTGCGATCTGAAACTGTCTTTCGACAAATAACCTTGGTCGACGTGCCACGCGCGTCGTGTTGTTTACCGCGATCTACGCGCGTGGCATGTCTTTCCAGCGCGAGCGGTTAGATACGAATGTCGCCCCAATACGCCACCACGCTCGTGCCAATATGTCCGGCCATGACACCGAGGCAGTGTCTGTGAATCAGTGACATCTCAGCTGTATGAATGGGTGAAGCAGGCGGAGCTCTTCGAAGGACAGCTCAGTCGATCAACTATCCTGGCTGCCTGGTCTACATGACAAACTGAGTCGAAAATATAGAATAAAATTTTTTGATACAAGGCTTTGTTTTCGAGAAAAATGAGTTTGAAAATTTGTCTAGTGTACGTGCACTCGACTTACTTGCGGCTCAACGGACTTTATTCTGAGTTACCTCAACCTTTGTTCGCAAAGGTTTTCGAGGTTTGTATACATCGAAGAAATCGAACGTCGAGGTTACAATGTTAGAATTACCTTTGAGGAATTCGTTTAATCCATAAATTGTTTTTGTAATGTACAATTATTATGTTGCTTTAAGTGTTCAAACGCTATCACAATTTTGTGTTGTAATTTTTCGATGCTCGTTGGGTCATCACGATACACAATTGATTTCACCGTTAGATTTTTATTTGTGAGGTCAGGTTACAAGGCCTCAGGTGACATTACAGGAGGTTCGAAGGAATTTAATACGAAGAGCACAATAATGTCTACAACAACGTAGACAGCACTTCCAGAATTTTATGAAGTTATCGAATTCCGCAAAGGTAATTCTAACATTGTAACCTCGACGTTCGATTTCTTCGATGTATATAAACCTCGAAAACCTTTGTGAACAAAGGTTGAGGTAACTCAGAATAAACTCCGTTGAGCCGCAAATAGATAAGTCGAGTGCACGCACACTAGAGAAATTTTCAAACTCGTTTTTCTCGAAAACAAAGCCTTGTATCAAAAAATTTTACTCTATATTTTCGACTATTCGTTTTTCATATAGAATCATCCCTTGCTCTGTTGTACCACCAGTTACGGGACACCCTGTATAAACATAAAACGTAACTTATTTTCAAGAAAAGTCCGTTCTGTAATGTACTAATGAATTTTTATTATAAATTGCAGATATTAGAAGTGGAATAATTTGTAAATATTGATACCGGCCGTTGAAATGGTTTTACTCAATATAAGGCGTAGCTTGAAAAACTTGATAAAGCTTGGAAGACGATACCTGTTCTTAAACAAATTATTTCAATGTTTTAAGCTAATAAACAAGCTTTACAATTAAACCTATATGAAAGAGGAAAACATATTGTTTTATGCTAACGAATGTATCAATAGAAACTTATTATGAATATAACAACCTTTATCATTTATTTATTCGTATGAAACTCACGCTGATGAAGTATTTGTAAAACGCTGTTTTTTTTATGATCAATATCATATCGCTTAAAGTAAACCGTGTCGTGTTGAAGATGAGATAAATCATTAAATAAGACATGTACATTCGATATTTCCGCATTGTACATTAAGGAATGTCGATGAAGTAACATTTTGTCATACTTTCAGGATTTTAATAAAATTATTTTTTTACCACCTCACCATGAACGCTTTATAATCATTCTGGATCTTCGTTTTATTTGATTGTAAAGCTTAACTTTTTATTCCCGCCATTTACTGTTGTTTTTTATGACCAAGAGGTGGTAAAAAACATTCAAAATGCTAAAGTCCAGATTGACATCTTTCCAACAAAAAACAGCTAATATCCGGTTCTTTAAACTGTCCGCTATGCATCTGAAATTTAGCTAAAAAAGTCTGCAGGCTATTCTAAATAACACGTAATAACACCTGTGTGCAGTATTCACACACCTATACACCTTCATAATTAGATTTTGATGGATCTACCCACTATATGTAACCACTGGCTCATCATACTCGTGATGCTTAGCGAATATATTTCAGAGTTAATTAAAGTATATTTTGTTGCGTAAACATAAATAAAATTCACGTATTCGTTTAACTTTCATTGTCGTTATTTTTAAAAACATAGCCTTATAAGAAAAAACTTAATTTCATTATCTGGCTTTACTGTGATGTAGAAATTCACTTTTCGGATTTACCTTCGATTAGAGTATAATTCAACTAATACGTGATTTCGGTAACTCACCTTCTTGTTCCGGAGCGCTGCTGATGGTGAAAGGATGCCACTCGTAGCGAGCAATTACAGGTATGTTCACAAAGACGTAATCACCTGGACGAAAGTCGAAATGCGGAGGCCTCTTGATAACCAAATGCGTAACTTTCGAGGGTAACAAGAGACCCGAGCTTATGTAAGTCTTCCCACGCTGTGAACGGGACCAAGCAAGTCGACGAATTCTTTCTACAAGATACACGATACCTGGGCCGATGAACCACTTCCAAAAATTTGGTCCGTGAAATATCGCCAAAATCCAGAAAGGTATGTAAAGTAGATGTGACCAGTAAAATATCTATAAAATTCCAAAATCGATAGAGTCGACGTATCGAAGAAAGAAGGCATCACAGACTCGCAAAGCGGCCGGAGTTCATAAATACAACTATTTTCTAAATTTCGTTCTGTTGTAGCTATTTCCATAAAAGTATCTTTTGTAAGTTAGATAAAAATACTGTGGAAATACTATACAATAAGTTACAAGCCATATTTTTGTACACATCTCTTCGTTTTAATACTAAGAATACGGAGTAGTACATAGAAAGTAAACATACGGTAAATATGATTAGGTAGGTCAAATCGTACCACAAAGTATTTAAAAATAAATGATGGCTTATCACCAATAGAAATTAATCAGCAGACTTACCTCGAAGCACCCGCCGCGACGAACGAAGGGCATCGAGCATATCGTCATTATAGCGAGAATGATAATGAGGACAATTCCAGTTGGATTTGCCCAACCTTTTACAAGACCAAACAGTCCTGGATGACTTGTTAACATCCATTCTGACATAGTGTAGTTGGCATGATTTAATGTTTCGTCATTTATTACTATGGTACCTAGAAACACCGAATGTAATTCGAAAAATTATGTCAAAGAACAAAATTTGTCTTGTAATAAATAAAAACTTGTACCAAAATTAAGAAGATGCATCAGGGTATGTACTATGCTGAAGATGCCGATTAAAACACCGGTCATCTTGTGAAGGTATATGTGGTGATCTAGAGGTAATATTGAGTTAAAGCCATGTGTTCGCAAAAATGTAATGCATTGGCGTAGCATAAGAACCAATACGAAGGTGCAGTCGAAATTCAAACATTGGCCTAAAAAAAAAATTCAAAAATACGTTACATTGGTCTGTTGAATTCCGTATAAACTAATTTTAATTTTCGCCTTACTTAACCAACTAATTGCAAGTTTCATGTTCTTTCCTCAGAATATCATAATGCACTAGATTATGTAATTACGCAAAATATTATGTAATACGGAGGATTTACTAATTATTAAAACGTTAAGTGCCACTCTGATCTTGCTACACTTTGTGCGCGTCCCCCGACGCCTAAACTGGACACATAAAGAAACGTCGTTGGAACGGCTAAGAAATTGCCAGTTTCATAGAAGATACAGTTGTACACAACTGTACATACATGTACAGTTCAGTTCTCTAAAGTACAGCTATTAAATATTTCCAAAACATTTTAGCCTATATAATATATAACGTTATCACATTATCAAGTAAATCAATGCACTACATGAGTCCATAATTCGTATTTTTCTTTACATTGTTGTAACAAATTTAGGATAAAATTGTATTTCATTACGGTTATAATATACATTTTGTTCGCGCCCTACGACGCATACTTTTCAATTTTCACAACGTCTTTGTAGGCTTCTTGTATACCTCGCAAAAGTAGAGAAGTCTCGCCGTATGAGGTACGGGGTAAAGGGGAGAGTGTCGCCGACAACCGAAAACAAAACACTTCTTTCGTCGTTCACATGACGACGCAACGAATGTGCGACTCTTTCGGCCAATAACGCGTTAGAATCGAAAATGACATCAGAACGGGGGATGTCTCTATCCGCCAGGCGAATCAGAACAAGCCACAGGCCACAGGACTTCTCTATTTTTGCGAGGTATAACCGACTCTCTTTCCTCCGACCGTTTCGATGGCCACCGTTTGTGCTCGTCTCCGTTTATCTGTTCGTCCTACGAAAGATTCTTCTAACTTTGGAAGCTCCCAGAGCTCGTTTCGGTTCTAGAAACTTTCAAAGTCTATATACCCACATACCAAATATACAAGCACACATCGCCAAACACTTATTCCCACATACGATATATTAATTTTTGTTAAAATACAGTCAACCCTACTACAACGCCATTAATTCATACCGTACTATATAGAAACCGTATTATGAGAGTACCGCGTTGTAGAAGGATTTACATCCTAGACTAATAGTATACTTCCTATTAAAAGTCCTTAGTTAAGGTTCGGACAGACGTACAACATTTGATAGTAAAGTTCCGATCAGGGGAGCGTAAACAGAAATATTACTGTCGGTCCTAATTATTGGACCGGTGCGATACTTAAAGTGTCAAATTAGGTACATAGAATTACATTTTGTGAATTACAATAAAGCCAATACGCATTTCCTAAATTTCTGATTTTATCGTGTACATTAGTAAAACTAGAAGTTAAGATTTTACAACGGATGAAAGTAATGAAATAATATTTCCATAATTTCTGAATAACTAAAATGCAGATTCCATAAAAATGTCGTAAATATAATGAAAAATGTTATGACATTACTTCTTCCGCGCGGCAGTCTTTTAATATATTTTTTGAATAGAACGTCGCGTTGATGCGAATCTGACTTGTAAACGCGCACAATGTCATAAAAATATAGCACGAGTCTGGCTTGTTATTCTGCTCAAATGAGTTAATAAACTATACAAAAATACATATGTATAAATCGTTAAAAAATGTATCTTACCGCAGGCACGAGCTAGGATCACATAGCCATTGGAATGCCGGTATTCGTAGAGTCTCGACGCAAATAAAATCACATTAATCAAAATGAAGATTGATATGAAAGCGATGTAGACGTAATTGTTTTTTATATAAGGTTTCGTTAGCTGATACGGCCGCAAAGACGTCAATTTTCGTAAAAACGATTTTTGTTGTGGTTGCGGCTTTGGCGGTACGAGCCATCGATCTATGCTGAAATTTTACATCTCTTGAGATTGTTTTATAGGTGTGCATGAGAAAAATATGAAGCACATTAACCGTTTGACTGCTGAGGAGCGCTATCGCGCTCTTCTTATGTTACGCCAAAAATGCGAAGAGCGCGATAGCGCTCCTGTTTCTTTTTTATGCCGAGACTGCGGAGAGCGCAATAATGCTGCTCCAAAACACTAGAATTTGTGCGTCCAGTGAAAAAATATAAGAAAAATTATAAGAAATTATTTGTGTTAATTTGACTGAATTATAAGTGCTTATTACCAATTTTATTCACAAAATTAATTAAAACAAATTTATGTAAACAATTAGTATTTTTTAATTTTTGTTGTTGCAAAGCAATACAAGTGAGTTTATTGTATGAAAAGTGTTTTACATTTTTTCCCATACACGCGCAATTAGTGCCGCAGTTTTGGCATATGTCCGAAAAAATACGTCAGCAGCCAAACGGTTAAATAAGAATTTGAGCACTATATGAAATGATAAACTCCTCATTTTCAGTTTAGATAATACTTACTGTGCGGTATTAGAAAGAAGGCTAGCTGAAGGAATGCGAATGGAATGCAGCTTTGACTCACATATTCAAATAAACGAAAAATAATTTGAAATGAAAATATCGGAGCTAATTGTAAATGAGAGAAGATTCAAGCAAGAGGTACGTCTTACCCCCTCTACCGTCCCGCTAGCTTCTTTGTGATTCCCACAGTACATATATATTAAACTTGCGAATAAGTTTGATGCCCTTTTAAGTGATTTCCAGCTTTATTTATAAAGTAATTAAATAATATTAGGAATCAGAATATTCTCCATTATTTTGTACCAATTGTTCTCATTCTTTCGGTAATATTTCAATTCCTTAATGCAATCTTGTCCCGCTGAGCGAGGAGCGCACGGATAATAATTTCTGGGTCAATTTACTAATGCCGCGAATTTATTGCATGACAACTTCTACTTAAAATAAGTTAAGAGAATAAAATAAAATCTAATTAAACTGAAAAATAATAATTAGATCCATTGAAGATCGAAAAGTGAAATTACAGTACTTCGGACGAAATAACACACTCTTACAAATACCTGTTTCCGGCCCGTATAATAAACATTGCAATATTGAGGTTGCCATAAATATATTTAACTTCAAACTGAAGTTATAATCCATGAAGCATTGGAGTACCAAGCTTATTAGCACACCTAATGCATTATAAGAGCTTTTAATTACACCCAATTTTTAGTAATTTCAGATAGAATTCTATAATTCGTTTTTTGTCATTCTTATTCTACGATCAACTAATCATACAAAATATGTACTTTATTTTTCCAACATGATAAATTAATTGTCGGTATTTACAGTTTCGAAATATTTTATAACAGTGACTTACCTAATGGAAAGATTTTCTAAAAGGCCTTCGTGTTTTTCCAGTTGTCTTTTCAGAGCTTCGAAGGTAATAGCTCCTCTACTGCCCTGATCAGCATCCTCGAAGAGAGCAATGGTCAGTTCTTCGATCTGCTCGTCGCTAAATTTCATTCCATTTTCCTCCATACAGGCCCTCATAACGTGTTCCAACTCACGAAGTTGTATTAAGCCATCACCTTTTTATGGTTGAACAATAAAGAAGATACGTAAAAATGAGCTTTTTTCGATAAACCGTAGATGTCTCTAATCAAATGTAGAATCATTCACAATATTAACAAAGTAGTATCGACTTGAATTTAAAAGTTTAATTGAATCTTTAAAAAAGGAATTATTTCAATCGTAAAAACGTACATCCTCAATCTAACTCTACAGAAACGAACATGTGTCATTTTCGTGATCGCGTGCATTACCTTTACACATACTGATAATATAATAAGAATAAATTAATATATTAGCCACAGATTATTTATCTTCGCGTAAAAGTAAATTAAATTTTGCAAATTCGGCAGTTCATTTAAATGTTATGTAAATGGAAATACTCAACTTGTAATTAATGGTTGAATTGGGGAGAAATATAGCATCTTTTATTTTAAATAAATTCTGTTAATTGTGATACCAAATATATATATATATATTTCAAAAGATTCTCAATTATACTTATACGTATAATACATTTATGTTATATTAATATTTTATTTATATTTTAAAAGATTCTCAATTATACTTATGAGTTCTGAATTTCTGTTTCTGTTTAAGAGCATGCGGAAGATTTTGTCGAGTAAACTTCCGGGAACGCGAAAGACAGTATGTATGTTCGGCCTTTAAAATGGTTTGAAAGGAAACTTAGCATGCTTAATTTAGATTATTCCGATAAAGCCTTATTTTAGCAGCTACGAAGATAATTCTACTACTTTACCATCAATGTCATAAACTTTAAATAGAAACTTGATTTTGTCATCAGGCGATTTCCCTGCGAACTGATGCATGGCATCGAGAAATTCTTGAAGAGATATTGTCCCGGAATTATCCTTATCGAATATTTGGAACACTCTTTCGGTAAAAAATGGCTGAAAAATTAAAAAACTCGTTAATTTCCTACCGCAGAACGTTCAAACATGTTCATACATGTTTAAATAAATTGTTCTACTTAGTTATTATTACTATTTCTCTTCTGTGATTACTAAGAATGTGTTATCGATAAATTTATGCCACCATTTATGAAGTAATTATTAATAACTTCTTTGTATATTACTCAATAGGCTTTTTGTTATTTTCATTTATGATATCCCATTAGAAGGAGATCGTTCAATTAAGTTCGCAGGAAAGATGGTAGGACAAGTATACAAAAAACGCGATAATGTAAGGAAATTAGAAAAAAAAACAATGATGAATCGAAGAAGAGAAATAGGTGAAAGAGATGCAACGATACTCTTTCTACGTGATAAAGAATACTTATGCCTCCTGCCTACGTTCTTCGAAGTAACGATCTTCTTGAATTCTTCGCGTCTTATTTCCTTCTCGTTGCCAACCGTTTGTTTGAAAATTTTTTCTAACCATTCCAAATTTCCTTTATCAAAACCAACGCGTGGCCTGGAAAAAAAATGATGAAAACTGTTCGTTTTTAAAGAAAGTAATCTCATAACACATTGTGTTAAAAATATTCTGTTCGAAATGTTACCTTGTATTGCTAATACTAGCGATAAATTCCATGATTTGCGAAGACGTGATGTATCCTGAATTTTCCTGATCTATCAGTCGAAATAATTTATCTATTACCTAAGAAATGCAAACGTTTTGAGTACCCAAATGTCAAATAATTGCAGTTCGTGTCGAAGTAATTATCGTATTTCATTCCAACTCATAGGCATAGAAACGTAATATGTTAATTACCGAGTACGACACAGATTTCGTATGTGTTACGTTTCACTAAAATACCTTGCCTAATGGCAACATTCCCATATTACGTGTTGTTATTATTTTAACGAAAGTATAGTCATTTTTTCTTTAATTTATAATTTCAGTGTACTATCTATTTATTGAGATATCTCATTATGCCGGTTTATTCATTCATTTCATTCTTTTTCAAGTTTCAATAATGTAAAAGCCGATTGACGTTTACCGTTAAATAGAAATTGGAACTTTGTGTGTGTTTCAAGGTATTTTTGTATGACGGTATGTTGGACTAACAAAGGCAATAATTATTATTTTAGTCGATTTACTTTAATGATAACTAATATATAATTATTATTTTATTGTATTTCAAGTGGTAAGTATTAGAATGAGAAGGTAATTTTAAAAGTGTGCCTATTGAACTTTTAATCCGCGCTTGCAAACAAACGTAATATATGTCTATTTATTTTCAAAATATCAGTTTTCCAACTCCCACTTTGACATATAATATTTCGTGTTAACGGTGAAGAATAGGGCTTTTCTAATACCTTGTATACGAATATCAATATCTAGATTGATCTTTACAAGACTTTATTGATATGATGTTACACTATCTATAGTTTATAGGGAACGTTATCTCGATTATTTCGAACAGCATAATGGTAAATTAATTTATCATTTTAAACTCCCGTACAGATACACTCATTATACGTACTTTTAAATATATATATAGTCTTACCCCTTTGGTATAAAATATTTGCCGAAATTTGGGAAGATCCACGGGACCGTCGGCACATAGTACGTAAGCAACGCTTTCGATTTGATCGATAAAGTCACTTTGTTTCTCGTTCCTGCCAAAACAAATGAAGAATTACAGTAACCGTTAGAAGGACGCAAATGTCATTCAACGTCCTTAACACATTGAGCGCCGGGCCCGCGAAAGCGCGGGATTCGAAGTCTATCGCTTGAGCTCCGGCCCCGCGAAAACGCGGGTTTCGAAGTCTGTCGCTTAAGGTGTATTTTTTTCATACTTATAAATTAAAATTTTCGATTTTGCTTCTGTTTTTCGTTATCGTTAAATTGTATATGACGAATATGCAAACAAAATTTAGTGTTTTACGAAAATGTATAAAGTTGCAAATATTTTCTTCACCTACTCGTAAACAAGCGAATCATGCCGGCGCTCAGACTTTCAATGTCTCAGATGCGACCGGCGCACAATGTGTTAAAATTTGATGAACAGCGTAAAACTATTCTTACGTCAACCTTCCCTTTAAGAAACCGATCCATTCCTCTTGTTTCAGTAACTCATCTCGATCTTGGTCAAAGAGTAAAAATAATTTTCCAAGAAGGATCTGAAAGATATCGTTATATCACTACCGTAATCGTCTCGAAAACGTAATGTTATTTTTTTCAACTCTATTAATTATACATTCAGCTTCAATGTCAACTCAATTTTGATGCAGATTTTATCTTTTCTTCGTTGCGTTTCAGGAGAATTTATAATACAAGGAATGATCAAAGCGATTACGTCGAATGCTTGGCGTTTAAATCCTATTCAGTTCTTACAGTTGATTAATATTTTTATCGAAATGGTTCGATTTTAACGATCAGATAACAGTTTTGGAAATTTAATTTCACGAAGCATTAGTATTCACATTTCCCTTTCAAATTAAGAGATAACTATGAAAAATTCCTCTCTTTTTGTATCACTTCTTATAAGATAAACATATGAACTAGACATACATACCCCCCTCCCCTCAAAATAATAAATACAATTACATTCGGACGTTTAAGTAATAATTTTAGCAAAGTAACAATATAGGCGAGATGCTATAGTATCTTACTTCATTAAATCCAATATCAATTGGCAGCTTGAGGAACTAGTCACGAAAAATTCTGCTCTTTTAAAAAAAATATATAACCCTGCTTCCATACTTTGCTTTGCTACGTATCTTTCAAATTTATATATTCTTATAAATCTTTACTGATTCTAAGTCGGTAAAAATGCTTCAATAGTCAATTTTTTATCAAGATATAGAATTTAAATGATTGGTTGTTAATGTATTATTAAATTCAATGTTATTGAATATTATTTAAAGATGTAAGAACAAGATAATGTTGTTATGTACCAAGATTTTAAATGGTGCTTAGTCATTCTTTACAATATACTTAAAAATAATCCGGTATCGCAAGTGTATGTAGTATACACAATAGCTTATTGTTAGACTACATGCAAGGGCCTGAAGTAAGTTTGTTTCCATTTAACATTTCAACGTACGAAACAGTCGTTATCTTTTACTTTAACTGGTTTTTCACCTCTATTCGATAATCTTCACTAAAACTGGTACACTTTAAGGCATATGTAGAAGTAATATTTTGCTACATAAGCTGTAATACATTTGTTAAAAATAAATATAAGTGCCTGATGCAAATTAGTTTGCATTTGAAATTTTTAGGAGCAAATTAGTCCTTACTTTTCGTTTTAATTAGTTAACTTAAAAATATAGTATCCAAAGAGAAATACTTGAATGTGCGTAGTAAACAGTAATTGACCATTCCGTAGCAAAATACATTTTAATTGCAATCGCAATTATAAGGCAATGCAGAGGTAAGCCATTTTTAACCGATGAGTCGATTATGAACTGTACAATAGCAATAATGATATATTTGATATATGTTTCTGTTCTGTAGTTAAACATCACAGGCAAAATTCAATGTGAAGGCATTCATAAGTAGAAAAAAATGGACGGCATTTATCAAAATCATAATCTTCGATGCGTACGTGACTGAACACTATCTTTGGACCGATTATGCGATATATCGACTGCGATTCATTGCAAGATTTCGCGAGCGCGTTGTTAATACCGAGACGCACGTGTATATCGACTCTCGATCATTCTTAAATGGGTCAATGTCACGGGCAATCTCATTTCTCCCTTTCCTCTGCCATATGATCCAGAAACACGTTCCGCTGAATTCTTTTCTCACAATGCCTTTTGTTGCATCTACATGCGCCCAGTGACCATGTTTCTATCCTGTTCATTGAAATTGTCCAAAAAGTTTAAATAATATCCAAGAACAACCTTTTTTTACGATACGAATTGCAAATTTCATTTTAGAAGACCTATCGCAGGAAACTCGGCCGGTTGTATATTTATTTACGCCCACTATACAAGTTTTCATGTGCCTACAATATTTTCACAGATGATAGGTCGTAGGCGACTTAGGCATTCTCATGTAAAATATCTAAAATAAGTAGGTAGGAACACGGCAGAAGAATCGAGCGTCCAAACAGGCACGCTCAAAGCTGTGCGTACAGTTTCATAAAGACACTATTCTCTTTCCCCGTTTTGTCTGCCTCAATTGACGTGATACACGTAATTAATCGGCTGGAAATTAGTTGTTGATCGAGCGATGTAATTTTTCCCGGTCGAAGAAAGTACACGGGTTACAAAAATTTTGATTGAAAGGCGAATTTCAATAGTACAACAGGATCTGGTGACGTGATTAGCAAATGACAATTAAAATAGGAAAGGAATCGGCGGAAAGGCCGCCCTTCTCCGCGACATGGTGGCAAAACTGGTAAAAGAGAGAGATGAGGCAGAGGAGGCAAAAGGGGCACCTTGGAACCTTCGCTCGAGGCGTCAAGGCCTCGTGGCTTCGGGCGATCGGCCGCCTTGATCGAAAAGCGGGGCCCCTCGATAGATCCCCTCGTTTTCTTCGATCGTATCGTCACCACCGCCTCGGGTTTCCTTTTCCTCCGGTTGCGCGGATTCTCGAGCGTTAAGTCATTCGGCGTTCGATACCGATCTCGACGAAACCTCGCCTCGCCATTATTTACTGTTAATGGAAAGAAGGATCCATACTCGCGCTCGTTTGTCTCTCTTTCGATTCATTCGAAATTGGATCGGGGGTAGTGTTTCACGATGGCGAACGAACGTCGAGGATGTGTCTACCTTTAACGCTGCTCCTTGCATTCACGATGGATTTATTTTTTACTGTTGTCAGTCATATTATAATTTTCGATATTATTTTGATTTTTCATCTTTACTTATTACTTGACGATTCTCTGATATTGGATCGAATATAGCTCTGATGAATGAGTAATTATCTGTTGTATGCAATTATTGTTTCAAGTTGAACTGCTACAGAATACAATAAATACCGCGGCAAAAGATTTAAGGAAAAGCTTCAAATAATTTTACGTAATTCATTTGGATAACGTTAGGAGCACAGGGCCTTATAAAATTCGGTTTTTTGTATTGCGGAAACTTTATGCATGTTTTATTCGCTTGATAATAAGGCATTTCAGAAAAAAAGTACGTTATAAACATTCCACTTTAATGAAGCTTTTTCATTTTTTTAAATTCAGTCACCGTACAAACTCAGTACTTTATCCAGTCGTTTAAATATACGGGGAAGATGAATCGCTACGTCCATCAGTCTCGTGCGTTTCATTAGGACACCATGCAACAATGATTGCAGCAACTACAATTCACCTTGATCCAGATTAGTTTCATAAAAATGATATAAAAAGTTTCCTGGTGCATTTGAAAAGTAAGTTCTACCATGAACTCGAGAGATCTCTTAATTTTCGAATTAAAGTTGAGAAAAAAATATAAAGAAGGCAATATCTCAAAACTTTCTATTCACTGACGGGCAGCATTTTTTTCCTCATTCATTACGCATATCCCGCGAAAGAAAGCGAGGCTTTCGAATAATAATTACGATAATTACGTTCGTTCAAGATGACCTTGAGATCTTTTATCCTTGGGCACCCTCGTTCTCAAAACTGACACTCACCTGATTCTGGAAGAGTCGCCTGAAGCTGTCTCTGTTATAGCGAGTGGTATCATCTTCTTTGATTATTTCCAAACACTCCTTCAAGGTTGTCGTTCTTCTTTTCTCGATCAGACATTCCTCTTCCATGCTGCTTATGTTCTCCTCCATGTTTCGGTATAATCTCGAAAGAATGGAGGAATGAAGAAACTTCGGCGATGTCCGATAAAGTTAAGTCACTTTGAAATTTACTGATTCGTTACGCACAATTTTTTTGCATTTTCGACCTCTCTTGAATTCGTTATTTTTTTTTGACTTTCCGAAACGGTCGCAGAGCGTGATGCCTGAATTTAATTAAGACTCGAGTTTATTAAAACGGTGAGCTGACCCTGTTACTTCTATATTATCTTTTTCACCGATCATTGAGACTCGGTAGCGCGTTTGTATTGAATTTCTATTCCAACGAGCATTTCTTCACTCGCGAAAAATGTTGAGAAACGTGTTATACCCTTGACAATGGATTTATTCGATGGAACGTTGACAATGAGATTTTATGGCTTTCTTTAAGATACATTAGAAATGTACGTAACTATGTCATGTGTTTTTGTCGTTGATTGCAACGGCAAAATTCTATACATATATATTTCTTTGTATATATTGACAGAATTTCATTATTTACCTTTTTAGGTACCCCGCACTTAAATTTCAAGATTTTATTATTCAAAAACGCCTAATTAAGTTTTTGTTCCACTGATTTTTATTTGTATTAATTAATCATTGTTTAATATTAAAGTCAATTAACGATCTTAAATTATTATATTCTTTTCTTATATTTCACAAAATTTCTTTGCGCTTGCACAAGTCACAATTTCACACAATCAGATCTTCATCGTTCTTTTAAACAGGGAAGGCTTCCTCTCCTGGTTAGTCGTCAACGTAAGTATATTTTCGTTTGAAGCGTTCGACACTTATTTCCAGCACTTGTTGTTTTTTTTCACCGACAGCACAAGATTTTAACATAAATATACAGGATTCAAATAATCATAATTTTCCTCCTTTAAAATATCCGGATCTTCATAAATCTGCGATTTTCTTCTCTTCTTGAACGCGCTTAGTGTGTCTTGAATTTAATCGGACTTAATAGTCGTGACGAAGATGATAGTCGATGTTGCGAACTTGTGAATGAAAAGCACTATTTGCGAATCAACGAATCGTGAGCTGGTGCCTTCTGTTAATCCCTTTCGACAGTGGTAACGCGACGCACTATGTATCAAGAACTGAAGAGAGAGGGGTGAACTTCGATTCCAATAAAGAACGCGTGGGGATGGAGGAGACGGACAGCCTTTCACTTTTTGACAATCCACGGGTTCCTTCTCTTTCCTCTTCTCCTTCTTCTGCTTCGTATTTTGTGCTTCTTTTCCTTTTCCTTCTTCGCCTCCGCCTCCTCTTGTTGTTCTTTCTTCTCGCGCACAGCTTTAGCCTTTTCCGTTTTTTAAACCTTTTACGTCTTCTGTCATGGGTGATGCGATATTGCATCTTACGGGCTGCTGTGACCGATTCTTATCGGGAAAGTACAAGATTCCTTAGAATAATTTGTCGAGGAAACGAGTTTTATTCCGGTTTCTTCGTCAACGCGCATCTTTATTCAAAGGAATTCCTTTACATTTTGTACATACAAGTAATTACGAAAACTTTATGTGAACTTCGTTCTTGTAGGTTATTCATACGTTCCTGCAAGTGACAAAACATACTCGACAGAAATTAAATTGTGGGACGAAGGAATGTTTTGTCTGATTTTACGTATGTTTAATGCAATATTTGCTTATGATGCAGTTATTTTCTATAAAGTTTTCCTCGATTTTTGTCCTAGCTTCTTAGTTTTTTAAATTACTATTGCTCATATATCTGAAGGTGCAAAAGATATTTCTTTGTTTGTGACTTGTGAGAAACAACAATTTAACACGTTGAATGACATGGGGGTCACCAGTGCCCGGTGCTAATGAATTCAATGAAATTTCATATGACTTTTAAATTGTAATATTTACGAATTTTCTAATACATTCAATATTTAAATATTGGCATTAAAGAGGTAAAATCCTGCTGACTGTACAACTATTTGTGCCCTTAAGGTTTCTGCTTGGTAAAGTTGTGATTATAATAGAAACAGTTTCACTTTAGTAAAAATGATGAAACTAGCGAGTTATCGGTGGCGTTCAACGTGTTAATATAAATACAAACAGTTACCTACTTGCGAATAATTTCTGATTCTCATCCTGTTTTTAATTAGTAATCTGTGTGTACATTATCACTAGATACATAATAATAGAAAAAATTACAAGGTTTTACGTCGAAAATGTAAAATAATATTAATATCAAGGGCTTTTTTCCATTTGCGTATTGTGGATTATTTGTTGTATCGTAGAATGTTACTGCTAAATAATGAGTAGTAATAGTACACGTTGAGTACTTAATTTAACTGTAAGCACATGAAATAATAAATTGCAGCTACATCTCGACAAGCCGAAGCACATACGTATAATCTTTTATTTTAATTCAACTTGTTAGATTTTTATGTCCTTTATCTGTCTTAAGCTTTGAACGCGCAACGTAATAATCACTTATATCAATATATAATATGTGCGACTGGAATTCACGGAAAGAAGTTATATCGAACATTACAGCAAACATTTGAATTTGACAATGAGAAAATTGCAGATACGTATATGCTTGATTCATTTTTAGAAAAATTGAACTTTAACAATTGAAAAATAATTCGATATTTATTCGTAGATAAAAATTGGTATAACATTGAAGTATATATATTAAAAATAAAATATTTAACTATAATTGCAAGTTTCTTTGGATGGTAAACGTTTCATCTGTCCTGACACACGGTATACGTGGGAATTGACTGCATTATGTAGCTATATTGCTGATATAATTTCCAGAAACATCTGCACCAGCTGTTAAGGAAATTTTCTTAGAAGTTTTCTTCATTATAGGGTTCGATATCGTAGCAGTCAATAAAGTTTACATACATACGTATATTTTCATTCGCTGTTAAGTTTGTTGCAAATTACAAAAAACTTGTAGTATTAGCAGTCTTCTGCTGTGCTATTTGTAAATATTTGTAGTCGGTCCATACAGTACAATTTAACGACTTGACTGTATAATACTACAATTGTTTATATTTAGTCAAAAATCGCAAGTTTTCAGTGAAAGGTTCATATGTCGTTACGAATTGTTAACAGTTTGTCATTGATATTTTATACATTTTGTTATCCTTTTTCCTTCATTTTACCTGTGCCTCCTTGTAGATACATCTTGCAGTCTAGCAAGCATAAACGATCAATGTTACCATAGTTAAGCAGTTCAATTCTCACCGATAGAAGTTTGAAAATTTTTATAACGATATTTATGATTATGATCGTTTAAGGATACTGAGAATTCTACAACGTTTAGTGTCTGCAGCGTTAGGAATAGCAGAACTTTTCAATTCGAAGGCTTTTTATTAGTGTCCTTCGATCCATAAAGGAAAAGGAAGATGCGCGTGCGCTTCTTTAAGCTCTACACATGCGCTTATCAGGCAGCTTCCGCGTCGAGTCTGCGTTATATTTTGTTTCATTGGCCTTTCCTCGCCATGGCCACAATGTACGGAACATGAAGATATGTCGAATATAAAAATCATTCCAAAATGGGTTAGTACATGTAAGAAGTGATTTAACGGTGACTGATTTCTGCAGAAACTCCAATAACTCGGAACACCCATCATCCAAAAAGGTTTGTTTTCCAATTATACATTTCGTGTTATTGTACAGACGAACCGGTATATACACATTGTTCGAAACATTTTTACGTTCATGTTGTACCGATAAGTTTCCTATTATACTTTTCAAGACGCTTAATGTGCTTCATATATTCAGTTATTTCATAATTCGTCGATACAAGAATCGTGTGCAAATAACCTGACAAAGAGCAGCATTTCTGAGGGTTTTCGATCGCTCAGGTGATAAGAGCACTTGTCCGGTAAACTGAAAGTCCAGAGCTCCCGTGATAGGGGACTATGTTTTCTCATGTTTAAAAATATATTCTGCTATAGACATATGGCTGTTTCTTGGCGCTATTACCATTCAATTTTGTTTTTCATACGAAGAAGAAGTAATAATAACATTCGATTACTTTAGTCGTAATGTGATTATTGAGAAATATTGTATATAAATTCGAACCTGATAAAATTGGCATCTTTACATTTTCCTCATTTTAATATAATACATATTTTATAACTGATGCTCTTAATTATAGAAATTGATTGCTTCGTTTGTATTAGACCTCCTTGTTATTGAAATTGCAAGGTGTACTTACAATTAGCAATTTATAGTAATGAATTACGTGACATACAAACTGTTTGTAAGACGTGTTAGACAGCACTTGTTTTTGCAAGAAAGTGTTTTTTAGTTGATACAGCAAAAGTAATGAGAAATATATGTCCAGAAAACCGTAAGTTAGGTCTTTTGAGAAAAATACGTAGACAGATAGGTGAACAATTTTTATAAAACCAATCTATGAAATTTGGTTTAACTCAGAATTTTTTCCTGATTTATTTTATCATTTATATTTTGCACAAATTGTGCTATCGTTTTACATTTTTTTAACTTTGCGTTTTTACGTTTTATAACATTATTTATGCAAATAAGTTTTCGGAAGTCCTTTACTTTTACTATGAAGGAAATATTTATCGTTAATTCATTAATTGCTCCTTAATATCGCACTATTATCTTTTTATGCGGTTTATTTGATCAAAAAATGATTGACAATTATTATTCCGACGGAACAGCATCGGTTCACTATAAAGAATATCGTTCTGATTTATTTTGTTGTTCTGAAATCAACTAATTATTTATTTGCGTAACCCGACCAGTTTGCCAAATAGTTTCTTAATAATACATTTAAAGTTACGCATATTTCACTCATGCTTTTTATGAATATTGCAAAGATGATGTCATAAATTATACTCAATAAGTTTTAGCAACTAGTCATGTTAAACCCTTTTACTGCCGACCGAAAAAATTGATTGAATTAATGACAAATGTAGTTGCTAATAAAAAGAATTGTCACTGGCCATAGAGTCATATAGAAGCCGCAATATAAGGCATAAATTGTATATTTTCAATTATCTGTCATAAAATTACTAATATAGTATGACAAAGCTAAATAATAATCCCACGAAGCCTGGCGTCAGGACTATTGATAACGACGATACATCGTCGTGTGGCACTAAAAGGGTTAAGGACTGTATTTTAACCATTTCCCATACACATATAAAGTAATTATTAGCAAGAAAAAATAAGACGGAAGTTCGTCCAAAAAGATTTGTTAGATTGACACTAACAGATTATATTACTTTATATTTTTTTGTTCCAATTGTTTTCTATTACTTAAGTTTAATATTACAATGCATTCAATTATAATTCTTACTGTATTGAACGATATGTCTTTCAGATGCTGCCTGAAAAATTCGAACGTTTTTGTATCTTGATCTTCATATATTTGATACCCGATGTAATTGAATCTTACAATGTGCCGTGTTCATTTAACACTATGTGCATGTGTTGGGTACAAGATGACGAGGATTTTACGAAGATGGACATCAGCTGCATGGGAGTTTCTTTTGCAAGATTCCCTGGTAAGTAAGAGCATTAACATTTATCTTATGCTGTACTTTTCTTGTAACATTTACAATACTTTATTGTAATCATCATTTTTAGAATTTTAATTTTAATTTAATTCAATAAAATAGTACGCTGCAATGTATTTTGCCGGGGTGTTCTTTAATAGTTAACCCCTTGGCCTACAATATCGAGTTACACTCGTGACGCGGTACATGGGATAGGAAATTTTCAAGTTTTTTAAAACCTACCATCCATTTATTTCTGTAGTATTAATATTACGTTAAATTATATGATATATAAAGCGTCACTGATCAATCTTTATTTTAGCAATTTAATTCTGAGTTTATGCAGGGGTAGTTACAAAATAAATTGTAGGGGAACGGGTTAAAGGATATCGCAACAAAAATTGGCATGATTTTGATGTGAAAGACAAACTTTTATATTTATGCACATTACTGAGTAGATTATACGTTGTTTTACGACGGTTTACAATTAGTAAAATTACAATGAAAATACAGGAAAGTGTTAGTAAAATTAAAAATATTCATTTCAGACGTATCCGTGAGTTACGTTGCTCAATTGGATATAGTCGGTTCAGGAATGCAATCGGTGGACAACGATGCTCTTTCAAGTTCCGTAGGCGTCGAGGCTTTAGGATTAATGAGCAACCGATTGTCCAATATTGGCGACAAATCTTTCGCGTAAGTATTGAATATGTCCACTGCTTTTAACATTTGTGTAACATGCACTATATCTTATTGAAATAACACTTTCTCTATACTTTAATGTATAATAATGTAAATATTGCATTGTCTTTTCCGTAATATTTTATTGTTACAAAATATAAATATTCACTTAACGCTAGAACTACGGTGTTAAATCGATTATATTTAAATATATTAAATAACTCCTTTAGAAAAAGAGGACCCAAAAGGTGGAAAAGACGGTTACTTCAGTAATTTTTGTTTTATAAAATAGACGTAGAATATCTGCTCTATGACTCTACTGTGAACTTGGAGAATTTTCGTAAAAAATGAGGAACCAGTCATTTTGACTGCCTTGGTAGTTCTAGTGTTAAAAGATATTATAATGACTAAATTTAATATTTTTATATCGTATATCCTAACTATTTCATTTATCGCATTTTTTACGTACCATCAAGAAGTTTTATATGACAATAAAGATATAATATGAGAACGCTGGAAACCAAAAAAGGATGTTTATTACTGACATTTAATTCAGTAAATATTTATACCTGTTTCATAATCTTTTTCGTAATTGAAATTGATGAATTTTAATATTTAAAAATTGTGAAATGTTAAGTGTCGCAGAATTCGTTTAAGTATTATATACATAGATTTATTTAGATGTAAATATATTTCAAATATGTTTTCTAATAAATATACGTAATTATGTATGATATAACAGAATTACTTGTAACACTTTGAATTCAAAGATTTTCCATTTCCATGTACAGATTCATTTATTGAATTAGTTTTAAATATCTAATATCATTTTAAAATATTTATATCTATTTGTACTTATATTATTTAACGATTGTTTACAAGGGGTGTAGCGGACAGTCTTCGATCATTGGACTTAAGCTACAATGCACTGGAGGATGTACCCTTTAAAGCTTTTCGCGACTTAAGAAAATTAAATTGGCTTAATATGCACAGGTACATATTCCTTCTTAAATAATACAGTGACAAAAATTTGTTCCGCCGTAACATTGATAACAATATATCGATGTATTTTCAAACAGACATGTAACATGTCTCGTGAGAGAAAACATGTTCAAATATATTGTTACGAAAAATTTGTCTTTCCAGCAATCATTTGACGTCTTTGGACGGCGATTGGGGTCACCTCAGGGAAACTTTGACTAACGGTTTCTTTGGAGATAACTCAATCATCGAAATACCGCACATCTTTTCTACGTTCGAATCACTAGTTTGGCTGAACCTCGATAGCAACAACATCGAGAATCTTGCAGAAGATAGCCTCCCCTCTAATATGCACACTCTTAGTTTAAACAACAATTTTCTAAAGTCCTTTCCATCGTCGTTAAAGACTTTGAAAGATCTCACATGGCTTTATCTCAGGGGCAATGATTTAAATAATCTCGAATTACCGGATTTTCAAAGCACGAATTTGGAATTGGTCGACGTCAGTGAAAATTGCATAGAATGGATTAGCACATCGATTACGAAAAATCGAACCTTGAAAATAAGAGACTTTAATCTGGATAGTAATAAATTGACTGTCTTAGTTGCTGGAACATTTGATCATCTGGAGATCAAGAGAATCCACTTGTCTTCAAATTTAATTAAGACCGTTGACGATGATGCTTTCCGTGGGCTTGAGGACAGCTTAGAGTATTTAAATTTGGAGAATAACGATCTTCCAAGCATACCTGGAGCCGTCATGCGGCTGAGAAAGTTATCGTATTTGTATCTTGCCAACAATGACATACGAAACATCTCTGGTGATGTATTTCAAGAATTCGCGGAAAATCTACGAGCTCTTTCATTTGCTACTAACAGTTTGACCGCAGTGCCCGTTGCTGCTTTAGCGAGGTACTGTATATTCAACGTAAAGTAGTTGCGAAAAATGTAGTCACCAATATTTAAGTTTCAACTAATACACCTCGGTGGATGTCTCGTTCGGGTATTTCATTCTTGATTTAAATAACTTACGGCAATATATGAAATATGGTTGAGTACCCAGTCCAGAAAGTAATTAGTAATGTTTGAAGGATCGAAGTCTGTTTCAAAGAATCGATTAACTTTATTTATTGTGACGCTAAATAATTGAAAATTCATGAAGCTCGACAAAATGGATAAATAATTAATGCTATATATGTGATGGTTTTCGAAACAGATGCCAGAGGCTATTGCACTTGAATCTAGGCTACAACAAAATCTCATACGTACAGCCAGGTGATTTTGAGTGGGCGGAGAACCTTGAGATCCTATTACTCAGGAACAATATCCTGACGAAACTGAAAGCGGAGACCTTCAAAGGAGCAGGTAAATTTCGATTTAAGAAATAGACCATCGTACGAGAGTACATTTTCAACCGCTTCACTTTTACACTTGCGTTTCTGATTTATGTTCTTATTTGACCGTCTTGCCATTATCAATCATTCCGCTCTGACTCTCACATTACGAATCGCATTTATTTCTAAATGTTAATTAAACATTCGACTCGATAGATTTCATTACGTCAAATATATATTCGCTAGTGAGATTAATTACCAGTAAACTTTGAAAAGTGTAAAATGGTCGAAAAACGCATGAATTCGTGTTGATATCGTTATTCTTCTTTACCGTCGTATACATCAGAGAGAATAATGGTTGCAGGAAATCTGAAAGAGCTGAGCTTGTCTTTTAATCATCTGACGGAACTTGACGATGATTGCTTTGTCGGAATCGAGGAAAGCCTTGACATCTTGGAGCTCAGCTTCGCTTTTGCGACCGATGTTTTTCCTGAAAGGGCTCTTAGACCTCTTTCGAATTTACTATGGCTGGTTTTGGACAACAATAATTTTCAAACCATCGAGACCACTGCATTTTATTCCTTTCAGCAACTGCGTTACATTAATTTAGAATCAAATCGCCTTCATTACCTACCAGAAAGGATATTTTTGTCTAGCGTTCATCCCGAATTGCGAGATGTGAAGCTGGGGTACAACTTTTTAGAAGCTATTCCGGAGTCCAGTTTCCATAATTTAACCGAACTGAGATCTTTGGATTTAACTGGAAATCGAATAACGGTCCTTACTTCCGGCTCTATTGTGGATTGTCCAAAATTAGTAACAATATCCTTGGCATACAATAGGATTCATAAAACGGAGAAAAATGCATTTTACGGCCTCTCCAGTTTGCGTTTCCTGCACTTGGAATTCAACAAATTGACCGTCTTAGATTTGGATGCAATTTCGGAAATCGGCGGCCCTGATTTTGCTCTCAATGTTTCTTATAATGCTATTTCTCTTATTAATGCTGGAGGATCGATGAATAATTTAACAAGACTGGATTTGGGTTTTAATAATATCAGTAAGTTACCTGCTGACACCTTCTACGGCACTCCTGATCTGAAGAGTTTAGACCTACGGAACAATTTCATCACAGCTTTAGAACCAGGTGACAATATTATTTTCTGGCAAATATTTTTCCTATATTTTCAGTAAATAAATTTGAATTCATCAATATGGAGAACATGCACAATCGGCATTTTAATCGTTAATAATCGTTTAATCATAATAAGAACAATAGGAAACGATTTATACGGGATCATTGAAAGAAAGTTCGAAACTTGAAAGATAGATAATATTACAAGATAGATATTTTTCAAGTGAAGTGAAAGGGTCTTTATAAACGTGGGTCGAAAAATTAATTTTTAATTTTATCGATTGCTTTGTTTACTTTACTTGCTTGAGCAGAAAGTAAGATTAAAATTTATTTTTCTTCTTCCTACTTTAAATTAGCGTGTTATAATACATGTAATATATGTATTATAATAATATAATCGACGTTGTAATAAAAGAAAAACTGTTCACAATTTTACAAATGTTAATTCGACTATTTATCACTTTGAAATCCACCGGTATTTCGCAAATTTCAAAATTATTACTTCAGAAAAACGTTTTTTATTAAAATTACATTTTTACAAAGCAGAAAAGTTTAAGACACAAATGGCTATACAGTCAGCTGGGCTTTACCTTCTTAATGCCGATATTTTCATATTGAATATATTAGAATTGCAAATATTACAATTTTAAATTCATATGAAATTTCATTTGGAAACTCTATCTTTACAGTTTCGAATTCTTGTCACGGTACAATTCCATTTCGAAATTGCAGAGTGTACAATATAATACGTCATCGTTTAATTGAAATTTCCATATTTAGAAGTTCTTTAATCAGAGGTTTGCACTGTTATACCGAAAGTTGAATATTTATTTAATTACATTTTGTGAAGAAAACTGACTGGTGAAAATCATGCGTTATAAAACTTGCTGCTTACAAGTTTTCAATTATGACAAGATGATTTAAAGTTATTTACTGAAGCTTCGAAAAACCCAATCTACAGACGAAATGCCTACTTTCTATACTGTCCAAACATTAAGTTCGAACAAATATGTGCATCATGTTCCATAACGTAAAAAAATTTCCACAGAAACATCCTCCATTTCAAAACTATTTTCAATACTGTATTAACCCTTTCGCTACGGAGCGCTTGTGACAAAATGTGACCGCTGCTACGGAGCGCATTACTGACAATGAATAGTTGACACTGAGGTACGGAATTTTACGAAGTAATTAGAAGTCGTTTCATGCTCTCTAAATTTTACAATGATATTTATTATATTTAGTAATATCAATTTACTTTCTAAAATATAAAAATTTATAATAATAATTTTTTTTTTATATATTATATTATAATATTCATACAATATTTCTTATTACAATATAACAAAATTGCTAAAGTATTTAAAGGCGAACACATAATCAATAATCAACTTTGGTATGATAAATCTCAAAACATGGAGCCACACATAAACCAACATTGTGGACAATAGTATCTGGACTCACGTCTTTTTCCTTGTTTACTGCAGATGACACATTTTCGAACTCGATTTTTCTTTTTTGCCGTCTTATTCGAATATATGAACGAAAGTATCTCATATGTCAAATATGAAACAATAGTATATATGGTACGAACATATATATATACGCTCGTTATACCCGAGCGCCCACTTTTCGAGGGCGTATATATACGCTCTTCGTATATGAATGTTCTTTCTTCGAGGGCGTATATATACGCCCTTCGGAGCGAAAGGGTTAATGGGTAAAGTACTTCCTACATCGAAAAATAATGTGTGATCAAAATGTTTTAATTGATATGTTTCAGGAACATTTGCCTTGTCTCATTTAGAAACATTGAACTTGAGGGATAATAAAATAGAGACTCTGAGGAAGCAGTCCTTTCACGGTTTAGATTCTCTCCAAACATTAGATCTAAGTGGAAACGACGTCACTCTGCTTTCTACCGAACAATTCAGGAATTTGAAAAGTCTTCGAATATTAAATCTTTCAAGTAACAAAATAAGATCCTTGCCCAGGGACGTGTTCGAAGGCACCAAGCTAGAAATTCTTGATTTGAGCCACAATAAATTTACGGTAGTACCGTCTCCCTCTTTTCTGGAAGTTGGTTACACTTTGAGGGATCTTAACATGGCGGATAACTTCGTGGATCACTTGGATTCTACAGCGTTTCCAACTTCGCAATTGGTTTCCTTAAATTTGGCGCAAAATAGGCTGACGATTTTACCAGACAATTCATTCGTCTCGTTGGGAAAACTTCTAAGCTTGAATGTGTCTCAGAACGTTCTTCAAGCTAATTTCAAGGAGCTCTTTCATTATTTGCCTGACTTGAGGCAGTTATATTTGTCTAATTGCGGCCTAAGAGACGTTCCACTTTTGCCGTTAACAAATCTGAACGTTTTAGATCTATCGTTTAATTACATAGTTCTAACTTCGGATAAGCAATTTCAATATTTGGAAGACTTAAAGATTCTTTTGTTAAAAAATAATTCGCTAACTTCGATGCCGAATGTCAGGCTGAGCCTGTTGCGGGAACTCGATGTTTCTGGCAATCCGATAGAGGTGAGTTTCAGAAAATTATACACACAAATTCCATTCGTAATACACTTTTTCGTATCTTACTTATGTATAACGTTATTTTTAAGGCTTGAAAATAGACACTTAATGTTTATTCATTCTGTTCTTTACGTACAATCCACGCATAAAAATGGGTTATTATTAATGCATGCTCTCGTTTTAAAGAGATACAAAAAATTGTCTTGCTACTAAAATTGCAACACCTTAAACACGAAATGGTTCAATTTTTTAATTCGTATATATTGCTTTAGATTTTAAAAGGAAAACAGTAGGAAAGGTATGATATCTATCATAGCTTTTCTGTATGGAGATTTCTTTGTCGAAATATAACTTCCCGGAATTAAATATTTCTCGTTATCTTTCATCAAGAACAGACATGTAATTTTATTCTGTTCATTAATAAATTTAATTCAATTCGATTCACTTGAAATAGAGTCAAAGGTGCAGAAACAAATGCGTCTGTGCGTGTTTGCGGGATATTTGCGCGCTCCTTATTTTCTTCAAATTTTCTTCAAATTAGTGCAATTATAAAACATGCTAACAGGGAACGTTTCAATACGATTTTTCATTGAACATCATCAAACATTATTTCACATGAGCTTGAATTTAGTAATGTGGCATACACGTTCTATACAGACATGATTAGTTATTATAGGTTCCTTAACGAATCACGTAGTACAAAACCGTGTCTCAGTTGCAAATGTTGTACTTACACAACAAATTTTCAAACCTTGATTTCTTGAAACTTAAGTTTCCGATCAAAATATTTTATTCTATATCCCACGTTTTATATTTTGGGAAAAATAATAACGCGACAGCTTATAAATAACTTTCGGTTGCATTTGTGTGTATGTAAGCACACTTTTGTTAGTTATATCACAATTTTCATGTAGGAAACTGTATGGATAAGTTTTTCAGTTAAAATTGAAGTTGATAAGTCAATGCCACGGAATTTAATTTGATTTAACACGATTCCTCGTAAAATGCTTAAGATGTTTTAAAAACCTTCTAATCCAATATTTTCAGGAACTGACAAAAGAAAGCTTCCTCGGGTATCCGAGATTAGAAAAACTGAATCTAAGAAATTTAAATAGAACTAGATCGGTGGATAAAGATTGCCTTCGTGTGTTGAAATATTTGAAACATCTTCGAATTCAAACGTGGCCAGAAGCCGACGGCTTCCATCTTCGATATTTGTTAACCGGATTGCCATTAAGAACCGTGGAAATCCAAGTTACCGAACACTTGCTGAAACACCAAATTCAAAATGCCTTCACAAAACAACTGAGAGAACTGACGATAACTGGAAGAAATCTGGAAGTAATTTCCTCCGAAGCGTTTGCTACCATTGAAGGTACTGAGCTAATTTTGCGGATAAAAGGTACGCGCGTCCGCCGACTTCAGTCCGATATTTTTCTGTCGTTGACGAAGAGACTGTCTCAATTGACGCTGGACCTGAGGAACAATCATATAAACGAACTCAGCCCTTCTATCATTTATGGAAATCTTTCTTGGGAAACTGTTGGGACGAATATGGTTGCCGGTAAGAAAAAAATGAAAACTTCTAAGCTTGATTATTTATTCCTAACAATTCTCAATGTTCAAGATTACTTTTGCGACTCGTGGCATTTCTCTCATTAACAGCAAATTTTCGTTCTTTCGTGAACAGAAAGTGATATAATAATAAACATTTAAGTCCATTAAACTTTTATAATTCCTTCTTTCAGTCATACATTGCTCTCGGCACTGTTGTATTGTTGTAGCACAAATCTTTTGTCAGACATGAACTTTTAGTCTACAAATTTCTGTTGAACATTGTCCCAATGAAAATATCAAGTGCCTGACTTTCTATGCATAAATAATATGTGAACAAACTTTATTTAACCGTTTGCACTCCGAGTAATTTTTACTATGAGCTACCAGCTACTCCAGAATTATTTACACGGTGTGAGTGCACATTTGTGGAAAATTAAAAATCTTCCTTTGTTATTCAAAAAGAAGCGTATACATTTTAAAATTATGCTTTACAGTATAAAAAAATATAAAAATACCCCGGATTTACCTGACAACGGAGTTATCAATTTCTATTGCAGTGTCGCCTCTGCGGCGACAACGGAGTGCAAAGGGTTAATACATCGAAGATATACTGGTGTTGTCAATCAGAAATCGAAGGCTTCAATACTTTTTAAACGATAAGTACAGTATTTACTGTCCTCGACTTATTGTTAGATGGATTCATAGATACGCAAATTCTTAGAGGCGAATCAGAAATTAATTCTGCACTGTGAAATTCGCTTTTTAATTCCCGGAACGGGAGCTTTGTCGGTCATACAGTGGGTAAAAAAGGTATTGGCATAGCCAGTTCTCTTGAAATATCTTTAAACTATGAAGTAAGCTAGTAATATTAACTATGTCTATTAGTGTCTTGCGGCAAACGTAAATAGTATGTTTACTATACTAAAATAGTAAATGTCACCACCTCTAAAGTTACTATAATACTGTCCGTTTACAATAATACCTCTCATTAATGAACGGCTCTTTTCTCGCTGCTCTACCATATTTCCATCGAATGTAAAACATTTCGAGCTGTTTGGGTACTCACTTCATTTCCTGAATGTATTGCACTGTCAAATGCTAAATTTTTGGCACCTACAAAATGATTTTTTAGTGCTTCTTTGACGATGTCTCTTCGTTCTCTAGTTGTAAGTATATACTTCCGGAAGTCCTGATCGTGGTTCGTACTCAACGCTATCAGTTTCCTTATTTAAATTTCTTGTACTATATTTCTCACTGTCAAGAAACTTAAATTTATTGAATTACCAATTGTTCGACAACATTCACCACTTCTATATACTGAAATAATTTCATTTCTCGCGCACAATAACTCGCTCCTCTTCGTAGCCATGTTTCGTGTTCATAGTATAAACACAAACTGACTGTGTTAACTGAGAGAAGCGATTCATAACATTAAGTACTGTTTATGTGTATGTCCTTAGAATGGAATATGACGCACACGAAAGCGAGTAACATGTGTCCTTATAGTGCAATCGTACGTGTGCCAATATTTCTTTGGCTATGGAATTTTCAGTTTCTGTACTTTACTTCTGTATAACAAATAACTGAGAATTCTTCGTCAATATATTATATATGTATGTCAAAAGACACGAATAAACATGATTAATATTAATAGATTACTTTATATTTTAAAGATATTCCAGGAAAACTGATGTGCCATGTGTTTTTTTACTCACTGTATTTGGCAGAAGCGAGGACGAATGTTTGCTTGGTAAAAGCGTAGGCATTCCGCAATTTATGAGCATTGGATTATGCGAAAATCCGCATCTCTAGCCTTGCTATGAACAATAGCTGAATTAGTATATACCGATTGAGAAGATAGTCACATCGGTGTTTTATTTTTGTCTCAACTGCTCAAGTGAAAGTTACTAGTTGTGGCTTGTTGTATGTACAGCATGAAAAGTTATTCTAAACAAACGAAATAGAGACCCTGAATATGTATCCGAAAAGAAAAAGTGGTGAGAATAGGACTATTCGGCTTGCGCGGTTTTTCAACTTTTGCGGAAATCGCTGGACCGAAATAATCGCGTAGGTTGGGGAGTTATGGTGAAGAAAGTATGTTTGAGGATGAAGTTACACGCATTAATGTGATAAATATAAAGATCAGAAATCAATTTCTTTGAAAGCCATACTAGGAGATGTTTATAAAAAGATCAGTCTCAGTATTTGCCATATTGTTGTGGCTCGTGAAAAGAATTAATTCAGTGGCCTCGAAATGTTAAGTTTCATATAATACTTTATTGAAAAAATTGGATGTTTATTACATTCACTTGTGACATTATTAGCATATTCTATTGCGAATATGTAATGGTACACTTTTTTGAAAAAGTGTTAGTACTTTTGATAGAATAGCCTCTCATGGTTTTCAAAATTTAAGATTCTGCATCATAAGTTGATTATACAGGTTTAAAAAATTTGATTTCTTTTTGGCACACAGTAAATACATTTACACTGATTCTTATACATCTTATGGTGTTGAAGACTAATAAAAAAACCGTTTTTGTCCATTAGTCCTCATTTTTGGGGACATCAGTTTGGAAAGACGCAAATTTTCAGCTTCTACCACTTTTTACGTTTAAATCGTAAAAATAATAAAAAAATTTTAAACAAATTTATTTTATGGTCCCTCTCGAATATAACGATGGAATGACTTTAACGTTATTAATATTTAAACATTTTTAAACAATAGTCAAAGTGAAAACGACACCTAACATGCCCCAATTTTTATGGGTATTTTCCAGTTTACCTAAAACTAACAATTCCGGATAAACTCTAATAGCATGGGGCGACAGAGCAGATATCTTTCTTAGAGAAGGCATAAAATAAAGTTGCAACATTAATTTTGTTTCGTTTGAAATATTAAAATAACTCTCCAAGACACAAGGTACTGCCAGTGATTCTCATCATAACGCAGGCGTTTCCTCTATGCTATATTTGTTTACAAAGTTGAAGTTTCTTTTTTTTGTTACACAAGGAGTAGTATGTGATTTTTATAAGAAAAAAAATCAATTCAGAGACTCACTGGCAGTGCGGGTCTATGTTAATTTTTCTAGTGAAAGCATTTATGCTGCAACTTCCTTTTATGGTTTCGTGATATGTCATTTACTTGTCGAGACTTATGCAAAAACTTTTGACACATTTTCTTTGATGTGTTGGTCGAATTAGAAGAACTGGCCTAAACTATTTAATATGATAATATAATTACATCATGAGATCGGCACGAAAAGATCGGTACTAAATCTAATAGTTACATAAGTAACCTACATTAAACGGAAGTGATAAAAGAATTTGACTAATAATGTCCACGAGAAAGTAGTTTTTCTACAATTTCATCCTTCAGTTTAGGTTTACTCCCCGATATGATTATATTACATGGTTTGGAATAGCTACATTAACCCAGTGGCCGGATAAACTTTATTAAAAATTTTATCTTTTCTCTATATAGCTTCAAATGTAAACTTGAGTCATGTAAGTTCGCCGCAAGACAAACTTGTAGGATGTTCTAATTGGAACGAATTTTATATATTATTTAAAGAGATATACATAGATATTGATACAATTCTCTT
This sequence comes from Cerceris ruficornis, assembly GCA_963989415.1. Lineage (NCBI taxonomy): Eukaryota > Metazoa > Arthropoda > Insecta > Hymenoptera > Crabronidae > Cerceris > Cerceris ruficornis. The sequence goes on from OZ022528.1 coordinate 14,240,042, forward strand.
ATATGCCACTGACCGACAGACTGCACGGAAGAGGACGCCAACAGAAGACGATCGCGAAAAACATGTCGTCGTAGAATTGACAAACGCGGCGCGGTCTTACGAATTATTATAATATTCCAAAAAAACTTGCAATGGAATCAAATCCGTTAATAGACTCAGCCCATACATCAAGTCCACGTCAAAGAAACAATGTAAAGTTTTTCATAAATATTTTGAAGATTAAAGACGATCTCAGGACATATACACTTACTGACAAAAGTTAAGAAACAAAATGGTCATTTTGAAATTAGTGTATATTTTTAATCTGCTGAAACATTACATACATATGTCCGCATTAAAAATAACATGAAGAGATTACATATCATGTATGAATATACAATAATTTTTTTGTCCAATTATACTTGTATAAGTACTATAATTAATATTGAGCCAAGGAAACGAAACAAAAACGTGTGAAAAAATTAAGAAACATACTTTGCTTGAATCGTATAACCGCTTTTAAGGAAAACAACAGAGTGCAGGCGTTTATACTTTATTACGTACGGCCCTGAAACTTTTTATTTTTCATCTGATACCAGTCGGCCACTTAGAAAATTTACGAAAAGATATAAACACAAAGGGGTCTCGCTGTACAGGACCACTGTCCGAGCAACTAGTATAAACAAACTACGATCCCCTACAATCCTGTCAAGATATATCCCATGCCGCCTTGGTCCCCTAATCTCCCTTCCAGAATCCTACCACATCCACTCATTTTTCTGCAGTTTTTCCCAAAACCGAGCCCTATATAAGCGAGACATTTTTTGACTCCTCGGGTCCAGTATTCCTTAGAATGTCACGCTGTTACATAGCGTACAGAAATTTCAAAGTTCACGACTTTTGCATCGTTTGACTATTGTAAGTACAAGACGTGGAAACCCCCGCGAAACGACGCGTGAATTTCGGCTAAGTTACATTTAAGAATCATTCATTGCAATTGCATTCTGAACAACAATTGATTATAACTCTTAATTGATGTTTATACTCACATTTGTGACATTCAAACGTTTTAATCTTCGTGTAACAGAGCAACGATCTGCCTTATTCACTCTTACCGCTCGGGGTGAATAAGATTTTAAAATTAAAGTTACGGGTGTTCGTTAGAAGAGAAAGAGTCTACGGGTTGCAACAATTTCCACTTCCCTTATATGTACCAGCTAGTGGCGGTACCCCCGTATCATTTGGTACTGATGATGCGGGGCTGATCCGCTATACTAGCGCGAAAATACCGCAAGGTTTTTCGTTATTAACGGGCATACGGCGACTCTATAGTTTTGCTATAGATTAGTCCGGTCCCCGGAGATTTCCCTACTACTAGCTAGTGGCGGTACCCCCGTATCCTTTGGTACGGGCCTGATCCGATATACTAGAGCGAAAGTACCGCGAGGTTTTTCGTTATTAACGGGCATACGGCGATTCTATAGTTCTGCTATAGATTAGTCCGGTCCAGTCCGGTCCCCGGAGAATTCCCCTATACCAGCTAGTGGCGGTACCCCCGTATCTTTGGTACGGGCTTCATCCGCTATACTAGTGCGAAAGTTCCGCGAGGTGCCTTTCGTTATTAATGGGCATACGGCGACCTTATAGTTAGCCTATAGGTTAGTCCGGTCCCCGGATATAATTCCTAGACCCGTTGCTATCCTTAACTCTCGCAAGTAAAATTGCATTAACGCATTCGGTCTCGTTCTGCCATTCGCCCGGCTCGTAACAACTTTTCATGATAATCTAATAAGACGTTAGATAACCCTTGGATTTAATGTCTGCCTGGCATTTACGTTGTATTTTGTGTAAAAAGTTAGCTATCAACTACATAAAATTGTTGAATTTTTTGTTACTTCTACAAAGTAGTTTCATCATATTATAATGTATGTACATACATTGACGCAACACGAAATAAGTGATACGTTGAACTTTTAAAATTGAGATATACCACTTTCTTAATCACTGACACTTATAAATACCTGAATTTCCTGTTACGATATTTTCTACATTAACCACTTACCCTACGATAATTTTAGCGACTGTGCGTGCTATAATTCAGAATTAAATTGCTAAAATGAAAATTTATCAGTGATTCGTGATATATATTATAATTTAACGCAATATTAATAACATAGAAATAATTTTATTGTGTTGTGTTCCACTGATTTTTTCAATTTCATCATTTTTGGGAAGCTTCAAAAATTCCTATTCCATCTACCGCATCACGAGTGTCACTAGTTATTATAGGCCAGAGGTGCAGAAATTTTGCACGTCAGAGCCGTCCTTGGCGGAGCTCCGCTTGCTACTCCTACCCGTTCACTCGAGAGCTCATTGATTGCTTTGTCTTTCACTTGCCAGGCGCGGACCTATTGGCACGAGCGCGGAGGCACATTGGGGCGACATTCACAGTTAATCACTCGCGCTGGAAACACGTGCCTCGCGCTGGGAAAACGTGCCATGTACGTCGGTCACAGAGATCAAAACGACGTGCGTGGCACGTCGACTAAGGTTATTTGTTGAAGAACAGTTTCAGATCGTACCACGTCGAGTGTAGGGTATAGCAAAAGTATTGTTAGTGAAAAAGTATGCTCAGATATGTCTTAAATCAAATAGGATCAATAGCTTTTAACGTTTTTAGACTTCTAGCGATGGTTTTGGCGAAATCGACAAGTACGTTACGTCTTACGACGAAATAGTGCTGCGTTCTTGCACGCACAATTGTAAATTAATTTCCAGCGTAAGTAGTTAAAAAACTCCGCGACATTAGATCGCCGAGCTTTCTCGCGTCAAAGAATACATTGTTGTCACCGCGGCCGCCTTGGCGATACATTTTACAATCCGGTCTAGTCTCTCTCTAACAAAATGTCAATAGGTTTCCACATCACCCATAGGGTACTATTCCCAATGCGCTTTTTTGCAGTGGTATCCCCTGTAGGCCTATTCCACTGTATCGATGCCCTTTGCCGCTGAATCGTTGGTGAAAAACCGCGTTAAAAAATAATTTACGAAAATATTTTGTAGTTATTACGCAGATGAGGGCCCACCGATTTCAATGACTGATTGATATGATCCCGACAACATATCCAAAAATCATTGAAATCGGTGAGTTGAATAACAACAACAACAATAATAATTATAATAATTATAATTATTATTATTATTATAATGAAAGTACATCCCATGGATTGCATTTAGTACTATCGGTATCAATTTTTGTATTAGCTGTTTAATGGCAAGAAAAAAAGTGATGTTATTCGGTCATGAGGCCGCTTTTCGCTCTTCAGACTCAAGTTTTCCTACTTTTTAACGAAAAATATATATTATAGGGCAGACAGCAACACTGAACAAAGCCGTAGCAATGAGACCGAACGTCGTTAATTCTTTACAATTCTGTTGCTCCATCAGTACTTCTTAGAAATTGCCTACAAGTATACTTACTGTGATTACCGCAAATACATGTATCCCCTAACTTATTTTTTACTATCCAGTATAGGCAGCAATTTTGCGGAGAAGTGATAGTTAATAATACTTTCCTTTTTAGGTGGCTTACAAGTATCGGGGAACCCTTTGGAATGCGATTGCGAAATTGCCTGGCTCAGTTTATGGTTGAGAAGGTGGCTTCGTGAATCTCGTCAAATTCACACAGCTTCTCAGTCGGACGCTAGACAATTAAGAACGATCGCTGGGAGAGCTGTTTGCACGGAAACTACCCCATCCTATTCCTCTGATAAGGTCTTACTAACACTCGGAACACCCCATACCGCTTGTCAAGCTTCCGCCCTCAGTTCCGGAAATTACGAGAGACTCGCGACAACCTGGTTGGCATTAGCTGAAATTTTAATCCTGGTACTGGTGGCCAATTAATTTTTTTTTACTTTATGAACAATGCATTTCATTAAAACCTAAAGACAATCTGCGGATAGTAGAAAATTCGAGAGCAATTTTCATCCTTAGAGGTTGTTTTGGAGTCGGTGTTATGTCTTAGAAATTGTAATGGTTTATATAGTGAGGGACCAGAAACATGGCACTTGGGACGGAAGCGGAGATTGCTCTCGCACCGCCTATCCCCGCCATGTTGGTCCTAGAAACCTGAGATCGACGAATGACAACTGAAAATAAAACACTCTTTTCGTCGTTCACATGACGACGCAACGAATGTGCGGGTCTCTCGGCCAATAGCGCTTCAAAATTGAAAATGCGTGAGGGAGAGGGATATCCCTATCCGTCGGGCGAATCAGAGCAAATTACCCCTCAAGTGCCTTGTTTCTGGTCCCTCACTATAGACTATTAGGAAACTTTTGACAATTTTTGTTCATCAAATGGCGAACGGATTAATTGTTAAAGATGAATATAAAAGCAGAAGGTTTTTGTAACATCTACGGAATTTGTATCGATAGGAAATATCTGCCTGATTTCGATTTTATAAGCATAGAATATATGTAAACAGTAAATGGCTGTTTTAGATCATGTTCAGATTTTTACAGTATTTTATTTTGGTAAGATTGCTACGAACATTGAAAGTTGCCAGAGTTATTTATAACAACGTTTTGTAAACTTTTAATGAAATCCTTTTTACGAGATTAAATTTCTGAATTTCTGTTGCGACGAATAATAATTCAACGAGTGTTTTGCAATTTTAAAACTATTGTGATATATAAACATAAAACTGCTTTATTCTCGTTCGTATTTCTGTTTTAGTGCATCTAAGAATTATAAGAAAAATTGTTTTTCAAAAAAGAACATTTAGATAGTAGGCTATTGTAAAATACTTCTTTTGCAATATATAGCAAGCAATTAATATCTTGTTATAAAAAATCGATTGAATAGAGGGAAGTCTGAAAGTGAATCAAAGAGGTTTTATTCCCCAAAAATATGATGTGTACAAAATTAACGCACGGTACTTTATTTTTATAAATTATTTACGATGTCGATATCCATTAGTCTTACGTTCACCAAAATATTTAAGAGCTGAAAAATGAATAGTGGTAGTAAGTTATTAAAGTTTTCTACGGAAAGGGAGTCACAAAATTTGGTATTAGAGCAAATATAATAAAAGAGAAATTAATAAACAATACAAACTTATTCTTAGTCCTACTCATAAAATACTGTTTTTCGATTATTAACATTATTTATGCGAAACTAAGTCCTTTTTTTAAACTCTCAGAATACTGATAAAACATATCTATCCCTAATTGCATTGAATTTAAATTGTGAAAGAAAGTTGTTCCCTTTCAACATTTGAACAATATTGAATGGTTATGTTCCAATATAAATTAAGCATTATTTAATTCATACGTATATTAGTTATATTCAACTATATACCATAGACAGTGATAATATACGTAGATGCAAAGGTAGACGAAAAAATGCGATGGCTTGTGATCGCGATAACAGGCCGTTTTGTAAATAATAAAACTTCTCAGACAGTATTTTTACTTTAACGATGTCAAATCGCACAATGATTGTATGCATTCATTTCATGGGCAGCCTTAACAGATGGTCCACTTTAATAGACTGTTCTAAATTATCGAGTGATATTCACCATTGTAAAATAATTACATAGTGTTTATAGATAACGTTTACTAAGTGTTTGTATCGTTTTAATACATTTAGAACCTTATAGAAATTAAACCACACAATATAGAGTACAAAGAAGTTTTTATTCATAAATATAAGAAGAATTCGTTTTATGATGGCACCCAAGTTTCCTTTCGATGTTACAATTAAAGATTTACTTTTTAGTACATGCATACGTATGTACCTCTAGATACATATGGTTCCTCACAAACATTTTACCTACTTAACAAAACAAATGCGATGAGCCAATAAAAAAACTGTCTATCCTTTTGCGAATTTTGCGGCGGGTTTTTTCACAAATCTCCATTGATCCAAGGGTCTAAAACGACTCCTGAAAGCCATGACAACTACTTTTGAAACACCCTGTACATAAATATGTATAACCTAGGATGCAGAACATTTGAGTGTGTTACGCTCTAAAGAAATAACGATCAGCAAGCTGGAATAGTATCGCATTTTATTTCCTTCTAAGTAATTACCTAGAGTAGTAAAATACTTTCTCATATCGTGAAAATTTTCAAGACATCGTGATACACTATAGGTCATCTACATACGATTAAAACATATTTTGAGCGTTCCCAAGACGCTACAAGCAATTAGTAATATTTTTGGCTATTTTTAGAGACGCCAAAGTGTGTTGGTGCACGTCCGCAATGTTTTACAAAGATTAATTTATAAGTTTATCGTTCTAATATCTCTTATTCTACTTGCAATCTTTGCGTTGAAATTACATCTCCCAAATATCACGAATTTCATACGAAAAACTAATATGTCGAACATATATCTAGCATATGAATGATTTGTGCCATCGTTAATCAGGCAAGCGTTACGGGTGATAAACACTGTGAACTACACACTGTTGCCTATACACTTCTCAACAATATTATAAATTTTATGCGTATGTGTGCCACACTTATCATTAGTGAACATAAACACAAGCAAAAACGTGTGATCTGCTTATTTGAATTCGTTAGGTAATTTTACTCAATATCAGCACAAAACCAGTTCTGTCGCAGAGAACAGCATGTAGTCTGAAACGAAGCGAAAGCTTGTCCTTTTTTTACGACCAGGTGTAATAATCTTTAGTCAAAGTGTCGGCTGACATTTGGCGGCCACTTGGGCGCGAAAGTGGCGAAAACGGCCGGTCATTAAAGAATTAGACAGCCTCCGTTTTTAACGTAACGCTTTCGTTAATCCATCGCGCTCTCTCGGCCAATGGCAAAGCTGGAAAACGTGTCATACGCAAAAACAAATGATTGCGCGCGGTATGTGGAACGGGGTAAGAGGAGAGTGTCGCTCGGATCGCCTATCCCCGCCATATCGCTCCTGGAAACCTGAGATTGACTATGGGCAACCGAAAAAGCAACACTTCTTTCGTTGCTCCCATGACAACGCAACAAATGCGCGGATTTATCGGCCAGTCACGCGTTAGAATCGAAAATGACGTCAGAACGAGGGATGTCTCTATCCGTCAGGCGAATCAGAACAAACCACAGGCGAGAGACATCTCTAGTCTTTACGAGGTTGTCTGGAAAGTTTCAACGGGGCACTTTCTGGTACCCTCCGGTACAAAAAAGACAAATTGCAGTCTCCTACATGCAACTTATCGGAATTTATTCGTATCCTTAAAGATGCTTCGGTTTATGACTGCCAGCGGAGCAGCTATAATGCTGGAACGCTAACTTAGCAGCTGAGGGGAAAGGGCCTAGCCGGATAAGGATGGAAAAAGTGCCCCCAAAGATAATTAATCGTGAGGCATACCATTCGATAGGGCTCTTTGGAAAAACCCTTCCTACAAAATATGAACCCGCTACCCCTACCGTAGGGGTAGTTACAGGGTGAAACGTATTTTACAGTTTATGCTCGATATCTCCCGTTTGGCTTGACAGAAAATTCTGAAAAAAATCACAAACATTATACCCAATGGTGTACATACTTTAGAATTTTTTCAGATTTTTTGGTTCGAAAATCGATTTTTGAAAAATTAAAAAAGATTATAAACATTAATTTTTTATTGAAAATATAAAGTGACCACATTTCTATTTTTACAGTAACATGCATAGTACCCTGATTATTAATGTGTAATTTTTTCAGATTTTTACAAGATCTAAGAAACAAAACAAAAATCAAAAACCAACACTTGTTTATATTTTTAGCAATATTATTGATGTGACCACGTTTATATTTTCACAGTATCTCAAGTTTGCTATAAATAATTAACTGTAATTTTTTCAGATTTTTTTCAAAAGTGCTTCATACAGAAAAAAAATTAAATACTTAGTTCCAATACCCAAAGGGGTATAGACTTGGACGATCGAAGTACTTAATTTCTTGGGCACACATTATTCGTAACATCCACTATTTCACAAGAAATAAGTTGTACTGAATGTACTTAATTTTGATTCTCCTTATATGTCATATGTGAAAATTTTTATTTAATTGCATTTATTAACAATGATGATCTTCGGTTTTATGGAAGCGGAGCTGCTGGTATTTCAACTGTGTTCAGAAGGCCAATGAATTCTCTCCGTTTAAACATAACAAAAATTGTGCATTAGTATTAATTATTAAATATTTTTATATTTGTAAAGTGAATTAATGAATTTTAGAGAATGAGGTTTACCTTAATTGTGAAATAGTGTTTATATTCAAGAATTCTCTCCGTTTAAACATGAAAAAAAGTATACGTTAGTATTAATTATTAAATAATTTTACATTTGTAAAGTGAGTTAATGAATTTTAGAGAATGAAGTTTACCTTAATTGTGAAATGGTGTTTGTACTCAGGACTTAAAGCGCGTAATTTAATCTTCGTCGCTGTCATTGTTAATGACCGGATTTAAGCGTTCAACATTGAAGGTTTTACTTAATATTTCCGCAGGCTTAACAACTTTTGCAATGTATCGAACATTCTATAAGTAATAAATTATCGCTGCTACGTGTGAACAGCAACCAATATTTCGGTTGCCATTTGCACACTCGCAGAAATAACGTTTTATTCCAGAGCAACCTATTGAATTAGGTGAATAATCTATATAGCACTTATAAGATTTACTTTTTGTTAGCGTCAACGAGTTTTATGAGGGTAAGATACCCTGTATAGCAGATGGGGTCGGTCCGCATTGGGACCGTCGCCACTGTGTTTACAGTTTGTCTCGGTTTCGTGTGGAGTTCTTGGACAGCGACGGGTGTTAGACAAAAGTCTAGACATCCTGTCGCATTCCAAGGAACAGATTATTTAAAGTATCGATGGGCTCGGGTCCGTAAACTATACCCGAGACTAACAAGGAAGGTATTCGAACTGCAACTCACGGATTCGGATAAAATTTTGTGGGTTTGTAGAGTGATCCAAGACAAGAAAAATGGTATACTCTATTCGTGCCCAATCGCCCTTTAAGGGCATGAAATTTAACCTCAAAGTGAAATCGACACTTGCACTTCCTCGCTTATATCTCCTAAAGTACAAAAGATAGAAAAAAATGTTTTAGGTAAAAGTTTAACGGTAAAAGGAGCGCTATAAATTTGCATTAACAAATTTTTAAAAACAACTTTCCTTCTTGAAAAAAAATTTTTTTTTGCGTTATTTTAAACAATTTTGAAATCTTTTTGGTAATGAAAAATGTGGCATTTTTTATTCTGAATTCAGCCATAACAATATTTTTATTATACACCGCTAGGATTACAGAGATACGCGACAAAACGTACTCCCTAGCGCGCGGTACCGCGCAATACCGCGCTAACAACATATAGAGTTACATATTAAGAATGCTCATTTTCGTTGCAGGACATAACTATGTGACGAAGATGGGTGTGGTAACATAAAAATCGCAAATTATGAAATATTACATAAAGATTAATGACTTATAATACAGATCGTACTATATCCCATATATACATACATAAATATTTTTTAAACGCTTATTTAACATTTTATTACATTGTAAGCACACGCGATTACATGTACTTCACTCGACATAGTTTTCGCAAAGTGAAAAAGACGAAATACTATCTTCATTAAAAAAGTGATCTACACACAGATACTTTTTGCACCAAGCACATCTTATAATAGCAGGCTTATCACATCATTCACAACGTGGCAGTTTATCTGCTTCAGGAAATTTAAAACAGAAATCTACCAGATTTTCAAACCGTTGTGGTAACCTTTCCTCTAGGTATCCACTTTTATACCAAGAGTATTTAAATACTTCTCTGAATCTCGGGGAAGACAATTGGTTGTGGGTGAGTGATTGCAATTTGATGATGTTATTTCGTAGATGTAAATTTATATTAATATCGTACAGCAAAACTCGATCGGAAAAGGTTCTAACAAAGTTTTTCCATATCCGGAAACCAAAAACGTCCAACGGTTGTATCAAACCTGTCGTCCCTTTCGGTATAGTTAACGTAATAAGTTGCTTGTCACTCGGAATACTTTGTTGAAACGTGGACGGACAATGACCACTCCACGAATCAATTAATAGTACACTTCGAGGCCCAGTCTTTGGTGAAAAGACTTCTGCGAGCCAAGTGTTGAAATGGTGCGATGTTAACTTCCCAGATTTGGAAGCAGCGACAAACACATTATCTGATCTGAATCGGACAATTAAGTGCAAAAATGCGAAAACAGACCAACAATGGAAGTTGAGAGAAAGAAGAATTAATAAAAACGAAATGTTATCGTTAAATGTAATAAAATGGTCTGTTTTCGCAAATATTCAATTAATCATTATCCCGATATCTTATGAACTTTGCACTGGTAAATATCCAGTCTCCTTATAAATACACAGTCTTCGGGTCTGGAATTCATTATCAGTGTTACTGGAACTCGTTCAACTGCACGTGGCGTTAGCTTTGGATAAAATGGTGTACATAAATCCGACAAACGTTATTAATCTACTAATAGCAATGCTTCACATAACCAGTATTCCACCATCTCCAATTAATCACCGGGAGGTCGAACTCTCGGAGATCATACACAGAATGATACGTGAGAGTATCACTGAAAACCATCACCACTTTCGCCTGGGATGCAACTGTCATCAAATTCGTTGTTACCATATTCTTCGTCTTCCTGAATGCCTTCATCAGGAACGAATTCACATTCTTGAGGTCTTGTTGGATCTTCATATTCCAGGGTCATAACGTAGTCGGCCGTAAATGAATTTTCAGTGATACTCTCACGTATCATTCTGTGTATGATCTCCGAGAGTTCGACCTCCCGGTGATTAATTGGAGATGGTGGAATACTGGTTATGTGAAGCATTGCTATTAGTAGATTAGTAACGTTTGTCGGATTTATGTACACCATTTTATCCAAAGCTAACGCCACGTGCAGTTGAACGAGTTCCAGTAACACTGATAATGAATTCCAGACCCGAAGACTGTGTATTTATAAGGAGACTGGATATTTACCAGTGCAAAGTTCATAAGATATCGGGATAATGATTAATTGAATATTTGCGAAAACAGACCATTTTATTACATTTAACGATAACATTTCGTTTTTATTAATTCTTCTTTCTCTCAACTTCCATTGTTGGTCTGTTTTCGCATTTTTGCACTTAATTGTCCGATTCAGATCAGATAATGTGTTTGTCGCTGCTTCCAAATCTGGGAAGTTAACATCGCACCATTTCAACACTTGGCTCGCAGAAGTCTTTTCACCAAAGACTGGGCCTCGAAGTGTACTATTAATTGATTCGTGGAGTGGTCATTGTCCGTCCACGTTTCAACAAAGTATTCCGAGTGACAAGCAACTTATTACGTTAACTATACCGAAAGGGACGACAGGTTTGATACAACCGTTGGACGTTTTTGGTTTCCGGATATGGAAAAACTTTGTTAGAACCTTTTCCGATCGAGTTTTGCTGTACGATATTAATATAAATTTACATCTACGAAATAACATCATCAAATTGCAATCACTCACCCACAACCAATTGTCTTCCCCGAGATTCAGAGAAGTATTTAAATACTCTTGGTATAAAAGTGGATACCTAGAGGAAAGGTTACCACAACGGTTTGAAAATCTGGTAGATTTCTGTTTTAAATTTCCTGAAGCAGATAAACTGCCACGTTGTGAATGATGTGATAAGCCTGCTATTATAAGATGTGCTTGGTGCAAAAAGTATCTGTGTGTAGATCACTTTTTTAATGAAGATAGTATTTCGTCTTTTTCACTTTGCGAAAACTATGTCGAGTGAAGTACATGTAATCGCGTGTGCTTACAATGTAATAAAATGTTAAATAAGCGTTTAAAAAATATTTATGTATGTATATATGGGATATAGTACGATCTGTATTATAAGTCATTAATCTTTATGTAATATTTCATAATTTGCGATTTTTATGTTACCACACCCATCTTCGTCACATAGTTATGTCCTGCAACGAAAATGAGCATTCTTAATATGTAACTCTATATGTTGTTAGCGCGGTATTGCGCGGTACCGCGCGCTAGGGAGTACGTTTTGTCGCGTATCTCTGTAATCCTAGCGGTGTATAATAAAAATATTGTTATGGCTGAATTCAGAATAAAAAATGCCACATTTTTCATTACCAAAAAGATTTCAAAATTGTTTAGAATAACGCAAAAAAAAATTTTTTTTCAAGAAGGAAAGTTGTTTTTAAAAATTTGTTAATGCAAATTTATAGCGCTCCTTTTACCGTTAAACTTTTACCTAAAACATTTTTTTCTATCTTTTGTACTTTAGGAGATATAAGCGAGGAAGTGCAAGTGTCGATTTCACTTTGAGGTTAAATTTCATGCCCTTAAAGGGCGATTGGGCACGAATGGAGTATACCATTTTTCTTGTCTTGGATCACTCTACAAACCCACAAAATTTTATTCGAATCCGTGAGTTGCACTTCGAATACCTTCCTTGTAAGTTATGGCTTAGCAGCCGATGACCTGACGTCATGGTGCTGCATGGCGTTTCAAAAAGCGTAAAGAGTATGCTTGGTGAATCTGGCCACGGAGTGGGGAGATGTTTCATCCCCGGTAAGAGGACTGTGAGAAACTGCACGGCACTTACCCCAGAACTTCGAAAGCATACTAATCGCTCACAAAATATTCCTGACTTTAAGATCCAAAAATCTAACATTTTAATGTTCCTCGATGGCACCAGAAATTGTATGATATTGCTAATTTCTCTCAAATAAGAAAGATTAATAAGGTTGTTTTCGTCCATCATTTCTGCGAGGTATGATACCGCTTGCGAAAGTTGATAAGATCCCGTAAAGAAAATTTTTAAATCTCGTTGGGTCATTTCAGGAAAATCAAGCAAATCCGAAGCTGATATTTTTTTAAACAATGTTCTTCGCCTATTCCAATGGCAAATATCAGCTTCTGTGCCTAAACTATTATGTTTGTCTTTCTCGCTCATAAATCTAGATATTATTTCTTCGCGGAACTCTACATCGGAATTTAAATGTTTACCAAAGGTGTTTTGTAAAAAACATGCAATTCGGCAATATAATCCGACTGTTGGCAGCAATTTGTTATCCAATTGATTATGTAACAGTCGGTATTTCGGCCCTATTATACCGTGCACGGCTTCAACGGCCCAACGAATTTTAGTCACCAATCGAGAACTATTGGTTGGTTTTTGATTTTTGTTTTGTTTCTTAGATCTTGTAAAAATCTGAAAAAATTACACATTAATAATCAGGGTACTATGCATGTTACTGTAAAAATAGAAATGTGGTCACTTTATATTTTCAATAAAAAATTAATGTTTATAATCTTTTTTAATTTTTCAAAAATCGATTTTCGAACCAAAAAATCTGAAAAAATTCTAAAGTATGTACACCGTTGGGTATAATATCTGTGATTTTTTTCAGAATTTTCTGTCAAGCCAAACGGGAGATATTGAGCATAAACTGTAAAATACGTTTCACCCTGTAACTACCCCTACGGTAGGGGTAGCGGGTTCATACTTTGTAGGAAGGGTTTTTCCAAAGAGCCCTATCGAATGGTATGCCTCACGATTAATTATCTTGGGGGGCACTTTTTCCATCCTTATCCGGCTAGGCCCTTTGCTCTGATTCGCCCGACGGATAGGGACATCCCTCTCCCTCACGCATTTTCGATTTTGACGCGCTATTGGCAAGATAGACCCGCCATTCGTTGCGTTGTCATGTGAACGACGAAAGTACTGTTTTATTTTCGGTTGTTATTCGTCGATCATAGGTTTCCAGGACCGACATGGCGGGGATAGGCGGTGAGAGAGCAATCTCCCCTTCCGTCTCAGCTGCCTTCGTTCCGTTCCTCCACTTTACCTGCGGCTACCTATTGTTGGCTTCAAATAAATGGTCACCAGTATCTCTAACCCCATTCGAATTTGAATATATATATATATATATATATATATATATACTGGTAAATGCCGAGGAAAAGTGTTTCAAAGGAACGCAGGATGAAATGGAGGCTGGCTGGGATTGCATTTATGGGTCCTTACTCGTAGCAACCTCCTCGCGGTGGATCCTGAGTCGATATCATTTATTATCATTTTAAGTTTTTTTTAAATGTGATTGCATGAAATGCATACGGATTAACTCAAGCAAAAGAATCAGACGTACCTTTAGATGTAGGTTATAAAAAAATAGATAATAACAAAGTTTTATAGGGTAATAAAGAATTTCAGAGTTTAATCGGAAGCCTGATGTGCATAGCTGCCTCAACACGATCAGACATAACAGCCAGCGTTACTATATTAAGCAAGGGATTAAAAAATCCAACGGAACTGAATTGGAAAGAAGCTAAGAGAATCGCTCGTTATCTCAAGAACACAATAAACTACAAATTACAATTAAGACACAAAGAAGGTAAGACAGAATTACTGGGATACGCGGATACTCGTTGGCCAGAAGAAAAGACGTCCAGAAAATCTAATACAGGATATTTATTTAAATATCAAGGGAGTATTATCAGCAGGGCTTTCAGAAATGAAACTTGCGTGGCATTTTCCTCAACCGTAGCTCTATATATGAGCATACCCGAAGCACGTCAGGAAAGATTATGGCTTACAAAATTATTGCAAGATTTCCATGAATTAGTAAAATATAAAAGATTAAGAAAATATATAGACGCGAAATTCCTTTTTCTACAGGATCTCCAGGACGGTGATGTCTTCGAAATAATATTTTGTACAAATAATGATATGAAAACTAAGCTGGTTCATTCAGTAGATGTAAAGCAGGTATCCGATTGCTTTGGGTTAACACTATGCCGTCCGCGCGATAAATCAAGATTCTTTGGTTTGGCGCCGTTGGAATTCGTATAGATCTCTTCGTTTGTCGCCGGCGCTTTTCGAATTCGGGGAGAAATCATAAAACGTTACGTTTTACTAATCACAATAAGTTATAATTCTAACCCGCAATTTTCACGAGATTTATTATATAAAGATATATATATGTAGCGTATTGCAGCCTGTACAGAATACAAGCGATACTTTGCAACAATTTGTGTTTGTGAGATCGCCGCGACGCCATTGCGATATAATAGGCAACTGTCTTAAATTTTGTAGCGTGACACCAATGTGGTGTCACCGGCATTTGACACCAACGTATAACAATAAAAGATGACGCTGTTGAGGAGTATTGGAATAAGAGCAACTGCGCATACTAGCGCGCAAGGAGTGGGAATAACTACAAAAACGCGTTAGGCTTGCCTAAACTTGCTCGACAATCTCTCTTAAAATATATTGCTGTGAAGATCCGCTAATTATATAATATACTGCGAAAGTTGAACTATAAATAAACAGTCTACGTCTATTTAAATAACCTTTTCCTACAAAAGGGGATCACATCGAAAACGTATTTTCAATTCCGACGTCAAAACTTTTCAAAAGCTATTTTCAATTCCGCAATGAAAAATTGCAAATAGATTTTATTTCTTCTCCTAATATCAATTCACCCGATATCGTATTGCTCTTACATTTTTAATAACTGGACCATATTTTATTGAAAAATGACAATTTTTCTCTATATTGCTATGCATGGTGTCGATTAAATTATTATATCCAAAAAGGCTTTACATGTACGGTTAATGCGTATGAATACAGTGTCTTTCACAGTGTAACATGTTATATTTAATTGTATTATACTGTATATAAGTGTACTTTCAATGATAGTACTGAATTTTTCGTGTATATTTTTCATATCTCTTTGTAAGAGTGTTGTGCAATACAAATTATTATTAGTGGAAAATGATACTCTGATGTGCTACTAATCAAATGCAATTGCTAGATTTTGAAAACCGTTAAAAAAATGTTTAGGGTTTTGGCCAGCATTTCGGCAAAATTGACCACTGTGCGCTGTATGTTAGCAAACTTGTAAGATATATGCCAACTGTCTATGGCGGAAAACATCGATACGGTGTTCTCTTGGAATGTCTCGATCGTCATCCTGAATTAGATACATCGGTATAATATCGTCCCAAAAAACTTCGTCGCGAATCGCGTGGCAGAAATACGAGAAAAGGCCAATGTGCAGGACGTTTGGTCCCAGGGCAACATCGCTGATTTAATGTACCGCGATCAGCCGCCGGCCCAGTAGATACGGAGTTGCACGGACAGCACTGACTTTTAAGCGATGAATAATCTTGATTAGCCTCAATCTGCTTCCGGGTAAGTCTACCTGCTACTAACTAAGTACGTAATGGGTCAGTTACCTGCTGCGAGGGTGAGCGAACACTGACCTTTCTACACAGCGACAACAACTAGTTTGGACCGTGTTACATCCAGGCTCTACTTTCATGCGGCGCCACCGTAACCGTAAGCAAATAAAGACGTACGACTGGAGATACGAATATACGGGGGTGGGATCAAAAGTTCACGGCTTTACCTAGGGGTGAATTTCCCAGAGCTATATTAACGATGTGAACATTTTCATCTTTTTAGAATAATACCTGATTGCTTCAGAAAACTCTGTTGTGTTGTTTTTATTCGGCCATTTTATAAAGTTTCCAAGTTTTGTCAATTTTCAAATGTGCAAAAAATCCAAGTGCGAGCAGTGATAAAATATTTTTCTATTATGGATTTATCTGCTATAGAAGTTATTGCGGAGCTAGACTCTATATTAACCGTTTGAGTCCCAGAGGCTTTTAAAAGAACACGGTCGAAAAAACGCGAGCAGCGCGATAGCGCTTGTCTCAACCGAGCACTGGGACTTTTCGACACAAAATCTGAAGAGCGCGGTCGCGCTCCTTGGGACTCAAACGGTTAAGGGAGGCGGCTCTTTCGTTTACGACTGTAGAAACGTGGGTTACTGATTTGAAACGTGGCCGTACAGGCATTCAAAATGTTCGGGGTTCGGGAATATAAAAATCTGCCATAACCGAAGAAATCGTCAAAAATGTCCAAGGATTCGTTATGGATGATCGCGGGTTGAAACTGATAGAGTTAGCTGAGACTGCTAGCATACCGATAGAAATAATACATCACATCCTAACACACATCTTGGGCATGAAAAGATTGCACTGTCCAACACGATTTATTTTTGCAATATCCACTGGGTGATCCTCGTAGAGTTGCTCATCCTAAACACGAATCCGCCGGCAGAATTGCTCCATCACCCTCAGTTCTCGAAAAACTGAGATTTAGTAAAAACACCTGTGGGTTTTGTCGTAAAATAAAAATACACATTTACTAACTAAATAACGGTTTATTAACTACTATTACGACTAAGTGCTTATACGATAAAAATAAATGTAATTAGGTTAGCTCGCGGCTCGTGCCGTATCGTTCGTAAGGTTCGTCGCAGACTGACTTTTTTGACGCGGGCGTTCTCGGCAGTTCTTTTGGCGGCGAGTTCGCCGAATACGCGCGAGCGATAAACCGCGGGTTCGCGGAACCGTCTTCGATCTATCGGTTCTTTGAAGCGACGATCTTTTACCGCGTCGCCACACACCTGACTTTTGTCAAAAATGAGGTATTACGCGAAAACTATAAGCGGTAGGAAGTTAAAATTTCTCTTAAAAGATAGAGGAGAACACGCCGAATATTTTAGTGTATCCAATTATTAAAATTGGTTGTTTTAAATAGTTGTAAATGACCGTCAAAGTTTAAAAAAGTGGCAATGCGCGTACTTGCTACGTTATATTTTTACATTTTTACGAAAAGTTATTTATCTAGCACAAATTTGCTATACAGGACCGAATTCTGTAGCAATTTCTGAAGAGAAAACTGCCCAGAAAAACTTCGAAAACCGTTTTCAATTCCGGAAAAAGTTCGCGCGGATTTGTAATTCCAGATTCAAGCACTCCTAACTTTTCTAAAAATAGTTTTATTTTGCAATGTTGTCACAATTGACTTGTATGACACGTTTACAATGTCCTAGAAGCTTGTACATCCCTTTCTTGTAAAGATCGGGGATTTTATTCCAAAAAAATAAATTAATTGCCGTTTCGACCACGGCAGCGTTTTTGAAGTTTTTATTGGCAATGAAATTTGATAACGATAAAAAAAGATGGTAAACAGATAAAGACAGATCGGTACTATAGAAGGGTGAATAACAAGCTGTGACAGCAAGTTGTTGCATATTGTGAGTCCTATAGCACTTATTCTGCTCTGCTAGACGGTGTGGTATCCATTTGTTCCAATATTTCATGGACGCCTAGTGATTACTGTCTCTTTCTGGCTGTAGATTCATCACATCGAAATACTTCTGAGAATCTTTTTTGAGAATTTAAATGCATGTACCTTCGCAGTTCATCGTCTTTAACACTAGAACTACCAACCGGTCAAAATGACCGGTACATAATTTTTTTCCAAAAATTCTGCAAGTTTATAGAAAACTCATAGAATAAATATTCTACATCCATGTCAAAGAACATAAATCACCGAATCGATCGTCTTTGCCACCTCTCGATTCCTCTTTTTTCAAAGTACTTATTTAACCCTTTGCGCTCCGAATTATTTTACTACCTTTTCGTCAAATACGCAAATCGTATAGTCTCGGACAATTATTTACCGTTGATTATTCATTTTTACTTGTTACTAGCAACAATTTTTGATATCGCGGAATATTTATGTTAAGATGCAAAATGATCGTTGATTTCAAAAAGTCGATAATTAGTAGATGAAACAAAAGTTGTCATAGAAAACTGTGTCGAGTGTAGCTCGACATAGGAGTGCAAAGGGTTAATATGATAGACTATAATAGATTTAACGTCGGTAGTTCTAGTGTTAATAACGGATAGACGTTATTCCCGACTTGGACTCATGTTCTAGCCATTCAATACCTTCCTAAAATCGCTTAAATAATTTTTGCAGCGTTCTTTCACTTTCAATGCCTTCACCACACGCACTGTAAATGCGCTTTGCTGCACTTGCTGCTAAATTTCCAAGTTTGAACTCATAAAGCAAGAAATAACGCATCTTAATCTTTTCGCTATCCACCTTTAATTTCCCATATACAATGAAATTGTTAAACAATTACAAACTGCACAACATATATACCAACAACATAATCGTAGCTCTCTGTTGATACCCATTTTAAGTATGACAAGAGCGCGTTTCTAAGATTTGTTTGAAATTCATTGTGAGAAAGAAAACCGCACAAACTTTTTCCCGTATCTAATATTTTGCAGATTTCAACGAAAGCGCTTTTACAGAAAGGATCCAAGCTCTATAGTCACTGCCACTGGAGCACCGATAACGCAAGTATATATCGTTAGAAGAAGATTATGTAGAAATATTAAGTAAAGTTCCACAATTTTTTTATTTTCTCTATTAGACCTAAAACATTCCATCCTACTCTTGTACGTTACGGTCTTCATTTGCTTTGCGACGAAAGCGGTCTCCCTTGAAGTAGCCGGAGAACTATTGGCGGAGGTATTCATCGTCGCCTTTAATACTAACCGTAGAGACACTTTATGGTTACTTATTCCTACCATAGCAGATCTTTTGACTAGTTATGAAATAACGATAATACCTTTCTGAAAGAAATACAGGAAACGGCCAACTGGATGCAAGTAATAGCGGACAAAACAATCTGTACTTAATAATACAAAAAGTTGCATATTTTCATTCCATTGAATCGATCATTTGACGGGGTATGGTACGTTTAGTGTTAAGAGATTCGTCGAGCAAAGAAGGCGGTACTCGAATGTACATAGGCACGGCACGGATTTCATTCGACTTAACGTAACTGCACAATTCCATGCAAAAAGTGCAGACCGTTCAGCGTTTCCTCGCCGTGAGAAAAATAACGTGACACTTTGTGTCAGCCCTACCGCTTCATTTTCGTGCAAAGGAGCGCTCTCAGTTTTGTAGTATGTGTTACTACCCTCGAAAGGGTAATAATAATCCCGATTTATTCTATTTATCTGTTCCGACAAAATTCAGCAATTTATTTTAGATTTCACATACATAACAGATACATCAAACATACATCAAACATACATCACACATACATCACATCTCATCTGTTTCCGATCGATATCCACGGAAGATCCAGGAGTCATCAAGCTCGCTTTTAACATTTGACAAGAGACACTACACATACAATAACACGTATTCTTTACATATATTCCACACAATCACTCATGGAACATTCCAGACAGTTCGATACATACACTAATTAAACAAACATTACACGCATTTTCATGCTCGTCATAGAAACTTCCAAATAATTCTATACATCCACCTGAACAATTCTTATACGTACACACCACACACATCTCACAAGGGAACAGATAAATACAGGTACCCGCTCCCCGCAGCGGCACTTCTGGATTTCTGCTCTTTGCATCAATACATCGCCAATTCATAATTCCTTATATTTACACCCAATATTATTTTATTTCGACAATTTTGTATTAA
Source organism: Cerceris ruficornis (assembly GCA_963989415.1). NCBI lineage: Eukaryota > Metazoa > Arthropoda > Insecta > Hymenoptera > Crabronidae > Cerceris > Cerceris ruficornis. The sequence goes on from OZ022528.1 coordinate 14,260,464, forward strand.
AATAAATCTTTACTCGTCATTCAAAAATTAGCCTCAGTGCATTAATTCTCACTGCGGCGAGATTGAAGAGTTACGCCTTCGATCTCAACATTTACCCGCGTACGGGAGATCGACCCCTCCGATTAATCCGCAAGGCAGCACAATACCGTCTTCCGATTTCGGAGCGTTCCCGAACGAGCTAACATCGGCACAAACCATCAAAACAGTATGTATGGATTTTTAGTTATGAATGTAGCGCATCAGTTGTTTGCCATAAATGTGTAGAACCATCGAGAAGCTTCCGGGAACAGGAGCTTCATTTGTTCTTAAAAGCCGACGACCCCGGAGCTATAATGCTGGAACGGTAAAGTGGGTCAAAATTTACTTGGCACCTCAGAGATAATGTGCTCTGATTCGCCCGACGGATAGGGACATCCCTCTCTCTCACGCATTTCCGATTTTGATGCGCTATTGGCAAGAGAGATCCGCCATTCGTTGCGTCGTCATGTGAACGACGAAAGTAGTGTTTTATTTTCGGTTGTCATTCGTCGATCTCAGTTTTCCAAGACCGACATGGCGGAGATAGGCGGTGCGAAAGCATCTCCCCTTCCGTCTCAGGTGCCAAGTAAATTTTGACCCACTATAAGAAGGCAGCTGAGACTGAAGGGGAGATTGCTCTCGCACCGCCTATCCCCGCCATGTCGGTCCTGGAAAACTGAGATCGACGAATGACAACCGAAAATAAAACACTACTTTTGTCGTTCACATGATGACGCAATAATACTTTCGTCGTTCACATGACGACGCAACGAACAGCGGGTCTCTCTTGCCAATAGCACGTCAAAATCGAAAATGCGGGAGGGAAAGGGATGTCCCTATCCGTCGGGCGAATCAGAGAAAAGTACCCCTCAGCTGCCTTCTTACCGTTCCAGCATTATATCGATCGGTAATCACTATGGCAAGCAGCTGATGACGAGAGTGCGAGTATGCCGTGCGAATGTTTTAAATATGTATATCTGCAATTGAGATTTGAGAGAGACTTCTTCTGTGAGATCCGAGAGAGAACAGTGTGAGAGAAATCAGTAATTGGGTTGTTTGTATAATTGTGTAGTTCGAGTTGTTTTTGTGTCGTTACTATAGGAACGGAATTTCTAGCAATAACTATTGGGTTGTTCGATAATTAATGTCGTTTTTTTCATATTTTTCAAAGTGAATTTATTTATGTTAACAACAAACATTAATCAATGATATATTGACCATTTTGTTGGATGACCTTTTGCCATCTTTCGGTAAGTTGAAAAATTCCACGTTCGAAGAAGCCTTGGCTTTTAGAAGCGAAGAACTGGTGCAACTCATTTTTAACAGCCTGATCGAAATCGAAAGTTTTACCATTCAAACGGTTTTGAAGGGAGCGAAACAAATGGTAATCTGATGGTACTAAGTGAGGGCTATAGGGTGGATGTGGCATCAGTTCCCAATTGAGCTCTGTTAATTTTTGACGGGTTATCAAAGAAGTGTGGGGTCTGGCGTTATCATGATGGAACATCACGCCTTTGCGATTGGCCAATTCAGGGCGTTTTTTCTTGATTTCTTCGTTCAATTTCGATAGTTAACGACAGTAGACATTCGAATCAATAGTTTGGTTTCTTGGGAGCAGCTCAAAATTGACTATACCCTTGTAATCCCACCACACAGAAAGCATAATCTTCTTTTGGTGAATATTGGCTTTGGATGTCGATTGTGGGGGCTCATTTTGCTTGGTCCATGATCGTTTTCGGATTACGTTATCGTAAACAATCCATTTTTCATCACCCATTATGATTCTTTTTAGAAATGGGTCGTTTTGGTTACGATTCAGCAAAGAGTCGCATATGTTAATGCGTTTGGTGAGGTGGATTTCCTTTAATTCGTGAGGAACCCAAACATCCAGTTTGTTTACGTAATCAAGCTGTTGTAGGTGCAAGTAAACGGTTCAATTCGATATGTCGAGCTTCTCTGCTATCTCTCGAGTTGTCATACGCCGGTTAGTTTCGATAAACACCTTTATTTTGTCGTCATCAGTAGTGATTGGACGACCAGTATGTGGTGCATCTTGCACATTAAAATTTCCAGAGCGAAAGCGAGCAAACCAACGCTGACACTGGCGTTCAGTAAGGCAGTCCTCACCATAAACTTCACATAATTTCTTCCGAGCTTGCACCGCATTTTTGCCCTTTCGGTAGTAAAACAATAAAATATGCCGATAATGCTCTCTTTGATTGTCCATTTTCAACTTAATTTTTAACCAACTTGTTTTTACTAATGACGCTCAGTTTTTGACTGAAGATAGTCTAAAGTCTAACCTTTAAAATAGTATATAATAATGTAAGCCACGCAATCACTAATACATGAAATATGCAGTTCAAGTCATCGATGAGAAAAAAACGACACTAATTATCGAACAACCCAATAAATAATATTAATTTTTAGAATTAGTGAGTGTGGATGGTTTGTATATAAGCGAGAGCGGAAGTTTAGAGTACGTGATTTGAAAGGCGACGGATGTCAGGACTAGCATGAATGTTTAGTCTGTAGATAAAGAGAAAATGAGTGAGTGCAACAGAGAACGCATGCTGTGAGAAAGACGAAGAATGCATGCTGTGAGAAAGAGTATCGAGGGTGGATGCGAGCGTGAATTTGGGAAGAGTCAGTTGAGTTGAGAATACGGAGTTGAGTGGAGAGTTTTAGAGATTGAGGGTCATAGCGTGAGTGGAGAGAATTTTAGTGAGAGATTTATATCGAGAGTTATTTTAGTATTATTCAGAGTTTTGTAATTTTATGTAGTTAATAAAGTTAGTCATTTGTTTTTAATTACACGCGTTCAGTTCAGTTTCTAGGTTACGATATTGTTGTTTAATTCGAAGGGAATCTGTTCGGTTTATTCGAAGACGAGTACCGATATTCTTTGGTCGCTCGTCTGAGACTAAATTAGAGTAGGACCCTATATTACTTATTATATTATTTGTGTTGTTTTGTCTTGTGTTATATTAATATTCCGTTTTTTGTTAATTAAAATAAACATTCTTGATTTTTTCTGTTTAATTCCTACAGTTTTTTAGAATTATTCTGTGATGTTCTCAACATTTTCGTTCATCTATCGTGCTCTGCTGGCTGATGATATACGGAGACGTTGCGACGCGTGTCGGGTCGAAAAGTTCCATCGACCGTTGCTGGCTTACAATGACAAAGGTCATAAACCACGCTGTTAACGAAAAATCCTTGTTTACTCCTTCGAGCGTTCTCCCGTTTCATGAGCGACACTGCGTGATAGTTAACACCTTGCATTACAATAACAAGTGACACTCGTGACACGGTACAGTGGATAAAAATTTTCAAATTTTGTGAAACCTATCAAATTGAAAATAGCAGTGAGACGCGACACCATAAAATTATTTCTATAATATTAATATTACGTTCAATTATACGATATATCAAGAATCACTGATCAATTTTTATTTTACCAATCTAATTCTGAACTACTGCGGAGGCAGTCACCAAAGAAATCGTACGGCAAGGGAGATACGGCCACGAAGCGTATCCATAATATTTATTGCGTTTTCGAAATTTATGAATAAGCATAATAATTCATCACTTATATATGTAGAAGGTTTTTTTTATTTCGCGACAGCTGTCAAACAATGATGAGAACGTTGTAATCGTTAAACCAAGCAGTTTCGGTATTGAAGCACACAAGACCTAAAACTTAGACATTTATTATATTTAGATATTTACATTTTCAGGGTAATAGTAATTACAAAATTGTAATGCTGTGCTCATTCGAAATGTTTGAGTGTCTTGTGGTGCATATAAATTTTGTGGAAGTTACACGTACATCATAAATATGTTCATGTTAGTTGTCGGATCTTCTAGTCCTGCATTTTAGAATTAACGAGAAATATATTCGTCGCTTCAAACGCGTAACAGTTTCACTTCATGTTTTTACAGGATCTTATGAAATTGTTAAAATTTTGTTAGGTTTCGTAATTTCTAAAAATTCGATGTACCTTTTAAAAATCAAGCTAGAAAAAGAGAGGGATGAACTCAGATTTAATATAGGAAGACCTAAGTAACAAATTCTGTGACCTTTTTATGTAAAGTTACAAATAAAAAGATGGTTAACAATACAATTCTTTACAATCCCATTGTTACCGCGTATTCTGACAGATGAAAGCATGAAACAGTTCCTTCTTATCGACGATAAGTATGTGATTTAAACATTTCGATAATAGAGATGTTTTTACAAATAAGTCAAAGACAATTTTCAGCTTCGTATTTTTTTTCGGGGAGTTTCTCTTTATTTACAAAGAAAATTGTCGTGCTGTTATTTTCAGTTTTATACAAACGGCAAGAATAGAGGAGAAGAATGTGGGGGTGGAGGAAATCTATACAAGAATAAAGGTTCAGCAGAAATAATAACGGAAAGAAAAGGAAAGACATTGAAACTCGCGAAAGGGAAATTCGTCATTGATGCTTCGATGATGCAACTATTTGATTTCATACATTAATCTTCTTAGCGTCATTACATCTCCAGTGTTTTCGTTTTGTATTGTACAGATGTGTGCCGCAGGAAATACTTTATTATGATTACGTTTTTATTTCCTTCTTTAAACTGGCGGTGCTTGTGTGTGTTGTAAACAACCCTCGACGTTCTCAGGCCAATCACAGACATTTTCGTTAGGATTGAAGACTAAATTCACTGGACAGGGCATGTGATGCTTTCTTTCGCCCTCACACATGTAATACATAGTACAATCATTTTTGTCCGGGTGGTAAGATATATGATTGTCTTCCTCGTCACAGGTTACTTCATTTGCTGCAAAAGGAATTATAGTAAATAATTCATAAACCCATGAATCATAAACATACGATAAAATAATTTCATATGTAACTTTTTTTAAATGAAGAAAAATATATGGAGTATACAACTTATCTTTTTAAAAATTTCGGTTGTAACACAATCTGTGAAAAAATGTTTCTTACAAAGGTTGCAAGGCTTTGGGGGGGGGGGGGGGGGTCAGTGGATAATGACAATATTTTTTTCCTGTTAAACAGCGTTAACGAGGTAAAAGATGTAATGTGGCTTTTTAAAATAGGGCCACATATTTCGTTAACTTGCATATTATGGTCATTTTGAAGACGAACACAGTTATCTAATACTATCTACTTCAAGGTCAACGATGACCGTATTTGTTCTGTTTTCTATTTACATCATTTGGGGCGTTCCAGTTCACTGATGTTCGCTAATGTACTGTTTAAATTTTGGGTTTTAGAGAAGGCTCACTTGTTTATATACACGTCCTATTATTCGTATCCTCGTCTGTTACAAACGAAACCGTTAGATTCAGTCGATATAAAACGTTATTTACATCCGAATCGTATAATCGTGATCAATATTTTTTTTTAAATTTATTTGTTTTTGCTTTTACAATTCGTCCGTGGACATTAGGTAAATTTTTATAGCATTTACATATCATGTCGGTAGCAATCTCCAGTGAGTTGTTACCTCAGGGTCATGGTTACATATAATGTTTTATAAATTTTTTTTTGTTACAAATCAGTCGGATGTTTCCTTCTAAGCCTTGTTTTAATAGGTTGCATACGCCTCCGCGGCTAGCTGGTTGGGGTGTGCTGCGGTCCTTTCTTTATGTTTTGTGGTGTAATTCTTTATTTCTTCAATTACCATCGGTAGTTCTAAATCCTTTCTTATTTCTTCATTCCGTACGAACCATGGAGTGTCAATTATAGTTCTTAGTATTTTTGACTGCATTGCTCCAAGTTTTGTTATGTGACTCATTGCTGCGGTTCCCCATAGTGGAATCCCGTGGGTCCATATAGTTTTTATAATGATTTTATAAACTCTTAATTTGTTTTCTGTACTGAGTTTGGATTTCCAGCTAGTTAGCCAGTACATTTGTCTTCTCTTAATGCGTATATTATCTATAATTGCTTTAATATGACACTTCCATGTGAGTCTTGAATCAAAGTGTAGTCCCAAGTACTTTACTTGTTTTGTTTGTGGGATAACCTCGTCGTTTATCTTGATTTCCGGGGAGCTTTTTTTTACACAGTGTGAACATGATATGATTACATTTGGTTGGGTTTATTTTTATCTTTTTCTCTGTAAGCCATTTTTCGATTTTTGCTACCTGTTCTTGTAACAAGTTAACTGCTACTACTGGATTGGAGTGAGCAGCTAGTACAGGAGTGTCGTCGGCAAACGTTAGTATTTATCTTACATTCGTCGGTAGTGGGAATATCAGCTGTATAAAGTGTTTACAGTATAGGTCCAAGAACACTTCCTTGTGGTACGCCAGCTTTGATGTTTTTAATTTCGGAGTATGTATCTTTGATTTTTACAACAAAGGTCCGGTCCCTTAGATATGATGCAAGTAAATTGTGTATTTGCCTTGGAAACTGGGTTCTAGTTGTTTTCAGAAGCCCTTCATGCCACACTATCAAATGCTTTTTCGATGTCCATAAATAGGGCTGTACATAGGGATTGCAAAACCAGTATACCGGGATACCGAATACCGGTATTTTGAGCCATTTGTACAATTTTGTAATACCGGTATTCACAAGTTTAAATACCGTTTTTTTGGTATTTACTAGAAATTTTTTAAATTGTCTCCACTGTATGTTCAGGTGCAAATTAGCATTTATGCTATGCTCATGGAATTCAATTAGAAGTAATAGATGCATTATACCAAAAAAATAAAGAACAGAAGAACCCAAATACTTTGGATATAGAAACTTCTGATTCCGACTTTGAAGAGTTTGCACTGTAATTGTAGTTGCTGGAATGTGTTCTTGACTGATTTTACTATGTAGATAGTGTTTGATGTCATTTTTTATCATAACTACAGTTCCCCCGTGTGATTTCCCTGACGGGTGTTTAGTGTCATATATAATGTAGTATGGTATTTTTATGTAGCTTTTTGTAGTGAAATGTGCTTCCGAAATGAGGAGTATCTCTATGTTGTTATTGTATAAGAATGTTTTTGTCTCCATTGACCTTTGTTGTAACCCGTTTGCATTCCAGAATGCTATTTTTATGGTAGTCATTTTTACTTCTTGGTTAGCATGTTTGTGAGTAATTGAAGCATAGTTGTTATTTGTTGTGCTTGTTGTTTCAGTATTGCGTTTTGTTCCATTATCATTTTTGTTAGTATTTCTGAATTTTTAATTGATTGCTTGAGTAGTTCCTTGATTTCTGTATCAGCGCTTGATACTCTTTCATTTGTTATTGTTGGGTTGGCAGTCGCCTGCGGATAGCTTCTCAAGTCAGTAAAGTTTGTATTTTTTCGCATAGCGTTTGGAACAGAATTCAAGTTTTCTCCTGAGTCGGTTACATTATCTTTTTGTTGTATATTTTTCTGTGGGTACACTCTGCTTCGTAGTGGTGGAAAAAGTTTTCTTTGCAGCTGCTTTCTAATATCACAACCTTTGTAACTAGCGGGGTGGTTTCCGTTGCAATTGTAGCATTTTACTGAATCTATTTTTCCTATGACGGGGCAGTTAGTTCATAGATGATTCTGCGCACATTTTACACACGCAGGTGTTCTATTGCAGTAATTCTTGGTGTGTCCGTATTGCTGACATCTGATGCACTATAGTATTTCTTTTTTATTTCGTGGTGGTTCTACATTTACTATAGTGTTTAACATTTTGTTTATATTGAAGATGTCTTTGTTGTTGCTTTTGGGTACGAGTTCTACCAGAAATAATGGTAATAGTTGTTTCGTGTCATGTTTAGTCATGCAGTTCACCGTTCTTACCTCATGTCCTAAATTTATAAGTTGCCTTTGATGGCGGTATTGTTTGTTCTTGGGTGTAAGCCTCTAATGACTGCTTTGTAACTTTTTTCCGACTTCAATTGGTATGTGTGATAAGCTGCGTTTTTTTACTTTAACGCTTGAGTTACTTTACGAAATATTTCAGTAGAATTAGTTTGTATCTTAACTTGATCCAGTTTTATTTCCTTTAAAGTATAGCTTTCTATCCCTGCTGTGTAATTTAGCAACTCGATGAGAGGTTCAATTATGTGGACATCTACGTATATAAGTGGTGGTTTAATAATATGAGGTGTAGTGTCTTTTATTGTGTCCATCTCTACCTCTTCTACTAACGGGTTAAACGAATTTGTTAGCGGTATTTCTTGCAACCATTGTTGTGTCTCGGAATTTCTTGTATGTGGTGTTACCTTGCGTTTTTTGTTTGCCGTAACGTCTTTCCAGTTGTTATTTCGGTCATTGGTGATTGTTTGGCTATCACTGTTTTCGTAATTTTGTAAGCTATTCCACCCACTTGTGCCTGGATTCTTTGAATCAACTGTTATTTGTTGGATTAACTTACTGTGATCTTTTTTTAAGGTGTATTTTTCGCCGTTGGCGACAAGATTAATAGGTTCGATAGGTTGTGGATTCATGGCATTATTCGTCGCCTATAATCCGTCGCTACGCTCATTAGTCGTAAGTCACCTGTATTGTTTACTTTAGAAGCACTCTTAGACACAGCTGCCTTACTCGACTGTTCAAGCGGAACTGTCGTGATCAATATGATTCACAGTAAAGAGGAAAAATTTGAAAAAGTTTTCATTTATGATAAGAGTGGTTGGAATGCTTGTATGCTGAAAAGTTTCCGGATAAAAGTCAATCAGCAGTTTCTACGTTTCGAAGCCTCTTGAGAGAATCAAAGGAGATAGGAAGTTCCAAAAAAGATGCATGCCCAGCAAGCCTCTTCCGCAAATGAGACTTCGAAATGATTATTTTGGTGTCAGTAACATATAATTCTCACGCTAGTGTATGTACATACGCTAAATTCCAAGTGATACTGCTATATTTGTTTTCAGTGTTAGAAATTTTAAATCGTAATAAGTTTCATTAATGCCATTTATCTGATCACTACCAGCATGACAATAAATTTGAAAATCGTATGGTTTACAAATGATAATTTATATCTTCATAATATTTTATTTACTGACATCACTGTGACTGAGGGTCCCTCGAATTCGCGAAAGGTGCATAACACTGTCCAGTAAATTTAAAACTTGTTTTTGTTTTCCAATAGCCACTGGCTGATTATTATAGGGCTCGTCGTCCTGAACACGAATCCACACAAAGTTTCTCTATCACCCTCTATTTTCGAAAAACAGCAGTTTTTGTAAAAACAGCGAATTTCGGAAAAGAAGCTGGTATTACGTGGAAACTAAAATCGGTAGACAATTCTTCTTCGTCTTAAAAAATAGAAGAGTGTTTCCTGAGTATAAAGGTGTGAGTACTTATCATATTCGGTTCTTTTTAATGGCAGTAAGTAACTGCCAAAGATTGAAAATGAGCAAACGCGCGAATTTTCTATGCATATACTTTTTTGCATTTTCTCGTAGAGTGGTATTGCTAGTACAAATTTATTACAGATTATTGGATTCTGCGGACATTTCTGAAGTAAAAACTATCGGCGAAATATGTCATAACTGTTTTCGTTTTGGCACAATTTAAGAAAATATCCGTCAACAACGTGTACCGACTGTTTCCCGGTACGACGACATTGCTCGCTGAACCGGACTCGTCAGTGCCGTAGCTATTCATAATACTTTCATGGGCCCTGAACATCGATGGATTCCGTTGAGCTGGCATTCTCAACCCCTTTACTAACGCAGTGGCAGAAAAAACCTTTTGTTTCATACAGGGGAAGTGCTTTACGCACACCCCGCAAATGTATTATTTTGCGGATAGTGTGGGACTCCGCAGGCCTATTGCTTACGTATACCCACTAAAATCCCTATTTCATTTTTCCTGTTTCTTTTTTTAATTTAATAAAACAAGATTTGCTTCAAACAATGAATAATAATTTCATTTGTAATAAACAATTATTGACGAAAGTTGTAATAATTGAAATTTGCGAAACTATCCACGGAGAAAAGTAATCTCAGTCCGCGGAGTGTAGTGCGCATACTCCGCGTTGCGCGAGCCGCCTCAGTGAAACAGTATCAGGCAGTGTAGCTTCAGCGGCCGAACGGGTCGTGCATTTTGACAGGACGGCCTCTAGGTGTGCTTTTGGTTTTGCCTATCGGTATCTAGTCACTTTTGACCTTGGGTAGCAACTATTAGTGCATGTGTGCTATAATATTAAACCGCTAAAAGTGATTTTAAATAATTTTAGCAATTAAATACAGTGTTTTGTGGACGTGTCAGTGACCTCAACTGACAGTTTTGTGTCTTTTTCCACGAAATGAAATAAAAAAAGTAGAGTTGACGATTCCTTTGTTGCATTTTCTCTCGGCATAAAACTGATAAATTGCCGAGGGAAAATGTTTCAAAGGAACGCAGAATGAAAGGGAGGTTGGTTGGGCTTGCATTTATGGGTTCTTACTCGTGGCAACGTCCCCGCGGTGGATCCTGGGTCGATGTTATTTATTATCATTTTAAGTTTTTGTAAATGTGGTTTTAGCACGTATATTTTATTGAATAGTAAATGGCATCGAGCGGATGGTTACGGAATCCGAATATTCTGCTAGGACTACCAAATGTTCGGATTCCTAGTTTAAGTCGAAGTGACGAAGGAGATTCAATGGTGGGAAGTTATTTCCTCTTTATGTCTATTGACTTGGTTGTTAATTACCTCATACATGTATATATCATAATAAAGTGCCTGTATTATGCTACTGTTATGCGAATATAATTTGGAGATATTACAAAAGTTGGTCTTCATTATGAAGCCGCCACCACGTTAGTAAAGGGATTGACAATGCTACCTCAACGGGATCCATCAACGTTCAGGGCCCGTGAAGCTATTATGCTTAGCTACGGCACTGGCAAGCCCGGTTCGCCGAGCGATGGCGTCGTAGCGGGAAAACGGTCGGCACACGTTGTTGACGAATGTTTTCTTAAATTGTGTCAAAATGAAAACAGTTTTGACATTTTGCGCCGGTAGTAGTTTCTTCACAAATGTTCGCAGAATCCAATAATCTGTAGTAAATTTGTGCTGGTAATAGTACTCGACATGAAAATCCACAATGAATGTGTAGAAAATTCGCGCATCCGCTCGTTTTTAAACTTTGGCAGATATTTACTACCTTCAAAAAGTACGGAATATTGTAACTGCTCACTCCTGTAAACTCAGGAAACTCTCTTCTAATTTTTTAGATCAAGAAGGACTGTCTACCGTTTTAAGTTTTCATGTAATACAAGCATTTTTGCCGAAATCAGAAAAGAGGGTGATAAAGAAATTCGGTTGGCGGATTCGTGTTCAGAACGGCGAACTCTATAAAAATCGCCAGTGGCTGTTGGAAAACAGAAAGAGGTTTTAAATTTGTCGGACACGGTTATTGGTCTGATCAACATTTGGTATAATGCTGGAACGCTAACTTGGCAGCTGAGGGGTAATTTGCTCTGATTCGCCCGACCGATAGGGACATCCCTCTCCCCCTCACGCATTTTCGATTTTTCGTTCATGTGAACGACGAAAGGAGTATTTTGTTTTCGATTGTCATTCGTCGATCTCAGGTTTCCAGGACCGACATGGCGGGGATAGGCGGTGCGAGAGCAATCTCCCCTTCCGTCTCAGCTGCCTTCTTTCCGTTCCTCCACTTTACATCCTTGTTAATAATACTATCATTGCTGAATATTTCATTGAAAATAAGGTGAACCAACAGATTTATGTAAACTTTTCATTCATCTTTTTGTTTTTTACCCACTTTGTTTGGCACTCTTACATGTATTTTAAAAGAGTGGCAATGCCCACTAAGGACGTCAATGTGGGTTTGTGTGAGAACCGTCTTGCACACGATAATAGTAAGAGACGTGCTGAACAAAGCATTTCCTAATCGTTGGATTGGTAGAACAAACTGTTCAAATTATTCTGAAAGATCACTAGATCTAATAGCTTTCGATTATTTTGTATGGAGTATTTTATTGGGGAACAAAATATGACACACTTACAGTGATCTAATAAATAAGGGAGGAATACTACATACTGAAGATAAAGCACAACGTAATTTCCAAGCGGCATATTTAGTTGAGAAAAAAACTTACAATTAGTTTATACGACTTTCGCTGACCTTGAAAACCTTATTGTTAGTATTATAGGTCTTTGTACTCGGCTTTAAAATGGCTATCATTTGAAATTCAACATAATGCTTGCTACATTTACAAAAACCAGGTCGAACATTTCATCTTGTTAACCCTTTGCAATAGGGCTCCCATAAAACTCTGTACCTATTGTAAGAAACATTTTTTCGAATTTTGTGTTACATTTGAAATTTTTAAGATGATAAAATTAGGTGGTACATTTTGTACATTATCGGAGTATGTAAGAATTTGGTTAAAGTCTACTTTAGTATATTTAATTAAATTAAGATCGGTACTATTTTTTAATACTTGTGTAAGCAATTACAGTAAAACGAATGTCCGAGGAGTTAGTTACGTACGGCTGCCCTATTTGACAAAATATCAAAGATATAAATGGGCGGGGCAATAATCGTCCCAAATATGCCCCTTTTGATTGTTCGCAGTAAGTACACAAGAAAAAATATCGCGCAACGCGATCTCCTATGACGCGAATTTATACAAAGCTTAACGTTATTTGTAACGTTTATTTTTATAACAAACTTTGTAGGCAAAAAATAATTCCTTTGATGAAAAGTGAAAGCTATATGAAGAATATAGTAATTTATGTAGGAAAGTACTTGATTGATATTAAAAATTAATTATGATGTTTCATACTTACGGTCCTTAGTAGTGTATTTTCCGCTTCTTGAAGTACTTTCGTAAGGGCCGTCGTATTCTAGTTTGACTTTGTAATCTTGTAATTCCTTTTTCATTGCTTTGATCAGCGGATACCTTCCTGCGCCACAGGTTCCTTTGAAATCATCCATATCGACGGACCAAATCATTACGCCTCCAAATCCTTCTTCCTTCAGCCATTGCATCTAGTGAAAGCAGAAAACTGAATTAAATCCGGAAACATTGTATTAAGTCAATAAAAATGCTTTAATATAATTATTATGCAAATAAAGTAATTAACATAATTAATTATAGATAAACAAAGCCAATTTTGGTTTCAATAAATACTGTAGTTATTTCTTAGAGCATAACATTGCAATTTATAAAAATAAACATGCATGTTGGACAAAAGATTATTTTCATGAAGGGATGGTAAAATTTAAATAAATAAGAATCAATGTAGAGTGTTTCGAATTAACAAATTTTACCTTATTCATAAGGCTTCGTTCATCGTCAAATCCAACCCACTGATCATCCTGGTAAGCAAAAGGTACTTGCTGTTCGCTATCCCATACCAATGTGGTGTTATCCTCGTTCAAAAAACCACAAACCTATGTTTATGAGAAACATTTTGATGCAATTTTACTATTAATTTTCTTTAACTTACTTGTCTAAAAGTAACATAACGTAACTATACCTCGTAATAGGATAAGAAACCAGATTCGTTGGTAAAATTACCAGCTGTTCCCCCTCCAGAAGCAGGTGCCCCAATATCAAACTTTTCCTTATCGACAAGAGTGAAGGACCTGCCATAAGTTGGCATACCTATCATGAGTTTTTCTTTCGGAGCGCCTTGTTTTACCCATTCTCTCGCACTGTAATCCTACAAAAATTATATGTATTAAGAAAAATAAGCAACTATGAAATAAGAGACTTTTTTGTCAGCTTATTGCACTTAATCTATATAATATGAGGAAAACTTATATCTTTCACGTGTGAACAACGTCCTGACTTTTTTCAGAAAGTTGATATGTTTTAGTAATTCTTTAATTATAATCTTATTAGTAATAATTAATATTTTTTCTTTATATGACAATACCAATGTGTTTTTCCAGTGTCTGTAATGTCTTTGGTTTACTGACTTATTGTAAATTAAATAATAATTGATCCCTACAGGAGTGCACATTGCATTACTCGTATCTCCACACGGTTCTAGAGAAAAAATAAATATAAACTTTCAGAAGGAAGGGTTTATTTTGATAGTTTAAACACAAGTTAATTGAAGTTTAAACAAAGGATGTTTTGCTATTTATCTAAAAAGTACAAAAGGAAAATAGATATACAATTGAACAACATTTATTCAAAGCACCAACTCATCTGTTGCTGTCCGCAAGCGAAGTGTAGCGGGAAGTTACTGAGCTTAAGGATTCTAGGAACGGCACGGCGGATATAAAAGGGAATAGACGGTGGAAGCCAGAGGTCATTCTTACCCTGGTGCTGTCAGGCGAAGTTTATTTGTTTATCTGAAAAATGTATGGCTTTTAAAGCTTGCAAAAACAGCGAAGTCTCGCGGTATGAGGTACGGGGTAAAGGGAGAGTGTCACTCGCACCGCCTATCCCCACCATATCGGCCTTGGAAACCTGAGATCGACGAACGACAACCGAAAACATAACACTCCTTTCGTCGTTCAGATAACGACGCAACGAATGTGCAGTTTTTTCGGCCAATAACGCGTTAGAATCGTCGTCAGAACGAGGGATGTCTCTGTCCGTCAGGTGAAACAGAATAAATCACAGGCCAAAGGACTTCTCTGCTTTTGCACGCTGTAACCTTACACTCCAACAACTGAAAGATGGTTATGGAGCGGCGAAACCTCTCGTTTCCAATGCCTATTCTCCCCATTTCGTTTTTGGAATTCCCAAACGCAGCCTCCTAAAGTAAACGGCTATGCGGAGTGTTTACTTTAGGAGACTGGGTTAGGGAATTGCAAAAATGAAATGGCGGGAATAGGCGTCTGAAAACCAGAGGTTCCACCGCTCCCTAGCCAGCTTTCAGTTGTTGGACCGTAATTGCTTCTTATCACTTCTTTTTATGATATCCTTGTAACTTACCACCGTGAGCTTCTTCTGATAGCTGGTAGCACTTTCCAATGGAAAGAGAGGGCTGTTATGACCGACTTGTCTCTCCCACTGGCCATGGAAATCGTATGTCATTACGTTAATGAAGTCAAGATACTTGGATATTTCAGGAACATCGTATCTATAATTTAAATTCAATTTCCCAAATGAAGTTTATAACAATTTATTATATATGTTATTGGTACGTTATTATTAAGTCTTATGATATATCAACTTTTATTTTCATTTAACCGCTTAACGACCATGCCCGAGATATCTCGGGCATAGATGCCGTTTCGATTTTCCTATAAACGAGTTAACTCGGGCGCCGAAAATTTTAGGGATATTTAATACCATCGCTCGAAATATTGCTATTGAGAAAAAACAAAACCCAACTCGTCAATGTGGAGTATGTAGTAAACAACGTGATGCTCAGGGCAAGAAAATTCGTAGAGAAACCAGGTATTATTGTCCAGACTGTGATGTGTCTTTGTGTGTTACACCGTGTTTCAGATTGTACCATACCGTCAATGATAATTATAGATCGTAAAATATATTTACTTGATTTATACTTTAGCTCTTATTACCTATTATTACTTAGACGACAACAACATACATAAACTAAAATAATATTATACGATTATTCCATGATATTGACACTTTGTTTAAATGCGATGTAATACAATTTGCAATGAAAAGTTGATACCAGTCCGTTATATTATTACGGAAAAATTTCGAATATGCTGCAGCCAAAGTGAGGGACCAGAAACAAGGCACTTGGGACGAAAGGGGAGATCGCTCTCGCACCGCCTATCCCCGCCATGTCGGTCCTGGAAACCTGAGATCGACGAATGACAAACCGAAAGTAAAACACTCCTTTCGTCGTTCAGATGACGACGCAACGAATGTTCGGGTCTCTCTTGCCAATAGTGTGTCAAAATCGAAAATGCGTGAGGGAGAGGGATGTCCTTATCCGTCGCGCGAATCAGAGCAAATTATCCCCCAAGTGCCTTGTTTCTGGTCCATCAGTATACTTTCTTTGTTAAACGTTTTTCCTTAAATGATAATTCCAACATTAATTAAATATTAAACATATAACAAATGATCTTACCCAGCAGCAATAGCTTCGAAACTAGCAGGCACTGCAGCCGACAGGATTAATTTTGGTTGCCCAGAGCTTTTCGCTTCCCCTTCGAAAGCTAGCCTGAGTTCTTTCAATAGATTTACATACGCTGTTCGGTCATCGCCACCTCTACAAAAGTCATTATTTCAAAATTATGGGAATGATTAAATTGTCATATTGCATTCGATTGTATTACTTTCTAAAGTGTAGAATATACTGACTGTGTTTAAGTTTTACTTAAACATTTTTAACTTCAAACTTTTTCTTTCAATTAACACTATGCAGTAGAATGGTAATGAGTTTGGCACATTTAAATGGAAACACTAGATGTGCTGTGTTGGAAGAAAGGGAACAAAGTGAAGAAACGTTCCATTTTACAAGATAATCGTGAAATGTTGAACTAGTAGTATGTTATTGTAAATTTCAGTGTTTTCTTTAGCATAAGGAACCAGTTCACCAGTTTCATTCCGACGGTACATGTAATGTTAATGTCACATATTCTGAAATGAAGAATCCAGTCCGTAGCATTTTCGTGCAAGAGGGACGGCTACCACTGCTTGGGGGCTTTGGCGTCTTATTATTAGAAAAATGTATCGAAATAGCTCCCAAAACTTGTAGGCTGCTTGGCAGGTCAGAGTTTCTTCCCGGATCTGCGGCTTATAGTAGCAGATTGTTCTCGAAAACAGTGGTAGTTCAAGAAACTTGAAGTTGGACGTTAAATACGTATATACGGATATATCGCTGATGAACAGTGCACTTAACACTACCAGGCTTGTCTTTCTATGGTGATTGACCATTCAACAAGAATAAACATTCGCTTTGATTCATTTCCGTTTTTCTTCGGTAAGATAAAATACTAAATTTGTTATGGAGAATGAAGTATCAGAGGATGCCTAACTCACATCTAACCTAGGGTGATTGTCATCTGGGGAAAGTAGTTTGGTAAATAAAAGGGTTTTATCTGAAGATACTGGAACCTCTGATTCTAACAATAAGTTAGTGTTAAGTGATACGGACGAAATAGAGAAAACGACCAGATGCTACGTGAACGAAAAACAGACACTTAAAGCGAAAGCGGCACACGGCCTCATAGTCTTGGGAAAGCGAAACTCGAAGCTACGGCCTCACGGCCTTGGAAAAGTCCGGAAGTTTGGCCTTCGCGAACAGGGGCAAATAAGAACGTCGTTTTTCGCTTGAACGACGAAGGCGGCTACGAAAAGACAATGACAGGCGAAGCCTTTTTGAAGGGTCTCTGTCGTTTATAAACGACATATATGAAATGTTACGATGAGATTTTGCGGGAATCTTTACGGAGACTGTTATGTAGAGGATGGATAAAGTAAATTTAATTTAACAAGTAAGTTGTCATAAAAGGACACCGCGTTATTGAGTAGCAAATCAGCTAAAAATTGCGCCATTATATAATCTTCAAGAACAATATTATTTTAGTAGCTTATTGTTAGACTAACACCATTTAACGTGAATAAGTAAAAATAAATATACATTTGTATTATTGTACGGGAGGTATGATTAATACTTCGACTAAAAGTGATATTTGCTGCTCACAAAATACTGCAATTATGCTTCATGTAATCATGCAAGATTTGGCTACAACGCCGACGATACATGCATTTATCATATTTTTTATCTAAGCTGCTATCATAGTAGTTCTAAAAAATCATTTTTGATAAATATAAAGAAAATAATACACAGTGAACAAAATGGAACTCAAGTAGAAATTAAATTCTCTTTAACATTAAAAATGACATTGTAGTAGAATTTCCTGTTAGTAAAAGGAGAAAAGGGGTCAAAATAATATCTACAGTTGTCCGTCTGATTCAGAGTATGGAAGCGAAATAACAAACTTCACTACCTGCGATTAACTGTCTCCCAGTAACAGAAATTATCACTGTTGAGATAATTTAAGGAGGGAAGGTTTTGAAAGTTCCGTGTTTAATAAAATAGGCAGTTGGTGCAAAGCAAACAACCATTTTAGACTTGCTGTTTTTTAAATAAAATGTATAGGGTGTAAGACAAAAGAATCTACGAAGAATTTATGGAATAAGTAAAAATATTTCATTGCATTGTCCAATGAAAGTATGTATGATTATTTGCATTTGTGATGGCAAAGCTTTCAATATGTAAAATATTTAGAAACTTTTACCGTGGATACTCCCAGTCGACATCCAGGCCGTCGAATTTGTATTCTCTCAGAAAATCGATTGCTTCGTAGACAAACTGATTCATTCTAAACGTATTGCTCGTGAGTTCTTTAAACGGAGTCGAACCGAATGCCCATCCACCAATTGCCAATAATATCTATAAAGCAGAAGGGGTAATAACGATTACATAACGTAATGGGGATACGTTAAACTAAAAGTTTTTGGACGTTACAGATAATTACTTGTAAATGCAATAAAAACATTCATACTTTGCCTACAACAGCTTTAATAAATTTGGCTGTAAGAAAAACTCTTCCGAAATCTCTAAATTTCATAATTGATTAGATGTGAACATTTTCATTAAAAAAATAGCAAGGAATGCAAATAATAAAGCACAAACAGCAATGTGTTTCCTTTGTATTATAACTAATTTTTTGTGGTCATTTTTGAAGCTTCGAGTTATTTAATGAATAATTCTTAAAAATTGAAAAATGTCGATGATAACTGAAGAAAGAATAAGTCCTTTTACAGATGCTAGAAAAATTCACTTTAACATTCAATGCAAATGGACTCCTGCTTGTTATAATGCCTGGAATCACCAAAAGTGTAAAAACCTTAAATGATCGAAGCTCTGTAAAATACAATTTTTATGAAAAAAGTGTTGGCGGAAAAAACATACAGACATAACTGTACATTTTCTGGAGTATAAAATAAAAATACGAAAATGAAGTTAGAACTTCTCTTAATCCGTTCTTAAGATAGAATTACTGCAGAATGATTTAATTATGTACATTCTGATGCAATTTATCAAACACCTGCAACAATGTAAGTAAAAATGCGAAGGAAGGGTATATTTATCATTAGATATGCATACTCATTAATAAAAGAAACCGGTATGCACACCCGTCATTTATAGAAGTCTGACTGTAAATGTTGTCTTTTCTGGATTTACAGATATGAGACTATTTTAACATCTATTTCTGTTACGTTTCGGCTGGCAAAAAATCTGGTACCGACTTTAACACTCTATTTACCAAATCTCTTTCCTAATTTTTCGGTTTGCAAAAACCGAATATGTTAAAAGCCTCATTATGTTTGGAATAATTTTTCCTTCTTCGTTTCTTTTCCTCGACATTTTCTTGCACTTTCATGTTTCACTTACATTAACATTCCGCAGTTATCGTTTTCACTCGGTATAAGACTTAGCTTGACACTACAAAATTTATGTTGCAAAAATGTAAATAAAAACCTGAAAAACTGAATGCATAGCATGCATTAGATCATCAATTAACGTAATAATTCTTTAAACATTATTGCAAATTATTTTTCTGTGCGGTGATATTACAGATAATACTCAACATAATTTTAATTTTCATTGTTATTACTAACTATTTGTTGAATTAATGTCGTTAATAGATCTTATCTCACGCGTTTTATTAGTCAATGCAGTTAGAACAGTTATTTTTTGTATAGTAAACAGGATCATATTTTTTTTATTTTCACCTATCATCCTTTCTGATTTCATTCCACAGAAAACAATCCAATCGTTTTTCCTATTATTACATAAACGGCATCACGCATTATCAATTTCTAGAATTTCAACAGTCAATACTGACTATAAATTATTTTACTGCCAAAGTGTGTCAAGGAATCACCAACCGCTGTTGTATATATTTAAGGAATCATATATAGAGCGTGGAAAGAATGTCCTTTCCACTCGGTCGAAGCGGTCTCCCATTCCGATATCTCTTGTTATTAAATCAGAGATTTCTCCTACAGTGCTACGTTAACGTCCTACTATGCTCTATTGTAGAGTAAGAGAAGTTAAATATAACACGAGGTTCTACCCACTTTACAATTAGCTCATTATGAATTACGTTGTACATAGCTCCTTGTGCCGCGCAAAGCAAAAGGTATATAAATACATGTATGTAAATGAATAAAGGTAGTTTTCTCCTTTGCAAATACGTAGGATGTCACGTTCAATTTCTTTATCTGCGCTTCAAACTAAAAATGTTTATATATCTGTCATAATAAAAAAATTAAAAAAAACTTGTGACCTCTCTATTTCAATCTCTATTTATAATAATAATCAATAACAAACCCATATTAACTGTATAGAAGCGAGCCGAATAAATGAGTACTCTGCTTAAGTAGATGACAGTATCGAGTAACAAGTTGTAATTAAAATTGTGGACAATTTGACAACATGAAACGGGTACTTCACACTTATTATTCCTGTCCACTGAGTTCCCTGTACATTGTCTGCAATTACAGAACCTGAAAATTTGCTTTAATATTTGTTATATTTGTACGTTTATACTTAGTACTGGAATTTTCTATACCTTAATATCTGGATTTTTGTCGCGAAGAGCGATCAACCGATGATACATCTCTGCATCCTTATCGTTGCCTTCCACAAGCAAATTATTCTTTAATGTTGCAAACGCGTAAACTATGTGAGTGCAGAGTGTTGCGTCAATGTCTTCTGGCATAAATTTTCCGGCTCCTGGTCTTCTGTGAGACCAATTCGTCAAATAACAGATGGCTTGTGCTTCCCTTTCTGTAAAAATAGAGGGATGTATAAATTGAAAATCGTAATAGTAAAGGACGTTTAACAGAGGGCAATAGAAAAGAGGGGAAAAGAGTTTTAAGAAATTTAAATGTACAACTATTTACCTTAGAGGTGATACAAAAGTTATGAAAAATTAGCTTAACTTTAGAGTGACGATTAATCCAAAATATTTAAGAATATCAAATAAATATCTTCGGAAAAGAGAAATTGAGGAGAGAAAAGACTTGATCGATTTAACTATTCGTACTGTACAAGATAGACGTTGAAAATTGAAAAAGAAATAGCATTACAAATTTCAGGGATATTTAAAAAAATCCGAAACAAGCCATTTTGACAGACCTAGTGTTAAGATTCTCAATTTTCTCGTTAGTAAAATTCATCTTATCAATGTCTTATTATTAGTAGTTCTCGCATTACAATCTACGAAAAGAATAATCATCAAAGAAATGAGTCTGATAATTTATTATAGATTGATGTCCAACGTATCAAAAGAAACTCCTAATATTTTACAATAGAAATCTCAAGGCAGAGGAAGTTAGCGAAGTTTAGGAATCGGTAATCAGTTGATATTCTCACATAACAATTTTATGGTCTTTCAATACACTCGGTTGTATTATGATTTCAAAAAGACCAAGACAATTGTTACGATAAACTAAGTTTCACGAATGCCGAAACAAAAAACTTTAAGCTAATTTATTATAATTTCCCCATCATTTTCAGGGTACGTAATCGTGCATTTTCAATTCCTTAAAACATACAAAATTATGTACTGAACAAATTCGTTGTCAGCGAAGTAAAAAATGGGCCTATTTCTGCTATTTCTCTTATAATCGAAAATGTATCTATATAGAGATATATAGATTGCAACCTATGGTCTCCTACATGGTGCTCTCATAATTCTTTTATTGCTGATTTGGTTTAAATGTAGTATTTTGACAGTAGCACGAATTGTGACAGTGGAAATGACAATAAACATATTTTTCCGGTAATTAAAATTTTTGAAAGAATAATATAATTGCTCCGTATTCGTTTCATTGAAAATAAATTGTAATCAGTCTTTTTATGTACATAGATTGCTATGCTCTGTTATAGATCATTCCATTCTGTTGTTAATATTTGCAAAATTAACTAAAATATGGCAATTATGAGAATTTCGGTGCATTTTTTATAAAAAAAGGTCTACCTATATGGAACGTGTCTCTATTTGATAGCTAATAGGATTTAATTACCATTAACTGGAGTACTAATAACGAGCTGAGACGATGATTTCTGAGTTTTTTTTGCTTTGCTAAGAACGTCTGCAATTGGTATCTTATAAGGTTCCGGTTTCTTCAGAATACTCTCGGTGATAGTGCTAGCCACGGCACTCCAATCAACGTCTTTTGCGTTTACACCCCTGGAAATTCCTTGTAGTTCTTCTCTCATCGCGCTGATCAAAGGATACCTGACATTTCCACCGCAAACGGTGCCATTAAAGTCGTCCATGTCAACCGTCCACACCATTGCACCTCCATATCCCTTGTTCTTCAGCCAATCCATCTTATTTCTGATAGATTTTTCGTCGTCAAAACCGACCCACTGTTCGTTATACACCAGGTACGGCACTTTCATTTCGTCGTCCCAGACATATGACGCCCCGTTTTGCAGCATTTCACATATCTTTCGAACAATAAGCGAGGCATAAATAAGCTATTACATCGTACTATAAAATATTTAGTAAAATTCATATTTAACCCTTTTAGTGCCGGATACCGATATATCGTCATTAGCAACACTCCTTACGCCGATCATCATGAGATTATTATTTAGTTTGCTCATATAATATTGGTAATTTTATTGCAAATAATTGAGAATACATAAGTTATGCTCCATATTACGTTACTCTATATCAAACTATGACCAAATGATGATTCTTTTTATTTCTAACGACTGTCTACAGTCAGTAACCGACTTTTTATTTTTCCTAACATTGTTAGATAAATATTAATCTTACGATTTTCAACGGATATTGAAATAGGTTTGTCATTAATTCAACAAATTTTTCCAGTCGGCACTAAAAGGTTTAATGTCCATTATACGAATTTCATATTGCTTTTGTTACTTATTGTTTTCTTATTTAATTTATTCTCTAATATTTTGTTATTTCAATGATTAAATGTTTCTAATGACACAAATGATTATACGTATTAAGGCTTTTCTGAATTGGAATTTCTCAATAAGCGTCTTAAATGAAGAAATCCCTCACGATCACCTTCGAATCAATTCTAGTCATTGTTCTTGTCAGAAAGCGTTCGTTGAGCGATTTCGATACTGAAAAGTGAGTGAGACATAATACAAAAACAAGTGAATGGCATAGACTTTCCATTAACATAGTGCAAAAGAGAAACTTAAGTTGGCATTTTCATTCTTTGAACGTGATCTTATGCTTTGTAGAAAACGTGTGCAGTTAATATTATCGTTTAATTATTTAAATGCTTTGCTGCAATTTGCATTACGTTCCTTATTTACCTTTGCGTAAGCAATGTAGAAATATCTGCTATACAGTGGAATTTTTTTTTCAATGACAGAATATTTTAACAATTTATTTATATTCCGTATTTAATTGCATTTTGCACAATTAGCGCTAACTGAGAACATGAAAACTGGAAATTTGAGTGTAAAAAATTGCTATTAGCGATATAGTCTGCTGGTAATGAGGCTGGCCAATGTACATAAAAATGGTAAACAGCTTCTAATGTTCATATAAAGAAAATGTAATAACAATAGTTCCATTGCATATACTTTTCAGTTCATCTAATTTCCATTCTTCTAAATATTCCACAGATCCTTATTAAACTTTTAATTCATACACAAAACAGCAAAATTCATTGAAATTACAGTACTATACGACACAATACGATAAACTACAACCATTGCCTAGTAATTATTAATAATATTGTGACTTTAATGCACTACATTTTTCTACATACTAACATTGGTA
Organism: Cerceris ruficornis; assembly: GCA_963989415.1. Taxonomy (NCBI): domain Eukaryota; kingdom Metazoa; phylum Arthropoda; class Insecta; order Hymenoptera; family Crabronidae; genus Cerceris; species Cerceris ruficornis. Next base: position 14,284,159 of record OZ022528.1, read on the forward strand.
GAAAAAATATCGAAAGCGTATACTTTATTAGTGTTTTCCTAGCTTGTACTATCATTATATTTTGCTACTTCATATGTAATATGACATTTAACTTTTGAATGAAAATACCTCGTAATAGGCAAGGAAGCCAGACTCCTTTGTGTATTCTCCGGCCTTTCCTCCACCGCTAGCAGCTGAATGAACTCGGACATTTGCTGGATTCGAGAGGGTAAAAGATCTTCCATACGTCGGCATACCAATTATTAATTTTTCTTTCGGCGCGCCCAATCGTACCCACATAGAAGCAGCATTATCGACGCTCAGTTGCTTTTGCCATTCGGAATCCAAGGAAGAGGCATAAAGGGGTGCATTGTGTCCTGTTTCCCTCTCCCATTTACCGTGAAAGTCGTACGCCATTAAATTGATAAAATCCAGATAGCTGAAAGGGCAGTACATAGCACGCTTAAAGTTAGCGTTTAAGCTCTACCTTTTGAATCGCATTTTTCATTTCGATTTCTTCATTTTGATAGTAATGATATTGAAAAGCTAAACGGTCCGAAGTGATATTGAATTACTCGTAACGTATTCATTTAGTCATGAGTACCTTAAATGAATTCTATTTACGCATAAATGAACCTCTATAGACACCTCACTACTTCTAGGTGCATTGTAGCCTCGAATATAATAATTCTTAATTTACTGGAACAATGACAAATTATGTCGTAGCTTATCCTATCTTTTATAAAAAAATGCTGCTATAAACGTATAAATGCGTATTATAATTTCTCATAGTAAACTTTGTACGAATAAATTACACGTTCTACACAACTGTATACCCTGTTACGAATTATATTAGGGGGGCCGGAAAGTAATGTCGTTTCTCCAGATATTTTGCTCAAAAACCAATTGATTTTTATCGATCCGGCATTGAAAATTTGCACACTAGGTGACAAAAGGTTGTCGATAACGAGGATGATTACATCAATCATTAAAAATAACAATTTGTTACAAATTTATTTGTTTGACTTTAATGTAACAAAACGACATTAGTTTCTGGTCCCCCTAATATGTTACGAAATTGCACCCTCTCTATATGACATTGATTGCTAGAGGAATAGCAACGATTTTCGCATGGTAATAATAATATGTCAGCGAATTGAGCGTGAGCTGAGAGATCGGTCGGACGTGTACATACAAGTACAACTGCTATTTTTATAAACCCTAAGTTAATTTATTACGCCGCATCGCAACAATATAACAAAGAAATTTTTAAATTATCTGAATATATACAAAAAAGGCTTGGAGTGGGATATGTCTAATACATATAATATAAATAAGAGCATTTTTGATAAAACGTTTGAAGAACTTCTTAGAAAATTATTAGGTCATTTTGTACAGGTGGTAAGAAGCTAGAGAATGTAATGTAAAATATGTAACCGGGATATTTATTGTCCTACTAACAATAAGTATTCATTTTGTACGAGTTTCACGACCTCGTTTCTACCACATATTTATTTATATTATAGAAATTTGTTCTTGTTAGAATGTTCCATCCCAGAAACATTGTCATATGAGAATAAATTTTACGTAACATTCTGCTTGTTCAGCAAAGAACCCATTTTCGATTCGGATTATAAGCTGTTGACTTTTCTTGATTTTCGAATTTGCAAATTTTTTTTTCTTTCCAAATTCTGCGAAACGATCCGTGATAGCTTTTCATTTCTGTTGTAGCCAAATATTGACTATATCATATTATGGTGATTGTATTGAAAATTGTTAGAAAAATGATTTATCTTGCATATCGATATTTTTCGCAGGAATATATAGTATTACTTTTAAACACAGGTTTTTTCTTTGTGGTACGTTAATGTAATATGTAGCTGCAGCATGTTTCGTTCAAGTAGAAATCTTCGGTATCTCACGATTCATTAGACTCATATAGAAAAGGTTTTAATTAAAATTGTTTGAAGCAGAGTAAATTATTTATTCGCAACTCCAGTAGTGAGCGAGATTTTGAGATCAATTAAATTTTTTAAATAGAACCATACACGTGGGATCTGGAAATTTCGGGATCTGTACAATTTTGTGTGGGAGCATAACAACGCGTCAAAAGACTGGCGCGAGTCGTAAATAGGTGATAAATAGTTGGTCCCAAGAGATCATAAGAGACGGGCTTATTCTTTAAACATATTTTATTTTATTAGTTCAAATGGCTTTCTGATTTCGATCCTTTTAGAAGTCCTACATATAATTTTGAATACATCGATAGATGTACCTGGGTATTTTTTATGAAGAAACATTGCTCTTCTACATATGTCGAAAAATCATTTGTTTAGGACATCTTTCAATCGAAATATTTAAAGGCGTCGTAGTGTTAGTCATTTTTTCTTATGTTTTTTCGTCTTTAACTGCTGCGGCCGCTTTGCTTAAGATCTACCACCGCCGTTTTAAGTGGATTATGGACGTTAAAGCAAATGATAATTAAGAAAACTTTCTCATAGCCACCCAACGATCACAAGCATTTCCTTTATTGACCAAACGGTTGCGTCTTCCATTCCTTAAATGTAAGCGTAGAAGGTTATGATGCACGCGTTAAGCAACAATGCATCGCTAGTCAGACAACAGAGAGAATGCTTGTGCCTCTTTTCTGTTTCTCTTCGCGAAAGACGTTCCGTGGCGTTAAAACCAATTATAAATGACAGCCATGTGCCCAATCCCCAAAAAGTTACATTAACATATTTCCTCAATTAATCATTTTTCCATAATAGCAGATCAATCCTTTTTTACTCGTCATCTACTGGGAAGGTCATGGATCGAAATAGCTAAGCTTATTGATCTTCCGGGACCAGGAAGATTTAAAGTAATTAGGCTGACGCGGGTATCTGAATTTTTCTAGCAAATGCCCATTCGAAAACCTTTTTCCTCCACTCGAATATTTTTGAATGTATACAATTTTATTATAGATTTTCGAGAGATAAGTTTTACAAATCCGCAAATCGCACGGATCCCGAATGTTTGAAAAGTTGATTAACCGTGTGCGCGAATGAGAGCCCGAATTACTTTCTACACGACAGCCTTTTACCACATTTCTCTTTTCTCATTCCCCACTATCACCTGAGTGCGAATAGAGGAACCAATGTATTAAAAATTATTCTGTTCCATTCATAAAAATGAAATTGTCCAAAAAATGTTGCCAAAATATACCTTTGTTCATGCCAAACAATTGCGAAAACACCTTTTTCTTTATTTTCATGGTCCTGAAATATTTGATTATTTAAAGTTAAACGAAACATACTGTACATGTCTAGGAAAGATGTCAGTATGTTATAAATATGACAATCTTAATGTGGAGTTATCCATATGCGTCCTGTTGCTCGCAGGATCACTTCTACCAGATGGAATTCGATAAAAGGCATTCCCGAATGAAGTGAGCAAGTCCCAAAGTTGCAAGAAAATTAAGAAAATTATAATGACTGTTAGAAATAAAGCTTTCAGAATTTTGTTCATTCTTAAAGGAAAGTGAATAAAGTTGTTCGAATTCGCTGAAAGAAAAACTCGGTTCCGGGACATTACGTTTACATTTTTTCGAGATGGGACAAGTTGAACCTAACCTTTCGTGCGAAAGGATATCAACATTCTTATCTGACCCTACACGTTGCGAAGCATCGGCGGAAGGTCCTTACAAGTCGGGGCCGCAGAGAGGCTGTCCTAACTTTTATTTAGCGTTGAGCAAGCCCCTTTCCCTGCACTCGATCGTGGAGTTCGTGCACGCACAAGTAGATTTCTTCACAGTGTGCAAGTCGCAAAATTTTTTTTCGATTCAATCGACTTCTTTTGTACAGAATGACTCCTTAAACATGTACTTAAGTAATATTATAGTTCTCAGATTTTCTTTGAGAAGGATTTGCAGTGCGGGAAATTTTTACAATACATATTAAAGTTATGTGGGGTTTAAGGATTTGACATTCTTATGCCCATCCTTAATGATATTATAAAACAGTAACCTGTGACTCCTAGACAAATATTTTCTTAAATTAGAAAAAGGGAATCATTGATAACGAAAGCCAAACTTGCTTTAAAGTAGATGGAATCAGTTTCTCTAGACCTTTAAATCTATGCAAGCACTGTTTTCGCATAATTTTTCAACTTGGTATTATAAAAGAGTAAAGGGGAAATTTCGAAATTCGTTGATAAAGCATATGGAACATCTATTAGGTACTTTGCCCTAATTAATAATTACAAAAGCCGCAAATTTAATTTTAAGTTACGTTTCCATTTACATATCTTGTTATCGTCTATCGCTATGGAAAGCAATTTTGTAAAATTTATTTAAAATCTTGCATAATTAGAGTGAAAGACCGCCTTAAACTTTTAAATGATTAACCTGCGTTGTATTATTTTAAAAATTGGCATTACCTTGCAACAGCGGGAACGTCGTATCCGCTCTTGACATTATCTGGACCGACTGGTACCGCCGCGGTCAGAAGGAGTCTCGGCATCTTCTTCTCCTGTGCCTCCGCTTCGAAAGCCTCTCGAAGTTCTGGAAAAATTGCGTAATGACAAGGGTTAATCTGCAAGCGAAAATGTCAAGCATTCCAAGTGCCATTTTCTGAGCTCAGTTCAAGTCACCGATAACAATAATTTCCTTATCGAGATTGCTACGTCTGACATTTTTTTCCTTTAAGTTTACTTTATGCGCTGCCTCGAGGCTTCACTTACCCTTCAACAGAAGAACATAATTCTTCTTGTCGTCCCCTCCTTTCGGATATTCCCAGTCGATGTCAAGGCCATCGAAGTTTCTGTCTCGCAGGTACGGTATAGCGCTATAAATGAAGGTTTGTCGAGCGTATCTTGTCGAGGACACGTCCTTGAACTTCTGTGTGCCGAAGGACCAGCCACCTGGTTACCATTATGGTGAACATACAGGATTCATGAAATTACACCCTTTTTTTATTCTTAGAATTTGGAAAGAATTTATGCATAAGTCCTCGTTCTCCTAAAATTTTGTTATACAAGGGATTTCAATATACACCCAATTCTGTTTTACACGGTTTTGATTTAACACGGTCTAGAAAAAAAAATTGATTCCGTTTTTACACGATTTCATGTGATTTAGCACGATTATAAAATCTAAAATATTCTTAAAATAAATTTATTTTAACTGTTTTTTACAGGGTTGAAGGATATGGAACTAATCCCCTTTTTTCTATGTATGTACTTCTTGTCTTTTTTTACACGGTTTTGTCTGGAACGTATCTACCGTGTAAAAACAGAATTAGGTGTAATTATAAATCAAATTTTGGAGAAGGATGTTGAAACAGAAAATTTTTCCTTCTGTTCAAACGTTTCAACTATTACTTTTTCGTCTTTGTTTGATAGATTCACTTGAGATCAATCGGGTATCAGTCGTAAAAAATCTCTTTAGAAACTTACGAATAATTACAGAGGAAACTTCCATAACTTGTTTATAGCTCTTCGACAAAATTTACAGCCATCAATTCGCATATTTCATTAAATAAGATGTGCGAATATGAAACGACATATTGAAACTACAATGTATTATGAAAATATAGTAAAACAGCATGTAGTAAAAATTAATACGATCATGGTTTGCAATAGAAAAAGTTATTAATTTATATATTAACTTTCATGTATATATATTATATTGCACATTCATTGTTTCATAATAAATTCTTTCGTCGTATTTTGCGTTTTAATCAAGTCGTACTTGTTCAGGAGTGTATGCTTTTAAGTAGTAATTAACATTTACTTATTTTACAGTCTTGGAAAATAAAAACTGTGCTAATAGGAACATTCTTGTTCATTTCAGAAGTTATTCGGATTAGAAAAATAAGTGCTTCCGAAGGAGACGTGTCACACGTTTATATAACCGTTTGAGTGTAAGCAGAACGATCGCGCTTCTTCTGTTTCCTACCTGAAGTTGCCGAACTGGTCGACTTTTAGAGCCGATGACGCTTTTTGTTTGAACAATAAAGATATTTTAAAAGTATATGTCGGTTACAGCAGTATAAGTATAATGTAGATAATATCTTTAACCCTCTATAGTCCGAATTTTCCGTGGCATCTGAAGATCAGTTGCACATGAAACATTAAATTATAAAGAATTTCATGATCTTTAACATCTAAATTGTAATGTTTGGCAAAGTTAAAAAATTGACTTTGAAGAATAAAAGCTTAGATTTGTCTTGTGTTACTTCAAAGTTACACGGTCCCATAGAGGATTAACTGACAAACAAAAAGAATTATTTACCGCTTAGGAGCAGGAAAACATTGAAATTTTGTTTTCTTGCATTCATCAATGTAAAGCGAAAGAAGTCTGATCGCGCTGCTTGGCATTTTTAGTCTATATTTTTGCAAAGACCCCTGACACTCATACGATTAATACTAGGAATTGATTCGTAATGCAAGCCTTGCCGTACAATAACCAGTGACAATCGTGATATGGTAAATTGGATAGGAAATTTTCGAGTTTTGCAAAACCTATCAAATTGAAAATATCCGTGAGACACGACATGATAAAATTATTTCTATAATGTTAATATTACGTTAAATTATACGATATATCAATAACCACTGATCAATTTTTATTTTTCCACTTTAATTCTGAATTATTGCGGAGACAGTCACAAAATAAATAGTACGGCAAGGGATTAATACGGAGTAGAAAGAACATTCGAATGGAGGTTCCATAAACTTACCGATCGCGAGAAGTACTTTCAAGGAAGGATTCCCTTTTTTCAAGTTCACGATTCTTTCGTAGAGACCGATTTTTCCGTCTTTCGTCTCGTCATTGGACTCAAAGCTTGTAAGTTTGTTTTTCTTCAGCCAGCCGAATGCAAAGATGACATGCGTGCATAAGTCAGGTTGAATGTCTTCTGGCATGAATTTGCCAATTTTCGTACGGTACTGAGACCAATTCGTATAATAACATACGAGCTACAATGGAAGACACGATATTTAAAACTTAATACGTAAACTGTGAAGAATACTTTGGCCTTACACTATGAAAGAAATATTTTAATTTTCTACAATAAGCAAATAAACATCTATGCAATATCGTATTCTGTCCAAACATAGTTCCACAAAGCAATATAAATAAAAAGGAACAACAAAGGGAAAGAATGAGTGAAAAGCGGTATTCTATTTTTATAATATAAGTACTTTGTGAAGTTACGTCACCCTTGCGAAGGTGCATTTCTTGCTGGATAGCTACTATTGATCTTTAAATTATCGTTACATTTTGTGCCAGTGTTTCTCAAACTGGGGGTCGCTTTCCTCTAGAGCAGTGATCCCGATGTTTTCCCGAGAATAAAAAAATTGTATACCCATCACATTTGTTAGAAATTTCTTTAAGTCAAATATTCCTTTAACTTTTTGCCAATATGTAATTTCTCTGAGTCGAAATGAACTTCGGGTAGCACTTTCTAATATAGAGCCAGATATAAAACGTATATGCTCATCAAAACAAGCTCAAGTATCTTATTAATAAATTAGTTATTATGTTTAAATTAACTTTGCTTAAATAGGCGTTAATAAATACCAAACAACAAACTTTATATTTTTAAAGAGGAAATTTTTTTATATATAATCTGCAACTATATATTTTTGTTCCTGTGTTGACGTACAATGCAAACTGCTTTATATGAAAACTTCAATAAAAGTAACTATCTACATACATAGAGCTGTTTTATTGTGTTTTTTATCTAATAAAAACATATACGTATTATTGTAATTTATATACTTGCAAGCTTTTACTTGTGGTGTGCCGTAGAAGATAAAAGGTTGCGAAGCACTGCTCTAGGGGACCACGAAGGAGTTACTTATGTTAGTTGAAATGTTGGGCTGGTTCAGCTAAAGCAGATGCACTAATCCCATTGGTTGCATATTTCATAACTAAAATTTGCTATTTTCTGACTAAATAATTGTTTGTTAAAAAATTTTTTTGGTAATAGTAGCCTATATGTTAATTGTAGGTCATTTTAAAGAGTCTGCGAGAAATCTAACAAATTGTAAAGACACCAACACGCAAAAAATCCTAAAAAAGTTTGCAAACTACTGTTTTATACTATTGTAGTATCGGATGTTACCGCAGCGTTTGTCTTTAAATTAACGTTGAGGAATAAGGACGATAGGGTGAAATTTTGGAGTAGATGACACGGTGGACGAAAAACAGACTCGGAGGAAAAGTGGTTCTCGAAGCTAACGGTTTTGCGAGTCTAGAAAAATCACCGAGTTCGGTCTATGTGCGCGGAGGACAAGTGCCGTCTTTTCTTCAGCGATGGTAACGTTGCCGGAAAGATAAAGGGAGGGGAAGTCCTTTAAGAAAGGACCCATAGACGAAGGACATGCGACGATGCGCGACACTTTACGCAGACAGGCTAATTTAACAAATAAGTTGTCGCGAATTGACAGCACGTTGTCGAGTACCGAATAAGTTAACAAATCCTAAATACTTTATAAAATGTACACAATTTATAAAAATATAAATCTTACAATTACTTAGACTATTCATTACTAGAGAATAATATTTTCGTTTTACAAGAATAAATGATAAATATCTGTTTAATGATTTGAATGAAAACAATAACAGTCGAAATAGTGTATAATTAGAAAGAAAAGTAATCAATGCTTGTAGACATCAAATTAACAATAAAAGATATATGTGAATACGTGTAAGTACGTAGATAACGAGACCGTTTTCCATGAATATAACGAAACGAATGACTTACTGAATTAAAATAGAAAAATGGTGTTCAACTTCGAACAAATTAATATTTCATTCTTTACTGACCATTTCATATTATATTCAGTTTAACGAATATTACGTTCTTCTTGGACTGTCTGTAGATACTGTTTGCAAAATATAAGATCGTTGTTATACCTACCTTGTAGTCATTCGTCTTGACAGTCTGTATTTCGTTCTTCTTATTCTTATTGGTGACACGATTTCGTGTGACCTTAAACCTGTTAACGCTGGCTGAAACCTCCTGATCATTGGAGACTGACGGTGTGGAAGTCGATGGCCTACGGAATCTCTTCCTCGCACCTGTCGACGTTAAAGTGATTTCCAAAATTATTTGTTGTCTCCTATACATCGCGCAACTTTCGATACTGGGGCATACACACACACACACACACACACACACACACATATTACACCATAAGTTGTGCATGCATTTTATACGAAACTTCGAGCAGTGCCTTTCACTCGTTAGAGGAATTACTCAGTTTTGCACTATCTTATGCACAACGTAATACGATCTCGAAATGCCCTTTACCACTCTTTGGTATACGTACGATAGTCGCTCGTGCGAGCAGTTCATTAATTTCGTATTTCTCCGACGATTATAAAAAACATCACCATTTCTGCTAGGAATATATATATATATATATATATATATATATATATATATTTTACAAAGCTACGAGTTCATGCTGTTTCAAGAAAGTTGAGGTTTATAGAAATTCACATTTTATGCGATGGCTACAATTACTGTCATTATGAAAATTTCTGTGCCTCGACCAACAAAATGATGTGTCTCTTGTATTTCGCAAATGAGAAAATTTAAATAATGCACGCTACAGATTTTACTATACAGGATTTCGAAACTCCTCTGTTTTCTCCTTGTACCTTCTTCATGAAGTGTATGTCGAAATAATTGGAACGTACCTTCTACGGTAATAAGTATCTGCACCTTTTATTCACGAAATTCGGGGATAAATCTCTAATAATAAATCTTAACGAGGCAAAGTACTTAATAATTCTACAAATTTTTATTCTATGGAAAAAAGCGTGTGCTATTTATACTACTGACGAATTTGCCTTGACCATTATTCCTCCATTTTAACACGTTGACTGCCATGAGGGTCACCGGTGGCCGGCATTATTGAATTCAATGCAATGTCATATAACTTTCAAATTGCAATATTTACGAATTTTGTAATATATTTTATATTTAAATGTAGGCGTTGAAAAGATAAAGTTCTGCTGAATATATATCCATCTGTGTCTTTGAAGTTTCTGCTTTGTAAAGATGTGATTTTAATAGAAAAAGTTTCACTTCTGAAGAAATGTTGAAACTAGCAAAATACCGGTGGCATTCAACGCGTTAAGTAAAGAAAAAAGGATATGATATCTTACGATAGAAAAAAAAAGGTTGTGATCTGTTGCAGCATATTGCGAGGTAGTTTTTTTAGTAAGTTGTACAACTGCAGTATACGTTTCTATAAAATTGTAAATGTTCCTTTTTAATCAATTGTACTGATAGGACATAACATGACAACTTACATACACAGTTATTAAGTCTGTTTTCATTCTAACAAAAATCCACTTCTCTAAAAATATGGTTTTTATAACGTAACAATTATCATTGTATATACAAATTAGTACTTGAGTCCGAATCGCTTTTCATGGAACAATTCGAGAAAGTTGACCTTTGAGAATGAATGGAAAGTAATGAATTACCTTCTGCGTTATCCAAAATGCCCAAAAGAAGAACAGTTAGGCAGACGAGCAGCAGGCACCTGATCGTTCTGCTGGTCGGCACCTGTAATGAAAGTGAAGGTTCAGCATCGTGGAATCTGATGTCGTGATTAGACTTCGACTTTAGACCAGAGGCGATACGTGAGGATAATAGATTTATTTTCATAGCAGAAAAGATACTTTTACCGTAGACACATTTATCGCTAGAATAGTTTCAATTGCTATGCAGATTTTATGTACAGTTAAAGATCAGCATTATATATCAATATTACGTACGATTGTATAACGCTAAAAAGACCAATAAGATATGCGAAATAAAAGCAAAATTGAGAATAAGTGGTACACGGTATGAACAAATTCAAATATATTTACACCTATCCCTCAATTTACATGGTTTTTAAAATAAGGTATTTAAAAAAAAATCTTTTATTTACTTTCATCTTCCGTTGAAAAAATTACTGAATTATGCATATTTTACTTTGTTTTGGATTTGCATGGTTTTCGTATCAAAATCCACGATTAGAATTTATACTATTTTCTAAGGGACCCATCTTCCGTGTAAATCGAGGGATAGGTGTATATAAAAAATTGTAATATCATGGAAAAGTGTCAAAATTATAATATTGTAACGATACAATGTATGCAGTCAGTTAAATAATATTGCGAATTACATATTTCTTTAAATTTTCTTTAGATTTTGCTTAATATCTTAGGTGGTTTTTAAATAGAAATTCGAAATTCTCTGCGTGCCTACTACAACTTTACGAATTTACCCTTTCGAAAGATGTGAAGAAGTTTCAAGACAAATAACGAATAAGGTCAAAATAACAACTGAATTTTAGAAAATATTTGTACGTATAATGATACTGTATTTGTTTTATAAATATCATGATAACACATTTCTCTAGCAAAATTCAAATTTAAATACTTGCAACTCCGTAATATAGCTGTATTCATAATGACTCCATTAAATATTTGCAATTTTCCAATTACACTGAACAGTTCATGTTTTAAATACACAGGCATTCTTACAACTGTATTTTATAACAAAAAAGACGTTAAAAAGACTTTATAAATTTTCATCTGCAAACGTAAAGTACGAGTATGTACATATTTTTGGAAACTAAAACTTTCAAATTTTAGCCGAGTTTATAAAATCAAATCGAAAAACTGGAAAGCTCTGACTTTTGCCAGTTGTAATTATTTCTTTGCGCGTGATTATTATTATACAGAATTTTATTTCGTGCATTATTCTTCTTTCTGATTGATCGCTCATTTAATTCATTAATAATAACAGGGGTTTCGACCTATAACAACAGAAAAAGTTAGAAATGCACATTAAAAAAAAACAACAATAATGTTTCAAGTATTTCAGGTATAGTTCTAAATAATTATAAAATTAAAAATTATATATAAGACAAAAGTTTTACTGATATGTATACTATTGTTGATGTAATTTGAGAAAATTGCACTGTTTAATGAATTGCTTTTGAAACTGTGACACATATAGTTAATACAGTATTATTATAGTAGAATATATAGTTATATATAGTTAATATTATCAAAAGATCGTCATTTCTATATTATTGGTACCATTTTATTTTTACAAGTTATTTTATTGATGGCATACATTTCAACAATGTCCACGATTCCTTCGTTGAATATTGTTTGCATTGAACATATTTCTGATACATTTATTGCACCTCAGCATTTTAATAATTACTTGATTATGAGAATTAAACTATTGTAGAAAGTGCATATTTCTGTGTATTTGTTGTACACATTTTCGAAATCTGAAATTTTTTTTATTCCACAAATATAAAAAAATAAAAGTACTCTGTAAGCATTGAAACATGTCCTGTTTTGTATTTCGAAGAAATTTGTTATTTTATTTATAAATTCTTAGAAATATCCGCGTGAGTAAATTTTCACATTAAAATACATTTGTGCGTACTTCCATTCGAACGTTCCTTCATTTTTTTGTCGGCATAAATTAAAGAAATTTAAATGCGTCATTTTGATACAAAACGGGAAGTAGAGAAAGCCGGTTGTGGTTTCTTGATCAACTGTGAAACGAGTATTTGCTCACTATGAATTGAAAACTGAGAATCATTAACTTCCCTGTTTATACAAAATAAACGTCCTTTTTCATGGGAAACGAAAGATTGCCTAATCGGAAAAGGAACAGTACATCAAAATTCAAGGACACACTTACGGCATGCAGAAATTAATTTTAATAGATATCAATGAAGTAGAAACATTGCATGTTGTTCGAAAGTTAAAATGTGACGTTAAATGTGCTATTTGCGTGAGATATTACATAAAACGTAAACTGTACGTACAATGCGCACCTGTTCTGGTAAGAAACCAGGAGATACGTATGCACATGAGGATTGTAAAAAGTTTTGATTTCCATTGATGTGCTACAGATGTTTTACATAATACTTAAGCATTCCAATTCGTGATTTGTTCAAACATTATTAATATCTACCTCATTAATACAGATAGTTCGATGAAATAGATTCAGCATGTGCAAGAGAGTTCGTAGGGAAAAATGGATAAAGTATTTCTATGGTATGTGAAAAATTTAAATGGCGAAAGTAGTTTGCGGTCTGACAATCAATTCTCAGACAAATGCAGATAGTTCTGCAGCCATGAGAACAAGGATTACAAGAATGCCTTCTCGAGCAAAAATGTAATAAGTGAACGTAGCCATTGGCGTAGAAAGCCTTCGACAAAACATTTCGCTGCAGTTTAGCGAGCTGTTAAAAAGCGCGTATCGTGGAAACTGTGGTTGGTGGAAGAATAATAATGGTATGTACAATTCTGAGATACATGCTACATGTTGAGAAAAATGTGCTTGTTATATATCGTGGCGCGATCTGGCACAGCATCTGTTGCATACCAAGATGAGCTTGACAGAAAAATTAGTGTTAAATGAGAATATTATTATTTGTAAAATGATATGTAAAATGCAAACTTAACGCTTTAATTTTTAAAAAATACAAACCAATCTATTACCCGTAAACTTATGTTATAGTCATTTAAGAGGTCCAGTTTTATTGAAATGGAATGTAAAATTTCGGAGTATTTCATTGTACAATTAATTCGGTAATTATGATTTTGAAGGAACGTAAAATTTTCTTAAAAGTTGTTTTTGAGTGCTTTCGTGTTTACAATCGATTATGACGAACGATTAAACATTGGATTGCCAAAATTGTTATAAACTCCCTCTCGGAATGTCTATTTAAGAAGTATCTACATGCAATAACAAGTCAATTATCATCAAGGTGTAAAGTTTTTTTTACGCAAAGCACGCGAGCTTTCCTGAAAGAGTTTGCGTGTAAAAAAAACTAAAGTGACAGTATATTGTCTTTTGGATGCTGAAAATTATTTAATTACTAATAAGTGAACTGGTATCGCCTGTCGTCCTTCGTATTCTCTGATGTAATGTTCATCGTATTTTGTATTCTCTTTTTAATAGTTATCTATTTTTAATTCGCCCACAGTACACCAGGCGGCTGTCAACAGCTTATGGCGGATATAGGCTAGGAAATGTGAGGCAGTGGACACATTGCCACACAAGCATATCGTTTAATCGAATCTGTGAAGAAACTTAAGTGAAGCCTAGCCCACGTCTAACGAAAAAGTATGAAATATTTTTCGCAAATATGACAAAAGCTAAAATTATCTGAGGGTTATATGTATAAGAAAAAGTTTGCCTTAGAAAACGAATCACAATTGCGAGGCTTATACTAGGTATGGAGGTAAAGGCCCGGAATCGCAATTAGTAGGTCCGAATTCATATCCCCCTCCCACCTCTGAGAAATTTTTTTCATGCAATATGTATATTATGATCCCGATGGCAGAGGTACGTTTAAGCGATACAGGTAATTGTCTGGGTAGTGTGTGCGTTGTAACACGGCTTGAGAAATAACTTTATATCTGACACTGCATATAATTATATAATACACAGGCCACTTAAATATCTTTATAGCTGTAAGAATGTAATTCGTAAGAGTATTAGTTCAGTGATAGTTTACATACATCAATAAAGGAATTTTTTGTTTATTTTTTCCAGGTTTGGATTTCCCTCAATCACATACTGTTATTTATTTGTTTATCAACCTTGATTTTCAAAGCTTTATGCGATTTCAAAATTCTAATCGGATGCAACTGAAGAATAATAATAGTTCTGCATCTTTGCAATGGACTTGTTCCGAATGATTTAGAAAGTTTAGTAATTAAACTGTTTCTTTGTAAAAGAAGTTTAACTTATTTATCGAAAGACAAAGGTACATACATGAAATTACAGAAATGATTTACTTTCTGAAAACAAACATGTACATTATTGTAGATATCTATATTTTTCATACAATTGTTTAGAAATTCTGTTAATTACTAAGTTCTTTTGGATTTACGTCAGTGTTATCTCGTATTAGTGGCTAATATGCTCCTAAATAGTCTTTATTTTTCAATTAATGTTCCTCCAGGGGACAATGCCCCCTGCACATTAGTCCAACATGGACATAACTACAACATCGTTCAAAATCCTTTTTCTTAACCTATTAACCTATTGAATGGAATTAAAGTTTTTTATCCAATGAAAAACAGAAGCTGGATTAGTGCAAAAAATATTATAGCTTATTTCGCGAAGTTTATTGTTAGTTTGTTTTGATCGAAAGTGTTCTTCATTCCGTTTAAGATTTCTTTCATTCGCAATACGAAAGTCCTTCAAAATATTTTCTGAAAATGTAAATAAAAAATCAGTTAATTGAATAAATCGTTTTACTTTTCCAAATGTGCTCTAATGGTGAAAATGAATCTTAACAACTTTACTGCCGTGTCAATTAACTACGAATGTAACGGTCTAAATACTAATACTAACCGCGTTCGGAGAACTTTTTGAACTACCTTCGTATAATTGTATGCCCCTTCTGGGAGTAATTTATCATTTGATAACGTTATTTAATATATCTTCCATCATTTTTCACTTGCAGATTTTGTAAAGGCGTTACTTTCTCACATAATAATATAGTTTATTGGCAATTCTTGAATTACAATTACATAAATTATAAGTTTCTTTAAGCAAAATCCTCAACAATTATAATGTATATTTTCAAATAAATATACGTACTTCTAGATCTCATTTCAGGTTTTCTAATGCCGCTAAGGAAATATAATTTTAATTGTTTAACATTCGTAATATATAAATATGTAAATTTTTTGATTGTTGTCAAGGCCTATCGATAATTTCGTCAAACTTCATTAAAAAGTAAACTGATAAAAATATCATGCTGTTGATATACATATTCTAATATATTAAAAATTAATAGTTTAATTTATATTGTTTCATTATGTTACACCATGAATAAATTTTATTCTATTTTAAGAGTTACCCATTCAGTAAAATTAAAAAGAGAATGATAAATTAACTCGTAATTTTATATAACATTAATGTACAATAGATGGTAGATAAAAAAAATTACATAAAATTCTGACGGGAAGCACAAGTGGATTCTTGTCGAAAAATTTTATGTCAAATAGGAAAAATTGAAAAAATTAAAAAGGACATTTTATTTCGTGGTTCATCGAATATCATTAAAAGGAACATTTCGTAAGGACACTCAACGGATCTCTGAGGTTCGCAAGGTTAAGAACATTCCAGACTCGTGGACGGAATTACAAATTCACCTTCTTAAAAATCGCTCCTCGCGAATTCCTGTCAGCCGTGACCTCGAAAATAATCGCGTTCTTTTCTGCCATTTGTAATCGCAATTAATACACCCGTGTGTTGACAATATCGAAACATTTTCCTACAATACGTGTAACAGGATTATACATATCACATATTTTAACATTTCTTAACATATATATTTATATGTTTAGTTTACATCTGTATTCGTCGAGATACAATTTTCTATATGTCGATACGTATGGTATGAATACAAAAACATTAGAATTATACTTCCTGCGCATGTAATATACATACTTAAGTTTTTGTTAAATTTGTATACTCACACTTTCATTTTTGCTAAATAACCGTCTGAAAACTTTGTTCCGTCTTTTGTACTTGAAGATCTCCGACAATAAATCAGTTTTTTTTTCGTTACAACCTGTATATATAGAGATTTCCTGGGAATCAGCAGTTTGTATAGGAATTTCTACAAAAATCCTTGATAGTGAAACGACATAGGTATTATTCTTAATTTTCAAGGAGAAAAAGTCAATTCAACGATTGAAAAAGTATTGAAAAATGTACAAACTCCCGCAAACAGGTTTCCGATGGAAAATTTCTCAAAATTTCTCTTCGTTAAAACAAAACCAGTATAGGTAGATTCTCAATAATCCTGACTCATCTTCACACTGATTATTGTTTCGCAACGATAAAAGACAATGTCTGAAAAGAACTTTTCTGAAATATTTTCACTTTGCCGTTGTTCTCGTCACAATGAAGCTAATTACTGTTTCTCTTTATTCTGTTAATAATGCCGCACTACGTTCCTTAATGGCTGAGTTATCATGATTGCTAATTAACAAGATTTGCGGATATTAAGGAACAAAGATGCCGCGTACCCTTCCATGAGCGAGAAAATTTATGTGTGATTCAGTATTTAGTGCATGTGCATAAAACTACGTACTTCCGAGGCTTCTTTCTATTTACTCCTTTCAGTGCACAAACGTGTTTTAGTGTCTTTCTGTGCTGCGATTTTCTCTTTAAAAAGGAAACATGGCAGTGGTATGTAGCAGAAATGGAAGGCAATGTAGAATCAATAAATAAACGCTTACAAACCCTTCCTGCTTGATTTGTAGACATCTTCGTACTCCAAATACTGAATTACGTAACATATGATAGAAGAGACTACCATTTCTACTTGAGGACAAAACTGCATAATTTTACTACCGTGAGAGTTTTCTACAACTTTCATATTACAAAAGTTGCCTACACTTTTTGTACATATTTCTTATCAAATTAAAGGGAAATCAAGACTGTGTCTGTACGATAATATATTACATTTCATACCGACTTGTTAATTAATATTACCAAACATTATCCTTTCTATGATGTCATTATTATAATTTAGTGGTGATAAAAACTATCACCTAACAAAAATGGTACTAAAAAGGCGTTTTAAAATTGATTGATATAATTCGATTACCATCATGTATAATAGGTAGCATGTAGTTTCATTCTCATCTAGAACAGGATACCCACAAAAAATATCTACGTTTAACCATCTCCTATAACCAGTTTCTTTGAAGCAAACAAATCAGTTCTGGATACATTCTTCGTGATATTTATTTTGCTTTAATGATGACATTAGTGAAACGGTATTAACTACTCCTTAAGATTTACAAAACTAAAGATGTGAACAAGTTTTTAATTTTTCTTATGTTTTTATCTTATTATCAATCCTCAAATTTTATCTTCAATTTAGCAATACTATGCTTATTTCGCAACATTAACGTTTATTGTTCGATGATGTGAACCTCTTTTCAGAAATTTTAAGTTTGTCGATGTAGTATAAAAATTTGAATCGTATCTTCATATGACTCGTTATTTTTGAAAGTGTTATAAGTCTATTTTTGAGAAAAGTGTATTAACGTTAATTTTAGCTAAACATAGGTGTCTTCTGTTAGTATTTCAAGTGACAAAGTAAGTAAAATGAAATATCCTCGTGATCTGGTCCAAAAAGTTTGAACTGTTACATGTCATAGTATGAGAGCTTTTGTCCAACTCTCAAATATCTCAACATAAGAAGAAAGGGACTTGTATCAGTTTGAAATATAACGGCTTGTATCTTAATTCCAGTGCGCAACCTTTACGTTTGAATAGTACAACGAATGTATACGATAATACATACATTGATATGTTTATAGAAATAGTCAATTTCAAACAGTACGCCAGGACCGTGCACAACTGTAGTTAACAATGACTACAAGCATTCGTAGGTTACTGCACCATACTACTAACTAAAAAATGATAATTTAGAAGGAAACGTTTAATTGGTAATACTTCGATTTGCTTTCAGCTTGCATTTTCTTGCTAATATTTTTTGTACTTTATACAATAAAATCACGTTTGACGGTAAAAGATCCGAAAAGTACAAATACTTTCCGCGTCATGGGATGTGCCTACGAATACATCGACGAGAGGATAAACCGCGCGAGTGCGGTGAAATCATCGTACGTCGCGTCGGCTCTAGGCAAAACGAGACCAACGAGAGACCCCGTACGCAGAAGTGCACTATTGCAAGTCCCAGCGAGTTCCGATGGTGACTATTCGTAGCTATGCACAGGAGTGCAGAGAGAGGGCAAGATTTTTATGCTGGGCTTTTAGAACGGCTCCTTTTACCACGATGCATGACTTCTCGTGTTATATAGCTAGTCAAGTATCCGTGACTCGCGGCAGGACGATAATTTTCAACGTTCTCCTTACTCGTTCCTTGTCCGTGTTGAGCTTCAAAGTTCCATTCAGACGGAACTACAATTTTAGTTGAGCTCACCAACCAGTTAGAATTGTTCTACGAGCTTTCTCGAAATTCCTATTGTACGAAACAAAAGCGAATCCGTAACATTGTAAATTATATTTTCTAAAACGCTCATACGACATTCGGTGGTCACTCGCGTGCGGAAAGTAGTGAAGTTATTCACGCAAATGATCAGAGAGAAACGCTCTTTCACAGATTTATTGAGCGGAACTTTGTACAAACTTTGAGTAGACAATGATTCGATTTCGCTGAAAACCCTCTTGTCTTTTATTGCTTTTTTTCTGCAGATGCTTTAACATCCCGTTTGTGTTTTTGAGGCGAAATATGTCGGAAAAATTCTGATGCCTCATTCGTCTAATTGTTTTTTTTTACTTTTCAGAACTCGAGCGATCAATTATCCCGACCATTTCGTCGCTCGTTCTTTTCAGTAGACGCCGAACATACTTTCCCTCTATTTTAGAATCTCAGGAAAATATACGTTATTGTCTGCCGAGTAGCAAAAACGTCCGATTCCATTACATCAAACGGTCCAACTGGTAACGAAGAATCGGAAAAGGGGTTACTTTCTTCGGAGAAAAATGCAACTAATGGATTTCCTAACCCCTTCTCAAAACTCGCCCAGTGGAACGTCGGGAAACTTCCACAAACGGGGACATTGTTTTTATTCGTTGATTTATATTCTTGTATTCGTTCATTCATATATTCGTTGTCCACCAAACGTTCCTCCTTGTAAGCGTCGATTAAAATTCGTTAACTGTTCGTGAGAATGAAACGGTTTGTGTGCACGAGACGAATGGACAATCGTTCGGTCAATACCTTCATCACAATCAGAGTAGAACCTAAAACGGTCAAGGATCTTCGAATACAATTCTCCATTGGCTGAGAATCAATATCGAAATGAAAACGGATATTCTCATTGATTTTGTGGAATGTTCCTCACCCGCCGAAAGACGCTTCCGGATGTCGCAAAGAACTTCTAACGATTTCTGCGTAAATCGGAATTGAAAATATTGAATTCCAAAACCGCAGGAAGTTTTAAGATTATCCAAATTCATGAAAACAACGTTGGAACAACCAACTGCGATATTAATTCGTATACATTTCACTTTTGATATAAAGTAAGTTCTTTAAATACTTTCATACTTTCTTTATCATTTAAAAGGAAACTGATAACGTGTAACCTAATGCTGTCATTGGAGGGACAAATTCTAATCTTACGAATAGTGTTTTATTTTCCATAGAAAGTTAAGTGCTATATACGTTTATGTAGTAACTTCATCGATGACACATTTTTCATTCTTTACGTTTCGTTCTAGAACACCGACGTCGACCATCCGTGAAAATTTCTCTTGCGATCGCTTCTTCGTCCACATATATAGGTCTACTGTTCCAGATTTTCGAAAGCAGATACCTGCCGTCGTAATGCTACCTGTCGTAAACGAACACCTAATTGTCGATTCGCCGCAACGAGAGAAATCGATTCTCAAGATCGCCTATTAAGGGGAGAACGCAATTATTCTGTTGATTATATAGTCGACCAATATCGACCACAATAACTCGTGTTTCCTTTTTTCCTCTTCCTTTCTTCTTTTACCTTCTCCAGACGCTGAACCGATCGTTCCACTTCTTTCTCTGTGTTACGTAAAATATGATTTTGCGGAATTTCATAACTTTTAATCGCTTAATGAGTACGCCCATTAAACAATTTATCAGTTCTATGAAGAACATTTAACTTAGTCTTATTATTTACGTTATTGGTTAGATCGCTCCGTCTTATGGCAGTTAATACGTACACTTGTATAATTGCAAATGTTACTGTAATAACGCTCGTATTATCGAATCAGAAAATAAACGTATTATCTTCTCGTCCCGATCGTGTCAAATATTTTCCTAGGTAGTACATGTTCCAAAAAACAAAATTATTAGGAGTAAATTCTCGTATAGAAGGCATTTCTGCACGGTGTATTCATGAAACAGTATGATCTATATCTTACACATCTTTCTTCTATGTACACATCTTTCTAAATTAAAAAACAATGTTATTGTGTTTCAATTTATTATCGTTGAAAACATCAGATTAAGTTCATATTAATAAAAATATTTTTCCACTATTGCCACACAAGTTTATAATTAAATTATTAACAGACGTTCTGTTCTTGTTTCTCAGATTCCAAACAATCATATAAGTTCGTATCTGAACGGCCTGATTCCAGAACAACTGACATAGAGACAAGAGTTTATTGTCATAATTATCATCTGTGCAATCAACTAACCGATATTTGAGAATACTTTTCTATTTACATACTTTGTACGGCCTGCTTTCTTTTAACAACACGATGTGCAAAATTAATTTATGCACAATTGAACGAAAAAAGTCAAACGTTGGTTGCCATAACCAATATAAACAGAGTTGGTCCTTGAAATAACTCGAAGGTACCGATTGTGAGAGTATATTAACATTTGTCCAGTCGTTATGCGCAATTAAGGTAAAATAAAGAGTGCTTAATACACGATATTCATACCGTTCAAGATGATTACGGCACATACATGTGTGCAACAGCAGTTTTCGCGGGAAAGTGACATTTGTATTTTACGATTCACAAAATTATTTGCCCGCCAATATTCAAAAGAGTTTTGTTTTCAAACACATACAGATAAGAGTGAAATATTGGGTAATGGTATGACATTTTTACAGATGACAGCTTTCTTTACCACATGCATAGCCTTCTAAATTTAATGATATTAATGGCAAACATTTTTTCCGGCAGATGTTATTAATTTCTAATTGGATGTGACATGAAACTCATTAAGCAACGTAATAAACCAGAGGTTTTCTTGCTAGCGTTGTTATCTTATAAGTACTTGCAATTGTAAATTGTTTGTCCTGACAAAATCATGTTAATTTATTAAAGAATGAAAAATGGAAAACTCCACGGAATTGTGTTAGAGAAGTTTCGAGAAAAGAACGTTATCAGTAATTAAAGTAGAAACACCTTGATGGCCCGTCGACCTTTGGTATTCAAAAAAGATAGGCAACTCAAGCGAGGAATGAACAATATTGCCAATGAATTGTGTACAGTTTTTTTTGTCACTCACTTATTCTGGCATTGCAAAAAATTGCATTTCATCGAGTTAAAAGTAACGATTCAATCGTCAGAGATTTAATTCTCCAGCCACCGACTTGCCTCGGATCATCGAGTCTTAAATAAAACAATTTAATTAATAAATTAATAGCTTTCAATACTACAGAACACTTAACTTTAAGAAAAACTTTCTCGTAAATATTGCTTCACAAACGTTGTTTTATAATCGTGATGTGTATTAGTCATAGAAATAATAACGAACAAGTACATTTTACATTTAATACAATTAATTCGTCAATTCGTGCCGGGCGGGTCACAATAGGAGCGTAATTCTGTGATCGCGTGTTTTGATCGTGCCAGTAAGTTTATGAAGAGGAAACTGAAAGAGTGAAAGAAAGCGAGGGAAAGAAGGGGGAGGGTCTTTTATTTCTAGCGTCGGGAGGAAAGTACCGTAAAGTATGCTGAATTCGTTCACATCGACGTGAGGTCGCGTTTAGCTTTCTTTTCAATGATATGCCGTGTCCCTTTTTACGAATACTCTTTTCACCTTTTCTGTTGCTCTCATTTTTTTCGCGAAAATTGACAGGTCGCTCGTAATCCTCATGGAATATGTAATTAAAATGCCACAAAAAATAATAAGAACGCTGATTATACCATGATAAAACGATTCGATAGCGTCATAGCATAATATGTTATATTGTAATATTAATAAGACAGTTACGGGTATTAAAACATTATAATAATTAAGTCATGCCACACAGTGCTTTCTTGGTGGTATTCTCATTTCATCGTTATTCGTTTTCTGCTGTATAACATTTTAAAATTATATTCTTAGAACACGCTTGTCAATGTTTTCAAATCGTATGATTGTAATTATCTATTTACGAAGTAAAACTTTCTTTATGAATTAGCATTTTGTCTATCTTCGCCCAATGGATAACTTGCATCTTATTGGACATTCTAATGCAAACTAAATCTCGTGTATATCGTATAATATGATGTTCCTTTTTAAAGCCCATGCTTTATCTTCAAGATAAAACGAATATATTCTGAAGATAATTAAATTTCGTTAAAATTAATATAGGAAATTACGTTTATTTCTAATGTTACAAAATTTGTCTATAATTAAAAGTACTCACGATAGGATAAACAATTAAAGTATCACTATGAATTTGGTGAGCAATAATAAATTGGTCACGTCAGAAATAATGATTATCATTTTGTTTGATATGTATTTGACTTTAGGTATACATCAAATATATAAACAGTATTTACTTACGAATTATATTCATAAGGAGACAAATAGATACCTCAATAAATTGTTTAGCCGATGATATTCAAGAGATAATATGACTGAGAATTGTTTTTTCTCGGTTACCACATTCGCGGACACTTAAGCTTTTGTGGAGGAAATAACATATTAGCAATATGTTATGGCTTTCACTGGGACAGTACACTTCTACCTTTTAAAGTTTATATCTATTAATTGGCGGCATAGGTGGCTTCCCTTTTCTCGATGCATCAAAATTGAGTGGCATATAGCGTTTTGTCCCTATACGTGGTGTCTACATTTCTAAACTTCTTCGCGAATGTATTAATATTTAAAAGACATCACAGTATAAGATCACAGTCGTAAAAATTTTAATTACAGTTAGAAAATGAAGTCACGACAAACTAGGTATAATTACTAACAGTGTATTATCTGATGCATAATTGAACTATTTTTCTCCTACTTTGTATAACACGAAAGTATAGTAATGCGAAATAAACAAGGGTTACGTCTTATCCCATCTTCCCCTATTTAATTTCTTAAGTATTATTTGCATGAAGATCAATGGAATTGTCCGTTCTGATAAAAGTAGGTGCATATAAATTGTGACTTATGAGTTATAGCAGAAATTAAGAATTACATCAAAAGTAAACCATGAAAAGTATCTACAATTAGTTTAGATTACAACAGTTTTCTATAATCTTTATCGTATATAATTTATTTCGATAACTGGCATACGATAACATAACACAAATTCGGTATACTTATGAAGTTAAGGTATATGCACAGTTGTTAAAAAGAAAAACATATCTGCGAGAGAAATTTCTCGTTATTGTTGTATTTAACATACTTTCTACGTTTCCTGTCACACTTTTCTTTCTGCTTCTTCCGTTTTAATTAACGTTACATGATGACGTTTAATTACCAGTTTCACAGTAATTGATCAAACTTGAGATAGTGTCTCCTTTTAATGATCCATTATCGCACAGGTCAGGGGTCGGAAACTCACGGCCCTTTCACTAAAAATCTCTGGCTCTTCAGCCCCACCAAAATAATTTAATTTCGCCTTAAATACTTTCGTTTAAATATTGTAATTAACATTTACAGCACGATATTTGGCTATTTAGCTGTTTAAGACTCTTTGTAGAATTTACCACTTGAAATAAAAAAGTGACACTTTTTACTAAAAAAAGGTTGTCGAACCTTGGTGCATCAATTTGTGTTTTTACCTCATGTTAATCCTTTACACTCCTAAAATAACCTGTACTGTGAATTTGTAAATGACTTATTTCGTCCAATATTTTAAAATTAAAAAAAATTGGTGCAAGCACAGCATTTAAAAATTTTTGAAATTTCCAGTATGGCGGCTGTTTCTCGCCATATTATAACAAATGACTGCTGCAGCCGTTGTATTTAACAACACGATGCTCGAACCAGAAACACATTTTTCGTTTTTAATATTATTTTTAACCGGTAGCCTTCCTCATAATTGTCTATGAAATGTTTTAAATTTCAACACTTGGCAAGATTTTTTCACGGTTATTATTATATACCGCAGAGATCTAACCATAAGAAAAAGTATCTAGAGGTTTAGTATCTATTTATGGGGTTAGCCGTGAATTGTTTGACATGCAGAAAGAATAGTGCCAAATCGAAGTTCACAAAAATATGAAAGGTAGTAAAAAATTAATTCATCGCCATTTCTCCCGAAATTCTTGCTATCGTGGAATATACTCGTTATCATTGACAATATCACCGGATATGTTAAAAATTAAGAGAGATCAAAAATGCATCTTTTTGGAGGAAATGATCTGCAAAGTAAAGAATAAAAGATCGCTTTCGCGGTTATAGCTTTCACCTTGTTTCACGTCAAACATTAATTGCCGGTTAATAAATTTAAAGCCCCGTTTTAATCTCCATTGAAGATTTAAATCTGTCAGAAAATTCAAATTTCGGTGAAAGTTTGATGTATGGATAGTAGAATTTATATTTCTTCATTTTTAGCTTAGTAACTAGATCATTTAAGTTTAATTTCTCGTTATTTTCCATCCCAACTTAATTCTCATACATGACATAACAATGTAATTTAAAAAATTCTTGTTTTTCATGTATTCGTAGTTAAAACTTTTAATAAAATAAGCAAATGTTTTCGTTTTACAACAAATTATACTATGACAACTTATGTGTAAAATTTGACAAACAATGAATTATACATGAATTAATTCATTATTGAGTAAGTCAAAGGATAATGAAAAGTTATACATGTTTTCATATGGAAGAAACGTGTGCCGCGTCATAATTGTAAGTAATAGTTTAATCATCTTCATGAATGAAAACGTCATCAAATTGTAATGAAAGGGAAAATGTAATTTTGTCGGCAGTGATCGTTCGAACGAAATGAAAATCGAAGGTGAACTCAATCTCGTGTAAGGTCAAATAACAGAAAGATGGCTCGTCGTTTCGCGTCATTAAGGATCGGCGCCACGGCGTGCTCGCTGAACGAGGTGTTGTGCGGCACTTTGAGTAATTATTACGTCATCGTAGCGTGCACAAATTACCGTTAAAGCGTCAAGTACAAACGGTACAAACGGTAATCGTCGACTCTCATCCATATTTCTATAATTACGCTCGTGAATTTCAGAGAATCGTAGCTGAGAAGAATGATCTCTTGACTTTCATGGAACGTATTATTCGTTGAATTGTAGAGGCAGAAAACTGAAGCCGCTCATTTTTTATTTGCACTGACCAACGAGGTACGTTATGTTAATAGTGAATGTACCTTTCCTATTGTAAGACTTATTTCAAATGCATTAATACTCGTGCACTTTATGAGAAAAATGCATATTTATCCTGAAAATATCGTCTGCCGATTGTAAGAGCAACGGCAAGAAAAATTCATTTCTTAATTTCATTTTAAAATTATAACTATGTAACTATTATTTGATTTATATAGCTATGTTGTATTATTATTTGATTTATAAAATGTTAATCATAAAATTCTGTTCTTCTTTTATTATCGAAGTATTTTTGTATTGCCAAAGTGTTATAATGCTTTCAAAATAATATAATACATTACTCATTTTCCTACTTGTAGGTTATTAGTATCTTTTCCGGGAAGAGTTACAAGTTTAATCTTGTATCACCTGAACCGAATTTTTGTTGTGAAGCTTTTGTTTTACCATCTGGAGAAATAGATAGTGTCTATCGACGTTTCCAGAAAATTATATTATGTTTAAGTGTGTTTAAAGTGTATACAAATAAAAGTAATATCTTCATTTTTTTATCAACTTAATCAATGCTTTCACTTTTTCTTGGATGAATATATTCATGCTCGATACTTGCACCTAATGCATTTGAAAACAGCACGGAATAATATGTCAACAAGAACTACCTTTCACTCGGAACATTTTTATATTTCATTCATGTGCTTTGATTTAAAGCAAAAACTACAGCAATAAAGAAGAAATTCTAACAAAGAATATCAAATGAGCACGACCCGTTACTTGGTAAATAATAAAAATGTTCCACTCTTACTTCGTAATTACAGTGACCTTCTGCACCTGTGATGTTGCAACGAGAATAATTTCGTTTGCGAGTAACAGTTAAAACAAGATCTACCTCGCGTGAATTTCCTTCTCTGGGACATAGGGTATAGATTCTGATCTCGGGTGACTGCAGAGATTACAATGACGGTATTACAAGACGGTAGGTGAAATGAGGCTGAGAGGAGAAAGGAAGAGAAAAAAGTAGTGTTCAAGGAAAGAATAGTTACGGTCATGAAAGCAAAAAGAAACCCCGGTCTTTCGACAGGCGTGCAAATAAGTAAAGTTGAAGACGCGTCTCCGCTGTAACGACTGATAATATAAATTTGACAAAAGCGACCATTAATCTATCGGCCTATTCAAACTACGAAAGTGTGGTTTAAGCTGTTAAGCAGATAATTGGAACTCTGTTCCTGTGTGTGCGACGATGTCGTTCTTTGCACTTTTATTACTATAAGCACTAGTAGTACGTAAAGCACTTCCGTTAAATGAACTTCTCGGTTAATAGGTTAACACGAAGACGCTAATATCGAGAAGGAAAGTAGCATCGGCGCTTCGTTGTCGAAGAGGATATATATATACATATATTTATTTATGTACGTGCATTCTTACGAACTCCATAAGCGCGAACAAACGCGCTGAAAAGTATATTTTCACAGTAACTCAATTCAAATCTCATTATGGGAAAAGCTAGACAAGACAGGATCTCACGATAGTGACGTTGTTTCCCTCGGAATTGACCCAATTACAAATTTAATATTTTCAGCAATTGTTTACGTGGCAAATAATTGCCCCTTACTTCATTTAAAGGATACTTTTTAATCTTAAACGGAATGAAGGTTGTAAACAAATATATATTTGCATCGCAAATATCATCAATCCTCTCGGCTTACAATTAGTCTGTGGGTCTCGTAAAATGCTGTATCCGAATTAACGAATCCATCGTTAAATTAATGTCGTTCTATGATTGAAATAGTGATTAAAAGAAGTCGCTGTACTGTCGTCTAAGATTTACAAAAAGCAATAAATTTAACCAAAAAACAAGCTTTACAAGAAGTTCTAATATCTAATTTTCCGCATTAGTTGCATTTTTCAAACATTTCTATTATCACTGTAACATTTTTTTAGTTGAGTTTGGTAGTTAGACATTATTATGCACATGACCGTTATATCATACCTAAAAAATGCATTACTTCTTACTTGTATTACCATCCGCGAAATACTTTATAGGATACTTGAAAATATAAGTACTTTGCACCCACACGTTTCGTTTTTTATACGTATACTTGTGTATTTATAGTCAAATACATATGAAATAAAAAGCTTATCATTATCGCCGAGGTGTCCAATTTATTGTTATCCTCCTCGTCAATTTTTTTTCTTTTTTGAAATATTTATTTTGCAGTGAATACTTGTACGAGTTATAGAAATATTTTTTAATATTAAAAGTAAACGAAATTTTCGATTATTTTAAGAACAAATTCGCTCTAGATTGAAGAGAAAATAAAGACTTCAAAGAGCAACATTATATTATACGATATAAACGGAATTTAATTTCCATTGGAATATCTAATAAGGTGCACGTTATCCATTGGAGAAGGACAGACAGAATGCTAGTTCATATCGAAAAGTTTTACTTTGTAAATAGGTACTGACAATATTCTATCTTATACTATTTGCATTCTTACGGAGTATATTATAGTTACGCATTATAGTAATTCGTTTCAAAACATTCGGAAGAACGTTCTAAGAATATAACATTTTTATGTATTATAAAGCAGAATGCAAAAACGAAGAAATGAGAATATCTTCAAAAAAGCACTGCAGGGCATGACTTAATTATTATAATACTTGTACTATTCCTAACTGCCTTTTCAACATTACAATATAATATATTATGCTATGGCACTATCGCTTCGTTCTATCGAAAGAGTATTTGTAAAAAGAGTATTGAGAAAAGAGTATTTGTAAAAACGGAGACGGAATGTCGTTGAAAGGAAAGCTAAACGCGACCTCACGACGAGGTGAACGAATTCAGCATACTTTACGTTGCTTCTAATACCACTAAGATAAAATAATTTAACAGTTTTTTCAATTTTCGCCAAGATGCAAATTAATTAAAATATCATTCGTTAGTTATACATTCTCTAATTTATCATAAATTAAGCCCTTCTGGCACGGTTTAATCGTAAAAAGTTGTGAAATATCCATTTAACTTTTATCTAAAACAGCATATTTCATTTTATAATTCATACATATTGTTAATTAAAATTAAATTATTGATTTGGATAGAATTGCAATTCATTGTGGAATATCAAAAACGCTCCAATCACCTTGATCTTCAAAGTCTGCACTAACTTTATCCATTATAGTGTTTATTTCACAACACGTTTTTCCTTTAGTAAAAAATATATATATATATATATATATATATATATATATATATATATATATATATATATATATTGACCGATATTCACACTGTTTAAATAATTAAATCCGATCGACTAACAAAATTTAGCTGTGACGTCTATCAGTGGTTCTGACGGCAAACAATATGTGATAATGATCTGCGATATTTAACAAAGGTAATAAAATGGTATACACTATTGCCAGATTCAGTACGCTAGAAATTTGAAATTAAATTAATCATTATCATGTTCAACATTAACTTCAGTCACGTGACGAGTGTAGTTGGTCATTATACGGTAGGACACGAAAAACCAAGTTAAACCCGTCATTTTACCGTAAGGGGTTAATAGTGTAATTTATCTGTTTGAATTATGTTACATCATTAATGACTTTATTACAATTTAAACGTTACAAATTTAGTAAAATTATTAAGAGTAGGAAAAGTTAATGTTAAAATAAAAGAATCTATTATAAACTCGTAATTTTGTGGAAAAATTAATTTGACTAATAAAAAAAGTGACATATAGGAATTTAGAAAACGCGATTCATCCGAATTGCAAATGAATTACATAAACTTCTAAAGGGCAGCACAAGTTGATTCTTATTTAAAATCTTTGTCTGAAATCGGAAAGGTTGAAAGAAATCGTTGAGCGTAAACAAATACAGATATTATCATTCCTCTAATTTTGATATAACATTTATAACAAGGTAGAATTGTCATAATTATTATCATTTCAAAGCAACATCTGCGTTTTATAAAAGATGAGTGCACCCTTTATCAGAAGCTTATATATATGACCATTAATTCTTTAAGTTTTCGTAATAGTAACCTCATGCATTCAGGAACAACTAGCATATCATCTTCTAAAATCAATGCGGATATCAAGAAATCAATATATTCAAAGTTTGCTGAGAGTCAATCTGAATCAAATACTTCATTCACTTTTTTCTTGAAGATCAATTGAAGGATTTGAATCGATTAGAAATTTCTTTGCCTCGTTTGCAAAATGCTATAAGTCTGTAGATTTATCAAGTACTTTTTTTCTTGGTCACCCTTTGTATGTATGAATGCTTGAAAATTCAATCTGCAAGTGTAACAAGTCAGCTACGAGGTCCAAGGAGGCCGATGACCGAGTTTCGTGTCTTCGTCCCAATTCACCAACTTTGTGAAAAAATTGGAAACACGACATTTACAATTTCCTTTTACCGGCAATTTTCATCATTATGAAGCTGCCACAATGAGCTTTACAACAAGTGTCATACACAGAAAAAGTTCCAGTATTTTTAATAATTTTATAATTTCACACACTCAATGTAAACTTATAGGAACGGTGAATAGTACTTGTACACTTGATTCATTCAATTGATGTCAATTATTTTATCATATTTACATTAATTTGGGTTACACGTTTTCTAAACACTGAATGTACATTCCTTTGCGTCGTTAGTTTTCTTTTCATGGTTCGATGCTCTCAATTTTGCTCGCGAAATTCCTTTCGTGTAATATATAAACTGAGTAATTATTCAACCCTGAAAAAAAGATGGGATAACTTTCATATTTCAAAATATGGTACTGTCGGAAATGATCGTTTTATCACATATAAGCACATTATTTTATACGTTCCGAGTAAAATAGCAAAAAGTATACATTTTATAAATTAATAAAGCTCGTTAAAAACAATTAAAAATCACACGCATGATGCAAACATACACAAGTCCAAGATGCTTCATTTAATTTGATTTTACCGAATTGCGAATTACATAAAGGAAAAATTTTTAATATTACATTTGAACAGCAGTTTATTGATTTTTATTGTAAATATCTTCTAAAATCTATATACGAATTCTTGATACCTGTCGAAGACATTCATTAAAAAGTGATTGAAAGCTAGCAGATTTTCTAAAAAAAAAATACATCGCGAAAATGTATTAGCACATCTATTCAAGGGAATGCATACTAATTTGAACATTTATCACAAAAACAGAATTGAGCAATCAACAGTTCACGTCTTTCTGCATACATCATTTCCTTCTCATCGGGCTAAATTATATCTATTTGCGTCCATATTATTTGCACGATTTTGCCACTCATACTTATTGTTGTACACAGAGACCGAAATAACAGTTTATCACAATATTTAATAGAACGACCGATTTACCTTCTCCTCGGGTTCTTCGGTATCTTCCATACAACGTTTAGATTAATTCTACTTTCACGCTGCGTACAGCTGATATTGCAAAGCACGGTGCAATCTTGTTCCTCGCTTAATAGGAATAAATGTGCTTTAATTTGACGTTCATTAAAGTACGCAAATTGAATGAAAGATCGGCTCCTTCTTTCTCATCTCACGAAATGTGCCTGCAATGCGCCTTTTATCTGTTAGTACAGTCACCGACGCTCTCATGAAATGGTTTTAAGTATGTCCGCATTTAATCATATATACATAGGGTGCCTTAATTTCACGAGTCCAATTGATTATTATCTTGAACCGTAGTGCAGGTGAAAATCCATTGTTTAAAAAGAATTATGCGATTTACTTCGAAACCCGATGTGAAAGTATTTTACACTCCCCTGATTACATAATTATTAAATCTATTTTACGACCATTTCTAATAAGTATCAGTTAATCATACTTTTATGTTTTTGAATATTTACATATTCAATTTTGTTATTAAATACAATATTACATGCTTGGTTTCCGTATTGCTTAATGTCATTTGATTTTATCTCGTTGATAACATATCACGTTCTGCAATTTCATTGGTGCCAAAGTGTTACGTTTAATATGTATATATGAGCCATTTATTTTGAAAGTGGCATAATTCACTTTCTTATGAAATCGAGGTATTTAAGGCTTTGCATTTTAACGTGTTTAGATACATATATTGGTGCCAATTTTCGAAAAGGTTTACCTGTACTTGTTATCTTGAATACTTATATTTCTCTTAGTATAAATGATTTTGTATAACCATTGCAAAATCACCATTTTTCATTACGATAAAGTGACTTATGCCACTTTCAAAATAAACATGTTTGTTATACCGTTAACTAAAAAAAATTCTCTGTAGCAAAGTTTTAGCCATTTTCATCATACTGACTGCAAATATTATCAAAATAAAGAGATGCCGTGAAACTGTAAATGATATTATCAATAACTCATATAATGGCACTACTGTACAACTACTGTACTTGACCTCAATTTGCAACTCTTTCGCGAATTTTGCGGCTCGTTTCTTTTTGCAAATGTCCACCGATCCAAAGGTGTAGAACAACGCCTGTCGGGTCATGACAAATCATTTTGAAACACAGTATACCTACGTAGTATTATTGATCGGACTAAAAGAAAAGGTGGGAAACGAATATGCAAGGAATTTGAATAGATCGAAAATACAGACATTTAAGTCTTTTTTTAATTCTAACTTTTCAAATATTTATTAACTTTGTCTATATTTTATTTGGACGGTGAAAGTGCCACTTCGAAAATTAATATTGAAATATTGTTTGGTACGATAATATAATTATGCATTTACTGTACGTATAACAAGATAATATCAATAATACAAAATTAAAAGTCAAACAGTTGCTTATACAGGTCGAGATCTTTAACTCTCTAATGCAGGAAACGGTTGCCGGTACAAGAAGAAATCGCGCAATAATTTTTTAATTAAACAAACAGGTCTCTGCTAAGATCGTAAAGAGATTTGAAAATATATCTACAGCGTGCACATACATTAATTGTTTTAAACATACGTTAGATATTTTTAAAGTATTAAAAAGAATTATTCTTGAAGTTATTAAAAATAGTGGAGCGTAATTGTTCAGAATTGAATCAGAATCTTGTCGGTGGATATAACGCGAGAGGGAATTGTAAATCAGACAAATAAATAATCATCTCTAATCTTCATCTCTCATGAAGAATAAAACTTCCACTCTCGGAAAACTTATTGCCTTAGAAAAGGCTGTGAAATTGAAGAAGCAATGAACAACGACGATCGGAGCAGAAATCAAGATACCTCATAGTCCGGAGTGGACGCCTCTCTAATATAAAATAAATTATATACATACATATGTATTCAGTCTAATCAAGCTGACAATTATTACGAATCTCTGACATTGAAATTCGAGGCCCACAGAACTTATTACTCTCAGGAACCCAGTTCATATAACACCATTAAAGGTATACTAACGTAGTACATACAAGACTTATATAAGACACAACTTGTCGTACCTATTGGCAAGACGGCGGAGGTGAGTGCATTTTAACCTGGAAACGACCTGCTTGGACAAAAAGTCTGCTCTAACGAACTCAGAGCTGAATTGGTCCGTCCGGTCGTTCCTCGTATTCCTCACCATCGGTATTTCTGTGTGGTACTCCGTACGCGGTTGTATCAATTCGTTTTCAGGCTACGCACGTTTGCAAACCGTTTTCACCTGACTTCCGCCGGAGGGGCCTTTGGAGTTGCCTCGAGTCAGGCTTATGAAACTTTCAGCAGTTTCCTGTACGGGAAACATACTCGATTGCTAGGATTTTATCTTTCCATAGGATTCCATCGTGCCAATAAGATTATCCGTTTGTATTTTTGAAGAAGACATAGTTTCTCTATAGCTTTTATAAATTTTTCAATTTCGTCGAATCGTTTTAATACGTTACTCGATAGTCTACGAAAAAGTGTGTCAACATGAATAGATGTTAAATGGGATTAGACTTAAGACAAATTTATGTATGGTCGTAATGAAAAAGTATTTATTTATACGTAATTGTACTCACACATTATTGCCTTTTTAAGTTTTTTATCTTCGAACAGCAAATGTATGTATTGTTTATTATGACAAAAAGGGAAATCTATAAAGTTTATCATCGTTTATCATTCATTTAATGTTAAATGATTAATTATTTACGTGCTGCTGAGATGTAAAGACAAATGCAGCTTTATTTTTGTTAATGAAGAATTTACGTAAAAACAACATTAATGGCGACTATTAAAATAAAGAGTTATTTTTTTCAAATAAAATTTTGGAATTTTAATATCCGGCTTATCTAATCAATGAGGTACCAAAAGGTCTATAACCTTTTTTATTAAAGAATTCATTCTAATGAATATGTATTTCTTCTGTATCTTTAAAGTATTTTTCATCAAGAGAATTTTGCAATATACAAAATAAAAAATTGGATGGTGCCAGTTGCGGTGAATATAGTGGGTGGGGTGAAACATCCCAATCAAATTGCATAAGTGTTTGTCGAGTTTTTAAGAATCTTTGTAGTTCTGCGTTATCTTGGTGGAAGACAATTCCTTTTCTGGATACAAGTGAAGGTCGTTTTTCTTCCATTGTTGTTTTTAAGTGATGCAATTGTTCGCAATACGTTTCGGAACTGACGATCTGATAATTTGGGAGGAGTTTATAATAAAAAATTCCATCATAATCCTATCAAATCCTAAGCAACAATTTTTTGATGTGTACTTCAAGTTTGACCGTTGTTAATGATCTTTTTCTGGGTTAGACCATTGCGTTCTTCGTCTTATATTATAAAAAACTATCCATTTTTCATCACCAGCGATGTTGTTTTAAAAAAGGATGGACTTTTTACCGCTTTAATAGTTAATTACCTTCTTCTTTTCGGAAATGAGAAATAATTAGACGATGAAAAAACCGAAGAAGAATGGGCTACAACTGAACGGAAAACGTCTTCAGTTTGTATCTAACGTAGTATATGATCAGTAATAGTCTAAATAAGCAATAGTATAGAATAATATCACCAAAAAAACCAGTCGCGATCGACGCAAAACAGATATTTAGTCAACCTAATATAATAGATAAATCGTAACAGACAAATAGTATTATTTAATTGAAAAAGCAGTTGCTTTGTTTGATAGTTATCCTGCATTTATTGAAAGAAACAGCAAATTCAATTTTTTTCCATTAATTTGATCTTCGGATTACATTTCCTATAAGTATAACATCTGAAAAGTATCTGTATCTCTTAAATCGTTGCGCATAGTATACTATCCGTACCCGCATGATGGTTTTACTACTGCAAATATTGTTTACTGATAAGCAAAATCATAAAATCCATATTATAATGCTCTACATATTTAAAGAATTATAATCAGTATGATAACTCTTGATTTTAGAGTAATCATATTAATCTTACAGTAATTATGCATAAAGTGTGGTTTTATACAACTGGGGTACCAAAATCTTTACCCAGCTGCGATATCACATCGCTATACGTTTTATATGACATTTGTCCGTGATGGTAAAAAAGTGGGTTCGACATCACATATATACGGCACTTGTAGCTACTTAGTTATAACTAGTTTTCCAAGCTACATATAGCTGTGAGCGCTGAATACATACATAACGTTCACAACTAAAAGGTTATATACATTTTTAAAGAAAAAATGACATTTATTAATTTCCGTGATTTTCATACGTTCCCTTACCCTCGTATAAGATCTTTCTACATATTGTATGTTTACAGCAATATTTACAAATAGATTTCATCCAACTTAAGGCTTGCCTTTGTATAAAATTTATTGTTTAAAATAAGTAACAATTTGCGTTGAAAAGAAATGATTTTCGCAATTTAAAGTTTTATAATAAGGAATGAATTGTAATATTTTCATTTAAGCTACAAGTAATACATAACAGAACCGATCGTGCAATTACACTTTTCTATAACCTTTATTCCATCCTGAACCCATTTGCATCATAACTCTAAATACAGCAGAAGACCCGCAGTACCGTGCATTTCCGCGCGCAGCAGTTTAACATTGTACAGGGCGGAATATTCCGCAGCTGGTGCTAAAAAACGCTCGTCATCCGCGGAATGATCGGCCTACGGATGCAAATGGGTTGAAAGAAGTTGCAATAAAGTCCTTAGGGTCTTTTCTGACCCATAGTCTATTTTCTATTAAAAAACAAGTTTTTTTTACTCTTTTTTTATGACAACTTTAATGAGAACAATATATATGCACTTTGTGTAATTTGTCTCGATTTGAGTCAAATTAAATCTCAATTTGTGTCAATAAATATCCCAGAGAATGGTGAAGGTTAATATATCTTGGAGTTTATTCTAAAGTAGACTTTCGCATTTTTATTTGGTATTAAAAAAAACAGCTTATCATTTCCTGCAATGTCATTTGCGAACCAGACCCACTCATTGGAACACTCAACAATCTAAAATTACATTACGATCTATGCCCTCCAACGACGATATCATACTTTCTTGTGCATTCGTCTGATACTTTCCTCGGTGCATGCAGTACAGCCCGAACAACAACGAGTTTTTCTCCAACCGAGAAATGCCTTTATCTAGTCTTAAATTTCCCACAACGAAATTCTATACGTAACACACATGCACTTCCACGTACCATTACGTCCAGCCTTGCCGGGGAAAAAAATATTCGGTAGAAAGCAACTGGAATCCGGTCGAATTTCTATTGGAGTCCGCGAGTCCAACCCCA
The DNA here is from genome assembly GCA_963989415.1 of Cerceris ruficornis. NCBI lineage: Eukaryota > Metazoa > Arthropoda > Insecta > Hymenoptera > Crabronidae > Cerceris > Cerceris ruficornis. The sequence goes on from OZ022528.1 coordinate 14,320,908, forward strand.
TCCGGTATATGTACGTTCACTCGTCGAGACCGAATACACGCCGGTTGCTCCTTGTCGTACAACTACCAGATAACTCTTGTTAAAATAAGTGTTAGAAGTAAACTATTTTCTTCTGTGACCAGTTGCAGACTATGCGCATCTCGTACAGCATACCTTGTCAGATTTGTGCCACTAACACGAAATTTCTAAATTTCAAGATTTCTTTTGCAAGCAAAGCCACCGCCGAGGCATTTTCTTTTTCTTTTTCAGATTTCTCTTTCGTACTTTTTACTTTATTATATTATTTATTTAATAATTTGCACGTTTAAACGAAAACAGAAGAACGTGGAAATCAAACGTGTGATGTGTGTGCAGGAGAAACTTTGAAAAGTTTCAAGATGATATCGTTATCGTGAATTCCTAAAAGCGAAACTGCTAGCACGATAAATTCAGTAGTCACGTAGAAGTATTTTTAATCGAACTTCTCATTATTAGTTTTTAGGTATCCACTTATGTGATCGAATGCAAGTGTAACTCAAGATACTTATAAAAATACAGCATGCTTCCTCGAAATGTTTAGGGCACGAAGAATATATCAGAACAAAAAATATTTTGTAAATATCAGTGTGCAAATCAATTGCAAATTAACTGTCGGAGCATTAATGTCGTATCTCTAAATGCCAAAATGTTGCCGTAAGCATAGTTAGTGTAAATCAGGTTTCCGGCAGTTTCACCGATCGGTGTCATTGAACAAAATCAACTTTTCTGTTTCTTTACCGTTACACGGCTGGTGGTACGATTAGTGACTGCCAAAGACGTTCATTAATAATTCAGCACAATTTATTGTATCCGACAAAATTCGATAGAATTCCACTGATTTTAAACAATAAAAAAAGATTTTACAGATTTGGAATTATACGTGATTCCGTGAATTCCAAATTTAGTACAGTTATTAAGTCTTGCTGATTTCGTCGAACGAGTGACAGATCGTTTCTTTTCGACATAACTGAAAGAAACGAATAAATTATAAACTGTTTCTTTGTTAGAGCATAAAACGTGTCATGAAAGCAGCATTGAATGTACCAAAACACCTGGACGAAGTTTCCTCACTGTCAATTTTTGTAATTTGGTAAAAAGAATTTAAACTGAAATTTAAGGATATAAATACTAATACTACTATATAAGTATATAAATACTAATACTATTCAACGTTCCGTAACTACAAAGCATGGAAAGGTACGAATAAATTATTTCAATGACAAAATCCGCAAGTGTAGTTTCTGATCATCATGCGGAAACTCGAATTGTTAACGAAAAACAGGTGAACATGGCGTGAGTAGCTGCCAATGTAATTCATCCCAGAATGAGAATTTCGTCGATTCTGATTCTTTCTTTCATTAAAAATTGCTCGCCAAACGTACACGAACCTTTTTAAAATTTTCTTAAAAATTAGATTTCGTTTAAAAATTCCCTTCAATTCAATCACTTATACCATCTATGTATATCAGAATGTGAGTTTTATCTCCAAATTCCGTAGGAAACTGTATTAATACTTATAAAGTTTTCAATGAATGGAAGGTTACACAATGACTATAATGCATATCGTTTACGTATTTATTTACCCGTTTAACCTCATTCGTATATTCCAAATCGAAAGAGCACAGTACCTTACTCGTGTTTACTACAAATATCCCCGCTCTATCGCTGCGATCACTTAAATCCTTCGCGAGAGGATTACGCTCACGTTCTCGACAAACTTGTCAAAATTTTGTTTTCCTTTTCCTCCCTGTCGTAGGTTTTGTTTAACAATTTATTTGACAATGGAAAAATTCGTTGACGAGGTCATCGTACGACAAAAGTGAGAGGTCTCGGGAAACTCGGAAGGACAGAACAAGTTCTCGACACTTGGAGCGGCGAATTGGTCTTTGGGTAGATGCAAGAAAGTACAGGATTCTTCCTGTTCGATCGGCCAAGGAATATACGTTAAATCCACGGCCTGTCACGTATTTTTAAGGATGTAAAACTGAAATATGGCTAATACGTGGGTTTTTCTTGCAAATTGAAGATTATCTTATACCAATTTTATAGTTCGCTCAACGATACCTCGGATATACCAGCCAATTTATCGAGTTACTACACATGTTTTGTGAGAAAAATATAGTATTAAAATTAGGCAAAGATTAGTCACTCTGTTGGCTGTTGATCTGCGGTGATTAATTTTTATCCGGTAATGTGTAATGGTAAAATATAATTATTACTACATTCTATCAGCACTATTCAGCTACTGATATGTTCGCAGAAATTTACGTTTGCATAGTTCTGGAAAATAGGATTTTAAGCCGACATAAATGAATTAATGAACATAATTTGAAAAAGGTACCGCTTGGAGGTAATTCAGTTGGTTGTTGTGACAACATTCACTCGGCAGATGTATTAAATAATATTTGAATAAGGGCATTATTCTCAATTTGAACTTAAATCGTGTGTACTGATTGTCTATACTATTCTTGATACTAATAAACAATTACCTTAATTACATTCGCTAGAAAATCGATGATACGCAAGTACAAATCCCTTCCCAGATGCGGCACCATCAATTCTCAATATTTATTAATAGAAATTAAAATGACGTGATACTAAGAATTGCAACTCCGCAAAAAATATATGTTCTAATACTTCCTATCTCAGTTTATTTCTATAATGTTGGGTTATTTCAGCATTTAACAATATCATTGTGTAGAGGTTGTAAGCAAAATTTAAATAGTTACTTTTCGAGAACGGTGTATATGCGAGCATATATTAGATTAATTATGAAGATTTCCTGTGCAGTATTTCGATAATAAATGCTATCTATAGTTATTCTAGAGTCTCTATCATAACACTTTTACTTTGAAATATGATTTTAGTCTAATATTTTGTGCGGTACGCGTGGAAAGATAAGAGAACAAGAATGACACAACCGTGTTGCGATCTCGATGTCTGTTTTAATCCTTTTCGAATCGATCTCTTTTCAGACCGGTTCCACGGTGGTCTTGCATGAATCCACGCGTGATGTAATATCGTTCGAATGAAAAATAAGACGAGTTTGAAAACGAAGCCGACTTGAATAAAAAATTTCAAAGGACATCCAGATCAATATTTCGAGTACACTTTTCACGCGTTCCGAGTGTCAAAGGATATTCAAATCAATACTGATACATTGTGATCTTTCGAAATTCTACGGAAGAATTTATAATCCATAGTACGATCAACCAGCTGTCAATGTTTTGTAATGGAATTACGATAAATATTAAGATCAAGCTCTGGAAATTGGACGCCGGTACTTACGAGGATAGTTCGAGCGCAGAAATTTTTACAAAAACGACAAAACCGATAAAACGTCGATTCTTCCGGAAAATTTCCCTCTTCTTCAAAAAAATTATTTTGGCAATATATTGAAATGTCGTAAGTCAATACGATTACTGGGGAAAGAAACGAAAAGAAACTACAGCTATTGAGAGATGCAAATTTAAAATTGGGAAAACGCACGGTGTAACATACGGTATGACACTCTAACAAATAGTTGTTATGTTACATGTCGTGACACTGTAAGTTTTGTGTTATTAAATGTCTACTTACCATGATTCTACTTGTTGCTCAGGAAATAGTAACCCTCCGTAGAAAGTAGCACCGTCAGAAGATAAGAAACGAGAGGCAAGAAAACTTGGAGCGTGTTTTGTGAAAAAATACGAACAAATGGGAGAAAATACAAACGACGCGAAAGAACTCTATTATAAAATGAACAAAATGTGCTGATATGAATCAATGATCGAAGATTCGCCGCCGCATGATCGAGGAACTGTCACTGACAGCAGTTCGGGAAACACTGACCCGTAGTGAACGAGAACCTACTGTCATTCTCTCTCTTTCTCTTTTCTCTCTGTCTCTCTTTCTCTCTCTCTCACTCTCTCTCGCTCTCTCTCCCTTCCTCTATTACGATCTCTCTTTGCATTCGTTCACTATCTTTATCTTTCACTTCCCTTAGATTCTTTTATAAAGGAAAACGTCCACACACTATACTCGTTTAGAGTTATCATGCACTCGAATTTGTACATTTTTTTCTATCAAATGACAGCTTGAAATAAGCTAGAACACCGTTGTAATGCTAAGCTTTAATATCGGAATACGCTTTCTCATATCGGAATGGATGTTTCTGCAGTTTACTTCAGAATTCTCAGTTTACTTCTCAGAAGTCGATATATTTTACCCCGAATTTTCATTTATTGTTTTCTATGATATTTCGGATTTAGTAGGAAATTTACACTGTAGTTGTTTACAAACTATGATTACAGATAACAATAATATCGTTAAAATCCATACAAACTAATTGTATGAATTAACAGAAGCATTTTAATAATTGTTTAATTATGTTCTACATGAAACAGAGAGCATTGTATTGCAGTCTACAGTCATACTTTATACAAATAGTTAACAATGAATCTTAATTTATACGTAAACGAATGCCACTGTTCCTTCGACTTAAACGATATACATTCTTATATAAAACGTTGAATTTCTTTATTCATATCGTTCTCCTTAAAATGTGGAGTGGTCATTCTTTGTAGAGTGGAGTTATTCTTACCAGTATAATTCAACGACGTCTTCTACGAGCTGAAATAACAAGAATTTGATGCAAATATTTGACCAAAGACGTCTTATTAACATATTAGAGAATTTCTGAGTTACGTTGTAAAAAAGTACAATTTCATTTGAGTAACTCATGATATTAAATTTGTCTTCTTTCGAGCCAATTTTATTTAATGAAAAAACAACTCATTTTTACGATGAAAATAAATACATATTCGTGTATATTTTGTTCGATATAACTCGGGCCTCGGAACTGATTTAAAATTTAACAACTTTCTAGCAGTTACTAATACTCGTATAAATGTCCCAATTACCTCAAACCAATTTAAACGTCATGAAAAGCGTGAGTTATTGATAAGAAATTTTTGTTTTTTTTCGATTTTAAATTCATATTCCTACTGTAGCATGTGGCAAAGCACTACTAAATGCATATTTACATAATATCTTTGCTGTATTGCCACTCGGATCAGGTTAATAATTTAACGTTTTGTACAATGCCATTGCAAAAATGAAAAATTTGCTTATCCACGAATGCAATCAATTAGAAGCAGTAACTACATGAGTCACCGTACCAGCGAAATTTTAACATTTTTAATTATATATTTCCGTTTAAAGTGTTGTGTCACGCTGGTATATTTTACGAATTATGAAAAGCCAATAGCGATTGCTGCGTTAAAATTTGAAGAAATAAATTTGAGAAATATAGTATCCTTTGCGCAAAAACAAGTAATTCACAAATAAATTTTAATATAAATTAATCTTTTAAATATATTTTTCATGTTCAATGTACATACAAATTAAGATGGTAAAGGAAATTTATAAGTTTATAAAAATGAAGTGTATTTTACTTAGAAAATAACTCATAATATTGAGAATAATTGAAGTATTTTAATGGTAGTATTAATATTATTAGTATTATTATACTTTCATACCCATTTTAAGAATGAACCGCTGACTGAATGAAATGAATAATTTCATTTGTATAACAATTTTAACTAAGTAATGTCTACAGTTTGCAAATACCTGTTGCAATAAACTTTATAGTCTCTTTTGTTTATTATTGTACAGAGTATAATAGAGTGCTTTCAATGCAACAATTTGGATTGAATATAGTCCAAAAGCTATGCAAATCTCCATGCAACATAGTGTACGTTAGGTATGCAACACGAACTTTTTTTTATAGTTTCGTTGCAAAACTTGAGCAGATTTTCTGTCTCTTCGTTCATATTTTACCGTCATCCCGCCCTGCGCGTTTCTATCCTCAGACTTAAATGTACGAGAAAGTATAATATTTATCGAAGTACTAATTTAAAATACAAATCTGGAGATTTATCTGTATCATCTCACACGAATATCCGTGTTCGTCGCGTTTAACATAAGATCGACTGTTTATTCCTCCTCTTTTACAGCAACAATTGATTTAACTATCTCTTTTGCCAGTAAATCTGTGCATTTTAGTAACCAATCTGCCTTTCAAATTACTTACTAAACATAAAAATTGTTCAACTTTGTATCATGAATATTATCTACCACTTGTATTTACCATGCCTTTGGATCACCCAGTATATGACGGCAATTAAAGTCGCCTTTCATTTTGTGTACAGTAAGTGGCAGCGTAGGCTATAGATATCTCGACAGCGGTAGACTGCCTATAACACGACGCCAATGGTCTCGAAACTATTTTTTTAACATTCATTTCCGGAAGAACAGAACGTTGCGAATAACGAACTGTATTGGTATGAAAAAGTGAACGGCTCAAACAATAGAAAAGAGTGTAAGGAAGTATGTAAAAGGCAATCTGCAAACGTTTTCCTCTATCCGTACAACTGTATTGTATACATTTTAAGCAATAGATAAAACGTTAGAGGAACAATAATAACTCTCACAATCCCGAGATTATACTTTTAACATTCAATTTTTGAATTTCAATATAGATATCTTAAGCAATTATATGAAAGGGAATTAATCAGTTACATAATAATTGAGAGTGTTACAGATGAAAAGTGTGTCTAGTAAAAAATGTGATCGGTATCTTTCTGACATCAAGGACTCGACATATCGTCAACTTTTTATAAGAAGATCATAATAGTTAGCGTTACTCTACATTTTTCACTATTTTAAGCAACTTCAAAATAATCATATAATCTGAAGATTCCAATATGTTCATAAATAATTATGTAAATATGATTTAAACCCAGTATACGAATAGGCTACTGTCACCATTTATTTTCCATATAATTAATTTCACTTTCATAGCAATATATTCACACGTTTATACACCGCGAGGATTCTCCTTTACGATTTCTAAAGATTTCTGAATGCCCATCGATCGCAACTGCATTAAATTGTTGTCAGAAGTAATGACAGACTCAGGGATGGCAAAAGCTCAAACATAGCCTGCCAGTTAACCGTTATTGACAGTCAACCACGCTGACAGTTACTTCGTTAGTGTTAATAGTGCTTTAAGCTTACAACAGAGCTCAATCGACTGCTCAGTAAATGGGAGCGCGAGAGTGAAACAGCAATCCAGCGCGCTGATTGTGAGTGCTTAGAACAGCGTTTCCCAACCTATCCCTCGTGCGAACGTTTTGCACGATACTTTGCAGCATCCAACTCCTTGGAATTACGCGAAATAATTTTATTGCATATCCCATATCATAAATTATGTGGGGTTTAATTTTCAACGATTAGAAGGGCAATTTTGTAATTTGTTGAAAGTATGTTACAAATCTCAAATTATATTGTTAAAAGACAACGATAGTTATTAATGAGCATTATATCTTCTTTTAATTCTAGTAAACGATTTTATTTACAGGACTTTCTTGAACATATTTCAAAAATTTAATCGGCTGTGTTAATACTAGATTTACGGGCATGAAATCTGTTACTTTGCAATATGTTAAATAAGGACTAAAAACAGGGATCAAGCGCCCGTCAATTTGACGGCTTCCGTAAACCTAGTGTTAACCCATTTGCATCATAGCCCTAAATGCGGCAGAAGACCAATAGTACCATGCGCTTCCGCGCGCAGCAGTTTAACGTTGTACAGGGCGGACTATTTCGCGACTGGTGATAAAAGAAGATCGTCATCTGCGGAATATTACGCTTACGGATGCAAATGGGTTAATTGGCCTACTGATCATGTCTAAGCAACGGTGATCTTACGACCTGCAGATATATTGTATTATATTTCGATGTGTATTTACACACAGTATCTGTTTATACAATTGAAAACATCCGATTATTATTTTTTTTACCTTGTGTTATTGTTTTTCTATTTGTGTGTACAGTGGAAGCCGAGGAGCGCTACAACGATGGGTGACAGCGCAATCCTCTATTTTTTTCGATTCTGCAGTACTACTGTCGACGACTTAAGGGGGTCTCCTAGTCTAGAACTTTCAAGAAATGGATTTTTTTGCATTCTCTCGAAGTAGACATTTGCAAAAATAAAAATGTCGAAGGTTTTTTTCGAATTCGTGAAATTCACGATGTTATAGACCGTTAAAGAAGACGGCGCACCATTCTCATATAAGTGGTATGAGAAACTTTAAACGCGGTTTTCTCGAAATAACATATCCTTACATGCCAGGTATGATACCTCAAACTCTACTCCACCGATTGAGTTCAAAGGCATACACCTTCAATGTTTGTGCCGTCATTATCTGAATCAAAATTATAAAAAAAAAAGAATTTTTAATATTTCTTTTATCACGCTAAACATGGAAAAATTCAAGGAAATGGATATTCAATATTCAAAGTTCTGCCATTTTGTAAATCTTCACACCTTTCTTTTTCATTTGGTGTACACTATAATTACAATCATACTAATGATGAATCCACCGTTTTTTTTTCATTTCAGATAAGCAGAATGATTGAAATCGTGTTCTCCAGTAGGACATTTTTTATTTGGAGGAACCTTGTTCATTAGCATGTGATTCAGTCAGTTTTCATTATTTTCACTTGAAATAATGTGTGAACACTCGTCAAACATTATTAAATACATGTTCAAAATGTCGATATTGAAAAATGTATACTTTTCTTGGAAAAAGATCCCTAAAAACATTAAGAAATGCCTTAATTGCTTCCATGGCTGAGCTGCGTCACGAATGCGACTTAATATCAGAAACGGTCAGAGTAACATAAATATCGTTTTCGGAATCGCGAAACGGCAAGAACTGCTAAGTTGCACCGCGTCAAACGGATCATTCACCTTTTCGATCGATAGTGCTAAAAGGATTGAGAAATTATGGTCTTGTAATCAATTAGCAGAGACCATTCGCGCGCGTATATTACGTTCCGTCGTGCAAACTCTACGTGCATAATACGTCGGAGATTTCGTATTGTTGGAAACGGGAACACCTTAAGAGTACAGTTAATGGATCTTAAGAAAAACACAATAACTTACAATTATATTTGTAAGAGATTGTGCGATATTATAGATAGTCTCGCATTACGTTATGTCTTGACGTAATTATGCTGGTTGTACCTTTTAGAAAAATCTTTGCATGCTAAGTACATCATTTGGGTTACACGAGGATGTAGTAGTACTGTAGTACTGTAGTAGGTGTAGTAAGAACTGAGAATTATGTAGCGTAATGGGAAAAGAATTTATATGACGTTCGTGTATGTAATTCATTTATAGAAGTATTTACGCACTCTAGTCATAACACACATATATATATATATATGAGTAAGTACACTGTACCGTATACAAATAATATAATTGCGCATGATGCATCCAGTGGTACTAATATCTGCGCCGTTCTTTTTGAAAGTGGTATAAGTTCTTTTTTGAGAAAAATATGTGTAAGTTAGTTATAACTAAACGTAGGTATCTTCCTTTCGAATTATAAATGACAAAGTAATTAGAATGAAATATCCTCATGATTTTGTCGAAATATCCTCATGGTTAATCGTTACGTGTTATAGCATGAAAGCTTTTGTACGAATTCTCAAATATGTCAACATAAAAAGAAAGGGACTTGTACCACTTTCAAATGTAACAGCTCATTTGTTGCTTCGATACAAATAATGTATTTTTTACGAATAATACAAGAAAAATGATTCTCCAGCCGAAGGTCCAGCTGTTCGGACGTTTTACTATTGGACAGCAACTAAATCGTTGTCTAATTAATGTTAAATATTTTGATAAACTTGTGATTATTCCATGTTTAAAGTATACCATGGGAAACGATTGTGAATATGTTATAATATTTTATTCGCAGTTACAATAACTAGGATAATAAAAATTAGTATCATCTATGTTGAATATAACAACAGTAATAGGTTTTACACTGTACGAAGTACAAATTTAACGGTTTAAAATATTTAATGCGTTGCGCTATATATGTTGCGATACACGAAATGGAAATACACCGCCTTAAGCAACGCTCTACACGAAGAGAATAATAACTTGTGCGTTACACCGATACAAATAAGTGACTACGATCGTGAGATCGTTACGTGTGTGATTACGTATGCGTCTAGTCGATGCCGATTTATCGTGCAACCGCGTAAGAATTACCGTAACAGAAAAACGTAAAATGCTACAAAACATTGAACTCTACAAAAAATTAATGAACGGTAATGCAAAGCATCTATTAGGATTGAAGCATCCAGTGGGAGCGATATTAATCCTTATTATGAAATAGTATTGCTTGCTATAAATACTTGCAACCAACAGTCGAGTGGTGACATCGGGTGTAACAATAGGATTTGGATATGGTTTGCCATAGCTGTGAAGCAAACGTTAAGTTCTTGTGGTTACATCAAAACAGCTATTTTCTCCATTATTTATGAAAAGATATATTGCACCTGTAATAATGATAATGATTATATATTAGCAATATACTTACATTTAAATCAGAAGAGATTAATAGTATATTAAGAATATTTACTTTGAAATTATTTTAAAAAAATCTACTACAAAGAAATTGTCGTAAAAACTATCACTAAATGTGTATGTCACACAATCATTACTATCATGGCGATTTTGGTTCTCCGAAATAACATTTCACAGTTTACACTCAGAAACAATGGTTTATATTCATAGAGGAACCGTAAATTCGTTATAGTAAATATAGTTTTATACCGCAGGAAAATATTAGCAGTCATAAAGATTTGATTGTAATCTGCAGTTACCATCACCATGATGACATAATTTCATTATAATATTTCGAATCAGAAACCTACTATTCAATGTACATTCTTTCATAATTGGATTTCCTACATATGCGCAACATGTTAGAGAATTATAGCGATGTTTCACCGAGGTACCAATTTGGTGCATTTCTAGCCATTATAAAATAATAAGAAGATATCGCGATGATCGTGGGACTACATGAAGCAAAAGTAATGTGCGATAAGAATACTGATTAGTGCAATCTAGCATGTTCGCATATTAATTGTTACAAGCTAACGCGACTCTGCAACGTGATACGGCACAAATAAATATAGAAAGTTGGTGTCCGACTATTTAAAGATTGCCAAGATCATATGCACATGAATAGACGATCGCCATGAAAATCTTCTGCCATTGTTACAAAAGAACTTTACAGGAAGTGCAACGTGTGATGTTGCTATAATAACCTATTTCACGATGAATAGGTGCAATTTTCGAAAATTGACATTCATATCATGTGTTAATTTCTCGAGTTTGCATTTAACTTATGCCATTGTACTCTCAGTTAACACAACTTGAAACGGTAAAAAAGGTTTTGTACTTTACTGGTATCATAAATATTCCTTTTATAATTTTATTAGGTTCTGATGAATCCATTTTAATATTATAAGCATTTATTTAATCTTGAATTATTTATGTCAAAATATATTCTCAGTGCATTTGGTAGAAGAATTAATACATTACTTCTTTAACAAATTACAAACTACAAACATGTTATGAATATTATGAGCCGTTTATTTCGGAAGTGGCATAAATCACTTTTTCAAAAAAATCGAATTAATGATAACATCAATTACATTTTCGCGGAATCTCTTTACTTTAATTTTACAATCAATATGATGAAAATAAATGATGAAAGAGTTCCAAATTCAGGTCAAGTACAGTAGTTATACAGTAGTGTCATTATATGAGTTATTGATAATATTAATTACGGTTTCGCGGAACCTCTTTATTTTGATTTTACAACCAGTATGATGAAAATAGCTTAAACTTTGTTAGAGAGAAATTTTGCTAGTTAACGGTATAACGAACATGTTTATTTTGAAAGTGGTGTAAGTTACTTTACATTAATGAAAAATGATGGTTTTGCAATACTTATACAAAGTCACTTATACTCAGAAAAATATAAGTATTCAAGATAACAAGTACAAGTGAATCTCCTGGAAAATTAGCACCGATATTTTTAAACACGTTAAAAAGCAAAACCCTTAAATGTCTCGATTTCCAATGAAAGTGACTTATGCCACCTTCAAAATGAACGGCTCAATTATTTCTTCACAGTACAGATTATTGATGAACTTTTCATTAATGAATGTGTAGAAATTGACTATGTTATTGCAGTTTAAAAACTTACTTGATAACTAAGTGTGAAATTTATAATCAATACGATAATGTAAATGGATATATATTCGCTATTTGGTAATTCATAAAAAATAAAATCAGTCTGGGTTAGGTATGTATATAACTTTACAGGGATGGAAATTCGGGGCAGGAGGCTGGTGAGGGGCATGCTCTCTCCGAACATCCTGCCTTCGACCCCAACCGTGGACCAAGTAGAGGTGAGGGCCCTACTCGATACGCTTTATGCCCTCCCTCAGGACAGGGGATGTCTTTTCGAAGATTTCCTCATGTAAAAAAAGGGTATATACAGGGTGGTTGGTAGCTGGTGGTACAAGCGAAAAGGGGGTGATTCTACATGAAAAAATAAGTCGAAAATATAGAATAAAAATTTTTCGTTTGAGGCTTTGTTTCCGAGAAAAATAATTTTGAAAATTTGTCTAGTGTGGGTGCACTCGGCTTATTTGCGGCACAACGGACTTTATTCTGAGTTTCCTCAACCTTTGTTCGCAAAGGTTTTCGAGGTTTGTATACATCGAATAAATCGAAGGTCGAGGTTACAATGTTACAATTGCCTTTGAGGAATTCGTTTAATTCATAAATTGCTGGAAGTGCTGTCCACGTTGTTGCGGACATAATTGTACTCTTCGTATTAAATTCCTTCCAACCTCTTGTAATGTACAATTATTATGTTGCTTTAGGTGTTCAAACGCTATCAGAATTTTGTGTTGCAATTGTTTGACGTTCGTTATGTCATCACGATACACAATTGATGTCACAAATAAAAATCTAACGGTGAATTCTCAAACTCATTTTTCTCGAAAACAAAGCCCTGTATCCAAAAATTTTATTCTATATTTTCGACCCGGTTTTTCATGTAGAATCACCCCGTTTTCGCTTGTACCACCAGTTACCAACCACCCTGTATATATAATTATCTGATTTTATTTTGTGTTTGAACTTACCACATACGAGCGCGTATCCATACATGCACTAACGGAGGAGGGGGATTGAGGAATAAGGAGGGAGAGGTTGCACAGCATTCGTTTGAGTGTATGAGTTAACATAGATACAACTACGTGATCTTAAGGTTAACGAACTGTCCGTGAAATATAATTCATATTTTCTACAAAGATTTCATCGACTTATTATAAATTATTCGATGCTCAGAATTTCCTTCATCACGGAAGATGATTAAAATAAAGTACCGTAACTAATCTACATTCCAGCTAATTGCTAAGTGCTGGCGAGGGACGTGTACGTCGTTCGTAGATCGTCGCACATATTAAAAGGCGAAAGTCACCTCTTAATGCTACTCTTTCTTCTTTTTTTATATACAGTAAAAGAATTTTAATCCAACACTCGTATGAAAATGTAGTAGATCATTTCTCTCTTTCCCTTCCTTTATTTCCGGTTTTCCGTCTTCTTCTCTCTCCGTCCTTGTGGAGTGAAGTTTTTATCGATGGCGTTCGTAGCATTGATGCAATAAAAGTCTTGTCAAGCGAAATCAAAGGACACAAATTTTTTTTGTTTCCTAACTAAGCAGTGACAAAATGCTCCCTTGATTCCTCTTTTTACGGTAACAGTTTTAATTCCATGACCAAACGTTTATGTTCCCAGCGAATGTGATATTCAATGTAAATGGCCTGATGAATTCCTATTGGTTTTTATACCATGTTATTCCTTCATGAATTAGATGAAAAATTTACTACGTTTTTAACACTATATGGTTCTAATTATTATAGTGACATATACATCAAAATTTCGATATAAATACAGCGTCAGCAGCAAATTATATTCTGATTTCCTTCGGTTCCGAGAATGTTCATGTTTTAATTCTACTTCCCGACCGTCAGTGAAAACGGTTAGCAATTAATCGAACAGAAACGAACTGCTACACATATGAACGATTCAATATGAAGCTGGAGCAATTTATTTTCTTTTCGAATGATACATCAAATACAGTCTACAATTTTGTATGCGATAGAAACCAGAAGTATACAAAATTTAATTATTTTCAAAGATGAAATTGTACTTTGCAACGCAATCCATTTGCATACTAATCTGGTCATATATCATAATAAAGGAAACATTACCAAAAGGATGATAGCTGTTTTGGCAAATTCACCCTTTGTTCAAGCACTGAGCTAATTTCAAAAAATAACACCTTTAGATAATTAACTTAATTTTAAACATTGAATTCTATCTTCTTTTTTAAATTAATGCACTTGAAAGTTTTACTGCATAGACGTAGAAAGTACTTTTTGGAAAGGTGAATTATGTAGACATTAACATTATCATTCAACATTTATTAGGTTCATTTCTTGTATTTTTTAAAATAGTAAAAGTTGCTGCGCAAAGAATTGTTACAGTTTACATAATTCAATTACTGTTTCCAAATTAACAAACTCATGAAAGTTTAGTGTCAATTGAATGTAGTACATCTTGTACCCAAACAGTATATTACAGTATTTTTGCTACAAATTTGGAAATGTGAACTTTTTATCAAGATCAGATGGAACTGTTATAGAGGAATACGATATTATACAAGAAAAATATAAAATTTCTTTCCAACAAAATAGATGGTGTCTTCAGTGTAAAAAATAATTTATAATGATTCAGAAAGATATAACAAGAAAAGCAATATTTGCCCTGGAACTGCAATTTGTACAGAGAACTAAAGGAAGGAATCTAAGGGTGTATGTATTTAACGACGTTAATTAGTTTACCACCAGATGCAGCACAGTTCAGCTTCGCTCTACGCGGACTAGATTATTCTATAAACAAGCTTGCCATGGAAAATGGTGTAAGACTTTCCACTTTATTAGAGGGTATTGTTTAACTAGCCAATAAGCTGTCAATTGAATGAAAACGGTCCCATTTGCAAAAATTGAAAAGAACTCTATGACCTCCCAAAGGACATATTAAATTCAAGCGCGGAAAACCGACAGAACCATTTAAACGGCGTCCTAAGTTAGTGAAATCGTATAAAACAATATATAATTAACATCGAATCAGTCGTGAATCTCGTCTCAACGATACCAAATTACGAAACTCTATTAGAATAGAATATCAAGTTGCGAGCGCACATTCATGGCAATTATTCACGGTCCAATTTGAGTAAAATACATTTATTGAATTCCGCCATTATTTTTAATGTGGCATAATGTTTCGTAGTTTTAAATTAATTCTTCTCTTCGTAAATTTTGCTCGATTAATTCCGCACGACAGAGTGTCACGAGTCCACTGGGCTGAACCCAAGTCAGCAACTCCATCATGTGGTTCCCAACAATGAGATGCGAATCTCACAAACTCAAGCGCATAATTCGAAGAATTTCCCAGGCAAGCATCACAGTCAAAATCCACTCTTTTATTTGCACCGCGAAAATTATGTGAATTTTTATCCTCTGATATCTCCACAAATGCTTTCAATCGAACAAAACGAACGGACACCCGTAAGAAATTGTATTTTCTCGATTATGCATGGCATTGATACAGTCGTTTACAATGGAAACGGATAGTTTATCTTTTATATAAGGTTAGGTCAGGATAGAGTTTCCATTCGCTAAAAGTACGAGGTAAACAAATGAGTTTGCTACGGTATAAACCATTTGAAATTACAATATATCGTGGTATTCATTTTAATAGAGTTGCAATACAGTTACAAGCATTCGCACATTTGTCCATACATTTATGTTTTTATACGTATGTTCTTAAAAAGAGTAATAATAAAATTGCCTAACCGTGCAAAATACAACGAAGGATAGCGCGTAAATGATCGACCACAGGCCACAGGCTTGTACGTGCATCTCTAATGGGGATAGAGTTACAATCGACTTCGCGTCATGTTCGAATAAAAAAATAAAAACGATATCATCCTTCGAGGAATGGAGCCACAATGTGATAATTAATTCGTATATCAGTAAAGTAGATATCGCCTACTTTACGGTTATCGTTAAATGTAGGAATATTAATCAGTCACGTTAAACAGTAGGGTAATAAAAGACACGAGCAGTCTCCTCTGTTCGATACTTCGCGACTCTATAGAATGAAATAACGCTCGATAACGAGTATTACGTAAAATTTTGCTTTCTATATGATCGTGAAAGCAAAATGCTGATTACAAAATAAGCAACGGAAAGCATGGTACCAAGTAAAATGCGCAGAGATTGTAGGAAAAAAGCGGAGGAACATGAAATTCAGGAATTCAGTCAGACGATGAATATATTATATTTTGGTACGAAACCTCGCACGAATTTTCGTTTAATGTTAAGGGTATATCATATAATTATAGCATGTATACATATAATGACAACAAATTACATTATATACGTGATAAATTACATTATATACGTGATAAATTACCATTACGGTATAGTAGATGATGGAAAAAGTTTTAATGGTAGTGCAGTTAGATTTTCACGCTACACATTCCGTGCGTATCTCTGTGTGCACGTGTGTATAACGTGATACATGAGGACACACCAATCGATTCGTTAATAATTAATTACTAAAATCGAAACGACGATGAGGTGGAAGTACTCAAAACTGATCTTATCCCGATTTCTGCTTTCTTCGTTTGTTCTTTCTTCTTGAGACGCGTCTTCCGCTTTGGCTCATGAACCGAAGAGATCATGGTTGATTTCCGTTTGGCCGAGAAAATCGATTATTCGGTTAAACGAATTGACGCAGAGTGGTAAACGTGTCGATTAATAAAATCTTCAGTCTCTTTTTTCCTCGTCTCTCTTGCTTAGGTCCCCGACATATGTTGCGCGCGCACGCGCGTACGAATAAAGAGAGGAGAGAGAAGGAAAGAGCGGGAGAGGAGATAGAGAGAGAGAGAGAGAGAGAGTAGCAAGATCGATGGCGATTGGTCGGTCGGATACGAGGGGGGAGATGAAAGTTTAACCGATTAATCGATATACGATCCTTCTCGAGATTCTTTTTTGCATCTCTGTCCTCGCGCGAATCTATAGGCGCGGCCTTCGAAAGCTCCAACGAGATTCGATAGGACTAGAACTTACTCGAGAAGAGGTGAGTTCAAATATTTCTTTCCATGGGTGCATGCCGAAGGGGAAAGTCACTACGAACAAATAACCGCGAAGGATTAAATTATTAAATAATCTACTCCAGGTACCGGACACACATTGATTTCGCTCATCGGCGTCCACTCTCTTCCCTCTTCTTGGGCACAATGCATGTGAAAAGCTTTTATTCGAGGATTTCAATCGAGGTGCACCCCTTGACGGTGTTTCATTTCCAAGCGTCTCCCAATTTTTCTTTCTCTTCCCCCTCTTCATCACTCTCCTTTGTTTTCTTATTTTTCGTGAATGAATAACCGGCTCCCTTCCTTTGATTTTATACTTTATTTCCTTCCTCTTCTTCTTCTTTTTATTCTTCTTGTTCTTCTTTACGTTCGCTCTCCATCGATTACATGATTATGCACTTGCCTTTCTCGGCCCAGGGATTATTCTTCTTGTCAGGCGCGTGTATTAGTGGGTCGTTCTTTTCATTCTCTTCCACGTACTCTCTCATTCTGAAAACGATAAAACGGTCGACTGAGAAAATCTTTATTCATCATTTAATAATTTATGATTACGAAATATGCAACTCCTAATTTTATGATACCGTAAACACGTGTATTCACAATGCAGAATTATTTTTAATGAATGTAAAGTAATAAGTAAAATATTAACGATATAATATTTAACTTATATAATACAGCATAGTGTGTATCGCTATTAGCACTTAAAATCTAATTTACATTAGTTCATACACATATCTTTAGTTTTAGCTATTTTTCATTGTGAACATTACCATCTATTTCCAAGCATTAAAAATACATTAGCCAACATAAAATGTAAATCTTTTAAGATTGCATTGTTTTCACTTCATCGATGCAATCAAGTTTCTGAATCTTATAAACTGCTGGATTATGATGTCACTAGCCTGAGCGACAAAATCTTTGTCGCCTTCGTTACATTTCATTCAAAAGCGAGTGTATCAATAAAGAAACACTCGTCTGGACAGTTATAACGCCAATGAAAAAGATTTTCCAAGGTGTTCGATAAACCGCGATCGAAAATGTTGGTGAACGTTGCATCGACTCCAATTCATTTGATCAATGATAAGCTCGTACCTCTATGCGACTAGTCGCTATCGTAAAACTTGCTGCGTAAATGCTATCTCCTCAATAAATTGTCTATAAAACTTGACAATTTTACGACAAGAACGAGAAGTGAATCCAGAAATGCAATAAATTCGTCGAAAAAATTGAAACAATTGGCCAACAGAAACTGTTGAAGTTACGAAGGAATCATAAGTAGAATACAACCAGCCGAGCAATGGATATAACGAATCAGCTTTACGCGTTCGTTGCACGTTCGTCGCAAAGAACTCGGTGAAAGGGACTTCGTTGCTCGAGCTGATTTTGTGTTCAAGGAGAGTTTCGTGCGAAGGAAGGATGGCGTATGATCGCAATGAGCTCAGATTTCGTACTTCGTTGTTGGACGTTACGAAGTCAACGCCGCATTCTGCTTTACTCTTTTTCTTGACCCTTTCTTGCACGATCTTAATGAAAAGCAACTTCTTCTATATATAATTTTGATAAATGATGATACCTTAGATCTATTGATGATACCTAGAATTACCTTAGTAATTCACAAAGGAAATTGCGAAATTATGTTTCTTTGTTTATTATAATTTATTGAAAATACTTTCAAAAGATCAACAGTCTATTTCATCGTACGTAGTAATATTTCACACTGTTATTTTATCACCGTCTTTTTGTTGTACGCTATTACGCATTAATGTGGAATTTAACTTATTTTCATGGGATAATTTTATTAACTTTCTGGTTCAAATCTTTGTCTTATTATACGATCGGCTGAGTGCAGAAAGTTCCTTCATTTAAATAAAAGAAGATCAATATCAATTACTTTTCGGCAAAATTAGCAAATACTAATCTAGTATTCCGTGTTTCGATAGATGGTCGAATTAGAGTATGTATTATACTTTCAAGACACGCAGGAGCAGGGCAAAAAACTGAAATCTTCTTTCATTTACAATCAGTATCAGTCTTCGTTGTTTCCACCATGTAATTATAAAATATTTAGAGATATATTTCGAATTATATCATAATAAGTATACGAATTAATTCCGACGAACTATCGCATAGAAGAATATGGTAACCATGCAAGTAATGACAATCTAAAACCCTGTAGTAGACTTCGTTTTACAACGTGCCTCATTATTATTTCTTAAGCACGTATGTTTAAATGTAACTTCAAAATTTGTTCAGTTTCAATAAAGTAGAACGCAAACAGGCATACGTCAACGACTAGTTTTATTACGACGGAAATCAAACGAATCATGAACAAGTAGCCGCATAACGCTATTAAAGTTCGTTTGAGCATAGCATTTAACCTGAAACATCCCCGTTGGATTCGGCGATTCGTTCGTGACAACAGGAGAAAAGCATAAAGCGAGAGAAAGAAACGCTGGGTATTGTCGAAACGGCAAGAAGAGCGAGAGATTAGTTTGATCGGCAAGGAGGACAAAAAATCGGGGGTACCTTTCACTCCGGCACTCTCCAAGTCTCCGACCGCGGAAACTTTTTGCTTTTGTGCACGATTCGCTTCGGAAACCGCAATACAGGAACGTCGCTGGTTAAGCGCGGTTCCGCATCGTTCCGCAAGCGGGAACACCGCAGTAACTTCCCACATGTTATTAAACAAGTACCTCGTTAACGATGCACCTGTATTAAACAGTTTCTAGGTGGAATCGAATTCCAGATTAATTACGTGTATCGGATCGAATGTTACTGATAAAAACAGTTGAGACTCGGACTTTATCCTCATCGGGTCATTAATTTATCAGGTTCAATGTTTCGTATCTAATTATCAAATTTCATTAATTTTCAAATTTCTTCGCTCGAAATGTGGTTGGTGCTTGAAGATATTGTACTCTTTGTGCAATTAAATGTGATTAAGAAAGTGGTCCAAAAATGAGTCATATATTTTTCCTTTCGAGATACTTAAGGATTCGAGTTTGGGCAAAACAAAAAATTTTTGTACTGTAGAATAAAATATTTTAAGAAATATTTACTCTTGTTAATAAACTAATTAATCTGTTGTACACGAATTGCAAATTCAACCGAGCACAGTTGACTTACAATTAGTCCACTGTTATAATTAATACTAAGCGTACCGACAGTTTACGGATACTTATTCTTACCATAGTAGATCTTTCGACTGGTTATAAAATAACGATGATACCTTTCTGAAATAAATGCGGGCGACTGTTCACTTAATACAGGAAACAACGTACAAAACAGTCTTTACTTAATAATACAAAAAATTACATATTTTCATTCCACTGAACCGTTCATTTGACCGGTACGGTACGGTTAGTGTTAAAATGAATTGAATTCTGTTCAACAACGCAACAATCAACAGTATTTAATGGTTTAACTTTTACAATTTTAAAAGGATTGTTTTACATTACGGCAATGTAGGAAAATGCAATGCGATATAATTGATAAACTTTTTTTTTTAGATTTGGGATTTGAACCAGTGCACTGCAGTGGTGGGGAAATTACGGCCCGTCGCAGATTTAAAAATAATAGTATAGACATTTTCGATTTCAGTATTTTAAAAAAATTCATTTGCAGGGGTGAACCTTTTTCTGCAAGTGCAAAATTTTCTATAGAAATTTAAGTATTTAATGAATTATATTGGCCCGCCACAAATTTTTCATTTTTCCTGACCCGTTTTTAAAAAAGTTTACCCATCATTGACTTAAACCACTGCTATTATTAAATGACACAAATTACTTTCTACGGAATCTCAGTCTTCCGGCGTTGCAAATTTTGCAATTTAAGAAAGGAATATTAATATGACTACGTTAATTTTTAAAATACAATACATTATTGGTCAAAGTTCTTAGAAACTTTTAACAGAACGTTATAAGTAGAAAATATTTTTACGATAAATTAATTGATATCTAACGGGAACAGTTTAAAAGATCGTTACTAAAACTCCCTGCATTTATGATTATTAAGGAAATTGCTTTACAAAGAATAAAAGTGTAATGTAACTTTATACAATACCCTCAAAAATTGCTGATGTGTCTTAACAGTACATTACTTAACGTAGGATTTCGCTTTAAATATGACCATATATGCTCAATCGAGAGTACTCGTTACTATCTCAAGTGCCGATCAACTGTAGTATCTGTTCTTCACGTTTAATCGTTCAATAGCGCAACAAACATACCCTTCTAGCTTTAATACTTCGTTGCATTGAAACTTAAGCACTATAATAGTTTGTCTCGTACCGTTTGTAACTTGGCTTTCAGTAAATTGGATCTTCAATTAAATCTCGTGATCGACCTATCGATATTTAAATTGGTGGAACATTGCAGCCTCTTGAACCCTTTTTTCACAATGCTGACCTTTTTCGACTCTTAGCTATTAATCGTTACGAAAGATCGATAAAACGGAATGCCTTGGAAAATCAAATCGTTTTCTCGATGCCATTTACTTTCATATTTACCGAAGCTTACAAAGTTTCCCGATGTTCGCAAAAAAAAACTTCAAAATGTGTATTTCAGATGCTTGTTTATATATCATATTGGCAAAAATCTCAGGATAATGAATTTCAACTGCCTGATCAACGAAACATGACCATATTTTAGATTATTGCATCTTCTACGATAAAAGCATAAATAATAGCTCAAACCAGTGAACAAATGATATTATTCATTTTATTTGTTCTGTCTTAAAACACTATCCTTAATAAAATTAAAAATCAACATATTTTTCACTTTGTGGATTCTTTTTTCAAGTTCTAATTCGGTAAGGTAAAGAGTTCACTATTTGAAATTTCTGACACAAAATATCTTCTTCAATTGTAAAAAACAAACCGTAAGAATAAATTAAAATTCTTTCATCAATTTTGTTGTTTATTAAGACAAATAATATTATAAAAATGACTCAAATATCGGTTAAACATAAACTTGTTAAATGTGTCTTTAAAAAAATGTACATTTAATCGGTATTGTGCCAAAATAATTAACCCGCATCTGCACTGATATTATATTGTCAAATAATTGTTAAATTCAACTTTGCTGGTAATTGGTAGATCATTAAAGTAATGAATAATAAACACTTTTAATACAGGTCAAAACTTGTGATACTTCAAATAAATATAATAAACGAATAGGTATGTGTAGCATAAATATAGGTGTTCCGATGCCTCTTACATGCCATAATTACGAACTTATGTCGCAAAAGCTCAATCTCCTAACTCTTGAAAAAAGGCGCGTACTATCTGATATTTTATTTACGTTTAAATTGTTTAACAACCTAATTGATTGTCCTGAATTACTTTCGTTGTTTAAACTCTATGTACCTAGCAAACACCTCAGATGCCGTGACCTTTTCTTCATTGAGAATCATCGTACATTATATGGTAGATATAACGTTATCAATCGCCTATGTTTGAATTCGAACACTTATTGTAAGTCTGCGAATTTCTTTGACAATTGTTTACGTTCCTTTAGGCATTCAATTGTATCCAATTTAACATATCAATAATTATTGTACCTTGAACCAAAGGGTATTCTTTACCCGTTAATAAATAAATAAATAAATAAATAAATAAATGAAAAAACAAAGGATATCTCACAATCAAATTTTAACTTGTATACGATACTCATAGTTTTGGCAATAATTGTACATGGCATATTACGACGAGTAAAACCACTTTGCAATAACAGCTGTTGTCGATAGTTATCGGTCTTTTGCATCATCAACGTTTTACGTTTTGACTCTATAAGGAAGTTATTACCCGTGCTTATTGAAGTGAAATTTACCTTGGTTTATTTCGTGATTTAAAAAGAAAAGCAGAAAGACTGGTTATATTATCATAATTGTCGTTTTAGTCTATCAGGGAGTATTCGAAGTGTTTGCGTTTTTCTGTATGATGAAATAAGGAAAAGTGAAATGACAGATTTGTAGAAATATGAGATATTTGATTGATAACAATACGACATAGTTTCTTGTTGCTGCACAATTTAAAAATTCATTACTTATAAATAAAAAATTAATTTCTTATAAATTCTGATGAATATATGACTAATAAATAGAAAAATAAGTTTCAATTAACCAAAAATAAAAAAGAAGAAGGCTTAAGAAAGAATTATTTTGAAGGCAATACAGTATAAGGTATTTAATCTGGAAAATTTAAAAAAACATTAATTCCATCTGCTCTAACATTAATGAAAATATTTCTCCTCACAATATATAGAGCTATACGATAGGACTATAATTTATATCTTGCATAAAATTCCTGTAAAATGAAGTTTTACGATATAACTTCGAAAACCAATTGAATAAACATATTTTGTAAATGGAATCAAAAATATACAATGTGCATATTTTACAACATTAAAAATATATTGAACAAATTTTAAAAACGTATCATGGACCCAGTGTCTACCACGTCAATTATAGACCCATCATGATTCTGCGGACGTAACAAGTACGGTTGGCATATACGACTATTAATAAAAACAAAATTGTACGTTAATTTATAATTGTAATTTTGTATCATGATCTGCGTTCTATTACTCTAACATAATAATAAAACTTCTTTTTTAATGGTATAATACACTTGTATAATGTACTTCCCGTGAAAGTAGCAGGGTGTCATATTTCTAAACGAATTTCACCACAATTTTTCTTTCCTTTGCAAAAAGTGAAAAAAGCAAAAATTTTATAACATTTACAGAATCTACGTTTACTATTCATGAACACATTGCACATAAAACGCTCCAAATTATTTTCTTTGATTTTTTAAGTTATGTTCATTCTGAGATTCTCTATATTAAAAAATAAACAGTATATTCCGTATTTTGAACCATCTTCTCTACGCATTTAACTAATAATATCTGTTGAAACTAGATCTTTCAAGAAATACCGATAATCAGTTCAAAATTTAATAAAGATCAATTGCATATTGCACTTACTGTATCTTTTCATAGAATTGTACTTAACCGAAAGATACAGTATAGAATTTTTCTTATCACTGCTATAGATTAACCCTTTGCGGTCCGAATTATTTTGTCAATTTTATAGTGAGCTAAATGAAATTAATTTCACATCTTCCTTCGTTGGTTATTCATTTTTCTTTAATGATAACAATAACTATAGGTACTGATGGATATTTAGGTGATATTACAAAATCATTATGAAATTGATAAGTCGATATTAAATCGTTAGAAAATAAAATGAACTGAAAAGCTTTATAATATATATCTCGGTATAGGACTGCAAAGGGTTAAGATAATAATTTTGGAAAATATTTTTAACCTTGCATAAAATATAAGAAGCAATGACCGGAACATCCAGTGCATACAGCACGTTTTGGAGAAATCATCGTTATTTGTAATAGAATCTAGAGGTAAACGTATGTCATTTCAATAAACGGTAAATTAAGCAAAATCATTCGGTAGATATCTAATGCCAGTTTGAACTAATATCTAGACATTGTGAAAAGTGTGAGAAAATGACTCCAAAAATGCGCTGGAACTTCCTTAAAGGAAACAGTTGCAATAGAACGATCAGCCGGATGAGCAATGTTAACATTGATTGCTTAAGCGCAATGATAAAGGAACAAATTCGAAATACGACAGTAATCGGATCAGGATCCAATTATTTCGATCATCGTCATTATTGTCGCTGAGTCATTCGCAATCGTTCTGGAGTACAGATTGTTGGATTCTAACTTGCTATTAGCTTGCGAGTCTTTTACGAGAAGTACAACACTGTGTTTGAAAGTGATCGTTCTGCGACTGGATGTTTAAATCGTCGCACCATTTCCAAGGAGATCCTGTCCGCGTGTGATTTGCGAACGGTGGCGAACGTAGCATAGCCTTGACTGTCAATTGCCACCCATACGTTGGATTAACATCATCATGCGCCTAGGTATATATCTTTTTTTTTTAATTTGCCCATGAGGAAGTTGCGTAGAAAACAATTCCATTGACTGCAAAGTATATCGCACGCCATTAATAGAACGAGACTATTTCATCCAACTGGGTTGCTCTGTTCTCGATATGTAAAGTACACCTGTTTTTAAGTTTATTGCACGCTTTATTTTTAATTAGTAGTACTCATAAGTGTTGCCGTAAATGCATCGTGATATAGTAAAATTCCGATTACGGAAATGTCAATTAAATGAATGTTCCTTTATCCAAACAATGCTGCTGAGTGAAAGGGGTTGAACATAGCGTCCGTTATATGTATTTATTTGAGTTATCGGTTCACACGTTATTTCCCAGATTCTCGTAATTAGAATCTGCGAAATTGATATTTTAATATATTCATATAAGTTAATTAATTTGGAAACAATTAGGAAATGGTATAATATCACAAATTATTGCGTTTATAAAAAATTGATTTGAAACTCTTACAAGAATAATATTGTACTGTAATTAATCTTTCCTTAAATTTAAATAAAACCGTTCAATTATCGGAAGCATTTGTGTCCTTTAAATGAAGTGTGTTAAAATGTTTTGAAATTTGGGAGACACGAAAATTAGAAAGGTAACATCTTGAAAATGTACGAAGGTGTTGTGAAGTTGGGTGCTGGAGCTATTACGTTAAGTGATATTTAAGTGTGATACGTCAAGGGATGCGAAACGCTTCGGCAACGATGGTTTTTGTTTAAAATATTCGAATAATCAACAATCTCTTGTATAATTTATTACCTTCGTTCCCTCTTTCGGAGAAGAAGTCCGCGATATAAAGTCTCTATTGATATCCATGACCGCCGGTCAAGAAAAGTTATATTTAGGTGAGGAAATAAATCGCTATTTCGGTTACAGAAACGAAAAACAGTTCAGTCATCATCAGTATTCCTGTGCGATTGCACTTTCAGCAAAAATATAATATTCCAGCAATAGGAAACTTATACTTCAATTAAAAGGACAATACGATTGAAATACAATTTCTTGCAACGAAAATGTCCATTTTGTTCCTCTTGTCATATAATAGTGCTCGTATGTACGTTTTTTAATTAAAATGTAGCGCTATCCGAATAATTACCTTATTACCATATTCTAAACAACTAGCATTTACTTATGTTAAAAATTTCCTCATCGATATCCTGTTCCACTTTAAATTTAATACAGCATAAAATAAAGCATGCAAGATTTTATTTAGCCAATTGAAGAATTTGTAATTAACTGACAAAACATAATATATTTAGAAAAATTTTATTTACTTAAAATAATTATTGACATCTTTTCTGATTATGGATTTATCTGGTATTGACTTACAATATACTATAAATACATAATGTTTAAATAATTACATAAACATGCGATGTAATTCCGTAGGTAAGTAAAGAAGATTTAAAGCAGACTGTAAGATATTCAATCGCAATGTTGCAAAACTGCGATGATATTTCACGAATGGTGAGGCAAACAAAGGGTGCAGAAATTGAGAAAAACTCAGTGATGTTGCGATCTTAGAATAGAAAGGCGTAATTCTTAAAAATACTAAACAAGTCGCAAAATGATTCTACAGTATTGTACATATGGAATTACAGTGTGCAAAAAAATAACAGTTACAACGTAGTACGATGCAGTAGTTTCCCGATATAAAATAATAATTTATAATAATAATATAAATTAATATTATTGATATTTTTTATCTTGGCTTCTTAATTTTCGACTAAATCCAATTTTTTTTAATGAACACTGCGCATGAGGAACTGCAACATGCTTCGTTAAGAAATTATTTGAAGTTATTTAAAGAAATTACACTATTCCGATAAATAGCGTTGACATTTTCAACACTCGACCACACATATCTAATGCGCTGAAAGCTTTCTACTTTTTTCTACGGAAATCTCTGTATACATAAATGCAAACACGTAATGTGCACATGATGCATAATATTGAAGAAGAAAGCATAGAACAAAAAATATATTTCTTTTAATATCGGCGTACATATAAATCTAATAATAGAAGGGACAGGTTGTACTACATAACGATTACACGTAACATTTTAAGCACTATATAAATATTATACACAAGTGTCAAGAAAAGCTATAATTATCTTAATCCTTTAAGTAAAAATTGGTTGGAAGCTATATTTTCAATTGAAAATTAATTAGGCATATCATTGAAAATAAAGCCAACTAATTACACAAATGTGATACCAGATTTGACAAATTCATGAAAATTATATTTGTCCCAATCACTTAAAGGAATAGATATTACAGTAAATACAAATACGCTAGTATCTCGACTAAGAAATTATCACCGCATTTACCAGGATAATGAATAATTTTGTAGCAACGTTTCTATCTACAAAATTAATAATCTCAGACAATTTTAGATTATTCACATTATTCTGGTTCATTCGAGATGGTTTTTCGGGTGCTAATGAAGAAGCGAATCTCCGAGCAACTAGCCGTGATACTGCCTAAGTAACATGTAACAAGTAGAATAATGGTAAAATAACATACAATAAAATAGAATAAAATAAAATTTTGTGACAATGACGATACATAGACAAACAATGATTTCTCGGTTTCACTTACGCCGTGATACTTTTCGAAAGAGGCCACCGTTCCATGGTAGCTTGGTACTTCATGTTTTCGACTTGTCTCTTCAGTGCGTCCTTATCCATGGTGGCGAGTACACTGGGATCCATGGTTACAGGCGCACCCCCCTTTTACCGAACGAGAATCACGTAGCGCTTGCGCCTCTGTGAAAAATCAATAGAAGGAACACTGTGTATCAGAGTTCCCATTACTGAACCCACGTCATCGAGGTGGATAGGAAATTCGATTCTGCGATAAAGTACACGATAGACTGATCCTTCCAGCTTTTTTTTTACACAAACTTTAGGTATTCATATGTAATTATGTCAATGTACGGGATGTAGGATCATTCTATCCAGTAATTATAAGCCGCTGATTTTTTCATTTTTAAACAGCAAATTCTCTTCTGCTCACCATATAAATAAAGGTTATAAATAATGTTTATAACCTTGCAAACCTACGTAAATAAGAGAGTAATTACTTCGACAGGAAATAAATAGGTCCACCGAGTAAATACTTAAAAATCGTATGTTATCCTTCTATTGTATTAGATCATTGTATAAGTTGGTGCCCGACTGAAGAATAAAGTTCAGCAAGCTGAATTTTAAAGAGTGCCATTTTATTAATCAATTGTGTTGTAACCATTCTTCTCTAAAATTCTTTTCCAACGAGCTACAATCTTATCGATTCCATTTTTGAATAGAGAGCTCGGTTTTTCCTGAAATAGTTGATGAGATGATTTTCGACAGCTTCCTCAGAATTGAGATTTTTGGCATCCAAATTATTGTGCAAAGACCGCGTTACTACCCTCGAAAGGGTAGTAATTTCTTACTACCCTGGAAAGGGTAATAATCTCTAATTTAGCTGTGTTTATCTGATTCCGACGTAATTCTTTTCATTTTCATTTATGCATCACGCCAAACACATACATATATCATCAGCTGTTTTCGATCGACATTTCTTGGCAGAGCCAGGATCATCGAACTCAGCCGAAACATTTGACAACCGCGCTACACGTACAATAGCATACAACCATACACATATTCATACAACCATGCAAAGAACCTTCCATACATTTCGATACACATACTAATTAAACAAACATTATACGCATTTTCCACCCCTCCATAGAAAATTCTAAACAGTTCTATGCAATTACATAGTAAAACATTTGTACCTACACATCGCACACACTCAACAACGGAACAGATAAATACGAGTAACCGCACCCCGGCGAGGCACTTATTCATATCGTCACGACTGCTTCACCAATTCCTCACTGTTATACCCAGTACTCTTACCTCCAATTTGTCGTTATTTTTTAATAAACATATATTTACCCTACTAAAAACTAGTCGTAGTGATTAACCGTGACTGCGACGAGATCGAGACTTATTATCTTGATCTCAACAAATAATACACGCCCGAGAGAACATCGACTCTGATTATCGGAACGACGCGTCCTTCGGACAGCATCATAGTCCTGTTACATGCGGCTCTGAATTTTCATTTTTCTCACGGAATACCAGTCGACCACTTAGAAAATATATCAGTAGACCACTCGAGAAACCGTAGGAAGACGTAATCACAGGAACACCACCCTCGCGGCTGGTGTAAGCAAGTTACACTTTTTTTTATAATCTCCAGATTCTTCCCACGCCATCTTGGTGCCCTAAACTCCCTTCCAAATTCCTACCACCTCCACTCATTTTTTGACAGATTTTCCCAGGACTAAGTCCTATATAAACGAGACGCATTTTGACTCCTCGGATCCGGTATTCTTTCAAACGTCATACTGTTACCTAGCGTACATAAAGTTCAAAGTCACGACTTCTATAAAACGTTGACTGTTGTCAGTATAAGACGTAGAATATCCCCGCGAACCGACGCGTGAATTTCGGCTAAGTTTAGATTTAAGAATTCAACTTTTGTAATTGCATTGTTGAACCATTTTTGATTATAACTGTTAATATACGTTTACATTCACTTTGTGATATTTCAAACGTTTAGTTATTTTCGTTCTACTTCCTTTAATCTTCACGTAACTGAGCAACGATCTCCCTTATTCACTCTTACCGCTCGGAGTGAATAAGATCTTTAAAATTAACGTTACGGGTGTTTGTTAAAAGAGTCTACGGATTGCAACAATTTCCTTTCTCCCCTACTACTAGCTAGTGGCGGTACCCCCGTATTCTTTGGTACGGGACTTATCCGCTATACTAGCGCGAAAATACCGCAAGGTTTTTCGTTATTAACGGGCATACGGCGACCCTATAGTTAGGCTATAGGTTAGTCCGGTCCCCGGATATAATTCCCTGGATATTATTCCCCAACTCGTTGCAATTCTTAGTTCTCGCAATAAAAATTGTATTAACGCATTCGGTCTCGTACTGCCACTCGCCCGGCTCGTAACAGTCCTCCGATTTCGGAGCCATCTCGAACGAGCCGGCATCGGCAAGAAACCGGCAAACAGACCGGAACAGATGAAAATCTGAAGACACCATATCCGAAGAGTATGGTGGGTGTTGTAGAATTTCTCATTGGAACTCTTTTTCATTAACACTAGATTTATCAATATTTCTTATATATCCATCTCTACCGACACGGGTCAATAGATATACCACTCAGAGAACTTCAGAATTAAAAGGCTTCGAAGAAGATGAATTTCAATATATAATTGTCTCCTTGAATGGATAAAAGTTAGTAAAAGTGACAGAACGAAATGTAAACGGTTTCTGTAATTTCCCTCCCAATGTTGGAAATACAGTAGACTCCCGTACAACGTGGGGGATACGTTCCGCGTTATAGGAAATCGCGTTATATGGAGGGCCGCGAGATCAATCTGTGCCGAAAGTTTCGACGCAACATCAAACCGTCGCTGTTGTAAACGGAATAATTGTAGATGTTGCCAAGGTTATCGCATATTGCTGATGAGGTGTCGTTCAATTTGAAATATTATTTCATTGCAAACAGACTGTCAGTGTTATACGTAACTAACTTGTTTCAAATAAAGTTTCTTTTAATAAGGAATTGAAAACAAAATAGAGATGACTTAATAACAGGAAAAAGTATTGTATACGTTATATTTTTAGAAGAAGAATATTTTTAGAAGATATAAATAAAATACCTGAGATGTTGAGAAGAAAACGTATAACTCTGGATCACAATTTTTTAACAATAGGTAGTAATAAACAACAGGTAAGAGTATACAGCAGCTTTTTTAAACAAAAAAATCAGAAACTATGTGAAAATGTTTAACTTATCTTGCGCGTTATAGGAGACCCTTTATCGCGTTGTATGAAAACTAGTCGCAATTTTTTCGGAGCGTTATAGGAATTCGCGTTATACGGGAGCGCGGTATACGGGAATCCACTGTAGGTCAGAATAACCCACCCGGTAAACCTAGTGTTAAGTACCAGGAGAGAAATGGCCACATTCATACGGTGCGGCTTATTCCTCTCATTGAAAGAGTACGGCACTCATGTATCAAGCTTGGAAATATGTCCAGCCGTCTTTGAATGCCGAAATACGATCGAATTATCATTGTTCACTCTCGCAGCAATCTCATGAGTGGTAATCTTTGCATTTTCATTCACCAAAGCACACACAATGTCGTCATCAATTCCAGATGGTCGTCCAAAGCGAGGTTGATCTTTCAAATAGAAATCATCACTTCGAAATCTGCCAAACCACTTTTTAATTGTCCAAAGAGCAGAAGCACGGTCCAAATAAAGGCTCTGAATGATTTATTATGCAATTCCAACACTAACGCCCTTCCAAAACTCGTACAGCCTACATGCCGCAAATGTCTCTTTCCGACCTTCATTTTGAAAAATACTCTTAAGCACAAATTAAGTTACCTAAACGATCTGATGCTAAACTGACAGATAATACATCACTTCATCAGTGCATATAACGAAATCAAACAAAGACACCGGAATTCCACTTTGCAGTTAAGTTTACACCACCCATGGGAATCAGGCACAAACTTATGCAGTAATCTAATATAATACCTTATAAGAGGGGTTGAAAAATGTACAACTGCAATTCTTGTTCCTTTAATCAAAAGCTTCTTATTAATACTGAGCTTTTCACAAATACCCTCAAACAATGTTCTTCTCGAATACATAAAAATATCTTCGATAAAAATTCTTATCATTCTGTATCTTTATAATCTCAGTTAAGTAAATATATAAATAAATACTTTCTTTATCGTCGTGCTCGCAAACTCTAACGTGAAAGAGTCGGAATTATGAATAGCATAGCCTAAGGTTCAGCAGGGTATATAAGGATGGAATTATATAAAAGATTGCTTTTTTAATGATCATCAACGTTGCAACGACAATAAATCAAATAATCAAAATTTCTAATGATTGAAGTTGTAATGTTTCTCTATTTAATTAGTTCTTTATTGGACATTAACTTATTACTAGTAACAATAATAACGATAATGAATCAACATCATTAGCAGGCAATACTTCTAGAAATAGATTATGAAGTATAAAAATGTAATCAGTGCATATACAATAATATGCCATTTATCAGTTTTACTGAGCAAATGTACTCCGCTTCTTCATTTAAACAGCAATTTCGCAAAAAAAGACGTTTGTCGTGGTACAATCAACATCATCCATGCCACCGTCTTTTAATAGAACCCCGCAATTTTGCTTTCCACCAGCGTTGTCTGGTTGATTTGGATATCTCCATTTCGCATATCCAGCAGCTTCGATGGCTTCGTCATTAATAGTGACCCAATCACCTTCTTCAAAAAGATCATGAATACCTAACCATGCTTGTGACACCTTATTTTCTTCCAACATACGTAACAGTAGTTTTTCTTCTGAGTTTGAATTGATAATAGCTATATGACCTACAAATTCACATTAAAATATGGATTAAAAACTCATCATAATGTCTATTATTAACAATAATACATAGACATGCAAAACACAGCAGCCGCGAATGTAAGACGAAATAGTTGGTCTTAATGATTCTGTTGATTTTTATACAACTTATCTACATTATATCACCCAGAAGCTACATGATAATATTAGTTACTTGCTTTGCTGCATTGAATGTAATACTTTATGTTGAAATATTGTTCGAAATTATGTACAATGTTTATTTTATTGAAAATGCATTTTCTTTTACTGTCATAAACATGTATAAATCTCTCTTTTCATATATTCTATATAAAATATTAGTGAAAAAATAATTTACAACGATATATTATCCAAAATAATATTACGTATAACGATCTGTGTATTAATATGTTATAATGTAGTACCCCTATAATAATCTAGAGACTCTATAATAATCCAGTGTGTCGCTCGACTATCTTCAAATACATTTCGAAATATTGTAGTGATGCAGATCATTGACACAGTATAATAAAATGTAATTAAAATGCGCGTACACACGTTACTTGGTGCATTCTATTCCTACTATTAAATATATCATATCATCGTAAAGTACACCCCGTTAAAGACCCTCTCAATCAAACCTCATGATATATACATTTATTTGAACTATTGACAATGATAACATAAGTATTGGAATGTGCGTTTATAATTTCATGCCCGTTAGAACCGAGATCATACATACACGTATGTAATACACGATTGTAGATGTTTAACACTTTGAATGCCATGGGAGTTGCCGATGACCGGTGCTATAGAGTTCACTGAAATTGCTTATGACTTTTGCATTGTAATATTAACGAATTTAGTGATATTTTCAATATATAATAATTGCCGTTAAAACAGTATAGAACTATTGAGCATACAACTATAATATGTTTACCTTTAGCGTTTCTACGACATAAATATATGATCTTAATAGAAAAAGTTTCATTTCAATTGCAATGATTGAACTAGCAAAAATACGAGTGGCTTTCAACGTATTAATCATGTACAAAAAAAAGGAATCAAATAACGAAATAATCAAAGGCGATGGCAAAGGGTTAACAGTAAAGTGGCAAAAAAGGCAGAGACAGAATGAAAAGTCTGCGTCAAACAGGAAAAAGACGTATTGCAAAGATGTAGCTTTAGGCATAAGTTTAGAAAGTAATTAATTTTACGAATGTAATTTGTTTAATGATCCGTTTTTATTTTTTTCTGTTAAACACTTTCAATGCATGAAGCTATCTTTCGTTGCAATCATTGATTAACACCAAAACATATAATATATTTATAGTTTTACATGGGTCTCACCTCCTTCCTGAATACAAGTTCTACGAGCTCTGTTCCACGTCAACTTGCGAAGATGTAGTTTATGAGCTCCCATACCAGGGGTTATGAGATAGTCGCTTCCTGCTTTATTTACGACATTATTATTATTATTTTGTAATTTCCACTGTGGAAGTCCATAAAAATAAAATATTTGCTGCGCCGCATGATAACTGTGTTGACCGTTCATATTAACTGTTGTTGGTTTTTTTGGCGCGTCTGAAGACAATTGATGAATCGTCAGTTCTATATGCATTTTCCTTTTGATAAATAAATTTTACGGTGCCGGACAATGTATATAATATTTTACACGATGATTTTTTTTCCATTTCATAGTACAACTGTATCGAGTTGAACATCAAATTGTTATAAGTATTTTTCCTACTAGCAATAAGGTCGTAAAAAACAGTATTGTAAAACCAAAAATAACAAGTCAATATGAAATAAAGAAGTGTTGACAGTTATCGAAATATTTGTATCGCTTTTACAACTTTACATACAGCTCTCTAATCATTCATAACGTAAAAGATAAGGAAAAATATAGAAGACTAAAAAAGATGATTAAAAACTATTCTATTTTTATATTACAAAGTAAGTTCCCGATAAATTTTAGTTTCCGGAAGCGGAGCTAATAATCGAAGCAAGTCGCTGTTTATGCTGTTATAAACACCTTGCTCTACGATTTAAGATTCGACAACGCGAGCCATAAACAGTACGACGATCGGTCACACATCGAACCATTTCACCTAGAAAATGTGTTGTGTGAAACCGTGTTATATAACACCCAAAGCCAGTAGAAAAAGGAGGGTTGCGTTCCGAAAACTTATTAAAAACAAACATTTTTTTTTAATTCCATATCCGACCAGCCGCTTAAGACACTTTGTCTGCAAACCACGGAAATAAAAAGAAACGAAAAAGGGCCTGCCATTCACGGGCCCTGACTGTGAACGCAATTCACAACAGTTCAATACAATACGACGATGTCGCATTGCACTTTATCCTTTTAGATATGGCGGTACTTTCCGCAAAACTGTATTTCTGATTGTAAGACGCCAAATCACGCCGCGAATGGCGCGTAAACTTTGCATGAAATAGAGTTATAAATTAGTAAATTATAATATATTTGTATATTTTCATGTAAATGCACTATAGTTCATTATTCCTTTCCGTCATTATTTTAAAGTAATTTAGTTTTTAAATATGTTAAACAAAAATCATGGTATCCAGTGCTGTAGAAGTACACTGTTGTACAAAGGTTTTCGCAATTTTCTGATCGTGTTAGAGCGAAGCCGTGTTATATTGGGTTGGCAACTAAGTGATTGCGGATTTTGACGATAGATGGTTTTAGCACTTTTTTTTGTTTAGTCAACATGTTCAAAGAACCTAATCTATAGTTTTCTTGTTGTTTGGACTTCCACCTTTCATTAGTGAAAAAAATCGCATCGATGAGTTATTTAGTTTCGTTTTTACCCCATTTTGAAAATGGAAGAACAAAACGCGCATTTCAGACATATTTTATTATATTTCCGAAAAGGCAGGAACGCATCCCAAACATACAAGAAGTTATGTGCCGTAATGGGAATGAAGCCTTGAAAGATAAGCGTGTCAAAATTGGTTTGCCAAATTTTATTCGGGTGATTTTTCACTCCAAAATGCGCAACGATCTGGCCGTCCAGTTACAGCTGATTAGAGTCATATCAAGGCTATTATCGATTCAGATCGTCATAGCACAACACGTGAGATTGCAGAGAAGCTCAATGTATCGCATACATGCATTCAAAAAAAATTAAAACAGCTTGGCTATGTTAAGAAACTCGATTTATAGGTCCCTCATCAGCTTAAGAAAATTCTATCTTATATAAAATCCGCAATCACTTAGTTGCCAACCGAATAGGATGCCCTGTTGTAGGAGGGCTACCTGTGTATATGTTGCTTATGTTTGACCCGATCGTCGTTTCACGGCTGTCACCTGTGTTTTTCATTTTTGGCCCGATTTCCTTATTTACCATGAGTCTCACACAATATTGGAGGGCAAGGGGTCTGCAGAGGTGTGCGAGAATACGAAAATACGGAAAACCCAATGTACTGGATCAGGCAAGTCGGGTTCAATTACTCGAGTATCTCAGAATTTGTAGAATGTATAAATGAAGTTTCGATTCATCTGTTATTTGTTAAAATATTCAGTAATAGTATAGTTCCGCAACATTTTTCAGATTTTCTAAGTTCGCTTAAGAATCTCGACTATCTAGAAGCAGGAGCTGTCTTCGGCAACGCTACTCGATTCCGAAATAAATTGTAGTGGCGATTCCAGATTTACGGATTCTCTCATACTTTTAGTTAGCAAGACACAGTTCAAGTTTCTCCTATTTTTCAGTATAAATCACACCTAATACTTTTAGAATGAAAAATTAGAATGAAATAACTGTATTTTAATTACGAATAATTTAAATTTTCAGAAATTACTATGTCCCACTGATATTCATCTTTATTGAATTACGGCAGAGTTTTCTATTGGAAATAATTTCGCATTAATAAAAACCAATACAAAGGTTTTTAGGTGTTAATATAGAATACAAATATAAGTAAAGTGAGTTAAGATATTGTTCACAATTTTTTAATTATTTCAGTGACGATTATTTTATTTTCACAATTAGCTTATGTTATCGTCAGCAGGTGATAACTGTCAACAAAATATCCAGCAAGGTTAATAACTGTTGGAGAGTTGAATCTGGCGCGAACGACAAAAGAAGCAAGGCACTGAAATATTGTAGTAGGCCTTGTCTGTGATGCTTTTGTTATGTGTATTAAATCAATAATCTTCGTTTCGTTATGTCGTTCATAAAATATATTTAAATACAGTATTACATGTTTCTTTGAGTCAAGTGTATACTTTATTTATCTTTTCACGCTAAGATATATATACGGACTTCTACAGGTTATGGGCCCAGAAGAAAAATAAATGGGTGGAATTAAATAAATAAAAAAAATCGAAGTTCAGTTTAAAAAAAGAAGAAATATAAAAAAAAATAACCTAAAAAGAAGTATGGAAGCGTGTAATACAAATATGCGAATAGAAATGCTCACAAGGAGTAATTATGATACATGGAGAACGAAGGTAAGCGCTCTTTTAATAAAAAGTAAGGGCTGGGCTTACGTTAATGGATCGAAAAAGAAACCAGCGATAATCGAAAATGACGTGGTATCGCAAGCAGCTGTTGAAAATTGGATCGAGGAAGATTTAATTGCTAAAGCCGATCTAATATTATCAATTAGTTCTCCTGTACTAAAATTAATTAGAAATTGTGACACTTCGCGGGATGTTTGGTTAACCCTTTGCGGACGGGACACTTTGATGCGCGTGTGTCCGCCTGGACGGGGAGGTTTGGGAGCATTTCGTGGGAAATTAGTATACGCATGAAGATTCGTTTGCAACAATTATACATTTCGTACTATATAAACAAATGTTTGCTAAATGATTTACAACATGTCAAATTTTAAAATATGAAATTGAAATTATCAATAACAAGTCTAATAGACTTTATATTGATAATTTCAATTTTATATTTTAAAATTTTCTAGAGTGTGATATTTCTGAAAACAGTTGCCTATGCACATAAATGTTCTTTTCGGACATGTGTCACAAAGTCTAATAGACTTTTTATTGATAATTTCAATTTTATATTTTAAAATTTTCTAAAGTGTGATATTTCTGAAAACAGTTGCCTATGCACATAAATGTTTTTTTGGACATGTGTCACAGTAGAAACGTGTTTGTTCCCTTCCTCCTTTTATTTTCATATTTGAGCACACAATGCAGTCCCTGCAGTTTTCATTATCATCATGACAAATTTGCTATTTGCTTGGGCTGCTGTCCGCAGACACGCGTCCAGAACGGTAAAAGTGCTTGGGCTGCGGTCCGCAGACAGCCGTCCGCAAAGGGTTAAAACTAGAGTCAGCCTACGCATCGAAAGGACCAGCGAGGAAAGCGTCATTATGGAACCAATTGTCAGCACATCGGTTTGAAGAAGGATGTGATATTCAAGAGCATGTAAATCAATTTTTTACTATTGTTGACAAGTTATCTGAGTTGTCATTGGATATAAACGAAGAATTGCAAAGCATCATGCTGTTACAAAGTTTACCAAATAGTTATGACAACTTTAGGTGTGCAATACAATCTCGTGATATATTACCTGATCCAGAAACATTGCGTGTAAAAATTTTGGATGAAAGCCGTGCAAGAAGAAGAAGTCAGACTGCAGTAAACAACTCTGAAGCTGTTTTATATAGCAATAAAAATCAGAGAAAGCATTTTAAGCCGAAGTCGAATTGGAAGACAGGTGAATTTAAATCTAATTGGAAATCTAATAAAAATGAATCACATTCTAGCATCGGCGATTCAAAACTAAAGGATTATAGTAATTTTAAATATCGATGTTACAAATGTAACAAACAAGGACACACAATAAGAAATTGCCCTATGAGAGACCAAGCAGAATTATCAGAAAGGATATGCTCGATGGCTTACAAAGAAGAAACCACGTTGCAAGTTCAGAATGGTACGTATAATGAAAGATGGTGTATTGACAGTGGATGTACATCACATCTTTGCAAGGATTTTGATGTTATGATTGAAGTTGGAACCACAAATTTAGAAAGGTTAAAGCTCGCAAATAATACATCGACTGAAATAAAGGCAAAGGGTAAGGTAATCATACCTACTACTAACGGTGTTAATTTGGTCGATTTGTGTTTAGAAAATACATCATATGTACCTGAACTTCGTACTAATCTTATATCCGTATCAAAACTAACTGATAGAAATTTTAACGTATTATTTAAAAAGGATTCTGTATCGATATTAGATAAACTTGGTCGAACGAAATTAATAGGCGATAGAATTGGTGATTTATATTATTTAAAGGAAAGGAAACAAGAAGCTAATGTAACAACTGTCGAAAAATCAGATATACAAATTTGGCACGAAAGATTTGGCCATCTTAACAGGAAAACTTTATTGGATATGGTAAAAAATGAATCTGTTATAGGAATTCAACTCAAAGGTAACGAGAAGATGTTAACATGTTCATCATGTCTAAAAGGAAAAATTACTGCTCTTCCATTTTCAAGAAAATTAGAAAGAAGCAGATCGTTACTGGAGATAATACACACTGATATATGTGGACCAATGCGCATAGAATCTAAAGGAAAAGCGAAATATTTTATTACATTTATAGATGATTATTCCCGTTGGTGTGAAGTAAGGTTTCTCCGAAATAAGAGTGATGCTTTTCAAGTTTTTCAGGAATATAAAGCGTTAGCTGAAAAGCAAACCGGGCATAAAATTAAAAATTTACAATCAGACAATGGAAAGGAATTTATTAACCGGGATTTTGACGATTTCCTGAGAAAGCAAGGAATTAAAAGAAGAGTTACTGTACCATATACACCACAACAGAACGGGATTGCAGAAAGAAAAAATCGTACTTTAACGGAAATGGCGAGGTGTATGCTGATTACATCGAATTTGCAAGAATCGTTTTGGGCGGAAGCAATACAAACCGCAAATTATATTCGAAATCGCTGTACGTCGAGAAGCCTGGAGCGACAAACACCTTTTGAATTGTGGCTAGGAAGATGTCCTAGAGTTCATCACTTTCGAACTTTTGGTGAAAAAGGATTTATATTGGACAAATTGCCGAACAAGGGGAAGTTCCAGCCTCGTGGTAAGGAATGCATTTTCACTGGTTATGATAATCAATCTAAAGCTTACAGAGTGTGGCTGCCTCAAGAGCAAAAATTGGTTGCTGCTCGTGATGTTAAGTTTGTCAACGAATTCATGGAGCAACGATTATTTCAAGAATTCATACCGAATAATTGTTTTAATGAATCAGAAGAAGATGAAATAGAAGAACAAAATATTATGGACATTAACATTAATCGGCAATGCTTAAATAAATGTATTCCACAAGTAGAAGAAAACAGAGAGACAGATAATTTATCGGAACATGATGAAATGAATATAGATAATGTATCGGAACATGAAGAAACGGACAGTGTACCTCAAAATGAAGAAATCAGTAGAAGACTAGATGTGCCACAGTCAAACAGGGGACGTGACAGACCTTCAAAAATATACACTGGTAAACCAGGTCGTCCAAGAAAGCAGTATCAAATTTCAAATACTGAAAATGCTCAATTAGCGGAAATCTCTTGGCAGCAAGCTATGTATGATGCACAAGCCGAAGAATGGAAGAATGCTATAGAAGCTGAGATGCGAAGTCTGTTAGAGCATGAAACATTCGAAATTGTAGATAGACCTAAAAATAAAGATGTCATTGGTTGCAGAACCATACTCAGGAATAAATATCTCGCAAACGGTGAGATTGAAAGGCGAAAAGCACGCGTCGTTGCACAGGGTTTTTCGCAGCGTCCAGGTATAGATTATCACGACACATTTGCACCAGTAGCAAGGTTAAGTTCTTTACGTCTTCTCATAGCTTTAGCTGCTAAATATGATATGAACATACATCAGCTAGACATTACAACCGCTTATCTAAACGGTCGGTTAAATGAAGAATTGTATATGGAACAACCAAAACTATTGGAAGAAATGTTAGGAAGAATAGTCTTGAAGGAAGACAAAAATAAAGTTTTGAAATTGAATGCCAAGAAAATGTTAACGCAACTAAAAGAAGGAAACAAAGTCTGCAAGTTGAAGAAATCTCTATATGGACTATGTCGCGGCGTAAAATCACCGCGAGCTTCTTCAGGCCCGCTGCCCAGGTACGACCATAAACCGGGCCTCTTGCAAGCGAGGTGCGATTCTTGGAAGTCTAGGCAACGTACATGCATCGTACGTTTCCAAGAATTGCACAAATTTTCAAACCCCTCTCCAAGGGCAAGCCATCCCTTCTTCCCAACTTTTTGGGAATAAAAGGGCCGTCTCCGACGGCCCTTTCTCGCTGTATTTTCACACCTCTCGATCATAACGTTACGCTGCCGGTTGACCATTACGTGTCGACGGCTTATTTTCATAACTTACACATTGCATGAGTCGTGCAAGGCTGTTTTGTATATATTAAGTGTAAATACAAGACTGTATATATCTCCCAAAAACTTCTTCCTAAAAATTAATCCATCTCGCGTACTATTCGCGAGTGGTGTCGCCAAGGAAGCTTCTCCTTGACCCGCGCGACGTAACATTGGTCCTTCGAGCCGGATTGGCGTGCTATTGGAGCTGCAATCCATTACTTGGAGTTCTTGGGAGCCGGCAACTTCCTACCAGCAGGATTCAGGGAGACCGGAATCAGTCGACAATTACCAACAGCCACTTCACGAGAGCATCGAGACCAGCATCAGCTGGAGCATCAGCAACTCGAGAATCAGCGAGCAATCCAGCATCAGCTGGAGTAGCAGTAGATCGAGCCGCATCAACTCGATCAACAACAACGAGGCCAGCATCAGCTGACGTATCAACAAAATCAGGCACGTGAGTCCTACTATCGCTTCCTATATCATAATTTCAAATCCTTCAAAATGGCCTGCGAAATCGAAACATTCGAAAGACAGCGCGGCGTAATCGAGGGTACACTCACGATTTTAATCGAATCTATCGATATCATAACCGATTCATCAGAATTAAGAGGTCGGTTAACATCCTTATATGAATTAGAGCAGCAATTTGAAGCTGCGCAGTTACAAATAGAGCTCGCGTACGAAGATACCGACTACACGGCTACGCGAGTAGAATTCGAATCTAAATATTTTGCTTGCATGGATAAAATCATGAAAAAATTATCACATGAAACACCGACGGCAACAGTGGGGAGAACACTACTGCTTACCGAGCCGTCGAATGCTGTAGTGCACAGCCTTATTTCTAAAATTAAAATTAAACCTGTTAGTGTCGACCGCGATCAATGGTCAAGATTTCACGATGCGTTCGAATCATTAGTGCACGAAAACGAGAAAGTAACAACTTTACGCACAGACTGCAATATAGACGAATTACTAATCGGGTATGACGGGGACAATCACGAGTTAGATAATCGAGATATTTCTATCGTAATTACAAAGAACAATCAAGTTCAATTAGAAAAATTGACAGCAGACGACTTTGCCGTAACGTCTGATCTTTCCTTTCAATCGTCGGAAGCACAGTACGACAAAGCACACACAGGTAAACCGATCGAGGGTCTCCCCGAGGCTCCGAAATCGGTGATACCTGAGGACGGGCCGAGTACAGCGTCGGTAGAATTAACCGCGATGGGGGCGTCGAAAACAGAACCGTTAACCGCTTGCATACAACAATCGGATCGGAACAAAAAATTGCACGTTTGCAATATTTTAATAGATAAAGAATCGTTAGGAAATCACATAAGCGATGTCAGAAACCGCATAGAGAATCGAGTAGATGGCCGTAGCAGTAAATTCCTTTGTCAGGCCGAATTTATAAAATCCACGAACATCACGGAAAAAATACCGTGGCATGTTAACACTAGGGACCTATCCCTCTCTGAGAAACACGCAGTAGAAACCTCAGAATTGCATAAGCCAGTATACGTAGATGCTCTGCTAGGAGTGTATAGCCTCCGCAAGGTTCTTAGTATAGAGAAGTTTAGGCTCTCAAATGACCTACCCGTTCATAACGCGGGTCAAAACTTAAAAATAGGGTGTATACCCTCGGGTCAGGTAGGAGGCTACCTGTTGTCGCCGAACAAGGCTCATCGCTATTTAGGAAACGCGAAATTAAACAGTCAATTATCGATATTTGGGAAAGGTAGAAAACATCCCGCAAAACCGTGCTTCTCCACCAAAGAAGGGCGTAAAATTCATTTCTATGGCATCACACATCGTGATCAGTCGGGCCCATATGCAATGAGATTGCCCTTGAACGAAAAGAGGGAACTCTGGGACGACTCGTATAAAACCGCGTGTAGAAGATTCCGCGCGTCAAGAAACAAATTAAAATCAATCGCGAAATATAGACAGAACCGCGCAGTTTACCGAAACGGGTACCAGACATTAATTCATACAAGGGACATAACGGTCATGAGGAAATTTAGCGAAGACTTCTACCTGCCACGCCGTGAAGGGAAAAGGGGAACCAGCTTCGCGACGATACTTCGGGCAAACTTAGGAACGAACTCTACAACGAATAGAGTTTTCGTGAGCGAGGCACTATTAGTGGGACCTACGATACAGGTAGTCGTCCCTACAATAAAGTCGCGAGTACGGGCACATGCTATTGTGTTACCGAGAGACGTACCAACGCCGCGCGTAATGGCTAATGTTAAATTAAGGAACGTTGGGACCGATTGCCGTGGACAGTTTTACAAGGGGAAGAATCGATTTGCAGATATCTGTCAGCTTCTAACCCCCAGATCGTCACACTTCTGTGGCTCGCGGGAGACGATCGTCAAGACGCATTAATAATCTTTATCCTTAATGACGAAATACATGTTGTAGGATGCATTACAAAAACACATTAAAATATATATATATATAAAATACGAATGGAAATACAAGGAATCCTACCGTTAATAAATATACAAGCGTCTGTTTGGTCGCGTCTGTTCGTCTATTTGTTACTCTCATCCAATCGTCAGCACATTTATGCGTCTATATGTTATACGTCTATTTATCTTGTCGTCTATTCGACTAATATTCTAATCGTCTAATTGTCCGTGCGTCTATTGCGTCTATATCGTCTCGCGTCTATACGTCTACTACATCTTCTTGTATATTACGTCTATATGACGTTTTTTCTACTCTCTGCGCCTTCTCGACCGCGTGTAGTCCACGCCTGTCTAGCGTCTATCTTTTATTTACGCTGGATCTCTCTAAGAATCTAGAAGATCCGCGTGGGTTTTATAAATTTCCCACAATATTTATAGATATAAGTGTCCAGTACGTATTACTGTTAAACACTTGCGTCATCGAAATAGAGGCCATTTTGAATTCCCATCCATTAATACCGCCTTCCAATGATCCCAGCGACCTCATTGTTCTTTCACCTAGCCATTTCCTAT
Organism: Cerceris ruficornis; assembly: GCA_963989415.1. Classification (NCBI taxonomy): domain Eukaryota; kingdom Metazoa; phylum Arthropoda; class Insecta; order Hymenoptera; family Crabronidae; genus Cerceris; species Cerceris ruficornis. The sequence goes on from OZ022528.1 coordinate 14,364,910, forward strand.
TTGGCGATAGTATGAGGACCGTGCCCGAGCACAACCTCAAGAACGTCAAAATTAATAAGCTGTCCCAGTGGCAACACGTTCAGCAGGTAAAACAGCATTTCTGGTCCCTTTGCAACGAGACTACCTGCATGAGTTGCAAACCCGCTGCAACTGGCACATGGGCAATCTACAAATGTACCGATCGAAACTATGGTACTGCTGAAGGACAACAATCTAACACCTCTACTATGGAGACTGGGCCGAGTATCGGCCACTCAACCACGGAACGATGTCGTGATTCGAGTGGCGGAAGTCAGAAGCAGCTCGGATGTCTACAAACGCGCCATCAGAATTTTGTGCCCTCTCCCCGTAAATCATAACATTTACGAATGTCCTTCCGTAGCTGTAAGATTCTACCAACAAATATTCAAACATGTCACCACATAATCTTATTGAAGTAGCAATAAGTCACCTACACGTATCTTCAAATTTTAGTTTAATCAACGACGTTTATGTCACGGTACATAAGAATTTCATAATCATAGTTATATGTATCGTAGTTTATACATTTATGTATCATCGTTCATATTGTATTCATCAGTGTTGAACACAACGGTTCAAGGGCGGCGGTATGTCGCGGCGTAAAATCACCGCGAGCTTCTTCAGGCCCGTTGCCCAGGTACAACCATAAACCGGGCCTCTTGCAGGCGAGGTGCGATTCTTGGAAATCTAGGCAACGTACATGCATCGTACGTTTCCAAGAATCGCACAAATTTTCAAACCCCTCTCCAAGGGCAAGCCATCCCTTCTTCCCAACTTTTGGGAATAAAAGGGCCGTCGGAGACGGCCCTTTCTCGCTGTATTTTCATATTTCTCGACCATAACGTTACGCTGCCGGTTGACCATTACGTGTCGACGGCTTATTTTCATAACTTACACATTGCATGAGTCGCGCAAGGCTCTTTGTATATATTAAGTGTAAATACAAGACTGTATATATCTCCCAAAAACTTCTTCCTAAAAATTAATCCATCTCGCGTACTATTCGCGAGTGGTGTCGCCAAGGAAGCTTCTCTTTGACCCGCGCGACGTAACAGACTAAAACAGTCAGGTAGACAATGGCACGAAACGTTTGATAGTGAGCTTCGGAAACTGGGATTAAAAGCTACTGTATCCGATCCCTGCGTTTATACTATCAAACGAGGGGAAGATAGTGCATATGTATTAATATACGTTGATGACGTAATTATATTTTCAAGAAGCACTGAACTGTGTAAATATATTAAGGATAGTCTGAGAAGAATATTTAATGTAAAAGACCTTGGAAATTTAAAATATTGCTTAGGAATTGAAGTTAAACAAGAGGAAAACAAAATAACAATAAATCAAAGAGGTTATATTTTAGATATTTTAAACCGTTTCGGAATGAACGAATGTAAACCTGCATCTACTCCAATGAGTACTGGTACAATTTTAAATGAAGTACAAACTGATGAAGATACAAATGAAGCTCAAAATATCCCTTATAGAGAATTAATGGGAGCTTTAAATTATTTGGCAACTGCTACAAGACCAGACATAGCTTATTCAGTAAGCTTTCTCAGTCAGTTTCAAAATAATTATAATAAAACTCACTGGCAAGCAGCAAAGCGAGTACTTCGATATCTGCGAGGAACACTGGACTATGGATTAACTTATTTTAAAGAATCAAATTTCATTAAGGGTTTTGCAGATGCAGATTGGAGAAATTGTATTAAAGACCGTAAATCTTATAGCGGTTATGTATTTTGTCTAGGTGAAACTGCAATATCTTGGTCGTCTACGAAACAAAGGACCGTAGCTTTATCTTCAACTGAAGCGGAATACGTTAGCTTATCAGAAGCTATCAAAGAAGCTATATACATTCAAAGTTTTCTTCGAGAATTGAAAATTAATCATTTGTCAAAAATTTCAATTTCAGGCGATAATCAGGGTGCTCTTTATTTAACAAAAAATCCAGTTTTTCAGGCTAGGACGAAACATATCGATATTCGATATCATTTCATTCGAGATTCTATTAAAGACGGAGAAATTGAATTAGAATATCTTTCAACGGATAGAATGACGGCAGATGTTCTAACTAAAGCTCTGCCAGGTCCAAAACATAAAGAATTCACCAAAGCCCTGGGAATAACGCAAAATTAAAAGATCGTACCAGTTTCAAGGGGAAGTGTTGGAGAGTTGAATCTGGCGCGAACGACAAAAGAAGCAAGGCACTGAAATATTGTAGTAGGCCTTGTCTGTGATGCTTTTGTTATGTGTATTAAATCAATAATCTTCGTTTCGTTATGTCGTTCATAAAATATATTTAAATACAGTATTACATGTTTCTTTGAGTCAAGTGTATACTTTATTTATCTTTTCACGCTAAGATATATATACGGACTTCTACAATAACAATGCTGAAGTTATCCAAATTACCTGTGTTGCTTCTTATCACAGATTAATAAATACTAATCGAACTATAATTTTAAAAGAAGTATTTTACCTGCAAATTCGCTTAAGTTCACCTTAACTAATCCTTGATGGTCTGGAAAAACTACTGTGGTATCAGTTTCACCAGAAACATTATGAAACGCCACGTTCAAAAGTGCAAAAGAAATAAGAAGACTTTTCCACATATTTGCACGTTGATACTTTACAGTTTAGAGAACTAATGGCTCTCTGTCAGAAATGATCTTCTCTTTTATAAATGTGTGGATCATTGGGCATACGTCGTCACAATCAACAAAATTCCCCGAAAGGAAATTCATTGGCGTAAAGTCATACAAAAATATTAATCAGTGGATACTCAAGTTTAGAAGCAATATAATTATTATAAAATTTCGAATCACTTCATATGTTACTTGAAATTAGGAATTATTCTTTCCAACCTTAACGTTGCAAATCAATAAAAGAGATTTATAAATTTCCACAGTTTATGTCCTCAAACTGATAATTTTAACGCTTTTAGTATTTACAATAGAAAACCAGTTATTTAAAATCTTTCCTAAAGATAATAATAAAAATTATAACACCTGTTGTAAAATGAAACGATACTATTTTAATGCAAAGAAAACTCCCTTGCAAAAGCCGAAGAAATTTATTACTTAATGGTTAATTGAGTGTGATTTATTAATTAATTAAAAGTTTAAGCAACTTAAGTATATCGGCCATGCCTAATGCTTACGATCATGTTTAATAACAATTTTGTATTGTCCTTCAAATTATTTCACTCCTGTTGAATGAGCCTGCCTTGTAATGCAGGATAACTATTTTGTGAGTATCTCAGTAATTATTCATTTTAGACCCTTCATAGTATAATGATTTTGTATGTAGAATTCGATGCTTTATCAAAATTTAGGAAAAAAAATATAGGCATTCCATTTAAAAAAGTGAAGGTGATCTGCATATCTCGACAAAACAATAAAACAGCATCAAACCCATGTTACTACTAAATGCCTCATTCGTAGCCGTGTAACTTTTCTCCAAAACATTTTTCCGCACGGTACATATTTTATGAATTATTTAGAATTGCACGTCGCCCGACTCACCCTGCATGTTGCATAATTATTCCGAAATCGTTTTCCTTTAAAGCTTGTATTTCATGGGATTTCTCAAATGTTAAATGATATAACTTATTTATTAGAAACGTGTTTTCTTTGCGATACATCAGAGTTAAACCTTTTTTCTTTATATTTTCAACGTTCCTTTGTCTTCGAAATTTATAGAAATAGCTGTAAAAATTTGTAAATCTACAGAGACTACAAAAAAAATGAAAATTATTTAATATGGTAATAATCTTTGATCTATTCGAAATTAAAAAAGATGCGACGCCTCTGCGATATTCTGATTAAGCTATCATCGGGGAACACTCGTTGGAAAATAGATACTCTCTCTTCCGGAGCTTGTGCAAGATATTCATTTCAAGGCTTTTAAGCGAATATCTTTATCTTGTGTATACGCTGTAAAAGAACGGTAATGAATTTTGACTGTCCTTTCAAGAAAAAGTATTAACATGGAAAATGTATAGATGACGTAGTGCAACTTATAGAGTTTCAAGTGAATAAATGTGGTAATGCAGAGCGAATGAGCGAGTGAATGATAGTGTTTGATGGACAGAGAGCGAGAAAGGATGGAGCGAAGTAGGGAATGGGAAAACAAAAGACAGTGGAGTTGGAGAAGACGGTAAGAAAAGCGTGCAGAGAGAGAGATTGAGAACGCCATTGATTGACTGTGGAACGTATTCGTTATTTTTGTTATTTCATTTTGTGTGCCTGTTATATTTTCTAAAGTTAATAAACGTTCGTATAAACCCGACTGTCATTACCATCAATACTAGTATCCCTACATAAATGAACACGGATATCGAATTATTGAGGATGAAAATCAAAGAATAATAAGATAAAATAAGTATTTTAATTTTTGCAGAAAAGAAATTATAGCAGTAATTTAAATATAATTACATGGTAAGTTCTGATCGCAAAGTAAGTATAAAATGTGTAACTATAACTATTTTTAAATAGCCCACGGGAATTAAGCTAAAATATGACGTTTTATATTACATATTCTTTCAAATAACTTTAATGCTTTTTAATAATAATATATATGTAGTGTCGAGATTTTTCGGTGTGCGTCAGCGTCGCAGTTATCAACGCATTGCTTGAATACGCATCTAGAAACAAGCGGTTCTGTCCAAGACGTGACAGAATGACGAAGGAACGGCGAAAGCCGCACTAACGACGACAAACACATATTACGATGAAGGTTTATTTCTTAAACATATATTAGTTATAGGAAATTGTAACTTTAGTTCTTGTTTCTTAATAAAGTATAATTATAATTATATCCCACATGTATGTATATTATAAGATGTAAGGATTTCAAAGGAAATAAACGTGTCTTATTCGACCTAGTTTTTGAATTGCAATAAGTTTCTATTTATCATCAAAACAGTATTCCATCCTCTTTGAAAATATTTCAATGTTACGAATGGGCATTTTGTACATAATACATTTAAAATAAAGATCTTTGATCCAGAAAGTATCTTGTATTTCGGCTGAAATGTGGTGATGTAATATCCTATATAAACTCTATGCAGCATATAGCATCAAGTGAACACTGAATCGCACTCCGTACGTAAAGAAATCTCCTGTGAATCTTTTCCGAAGAAATAAAGTCCAGATTGTACTAACTCCTGTTACCTCCCCCCTCCCTTATTCATTTAAACCAAATTCTTGGTGCCATGAAAGACCGATCATGTATAGGTTCTGCTCAGCCCAATAATAACTGTTGTAAAGATTAACCCTTTGTGTTCGGCTGTCCTCCCTGAGGGGGCATCAGAATTGATTAGTGATTATGGAGGGTAAATTTATTCTAGAGCAACTTTTTGAGAAATGTACGTTTCCCTGAAGATTTCTATTGACATGGCACAAGAAAAAAAATAAAAATATGATACAGTTACCAAGATATATGAAAAATATATCAGCCGGTTTTACGTCAGAAGAAAATGTGTAAAGTGCACTCGTCGAGAATGTTATCTTCGTCGGATAATAGACTAAACAAAAAGCTATATATTCCCAATGTAGGAGAAAGGAAACGAGACTGCATTGTTTGTTCTGACAGAAAAATGCCAGGTGGAAGACGCCAAACCACTTATTATTGCGAAACTTGTACAAACCACCCTCCAATGTTTATTAGGAATCCCTTAAAATGTATCATACCGTAGACAATTACAAGAAACAAAATTTTGATTTTTTTGCAAAAAATATGTTCTTCAATGCCTACCAATTCATATAAATCAAAGATTATTATAATATATTACGTGGTTCCAACTTTAGACTATATAGTGTGGCACAAGTCCTTTTAGGACTTTTTCCCAGCAAAGTGCCGTCGAGTTGCTGGCAGCTAACGTCCGAGAAGGCGCCGCACAGTGGTCGATTTCGTCGAAATCCGGGCCAAAAAGCCAACATTTTTTTCGCGTTTTTCCAAATCTAACAATTGCGTTCGATTTATAACACGTAAGAGCATCCTTTTCCACTAACAATATTTTTTTTGCACAACACTCTTAGAGATATGCGATGTTAAAGTTGACACTTGACTAATGTAACATTTTCACGTCGGAATTAAAAATACGTTTTCGATGTGATATCAAAGTACAACCCCCTTTTGCAGCATTAGTAGCTATCTGTCATGCTTTAAAATTTTTGGTTTCATGTTTTTATTTCCTATTTTACAACTGTGATGGCACAGAATGTAAGACCTATGCATTTTTTTTCTTCTCCTAAGGAAATAGTTGAGAGTATCACAAGATATCACGGTAATTTTTTTAAAAGTAATCTTTAAAAGTTTCCCGAAGGAGGACTCGTTGAATTTTATTGCTACTTTTTGCTACTCCACGAGTTATTGCTATTTGTTTGCCGCGCGCGACTTCCGTGAGGAAGCGCATTTATAATAATCCTAATGTGCAAATTTTTGTCTAAATCGGAATCGTTTTGAGGCTTTGGCCAGGATTTCGACAAAATCGGCCACTATGCGCCGAGTGCAAAGGATTGAAAACTTTATCTCTGGTAAGCCCAGGTTTATCAGTACATAGTTTTGTTATGCATGGAGTATCCAGCAGTAAATTAATATTACCAACAATAAGTTACGAGGCTTGTCACTTTTCGTAAATATTAGAAAAAGAAATTCTTCGGTCAGGCGTCATCAAATACGAACACGTTGCAAATCCTTAACGCGAAATAAACGTTATATTTTTGTAAATATCCGTTGGTTCTTTATTAGTGATAAATATAGTCTGCATACGAAAAACGTTATTCTAACAAGAAACAATTTCTGCTCTAGGTACTTTACAAACGCTTTTTTCGTTATTTTTTTTACGCGATTAAGGATTTATTCCTCTAAATCTACAAGTATGTTTGCCAATATTGGTTTCGTTTCTGAAAGGAACAAGTATTACTTAGGCATGTATGCATTCTTTCAAAAGTTTCAACATTAGACGAACATGTTGTTGGAAAACTCACTGCGCGTAGACGTCGGACTTCATCACCGTTGCACTAGATAATTACATAAATTAAATGTACATCGGCCATTTCTTGATTAGAGTAACTTTCCACTTTCACACATTGACGATCAACTTCTGAAGTCTTTACACAGAAAACCAATGAAATGTGTTGTAGGTGTGTTTCGAAGAATAGGTCACGCAGCTAGATTGAAGGGTAAGATCCAGAAATTTGGAAAACGTATATTATCGTTGTATTGTTATTCCCTGCGTTCCCGATGCAATGCATGATTATGGCAACACAGACAGGATGTTAAAAAACATTGTTACTGCCCTTGAGCAGGTAGTAATGCTGTCAAGGGTCGAAAGCAGGCATCCATTGTCCCGCAGATATTTATGTTTAAAATCGACCATGCATGTCCGGGAAACCGTAATATCTAAGGTTGACGGAAGGATAAGCCCGTCAACCATTAATCGTTTAATAAGGAAAAGGGATTAAAGGCCCTTTTTGAACTGTGAGTTTCCTGGCATGCAGAGGTTCAGTCCGTAGAGACAATGGGCTTATGGTGCGAGCGTGGCGGCTATTTTTGAGGGCTGCCTTAATATCCGCATGTGCGCCTCACGCCTTTTGCAGCCAAGCGAGGTGAAAGGTCAAAACAGCAATATTGGGATTCTCACCCCTCTGCGTCTCAATGGACAATTGCCGCATCATAAAGCTCTGCCTGCACCGACGAGTTGTCGGGTCCCACCACCCTCTTCGGCCACCCTCGGTCCCAAACCAGGGTGGTAGCAACCGGGTCCACGCGTTGCGAGGCCATGACCGCTGTCCCCTCCACGGTCCAAAGGGCATCCAAAGGTGTCCCGCCAAAACGTTCGCGCGCCCCCACAAAGTATTAGCAATTATTAGCGAAATCGCACCGTGACTTCCGGTGGCGCGCGAGCTCTTTTCTTGGAGGCGTAACCGGGCGGTGGAGGGAGACACTAACAAAAAATGCTATTTTTTCATCTATTGTTTAAACAAATTAAGATTTTCCAAAATAATTTATACCGTTTAATTCATGATAAAAAGACACAAACGTCAATTTACGTAATTACTCTATAGTGTTCGAGATATTCGCCGAAATATACTTTATAACCCTAACTTTGGGGGCGGTTTTTACCCCCTCAACATAAATGTTTGCCGTTAAAAGAAAGAAGCTATCAAATATTTGTATGAGAACTACATTATACGTGAGTTTCATCAACATCGGTGATTGACTCCCAAGGATGTTGCTGTGTTAGACCATATGATAACCAGCGATGAAAAATGGATTCCGTATGAAAACATTCCGAGGAAAAGATCATCATACTGTGAGCCTGGACGACCTTCCTCCTCCATCTCGAAACCGAATTTAAGCCTTGTAGTGACACGCGGTTTACCATTTCCCGGAATTCGTTAATCCGGCTTGTAACTGCCGACCGTCAAAATAGAGATCCACGAAAAGCAATTACAAGTCGAAGTTTTCTTGAGGACAATGACTACAGCCTAAATTACTTTTTACTCGCATACCAGTCGCGCCAAGCGAACTTGAGCCGACCTGACATGTACCGCCGTAAACCGCGGGTCGCAAGGAAGCCAAAATTCACGGCCACGGCGTGAGTCACCGCCACGGCGGTGGTCCATTTGGCCGAAAACCTGGCCAAAAAGCCAAAAATTTGTTTCGCGATTTTCAAAATTTAGCAATTGCGTTTGATTTGTAACATATCAGAGCATCGGTTTCCATTAATAAAAGTTTTTATTGAACAACGCTCTTAGAGATATGCAATGTCAAAGTTGGCACTTGAATAATGTAACGTATTCACGTCGAAATTCAGAATACGTTTTCAATGTGAAATAATAGTACAATCAACTTTGTAAGTATTTGTAGCTATTCGTCATACTTTTAAATTATAAGTACCTTAGTTTCATTTTTTTATTTAATATTTTACAACTGCGATGGCACAGATTGCAAAACCCATACATTTTTTCCTTTTGCAGAGGAAATAGTTGTGAAGTACGCAAAAGTACAACGCGACTTTTTTTTAAATTAAACTTTGAAGCTTCCCGAAGAAGTCCCCGTTGTAAAATTTTGCGACTTCTTGCGATTCTACGAGATATTTTTATTTGTTTGTCGCACGCGCCATGCTCGGGGAAATACGTTTATGACATACGGCCAGGCTATCGTGCCTTGGACAAAGGAATAATGCTAATCCTTCACTAAGGTTACCCTTGTAATTAACGAAACGCTATATTTATTTCGTTCGGGTTAAAAATCAAAATAAATTTAAGCTAGCTGGTGGCCTTTTGTTCCGAAGCAACAATAGATAGCCGCGATCACCTCGACCGCTTACCGTCATAAACCGAAAGATGTTTGACGTTGCGGCTGAAAATCTGGCTAGTTGCAGGTATGAGGGCTATATTTGTTTCTCGCAAAGTTTAGTTTTTCTCCTTCCACCGTAATTTTAAATACTGGAATGAAAAATTGGAGGTGGAAGCACCGTAAAGTATTTATACCGTGCTACGTTTTCTGACACGGTAGATATCACTTGTACTTAATATGTAACAATACGTTCGTTATAAGGTAATTGTTATGATTCTCTGTAATATTAAAAGCTTATAAGATGAATATAATTCACTGTGATCAATAAATGTATCATAATATCTAAATAAATTCTTAATTTTTTAATTATGTTTGTTCGCCAATTTGTTTTTGGAAATTCTGAATTCAGATTCTTAATTAGCGACCGGAGAAACATAAGAATACTAATTTTCGTGCCGATCCGACAATTTTTCAATACTCGGATCCGCCATATTGAAGCCGCCATTTTGTTTTTGGAAATTCTGAGTTCAGATTCTTAATCAGCGACCCAAATAATACTAATACACCAATTTTCAGCTAAGTTGAAAAACTCCTTGGGGTTTTGGCCAGGTTTTCGGCCAAATGGACCACTGTGCGCCGCCTGGGTGTGTCTACTCGTGGCCGGCGAGCGTCGTCGAGTTAACGAAACCTTTGGTCTATATATTGTTACTGGTCGACCGCGCACGCAAAGTCCTTTGGGACATAGTAAATGGTTAACACACTTTTATACAAAAGTAACAACGTTTTATTTCAAACACACGTCCGTCAACGAGGAGCTCTGACCATAGAATCCCTTCTTTATTTTCAAACAACTGACATGTCCCGTAACCCAGTAACATTAATACTACTGGGTGTTGCGTAACAATATTTAAACTATTGCAATTATTGCTCGAAGGACCACCTCCCATAAGGGAGGAAAATATTTAGAGATTCACTGACTTTATTGGTTATTATTTATTGTACTAGGTATGGCAATTATACTGTAGCGACACGCGGTTTACTATTTCTCGGAAGTCCTTATGCCGACTTGGAACTGCTGAGGGTCAAACTACGGACCCTCAAAAAGCAATTACAAGTCGCAGTTTTTCTATACGACAATGGATAATAAAGAAATAAACTCTTGCCCGCGTACCGGTCGCGCCGAGCCACCTCGAGCCGACCTGACATGTACCGCCATAAAACGCGGGTCGCGAGGAAGCCAAAATGCACGGCTACGGCATGAGTCACCGCCGCCTGGGTTTTTCCCTAATACATCCTCTCTTTCCAGACACACCCTTAAGTGGAGGGAGTTTTTCTCTACCAATCATTTACAAAAACCAATCAAATTGTAATAGAGAAAAACTCCCAAAACTTCGCTCTGCCTCCCAAGAGGCTACGTCGGAGGAAACGATCCTCCGACTAGTCACTTGGTCAGAGAGCCGTCGAGCGCGAACAAACCAGAAATAAAGACGACGTAGAAGCATCTAGCCTTCCGTTACGAAAACAAACTTAGTTCTCTCCACTCTACACTTTGCTTTCCACAATACAAATGTTTTAATTACAAACTCATGTAAGTGTGTATTGTGAGGGCGTGGCACTTGTGCAGCAAACTATGGCTACTACCAAGCAGTGCCACACCACACACTTGTGTATATCAAAGTGTTATGTTGTGTTAAGAGTGTAATGTGAATGTGCGACTGTATTAAGAGTGTGATGTTATGAACGAACACTTGCCCTTTTATGTGTTGAGAGACGACACTGCACTCTCCCACTCTTCACTTCCTGACCAATCAGGAGGGCCTGATATTTCGTGGGTGCACTGACGTCTCCGTTTAAGGGGGTGCGAGAACATCGACAACATCGCAAATTTCCCGAATCCAACTCCTCCATCTTCGACCAAGTAACGGTAAAGAAGGGGAGGTCGGGATGCCCTGGGTCTGAGCGTCTTTCCGGTTTAAGTGTCGCGGTCCGCTCAAAACAATGACACCAGGGCCGCTTTGCCGATGCCCCCGGGACCATTATAAGGCAATCACTATTCAAATCCATGAACAAAGGAGCAAATTAATACAAACTCGCCAGCGAGGATGGTTCATGGATTAGGCCCACCGAAGGCAGCCTTTAGTGTGCCCCGAAATTAATTAATATTTTGGAAATAGTGGCCTTTGGTGCATATTGTTACGCCGATATGAAGTTGGCGTACCGAGCGAAGCTGCTCCCTCGAACCCGTGGATTCGAGGATCGATGCAATCGAGGGATCGATTCGGCCGGTCGTTGCTCCAGCGACCGGAAGCGTTTGGTGACCGGAAGTTGCAACCGAGGTGTCAGACGACAGAGTTCGAAATATTGTTATTAGTTATTAAAGTTAATAAAGTTAAAGTTTAATAAAGTCATTAGAATTATAATGCCGAGAAGACCCGGTCCCTCCGCGGGACATCACAATATAATAAACCCCGGCATATTGAGGGTGTAAGCCTCAACACTGGGTTTTTCCCTAACGCATCCTCTCTTCCCAGACGCACCCTAAAGTGGAAGGAGTTTTTCTCTACCAATCATTTGCAAAAACCAATGAAATTGTAATAGAGAAAAACTCCCAAATCTTCGGTCCGCCTCCCAAGAGGCTACGTCGGAGGAAACGATACTCCGACTAGTAACTTGGTTCGGGAGCCGTCGAGCGCGATACAACAATTGAAAATACAGTGTTGAAGCCATCAGCGTTCCAGTCCTACAGAGACTTTACTTTCTCACCCGGCACCTCGTATCCCACAGGCTCAATAAAATAATGCTGCGTATATGGTGGCACGTTAAATCAATTACACTACCAGCTTCTTAAACCCAGAGAAAGACTTAACTCTGAAATGTATTGTCAACAAATGGATGATATGAACGAAGCATTCAAGGAAAAAAGACTGGCACTGAATAATGGGAAACAAATTATAATGCAGCGCGACAACGCCAGGATTCATACTACTTTGGCGACTCGTCGAAAAATCTCAGGGCTAGGCTACGAAATATTAGGTACCGGAAGAAGTTCGTGCGGATTTTTAATTCCAGATTCAAGCACTCCTAACTTTTCTGACAAATAGTTTTATTTTACAATGTTGTCACCATTGACTTCTATGACACGTTTACGTCCTACAAGCTTATACATCGCTGTCTTGTAAAAATCGGGGATTTTATTCGAAGTAAATAAATTAATTACCGTTTTGACCTCGGCAGCATTTTTCAAATTTTTGTTGGCAATGAAATTTGACAACGATGAAAATAGGTGGTAAACAGATAAAGGCAGATCAGGACTATAAATGGGTCAATAGCAAGTCGTGAGAGCAAGTTGTTGCATATTTGAATTCTATAGCACGTATTCTGCTCTGCTAGACGGTGGGTATCCATTTGTTCCACTATTTTATGGACGCTCAGTGATTATTGTCCTTTTCTAGCTGTGGATTCATTACTTCGAAATACTTCTGGAATGTCTCTACACCTTTTTTGAGGGTTTAAATGCATGTACCCTCGCAGTTCATCGCCTTTAACAACGGATACACGAGCCGACTCTGACTCATGTTCTGGCGATTCAATACCTTCCTAAAACCGCTTAAATAAAATTTTTGCAGTGTCCTTTCACTAACAATGCCTTCACCACACACAATGTAAATGCGTTTTGCTGCATTTGCTGCTGAATTTCTAAGTTTGAGCTTATAAAGCAATAAATCACGCGTCTTTTCGCTATTCATCTTTAATTTCACATAAAAAATGGAATTGTAAACAATTGGAAGCTGCACATCATGTATGCCAACAACATAATCGTAACTTTCTGTTCATGCCAATTTTAGGTATGATAAGATTGCGTTTCTAACTAAAATTTGGTTGAAATTCATTGCGACAAAGAAAACCGTAACAACTTTTTCCGGTACCTAATATTATCACATCCACCATACCCTACAGACCTATCACCATCCGGTTACCATCTGTTTCTCTCCCTGCAAAATTGTTTGAAAATACAAGAATTCAAAAGCGAAGCAGTTGTTCGCCAAGCCCTACTAGAGTTGTTTGCCTGCAAGGCAAATGTACATAATGCTGGGAAGAGGTTATTAGTAACGATAGAAACTATATTGTTCATTTGTATAAAAAATGTACTATATTCATTTAATTAAAAGACGAACAGAACTTTCCGCTAGACCAAATAGTTTTCTAAGTCACCGTGTAAGCTTTATGTAAATAGACGAAAGGCAAATATGTGACAAACGTAGAAATCTATATAACATATTATATACTGATGTATTTCGCAGCATGGTTTCAACAACTTTATTGAAAGGAAACAAATATTAACTTTTAGTTGTACAAGAAAACTTAATTGTTGCCTTTCATAGTAACTTTGCCTGAATTGCAAAACAACTGGTCTCTAGCTTGAGCCTTGTTAAGTCCTTTTAAAGACTCAAAATTAGCGTGGATGTCTCTAAATTTGTTTGACTAAGGTTCTAAAAGGCAAACGCTTTTCCTATGATCTCCGTTGGGTGTAAAGTTTATTAACGAAAGCGACGACAGTATGAAAACTGAGCAATGTTTCCTGCTTAGAACATTAACCAGTTTATTAGACCTAACCCAGTACATTTACAAAATATGATTTGAAACAAGTCGGTATCCAGCAACACGAATATTTCAAGATAAGTATTATAGATACACCTTCCATGTATAAGACATGCATTAGAGATTTTATCTCTTTAACAGATTCAAGACAGAAGTCTTTCGTCATAATTCCCATTAGCCAGCAACATCTTTGCAGTTGTGACAAAGAATAAGTGAAACTGGAAAATAACGTATCACGTTATAGAAATCGTTATAGAAATAAATCATTCGATAAAATTCAATATTAGATGCGATAAGAAGAGTAAATATTCCTTTTTAAAGGAGTGCATTAACATATACTTCGTTCACTGTCATACGAGTATACAAGATATTAATCTCATGCTGTTACTTTCAAATACAGATAGAAAATAAAATATATATGTGATATCGTAGTATCACTACCTGTAGTGTAGGGATAGTGGTATAGAATATTTTAAAGTGCTAGTGAAAGTGTCTAGTCCTGGCACAGCCCTGCTGTTCACCAGAGTTGGGATCACGGCGTGCCTGAAGTATGGCTTGTGTGTGTATGCGTTTTCAATGGAAATTACAAGTATGCGGAAATAGCAATTGTTGGGGCATTAGTCCCTAATTTACCGACCACGACGTCACTAACCGAGAGGATGCGAAAAAACAAAAGCGGACTACAAGCCAAGGGAGACTAACAAGGAAGGTATTCGAACTGCAACTCACGGATTCGAATAAAATTTTGTGGGTTTGTAGAGTGATCCAAGACAAGAAAAATGGTATACTCCATTCGTGCCCAATCGCCCTTTAAGGGCATGAAATTTAACCTCAAAGTGAAATCGACACTTGCACTTCCTCGCTTATATCTCCTAAAGTACAAAAGATAGAAAAAAATGTTTTAGGTAAAAGTTTAACGGTAAAAGGAGCGCTATAAATTTGCATTAACAAATTTTTAAAAACAACTTTCCTTCTTGAAAAAAAAAATTTTTTTTGCGTTATTTCAAACAATTTTGAAATCTTTTTGCTAATGAAAAATGTGGCATTTTTTATTCTGAATTCAACCATAACAATATTTTTATTATACACCGCTAGGATTACAGAGATACACGACAAAACGTACTCCCTAGCGCGCGGTACCGCGCAATACCGCGCTAACAACATATAGAGTTACATATTAAGAATGCTCATTTTCGTTGCAGGACATAACTATGTGACGAAGATGGGTGTGGTAACATAAAAATCGCAAATTATGAAATATTACATAAAGATTAATGACTTATAATACAGATCGTACTATATCCCATATATACATACATAAATATTTTTTAGACGCTTATTTAACATTTTATTACATTGTAACCACACGCGATTACATGTACTTCACTCGACATAGTTTTCGCAAAGTGAAAAAAACGAAATACTATCTTCATTAAAAAAGTGATCTACACACAGATACTTTTTGCACCAAGCACATCTTATAATAGCAGGCTTATCACATAATTCACAACGTGGTAGTTTATCTGCTTCAGGAAATTTAAAACAGAAATCTGCCGGATTTTCAAACCGTTGTGGTAACCTTTCCTCTAGGTATCCACTTTTATACCAAGAGTATTTAAATAATTCTCTGAATCTCGGGGAAGACAATTGGTTGTGGGTGAGTGATTGCAATTTGATGATGTTATTTCGTAGATGTAAATTTATATTAATATCGTACAGCAAAACTCGATCGGAAAAGGTTCTAACAAAGTTTTTCCATATCCGGAAACCAAAAACGTCCAACGGTTGTATCAAACCTGTTGTCCCTTTCGGTATAGTTAACGTAATAAGTTGCTTGCCACTCGGAATACTTTGCTGAAACGTGGACGGACAATGACCACTCCACGAATCAATTAATAGTACACTTCGAGGCCCAGTCTTTGGTAAAAAGACTTCTGCGAGCCAAGTGTTGAAATGGTGTGATGTTAACTTCCCAGATTTGGAAGCAGTGACAAATACATTATCCGATCTGAATAAGTTTCCTTCTACCCTAGGTCCAAATTCTCCACTTGGTTCTTTTAATACTATGAACAAAGGTGACAGTAACTGACCGCTCGCGGAAATGGTAGGGAGAATCGTATAACTGTGAGTGGTTGAGGATATTGACTGCACGGCTGCTTCTACGGTCTTTGTACCACGATACGATAACGTACGGCCAGAATGAATTTCCAAATTAAATCCACTCTCATCGGCATTGTATACATTATTCGGTTCGTACGTTGCGATATACGGTTTCACCTGGTCTACGAATTCGGTGGCTGCCAATTGTACACTTTGCTTGTTTCGGCTTGCGGAACGACTTACGAATTTCGTAACCTTCCTCGAAACGATGTTGTGCGCTCTCTTGAAATTCACGACCCACTGGTGGCTAGCTTTAAATCCTGGCAGATTGACGTCCTCCTTTGCTTCTAGCGCCCAATGCTTTAAATCCGTATTGTGCACAAAGGAGCCTCGATCAGTAGCAGCTTCAAATTTGTCCAGCACAAATTTCGCGATTGACATAATTTTATCCCTGTGTGTACCGCCTCTTGCCAACGCTTCTTCCCATTGATATAACTGGTTAATCGATTTTACTTTTCGAAATTTGTGCTGCACGCTATCGAGAGTCCTACGCATTTTCTTGCCGCTTCTCCAGAACTCAACTGCGCGAGTTTTATAGCTGAGGTCTACATTACCACTTTCGCCTGGGATGCAACTGTCATCAAATTCGTTGTTACCATATTCTTCGTCTTCCTGAATGCCTTCATCAGGAACGAATTCACATTCTTGAGGTCTTGTTGGATCTTCATATTCCAGGGTCATAACGTAGTCGGCCGTAAATGAATCTTCAGTGATACTCTCACTTATCATTCTGTGTATGATCTCCGAGAGTTCGACCTCCCGATGATTAATTGGAGATGGTGGAATACTGGTTATGTGAAGCATTGCTATTAGTAGATTAATAACGTTTGTCGGATTTATGTACACCATTTTATCCAAAGCTAACGCCACGTGCAGTTGAACGAGTTCCAGTAACACTGACAATGAATTCCAGACCCGAAGACTGGGTATTTATAAGGAGACTGGATATTTATCAGTGCAAAGTTCATAAGATAACGAGATAATGATTAATTGAACATTTGCGAAAACAGACCATTTTATTACATTTAACGATATCATTTCTTTTTTATTAATTCTTCTTTCTCTCAACTACCATTGTTGGTCTGTTTTCGCATATATTCGATTAATCATTATCCCCTTATCTTATGAACTTTGCACTGAATTGTCCGATTCAGATCGGATAATGTGTTTGTCACTGCTTCCAAATCTGGGAAGTTAACATCACACCATTTCAACACTTGGCTCGCAGAAGTCTTTTTACCAAAGACTGGGCCTCGAAGTGTACTATTAATTGATTCGTGGAGTGGTCATTGTCCGTCCACGTTTCAGCAAAGTATTCCGAGTGGCAAGCAACTTATTACGTTAACTATACCGAAAGGGACAACAGGTTTGATACAACCGTTGGACGTTTTTGGTTTCCGGATATGGAAAAACTTTGTTTGAACCTTTTCCGATCGAGTTTTGCTGTACGATATTAATATAAATTTACATCTACGAAATAACATCATCAAATTGCAATCACTCACCCACAACCAATTGTCTTCCCCGAGATTCAGAGAATTATTTAAATACTCTTGGTATAAAAGTGGATACCTAGAGGAAAGGTTACCACAACGGTTTGAAAATCCGGTAGATTTCTGTTTTAAATTTCCTGAGCAGATAAACTACCACGTTGTGAATTATGTGATAAGCCTGCTATTATAAGATGTGCTTGGTGCAAAAAGTATCTGTGTGTAGATCACTTTTTTAATGAAGATAGTATTTCGTTTTTTTCACTTTGCGAAAACTATGTCGAGTGAAGTACATGTAATCGCGTGTGGTTACAATGTAATAAAATGTTAAATAAGCGTCTAAAAAATATTTATGTATGTATATATGGGATATAGTACGATCTGTATTATAAGTCATTAATCTTTATGTAATATTTCATAATTTGCGATTTTTATGTTACCACACCCATCTTCGTCACATAGTTATGTCCTGCAACGAAAATGAGCATTCTTAATATGTAACTCTATATGTTGTTAGCGCGGTATTGCGCGGTACCGCGCGCTAGGGAGTACGTTTTGTCGTGTATCTCTGTAATCCTAGCGGTGTATAATAAAAATATTGTTATGGTTGAATTCAGAATAAAAAATGCCACATTTTTCATTAGCAAAAAGATTTCAAAATTGTTTGAAATAACGCAAAAAAAATTTTTTTTTTCAAGAAGGAAAGTTGTTTTTAAAAATTTGTTAATGCAAATTTATAGCGCTCCTTTTACCGTTAAACTTTTACCTAAAACATTTTTTTCTATCTTTTGTACTTTAGGAGATATAAGCGAGGAAGTGCAAGTGTCGATTTCACTTTGAGGTTAAATTTCATGCCCTTAAAGGGCGATTGGGCACGAATGGAGTATACCATTTTTCTTGTCTTGGATCACTCTACAAACCCACAAAATTTTATTCGAATCCGTGAGTTGCAGTTCGAATACCTTCCTTGTAAGTTGGACGCGTACGACACGTACTTCGTGTATTACACCTCACTGTAATCTTAGAAAAAAGTAGTGATAATCAAGAACTCTCGCGTGTCACTCCCCCGCTCCACAACAAGTCCTAACAGCAATCATGGTATCGTACCGTACCAATTTTTTCGCCCAATTATTTTCGTCAATCCCATGGAATCTTTGGCATAAACTTGCTTCAAGTTCTGATGTCACATCGGGACCATATAGTTAAATGAAAAACGGGATATCAGTTGAATTTGGTGAATATATTTAAATCACCTATTTTTTTAAACTTTCTATCACTTCAGAATTTATTTGTTAGTAGAGTAAATATTGAAGACGTAGAATGTACTACATAACAAATAGATAACCTTATTTCGCGTTGAAAATATGCACGCACAACAACAAAGTTCAAGTGATATGAAACAATTTACATACGGAAAAGTATAGCTCATTGTTAGTTGGGATTACGTAATATGGATTTTTCTAAACTTTTTTGCTATGTAATGCAAACTTTTTATAATTTTGATTTTCCTCTTTTCGCTCCTACTTTTCTTACGACTGTAAATAATTAACCACCGAATCAAAGATTGGATAGCCCCAAGTAAAGAAAGCCTATAAAACACTGCAAATATCATCATAGGCTCGAGGATAATAAAAAAACATAATTGATCGATTTCCAAGTAAATGGTTGTTTTAAAAAACATCCTCAATCAACTTCTCCTTTGCAA
Organism: Cerceris ruficornis; assembly: GCA_963989415.1. Taxonomy (NCBI): domain Eukaryota; kingdom Metazoa; phylum Arthropoda; class Insecta; order Hymenoptera; family Crabronidae; genus Cerceris; species Cerceris ruficornis. The sequence continues at coordinate 14,384,200 of OZ022528.1, forward strand.
ACCCGTTCGACGTACGTGGTAAATGTTAATTTCAAAATTGTGGAGTGCAAGGCTATTTGAAGGCCATAAAATAAAAATATTTGAATACATTTTTTCTTCCGTTATAAAGTACAATAGAAAATATACACGTTTCGTACGGAAGAAGTACCGGTGACCTTGAAAAAAAATAAAAACGATTTTTTAAAAGAGCTATGTCTTCCATCCGATTATCGCACTATCTATTTCTTACTAATAAAGAAGATATTGGCATAGGTTACCATCAATTTAGCTATTTACGATAATCATTTTACTTATGACATATTTAATTATAATGTAGATTTATAAATACACAAGATGATTGCACAAGTTCGTGCACGATTGAAGAACAAAATTCGACAAGCTAAATTTTAAGGACTACCATTTTATTAAGTAGTTGTGTAGTAATCATTCTTCCCTACAATTCTTTTCCGACGATCTACAAACTTATCGATTCCATTTTTAAAGACAGAGCTGGGGTTTCTCTGAGAAAAAACTGGTGAGGTCATTTTAGACAGCTTCCTCAGAATTAAAAGTTTTGGCATTCAAATTATTGTGCAAATACCAGGACAGATGATAATCCGAAGGCGCCATATCTGGAGAGTTTTGTGGGTATTGCAGAATTTCACATCAGAACTCTTTTTCATTAAGTGCCGGGAGAGAAATGGCCACATTCATACGGTGCGGCTTATTTCTCTCACTGAAAGAATACGGCACCCATGTATCAAATCCGGAAATATGTATGTCCAGCCTTCTTTAAATGCCGAAATACGATCGAATTATCAACGTTCATTCTCTCAGCAATCTCCTGAGTGGTAATATTTGTATTTTCTTCCACCAAGACACACACAATGTCGTCATCAATTCCGAAAGGAGGTCCAAAGCAAGGTTGATCTATTAAATTGAACTCATCCCTTTGAAATCTGCTAAACCACTTTTTAATTGTTCAAAGAGCAAGAGCACGGTCCAAATAAGTGCTTCGAATTTATTTTGTACAGTTCCAACACTAATGCCCTTCTAAAACTCGTACAACCTATATGCCGCAAAAGTCCCTTTTCGACCCCCAGTTTAAAAAATTCTCTTAAGCACAAATGAAATTACCTGAATGTTGTCTGATGCTACACTGACAGATGATACTATCACTTAATCTGTGCATCTAACTAAACCAAACAAAAACACTAAAACTCCACTCTACAGTTAAGTTTGCGCCACCCACGAGAATTGGGCACTAATTTATGCAATTATCTAATATGTTAAACGTGAAAGAAAAAATTAATTCCTTCCAAATTAGATAGCATAAGCATAATTTAACTGGTATTGTTACTAATTATTGAATATCCAGTGACGATATTTTGTTCTTTAACAGAAATCGGTAATTCGGAATGTCGTCATTGATAAAAAATAAGTAAATACTGATCGTCTGAGTTTTGCTTTAATAACCTAATTCAGAACACTTTTGTTATTAGTACATATTTGTGATACAAGCAAATAATGATGATTCATGTAAATGTATTTATTACATCATCCATCAAAAATTATTCTCGTTGTTACACGAAGTAACATGAGTTTAACTTATGTTAGTGTTGTAGGAGCTAGAAAAATAATTGGATCGTGTAAAATCGCTCCAGAAACCGTTGGCTGACAACTGCTTTTACTGGCTCAAATATTCAATACTTTATATTCCATTACATTATACATAACAAATTTTCATATATTGCTTAACACTAGAACTACCAACCGGTCAAAATGACCGGTACACAATTTTTTTCCAGAAATTCTCCAAGTTTATAGAAAACTCATAAAATAAATATTCTACGTCCATGTCAAAGAACATAAATCACCGAATCGATCATCTTTTCCGCCGCTTGATTCCTCTTTTTTCAAAGTACTTATTTAATATGATAGACTATAATAGATTTAACGTCGGTAGTTCTAGTGTTAATTCCGAAAGTATTTGATGTTCATTGTAAATTTCCACAGATTCTCACTATTATTTTAATATTCGTTGGATTATTAAATTATTTGATTCTTACTGTATTACAATTATTCCTCATATTATTCTACTTATAAGTCAGTGACAATATCATGTTCGAGTTCCCGATTGAGTTACAATAATTTGGGAATAATTCGATTAAAAGTTGGCCGTGATATAAGATATAACATTGCTACGACAAATTAACATTTTTACTTTCTAGAATTTGTTATTGTGTATTAGTTTAACCGGCTTTCCTTAAAACTTGAAACCTTTACAATTTTCAGTTATGGTTCCTTACTCAAAATATATAATCAATTAAAAACTATATAACGTCTTTTAATAAATCGATAGTAAAAGTAATTAGTTCGTAGAATCGAATCTCACTATCCTCTAATATAAATAAAGATGTATGTTAATAATTGTACTTACCTAAGACGCGTAGGTTTAAAAGACAAATTTTGAGCACGTGTCACGAAGAATCTTTTGAAACTTATACTCGAAAGTTAGCGTAGAACTCACCTTGTCGGAAGTTGGAAAAATTCTGAGAGCGGCTCTCTCTTGACGGGCTTCCCGATTCACTTAGGGAAGCCCCGACAAAACTCGGCAATCTAATTTGGTAGTAATTTACCTGCCGATATCTTCAATCACTGTTGTCATGGAACATTCTTTAGAGAATGTTCTACTATACGGAATCGAATAAAAATAGATGCATTGAATTTTTGGGGTAGCAATTCAATTTCTTTGCGGTACACACAGTCGATGCGTGTAACATCAGATACTTATCAAAATGAAGTTTTCCGCAATGTCAATTTGGATTATGCCAAAAAAGTTATTATGTTGTTCGCGAAAATGAGAATGAAAGGGAGAATCCATATTTTGACACGCACTTATGTCTGGAAGTTTTAAAGCCAACATTACGATTAGATCTTTAAACAATACGTGTAAACTGAATAAGGGTCTGTAATATGCATATTATTTCAATTTATTAATACAAAGCTGGACATTTTTTATTAATGGTAAATATAGTATCTTTAAATGTACAATGCATAATTAATAGCTTAAACAGTAAACGAAAGAATGCATTACATATACCGTGGAACATTTTAATTAAATTTAATATTTATTGAGTTTCAACTGAGCGTTTCGAATGTGACCTTTGCAACCCAGGATTTAACCGTTTGAGTCCCAGGGGGTATTGAAAAAACACTGTCGAAGAATCCCAAACAGCGCAACCGCGCTTTCTCTAAATGAGTACGAAAAAACCCAAGCAGCGCGATAGCGCTTGTTTCATTTTATGTCGAGAAATACCAAGCGGCGCGATAGCGCTTTGTTTATTTTATATCGACAATGCGTAGTCTGCAGCACCAAAAATGCAATAAAAAGATCACATTTAATTTGCGTGCTATGTAAAAAAGGAATTCATCCAATATGTTTTGATAAACACCGACGTTACAAATTATAAGTGTTACTCTCCATTTAAATTGTTTGTTCATAACACAAAAATATTGTTAATTTGCAATTCGTTATTTTATAAAATGCATATGTATTATTACATATGCATACTGTAAAATTTATAAATATTTCAAGTTTTGTTCGATAAAAATGATTGAGAAGATAACAATGAAATAAAAATTTTCATTTTGTAATGTATTATTGCGTTATTATAGTATTATTCTACCTATTGTAAAATGTACTATTTACATTCAAAGGAGCTGTGTGATGCACTTGCGTCAGTAAATCTGAGCGCGCGACTTCGACAATCGGTATCGCACAGTCAGTTCTCCACAATGCTCGAAATGTGCTGGGTTTTCTCGACATACAATCTCAACAGCGCGTTCGCGCTGCTTTGGACTCAAATGGTTAAGTTTGCTTTGGCAGGATACAACTGTCTTTAAAACATCCGTTACTTCTTATATTTTATTTAAACAGTCTACTTGATCACAGCGATGAAACACGCATTATTGGATCACCACATCTTAACATATAATAACATTTTCAAATTATAACGTATTTCGAAACTGGAAACTCCGATAGATCACATTTTTCAAAGTACTACGTCTAGCGTCAGATGTCGCTCTGATAGGCATCGTAATCGGTAGATCAGTAACCGAATTTAACGTTGAGAAGGAAATTTCTTACATCCCGTTAAGTGAAAATCTTTTGCTGTTGCGTCTAACACAGGATAGAGTTAAAACCTTGTAAACTGTTTCGGTAACACTGCTGTATCAAACAGTCGCCTTAACCCTTTCGACCCGAGCGGTAAATACGTATTCTCACCGTAACAGATCTTCCAACCGGTTAGAAAATAACGTTAATATATTTCTGAAATAAATGCGTAATATTGTTATCTTAAAATGTAGAAAAAGCCTTTTGTTGATAATACAAAAATTTGCATATTTTAATTCCACTGAACCGGTCATTTGACCGTGCTTGGTTCGGTTAGTGTTAAAGAAGAACAGAATGGACTCCGAGGGATCCTCAATTTTGGAAGTCAATCTTTCTGTGTAGGGAATCTACGCGCGTCGTAAGAGAAAATCTATATGTTTATTCTGTTTCATTTATTAATAAAGTGCGTGTTAAGCAAAAAGCGTTTTTCCTTTTCACAGTCCCCACATTTGCTGCTATCACAATTTTTCCAACAGGCTTAGTTTCGTATAAGGAAGTTTTCGTAATGCATAATTTCATTCTCGTAGTAGTAACTACAATATCTACAAAATATTAATTATAATCAACATATTAATTATATCTACAAGATATTAATTATAATATCTTGACTTATCTACTTCAATGATCATGAGCAACAATTCTGTTACTTGTTTTCATGCATATTAAATTTCTTATTTTTGGGCTTCATGTTGAATACAATGTCCAAGTACTACATGCTATGATCTGTGTTGAAGAAAAACCCGCTAGGAAACATATCCTTTTCACTCTAGATGCTGTCTCCTATATTTATCATTTGATGATTGGAGAATTAGTATTGCCCATTGATAACCTTATCGATATTTACAAAATTTCATAGTTGTTTGAACTAAAGTGATGTATTTCTGAAACTCTCATTTTCGAGTGCAAGAGAAAGATTCGAATGTCTATATTTCTATGATTATATATCACTTCAGGATTATTTTCTAAAGCAGAAAGCGATTGAAACGAGGATGTGCAAGGAGCCGAGGGCGGACTCTCCCTTTTCCCTCAAAACACGAACGGGTAAGGCAAACCGGACATTATAATAACCATAAATGAGTATCATTTGTGTAAACAACCATGTCGATACGGATATCGTCGCTCCGCTAGTTGTGAGTTCTTGAAGATGTATTGTAGATTAAGGAACAGTGGCGTGAAAGGTCGTGGCAGTAAATCCACGCGAATTCATACATTCACGTTCTCTCGACCAGGAAGCTGACGTTAGTAATGGCCCCGTAGAAAGAGCTGAAATCAACTCCATGATAAAAGGAGTTGGGCATATCATCATCTGATCACGTTTATACCTATGTAAGGGTCGATGGATGATATCCAATATTGGATGTTTCAAGTTAAGTTACAACCTATGCAATTGGTTGTCTAAACGGTATGGTAAAGCTTACCGCACGATTTCCTATGCGGCCGCCACTGTACTGGCGGGCTGCCCTCCGTTTGCATTTTATGCAGAAATGGCCGCGGAGATTTATTCAAATCTCCGTGCACCGCTGCAGCAAGCGGATGAGGGAGGGCCGTCCAGTACAAGAGAAGTGGACTGGCATCACGCGCTGTTAGTGCTGTCAACTCATTCCTCAAGGAATGGGTGACAAGAAAGCACAGCCGTCTCTCTTACCGTCTGACTCAGATACTCACCGGGCACGGGTGATTCGGTGAGTTTCTGAACAGAATCAGCAAGAAGGTAACACCTCTATGTCATCATTGTGATAGGGGGGAAGAGGACACTGCCCAGCGTAGCGGGCTGAGCGCAGTGTCATCAACGCGACTATAGGGAATGATCTCTCACCACAAGCGGTGGTGAGAGAAATGCTCGATAACGAGGTTAAATGGCGGGCGATGGCCTCCTGCGAGGAAGTTCTCCTCGTGAAGGAGACCCCAGAACGCGACCAGGAAGCGCTGAGGGCGCACACCTTGCGCCGGCATAGCCGCGTGAGGAGGAGATAGCTCGAGGGGAGGGATCTGCAAGCATGCTCGGATCCCTTGCACCCCCTCGGGCTGACTGCTCAGGAATTCGCCCTCAGCAGCAGCTATTTATTTATTTATTTATGTATCTATTGGGTGTATGTGTGAGTGCTAGTGTGCGTGTATGTATTATTTATTTATTTATTCTAGAGGTAAGTAGAATTTAATTAGTATCAATAATAATTTAATTTTTCTTCTTAGGGCTGATCAGCCGGGGCACGACGCTGCGAAGGGCATGCTCCTTCGCGGACTCCTGTCTTGGCTGAGACCGTGGACCGGGTAGACGTGAGGGCCCTACTCGGTACGCCTCGGCAACGATGGGGGGAGGGAGAGCCGTCATGTCGTGACTGCATGACGGTTTCAAGTTCTTGGGGAAGCACCGGGGAAGGATGGGGAAAGAAGACCTTCGGGTCGGAAAGCACCTTCACCGGGAGCAACAAGCTACGAATGGTGCTCGGTAGAGCATGCACAGTTTATTTCCCGGGTCCCATTTATAAAGCCTTAACGTGAAGTCACCATGAGGTTGTAGCCGGTAGGAATCCGGCACTACCCACTGCCCTACCCTCAGGGCAGGGGGTGTCTTTATGAAGATTTCCTCACGTAAAAAAAGAGGCAAATAAGGTATATATCTGGGTCGTACGGGGTTACCGTACGATCTCCTATGCTGCCGCCACTGTACTGGCGGGCTCCCCTCCGTTTGCATTTATGCAGAAATGGCCGCAGAGATTTATTATAATCTGCGTGCACCGCTGCAGCAAACGGATGAGGGAGGACTGTCTAGTACAAGGGAAGAAGATGTGAGATGCCAGGCTGAGCAGCGCGTTTGGACCAAGTGGATTTCATGGCTGGATTAGCCCGATATTTTGGACAAACGCGCTGCCAGTGCTATCCGCCCATTCCTTAAGGAATGGGTGACCAGAAAACATGGTCGTCTCTCTTTCAGCCTAACTCAGGTACTCACTGGACATGGATGCCTCGGTGCGTACCTGAGCATGATAGACAAGGAGGAAACGGCGCGATGCCACCACTGTGACCGGGAGGAGAGCACTGTGCAGCACACGCTGAAGATCTGCCCAGCGTGGAATACTCAGTGCAGTGCCCTCAGATCGGTAATCGAGAATGACCTCTCACTACCTTCTGTAGTGACGACTCGGTCTTTGATTTTATTAGCATTTCCATTGTCTACATACAAAGAAATTATATCATGGATTATAATACTCTGCTTTTTTAACTGTGTTCTAAATCTTGCTCGAATTCAGTTCCTTAAAACCCCACAAATCCAACCGTTTTAGTGCCAAAGTTCTTTGCAAAAATTTGGTCGAAAGTGCCAAACAGCGAAATTTCGATGTTCTTCTTCTTATAAGTGGTAAATATTGTTGTTTTGTTTTTCTGTTAAAGATATTGTCTATATTATAACCGTACTGTCGTAATCAGAATATAATACTGAACTATTTTTATTGTTTGTGCAGAAGTGTCATTAATTCTATAGGTCGACACTTTTCGATAGCTTGACACTTTTCAGTATTGATCAGAAGAAGCGCGACAGCGGTGCGGAGCAGTGAAATGGTTAAAAAAGTAGGCCTTAGATGAAATGACTGTAGCTGTTAAAGCCGAAAAAATATGAAATAAAGAAAAGAAGAATAATTTTTTTAAATACCTTAAGCTCTTATTCTTTATATATTACATTTATTGCAATTTTAGTAAAAAAATCATAACTTACATCATGGCACTACCTATTAAAAATACGTTCTACCTATGCGGTGAGATGAATACGTCTGTTGGGTTTGTCCTACAACGTGATAGCGCATTCGCGCTGCACAGAAGAGGTTAAAGAGAAATAGCTACTTAATTGCTTGTAAGGTTACTTCTGATTTGGAATAATTAGGTAAAATATAATAGTATCCGAAAATGATCAAGAATTTATAATCGTATTAAAAATATATAAATGGCATATATATATATATACATATATAGGATTAACTGTGTTGTGTTTTCATAACCTTAATGTTTTATTCCTTGTTTTTAGGGATTAAAATAGATCGTTTTTACTTTCAAAAGCTGTGCATAAAACTTTTAAACAATTCAGAATGAGTAAATACATTAATCTCATAAATGTTAACACAAAATATTCTATGCGCATGAACCGTTTGAGTAATCGTATTTTTGGTGAAGTTGTTAGACCAACAAATTCAAAATCGATGAAAGTTGTAAAACTACTTGTTGAAAAACCTGTACAAAAACGTGAAGAGGTTGTTCAATATTATCCACGGCACCCTGAAATTGGGGGGCTTATGAAACAGCTTAGGCTCTATGGATTGTACAGAGACGAACATCAAGATTTTAAAGAAGAATATGAACGAATGAGACTTCTTCGAGGAAAAGAGAAGTGGATACCACCACCATGGCGAAAGAAAGAATAATAAAAAATATTATTTAACTAGTTGTATGCATTTGTATGTGATACATTTATGTACAAGAAGAAATTATGTTATGATGAAAAGATCCTGTAAATAAAATATAAAGATTCAAAAAAAAGATGAAATTATAAAAATTTCTTTTAACATAAAATATTAAACATCTTTATAATTATGGGAATATATCATTTCAAATTCATCTATGTTACTTCTTTAATTTGCATATTTTATGAAGAAATAAAGAAATTATGTAGTTTCCTTTTGTACAATAATGACTTTCCGAATGTATTTGATTTTTCTCAGTATTATCCATCTGTAATGTTTTACTTTTGACCTATAGCTTTTTAGGAAAGGTGGTTACAAATTTCTGTGTTATATTTCTTGTCAACTGTTTGATTAATGGTTTTATCAATCAATATCAAATTGTGCATCCGAGTTCTTATATAAAAATGAAATATTTCATTTTTAAAGGTTCGCAAAGATACGTGAAAAATTTGTTCAAGATGCTACCCCAAGTAAAACTTTTACTTTTACTACATTCCAAACTTGAATTTCATTGTTGAATTCGATCGCTGAATAAAGCATTTTTACAATAAAAGTTGTATGTGTCGTATAAGAGCATGCAATGTTTACACACAAGCTCTGACTGCTTCACTATGCTAAATACGTTCAATTCTTAGCATAACAAATAATAAAATGTAACTTTGCGACTCAAATGTTTAGTATGAGTGGTAATTATCACTGAATTTTAGACATGCAACAGTTGGTAACATTACCTTAGCATTACATACAATAAATGACTATATTAATTTCAAAACCGCTATATTATGATATATTATAAGTAACTTTTACGTATACTGTTTCCTTAGACTTGATCCAAATGAATGTCATTCAATCGACAGCAAGAAGTAGATTGTGTTAAATATAATGATATTAATTACTACTCATAGTGCTACAATAACGATCAAAATACATTCTTCATTATCTTATACGCATTCAGCTATAGTTGATACTCAATCTAGAAAAAGAATCGATACTGCTGTTTGAAATTCTTTTAGAACTGGAAAGAGAATTCACTAAGAATTTTACTATTACAACCTCCTACATTTATTAGCACGAATAGAAACAAAATACATTTTGATACATGTACTTCTAAATTTTAGCTATTTTTTTGTCATAAAGTTATTTTTGAATTGTTTCAGCAATGAATAAACTTAATGAATATTTATTGAGTTTTTATGAAACATAAAACATATTATTAAAAAATTATTTAAATTATGTATGACATATTACAAGTTACATTATTTACAGACTAGATACAATGATTAATATAATTATAGTAATATTCACCATATGGTGTTTTTATTTCTTAAGTATTTAATAAATGCCAGTTCTTTGCGGATTTAAATTCGCATTCTTTTGTGATTTAATTTGAATTAATTCATAGCTCTTCCTTTGCATGCCCTTCTTTGTCTTTTACATTTTCCTTTTTCTGTTGCTTGACACTGTTGTCAGTAATTACGTTTTCGTTAAGGCAACTGTCATCATCTCCTTTCAATGCTCTCTCTGAACACAAATAACTGTAAACATTTTTTAAATTAGTCAATTTAACCCCTTACCTTACTATTCAATTTTGAAGTTTCCGACGTAAACATATCATTTCATTATATATTGAAGTGGATCGATTTAAAATGATTAGGCTATTACTACATCTACATCTATTAGTTTACTATGGAATGATAAAAAAAAAACGAATTTTATTAAAGAAAATTGCAAGACATCCCTGGTGGAAATATATCTACAACTTTTTATGCGACTCGACAACAAATTACAATTTTCTACAACATTTTGCGTGGTTGTAGAAAATTGTAGAAAATTGTAGCTCGTAACTACAATATTCTACGACATTCAACGTCGCACTAAACTTACTCGATTCTCTTATGTAATAAGTTGTAGAGCACTAAAATTTTTACAACAAATTACAACTTGCTACTCTAAGACAAATGGAACTTGAAAGAATGATCTCTATTAAAACACGGCTCGCGTAGTTTGTGTAGTATTTTATAGAATACTACAAAATTCTACAACTTTTAATGTCCTATCTAAAAATTTAGAAAATAGAAATAGCCTTCAAGAGTCTAGCGCGTAGTTTGGTGTAGTATCTTATAGAATACTACAACTTTTTACAACTATTCGCGAAATTCTAAAATACTGTCCCAATCCGCGTACTAGGTTGTAGAAATTTGTTGAAATTAAACACAGTGAAGATAGGGTTAAGTTGTAGAAAATTGTTCAATGTTGTAGCAATATATTGTAGAGAATTGTAGTTCGTTGTAGATATATTTCCACCAGGGATAGGACGAATGTAGCATGTCAAACTTAAAGGCACTAAATACTGATGCGAGCAACACTCGTCTTTTCCACTTACAGGGTTAATAACCGACTTATAATCGATTAAACAATTAACTACTGTTACTTTAAAGTAATTTTTACCTAATTAAAGGTACTTTTCCTTGATAGTTATTGTACCAATCTTCAATATCTGATTCATGATTTTCAAGTAAATCTTCACACTGCGTTTTTAAAGTAGTAATTTCTACGGATGGTTTATCCCATAAAGCATACGGAATTCCCAACTCTACATTAATACCTCTATCCCTGTAAATATAATGTTGTAAGTATTTAGTACACCCAATTCCGTTTTTACACGAACTTCTTTTACACGATTTTCATTTAACACGAAAAAGAAAAAAAATTTAATTCTCTTTTTACACAACTTATTTTGAGTTAACACGATTGATCCAAATTCTAAGAAGAAAGTTTTGCTTTACTGTGGCCCAGCCAAAAGACAAACACAACGATTAATTACTGAATTGGTTCTTAAAGCCACTGAAAAATCGGCACCACAGGAGGCTAGTCCTAATTTTGTTCAAAAAATTACAGAAAGAATTTCACCAATGGAGCACGAAGACGATAACCAAGACATTTCTAGTGATAACAATAACATTGCAGTCTTACGCAAACGTATGCGTTTATTGTCAGAAAGTAACAACGAATAAAATCTTTTTATGTGTAACTCATATCATTTTGCCTAATTCTTGTGTTCATGAATTAGTGACACGTTTTTATCCTTTTCAAATGATTATTTACTTTGCATGATACATGTGTAATCTTTATGAAATAAAATCTTTAAGATCTCAACATGAAAACTCATGGTTTATTGTATTATTTTCACGTATTCTTCGGGAACGTATCTATCGTGTAAAAACAGAATTAGGTGTATATAAAATAATAATAATATTATTATTATCTGATATATTATTTTACACAAGGTCATGAAGCGTTTTAAATGTTTGACTCATTCCTTTAGCGAATCTTGTACTATCGGAACGTTCTTTATGAATATTATATTCTAATACACGTTCACAGAGGTCTTCCATTGATTCTACCAAACGTAACTCTCTGAAAATTGTAAATAATTATATATGCTGTCATAAAATTGTTATAAATACATTCCATAAACATATCTATAAGATTTACGATTTTTTATATTCTTTTTTTTTCTTGGGGGTAATGTCGTCAACAGAATATCCAATTTCAAGCACATCATGCCGTTTTCCTGTTTCGTCTAATCTTGACTCCAATTCTGTAGCCACAACTTTGCATACTATATAACAAAATTGATTTTCGGCATAAGTAATTGCAAACAAAATTATAGTATACTGTTAAAAGATTTCAAATAAATTCATAATGCAATACCTTCGCATTTATTCGCGTATTTAACGCCTTGTTCTTCTTCAGGTCCGCCAGTTGTAAAATATGTAAATAATAAATTTATTAAAATAAGCCTAGTTAAAGAGTACATATCAAGGTTATAGTGGTAACAACTGTCACAAATCTACGAAAATATATGACCGAAAATAAAAATATTTATTCACGCTGGAATAATCACGTGATTACATTAATATTTTATCTTATTCAATTACTGAAAGCTATGAAATTTTGTAAGAAGACCCGGCAATGTCAAATCACCAGATACAACATGCATTTAGGCAACAATGGTATCACTGCAATAGTTATCACAGATTATGAGAGGAAATATTTTAAATTTAGATCAAGAAAAGTGCTTTAAAATAATTCATTTCTCTATATCTGTGATAACTGACAACACTTCTGAATAAAGTATACGTGGTTTACTTTCATTGTTACCGAATATTATTTGTAATTGATGAAGTTATTTGTGCTTCTTCATTGGGTGATAAGTGCGGCAAATTTCAATGGAACCAATAGGTTTCGAACACGTGTTATGATATGTCGATGAAAATTTAAATGCAGAAGTTGAAATAATTATAACGATGACATGAAATTTATTGAATGTTGAAAAACTATTTATATGTTACACATTACAGATTGTCGGTGATGAAATATATTATATGAGTAAATTTATATTTAACCGCAATCGTTAATAAGAATGATCAGAAACTTTAAATACTTTTCAAAAAACAATAAATGTTACTAAAATTGAACTATACAAGCAGTACTTTTTGCCATTGATCAATTTCTATTTCTATTAAAACAATAAATCACTTTGTGATATCCAACAATTTGATTTTTTCTTTAATAATAAAGTTATTATCAGAAATAAAACAAATACAAAGTTCTATTTTTTAAATATATATGTATACATTTCATAAATCTTTATTTTTTGTCTTTCCTACTATTACTTTGATTAAAGTACCGAAATAAATATCCTCTGTTTTTCTGTTTCAACAATATATTTTTTCATTAACATTTGGACAGATTTCAATATATACAAAAGCAATGATTCATTTACAAATAAAACTTATAAAAATTAAAAAGGTGGTATACAAATAATGTGAACGTATATCAGGTTATATATATATATATATATATATATATATATATATATATATATATATATATAACCTGATATATGTTCACATTATTATATATATATATCTCGGGAGGTGATAGCTGTGCAAGTAAATAGGAGGGCCGATACGCGATTTTATGGCTTCAGGATTCATTCAGGGCGCTTCGCTATGAAACCAAAAATATACGCAAAAGACATTTTCTAATATTATTCACGCGCAATGTTTACCCTTTTTCTCAATTAACTGAACAAGAGTTCTTCTATTTTTCTTTGTACTACAGCTCTTTTACTTTAATTCAAAAGATATAATTACAACATATCGTAGTCAATTTCTTTCACTCCTCGCAAATGCTGTGCGTGCTTCATATAGTAATATAAGTATTGCACCTTCCTCGCTCACATGAAATATCTTATTAGTAAATCATGTGTTCTTTAACAGAAGCGGAGACATATGAATATTTCAAATAAAATAAACTTTTTTAAAGTATTCAAATACATACTTTAAAATACCAGGTAGAAATAAATCAAAGTTCTCCTTTAAATTCCTCCAGAAGAAGGTTGCTTATAACTATATCATGAAGCTTTACCAAAATAAATGACTTTTAAATATATGTAATCGCATAAAAAATTCTACATTAAAAGTTACTGAAAATTTCTGGCATCCATTCTAATTCAATCCTTTATATTGTGTTGTATAGCGTGCATTATTTAACATTATAACTTACATTCTTTCGATTTTAACTTTAAACTCATTATTACGTTCCGATTTCCTTTGTAAGTCATTTGTGCAAATCGAATTATTTTCATCTATTCTATTTCATATACAGAAGTATGTCAACTGAAATATAAATCTTGTTAAAGTATATTTGATCTCTGATTTTTTAAGAAATGTTATAAATGTACCATTTAATATACACATTAATACGTGTATAATCATTTTTATTTATTGTAACAACTTGTTTAGAATCAAATGCTTCAGTTCACATTATCATTTGATTAAGACAAAAGAGATATCTATGGCAGTTTTTGATTTTTTGATGTCAATGTTATTTTTCAAAAAAAATTGCATAAATACACGTTTTTTGTTAGTGCATATACATTGTTATAAATTTGAAAATTGCATTAATTACTTGTCGTTTAAAGTTGAAACTGAAAGAATTATATTGAATTGATAAAGTTAAGTAGATCATCCAATATAGATTTCATATGTAGTGTATCAATTAATTATACAAAGAATCCAGCAGGGAGAGTATGAACCATACCAGACTCCATGCTGATTTTTATAGTTATTGTTTGCTAAGTAATGATCTTCATTTGAAACACTGTTTTATGCAATGTTAGATTGCCACCTCTTTGTTTCAGAGTAATACAGGGTTAAAGGATTTTAAGTTCATCATTTCTTTTTGACTGCGTGATTTATTACACAGTGCAAGATATTGAAACGAAACTAAAAAGAAAAAATAGTTACATATTAACTGTATTTCACATATTTTTCCTAATCTTCAATACAATAGTTAAAAGCCGAAGAAAAACCATTTATTTTTTATGATGTATTTACAAACAAGTCTTGGTCTGACATCCATTTAAAAATTAAAAACAGATCCTTTATTATATAACTGTTATATATAAAAGATTTAGGGTGATCGCATTAGTGGAAGATACCTAACTAATCAAACGATAATAAAACTGTCCGTATGTGGGTATAGTTAGGGATAAATAGGTAAAGGCAGAAATATTAAATAATGGGTACACACGCACGCACACATGTGTGTATGCATGCATGTGCGTGCGTATGTGTGTGTCCCACGTAACACTTCTCACTATTTTTCAAGTACTTGGAATAACCTGACAAAAAAGTGTTTTAACCAATAGTTGATCAGTTTTCGATTGGTTATAGATTGCAATAAAAAAAGTTCGAAAAAAAGTTTTTTTAATTATTGTCAAGGTTACCTTCATTTTTTTAAATGGCACTTTGTATTTTTGACTTAACAGTATTATAGCCCGTAACAAGAATTCAACGATCTAGTATACCATGACCTTCAGATGATCTTGAAGGCAAAGAAGTGAAAATTTCAATAAAAAATGACAATCTGCTTCAATGGGCGATAATACTTGTGTTTATTATTAATTTGTTTCTTATGTAAGTTGCTAGTAATACAACATTATGCCAGAGTTCCTGAATTGAATGTAATTTCGGGCCTTAATAATAAACACAAGTTATTATCGCCCATTGAAGCAGATTGTCATTTTTTATTGAAATTTTCACTTCTTTGCCTTCAAGATCATCCGAAGGTCATGGTATACTAGATCGTTGAATTCTTCTTGTTACGGGCTATAATACTTTTAAGTCAAAAATATAAAGTGCCATTTAAAAAAATTAAGGTGACCTTGACAATAATTAAAAAAACTTTTTTCCGAACTTTTTCTATTGCAATGTATAACCAATCGAAAACTGATCAACTATTGGTTAAAAAACTTTTTTGTCAGGTTATCGCAAGTACTTGAAAAATCGTGAAAAGTGTTACGTGGGACACCCTGTATATCAACTCGGTGTATACTAACATTGACAATGTTTACGAATAAGAATGGAGAAGATCCATAATGAAATCCGTCCAGCTGAAAATGGATCAAGTGCACGCGTACTCGGCAAATTTTCAAACACATTTATTTCGAAAATAAAGCTTCACAAGAAACAATTTTATTCTACAATTTCGATTCGGGTTTTCACGTGGAATCACCCCCTGCTCGCTTGTACCACCAGTTACGGGACACCCTGTATATATTATGACTAAATTAAATCAAATTTATTTAATTTGAATCCACATTTTGGTCGATAAGTAAATAATTGCAGCTACATATGAGAGACGACGTGCTATCCGGTTGTCATTCATGCAATACTTTTTGTTTTTTTTAAATATCTTGCACAGTGTCTGAAAAGGAATGACAAGTTTTAAATCCTTTCTTGCAAATATATTACTCTTAAACAAAGAGGTAGCGATTTGAACCTTTACAGGGTGGTGTTTCAGATGCAGAATATTATTTAACAAACAATAAGAACAATTGGCATGGGAGCCACTGGCTCACAATGACACTACCAAAATTTTTTGAATCTTGTAGGCCTGTCACAGTTAACTATGTTTCATTCATTAACAAAAAGGTGAGTCAATAAATAGACATTGGAAATTTGATAAATATTATCAGCAAAATCTAAATTGAGCATAGAAATTAAAAGTTAATAGGCAGCTCAATAATGCAGACTATACGATCAGAACATAGCGTAGCTATAGATATCCTTCTTTGAAAACGTTTCTCGCACAATTTTCAGTGTCATTAAAAATTAGATATCTAGTACTACGGTTGATTTTAAAGTCTTTCAAGAAATATCATTTTATGTTCAAGCTATTATTTTAACTACTCACAAACTAAAATCTGATTGAAGGTGAACACTTATTTGAACTTTGTTTACTGATTATAATAATTTGTACCATTTTAACACTCTAATTAGACTACATAAGCTCAACATAAACACCGAACGTAATTATTGAAATTTAAAATGATATCTCTTTTCTAAAAAATATCATAAATTAGAATTACATCATTATGTCGAATAAAATAAAACTAATTTTGAAAAATTATGACGTCAATAACGTTCATTTTTTGTAATAAGCCATTTACAGACAGTTACATTATATCGTCAATGTCTTATGATTTCTGATTCCTTCAACAATCTCATAAATGTAACACAACTAGTGATTTATAAATTTTCAATTTTGAGATAAGCGATATAAGCTGTTGACGATTCTTCCTCCTAATTCTTCATTCAAATAATTATAAAACAATTTGTGTCATAGTAAAATATTGCTTATGTTCAGCCGAATTTGCTGATTTTTATTAAATTACTATCACAAACGTTACATTATGAAATTGTTGGATAATGATCCCTATCACCATTTTGTACGATAAGGCTACTCCTCTGTTGTTTCCAACGAAATGGGAATTAATGATAAAGAGTCTGTGATACAAACAGATCGAAAAGTATACTATGTTAAGCAGTACAACATTCAGAAATAATGAAATTCAATATTTTCTATATATCCTTGCTAAAGAAGCATATGCTTTAAAGTTATTTTTTTCATATGTGAGTGTGCTTAAGGCCGGAAACGTTTATTTTACTTATAATTTTTATGTAGAAATGATAACTTTTGGTTTAAGTTCAGTCTCATTAATAGATAATATCTGACATATGCTTTCAAATCATATTACCACAACAAAATTCATCGCACGAATTTGCATTTTCCGTTTAAGTGGGCATAGATGCAGCCCTCCATAACAAAGATTAGGCGTCAGCTCAGACTTAAAAGTCCTTTTATTCATTAAAGAGTTGAAGCTGTGAATTCTTTTTGAAACAGATAATTCGCCCACGATTGCCTTTTGAAAGAGATTTTGCCTTTCCGTTTATTTCTTATGAAAAAAAATTTTTTTTATAAAAATTACCTAAATGCCCCTGATATGCATTAAGTATTTTATCAGTTTTCTACAGTAACACAGAACTTAAATCTGAACCAATTGAAATTTATATCTTGAAATATTTCTTGCGAAGGGACTCATAAGATAATTAATATACAGGGTTATTTCGTTTAACTGAAAACGGTTAAATATCACACTATTTTTTACATGTTCAGTCGTAGGCGAGATTTTGTAATAACGTTATTTTTTATAATTAAATCGTATAATTTTGCATGCACAAATAAATTTATCTAAACGATCTTTATAAAAAAGTATTAGTCCACTTATGTCGAAAAACTATTTATTTTGGAGATATCTCAATTTAACTATTTTGGGACTGAGAAAATAGAAAGAAGTTGTAATTGACTTTAGTTCGAAAGAACCGCCTCCGCGGACAGACGCAGGAAAAAAGAACACTCATTTCCCGTATTGTCCGAACAGTTACATTTAGAACTTCTTAAGCGTAAACGTGTGAGATTACAATACACTCGTTACACAATGCTAACATGACTATTTAGGTAAATCACAAAATGCGTGTGTTGTATTCGTTATGATATCCCACGGAACTGAATCCAACTACAAGTGACCATATTCTCCTCAGTCCCCGAAAATTTTCATTACGGTATCTCCGAAAGTAATAATTTTTCGACATTAGTGTATTAATACTTTTTTTTTACAGGAGATCTCCAGATAAATTGATGAATGCATTCAAAATGATATAGTTTTATTTAAATAAAGTTCATCTTAAAATTTTCTGCACTATTTAATCTGCAAAAAAACAATCTGTTGCTCACGATGTCCGTCTTCGTACCAAACGACTTTTGTTAGGACATTTTTTTAATAGTTTTTAATCCCTCATGAAATATTCGATCGTTTCCATCTGAACGAAAGACACTGTATAAAGGTGGTAATATGAAAACGATATTAATAGCAAAAACTGAATTAAACGAAAAGTAAAAAACATATTTTCTTAGAACGATTAATTATCACATTCCCGCGAAAGTACATGGAACTAAAAAGAACAATGTTAACTAAAGAAATGGAAAGATACACTTTGTTGTAAGAATGATCGGAACTTTAGAAAGGCAAAGTCTTGTAAAATGCATATATTATTTATATAATGCTCATAGATCGACGGTAGCGTTTTCTTGCATTAGTTATAACAACAGGAACCGATACAGGAGCAGGGGGAGTTACAGGTGTAACAGGAGTCACCGGTGTAAGAGGAGTTAGAGGAGTTTCAGCCATTTGGGCTGAAGAGGGGGGCCTGAGCTACCAAATGTAGTTTTCGGTTTGTGGGGCCCGCATTACTCCCACACCTCCACCAAGTCTTCTATAATTCATGCAACCACACAGTTTCCATTGATTCTGTTCCGAATCGTACACTTCAATTGTCTTCAAATAAGCGGTTCCATCGAACCCTCCTACGGCGTACAATAAACCATTCACAACAGCTAAACCTACCTGTAATGTAGAGGAACAATATTTTCAATCTTAACATATAATTTACCAGATCATAAATTTAAAGTAAACTGATCCACGTATATAGAATTAGTTGTACCAATGCACAGTGGAACGAATCGATCTTCTGCGTGGAAAAAAATAGTAACTCGAAAACCGTTCATTGTAGGGAAAAATGTTATATACAAAAGTTTCATAGTATCGTGGAGGGAGTCAAGTGCAGTATTTATTTTTTATTTGTTATATCAAGGTTAATTGAAAGGCAATTTCATTTTTTATGTAAGTCATTTTCTTGTTGGACTATATATTAAAAAGATATCTAATAAGAAAGAGCTCATTAAAGTCTTGCTACTGCTACTTCAGAGGATGAGAAGCCGTATAATGCAGCGAAAACTGTTATCATGATAATGATAAATACAATAATGACGTTTAAACTGTGCAAATTAATAAATACATTACGAAAATCGCAATATTTACGAAATACACGGAACAATAATGTTGTTTTCGCGCCCTACTGAAAAAACGATAGCCGAACTGTCTTACAAAAACTTTAAAAAGGCATAACAAACAGAGGGCAGGTGGGGGCCGCTAATTCTTGATAAAATTACTTTTATGTAGTCTAAACGAAGTACCAGTAAAAATTTCAAGGTGTTTCCGCTTAGAACATTTTAGTTTTTCATTTTTAAAGTGAACTATGTAACAGGAAAAACATACATTTAAAGAAACCTGTACAAATTGTTATAAGAATCAATCACTAAGTAATGGTAATACACTCGACGAAAAATAAAAATTCGCAGAAACTTATTAATTGCTGCGCTAGCATTTTCTTTTAAGTGAAATATCTGGACGATTTCACGCTGCCACCATTTAAAGTTTTTATGCATTGATTTTTGCACTAAAATCGTTGCCAAATCAATTACTATCCCTGTCATTGGTCTCAGCAGACATTCTAAATTAAGATAAAGTTAATAAAAATTTATTCGCTGACATGATTTTTTTCCATCTAGATTACCCATTTCGTTCAACTGTCCAATGTGTTCACATTGGTTTTTGTACAAGGAGTGACAGGCGTGATCTACAGCGTTTTCTTAACCCTTTCGTTACGAGCACCGACTATAGTCGGCAACGAAATTATACCGTACCTGTAAAGTATCTTTTGATTCTATTGACCAGTATTGGATTAATCCTACTCAAAGTACATTTTGAATATACGTAATACATTTTGACCGTTGAAACGAGCTTCTTCTGTTTTTTTCCATTCGAAAGTGTCATATTTGTACGATGAGAAAGTGTTATAATAAAAATTCTTTTCTGGAATATGCAAACCTTTTTCCGCGCAGTGCTGCGTTCAGTGGCAGTTCTCCAACGGAGCGGACTGTCGTAACGAAAGGATTAAACATTGAGCTACATGTACAACACCAATACTCTAGTGTTTTATATGAAAACGTTGGCAAACGGTAATTAGAACGGCTTTAAAAATACAGGAAAAATGAACAATTTAAATCTCGTAAAAGTGTTGATATAACTGATATATTAATAATTATAAGTTAATGATTGAAATTCATATATTCTGAAAATGGAGATATTAAAAAAAATTTGAACTATAAAACATAACTTACTCCACTTCTTCTAGACGTCATAGCGACTATAGGACTCCAAGAATTTGTATGAGGGTTGTATCGTTCTGCACTTGAGAGTTCCATACAATCATCTCGTCCTCCCACAGCATAAATTAGATTATTAAATACAGCACAGCCTAAATGTTTACGTCTGGTAGACATAGGAGATACTTGAGACCATTTATTTTGCCTTGGATCATATCTTTCCACAGTATTTAAAGGTGACTGTCCATCAGACCCGCCGATGGCATATAAATAACCGCCGAGTACAGCAACGGCCACTCCTAATCTCCTAGTGGTCATCGGTGATACTTTAAACCATTTATTTTCCTTAGGATCGTATCTGTATAACAGATATCATTAGCTTCAGCTGTTTTAAGGTAATATAAATCTATACATTATGATAAGAATAAAAATATAATTGTATACCTTTCAACATGATTAAGACATTGTACGCCATCCTGACCACCTACGGCATAAAGAAAACCGTCTAAAACCGCAACACCTACACTAGTTCTGCAAGATGTTGTAGGTGCAACGTCGCAAGACCACTGATTCGTTTGCGGGTCGTATCGTTCGATACTATTTAAATAACTTTGTCCATCGTGACCACCTACTGCATATAGTAAATCGTTTAACACTGCTACTCCAACACCGCATCTTCTTTTACTCATCGGTGCAACCATTTTCCAATCTGCTGTATTGGGGTCGAATCTTTCTACGCTAGCAATAGCATCACCGGAACACCATCCTCCTACCGCAAATAACACTTCTCCCCGTCTGGTTGGTTTTCTAGGTCGTGTTCTAGGTCCTTGCATCAATGGTCGTTCTTGCGGGAGAAGCAAGTAATTTTTTGCTTCATCCACTAAATCTCTACACGTATCATCAGACCGAACCAAAAGATTAGAACCAACAGTTCCAACTAAAAACTTTGGACTGAGAAGAGGAAGTCTAACATGTTGAAGAACTTGTGCCAAGTGTTGTCTTCTTTCCGTAACATCGTACTTAACCCAATTCATTACTGCGCTAAATACTTGTTCTTCGGTTCGTACGTTTAATTCATCCGATGAAATAATATCTACTAATTGGCCAACAGGTAATAACAAGAATTCTTCACTTTCCATCACCTACATGAAATAAAAGAGAAACATAATTTCTTCATTTATAAAAGGAAATAATAAGTACATGCATTACTATTTACCTCTTGAAAGTTGTGCTGAGTGAACTTGTCGGCAATACGTAGGAGTTCACGACAAGAATGAGTGTCGGCAAATGCTCTTATACCTAGGCAATTAGAGGGATCCAGTTGGCGCTTAAGAAACTCGCAACATATATCTTGAATTTCAGCTAGTTGGAGAAGGCACGCTGCTGGAAGGAGAATTTGAACATTTGCTTCTTCAACAATGATGTGAGAAGTGTAACAGAAGTCGATTAGCAGTTCCATTGCCATTTCATCTACGTCACGAATTGTTACTTCTGTTTGACGAGATTCCACCAACTCCCCGGTAAACATCGCTCTGAAAGTACGTTGTTTTTAGTTTTTTGAACATACTGAATTTTTATTCTTTGTGTTTAAATTGTTGACAAATAGAAACCAAGAGTCTAACAATGACATAAAATTACCTGAAGTATGGACTACATGCTGAAAGAATAACTCTATGTGCAAATATTTTTCTTGAACCAACATTGAGAACAACATCACAAAGTTCTCTATGACGGCGAAGGACATTGAGTTCTGTGAGTGTAGCACGAGGATGTTTTTCTGAAGTATGACTGAGACGAGCTGGGGATGGCGCACGTTCTACGACCATTTCACCCATCCTCTGAGAGGATGGGGCGCCTGCGGCTGCTCTCCCCGAGGCGCCCCTGGTCCCCCCGGGTAGTTGGAGGCGCAGTGGGGGTGACGCCCAACCCCACACCGAGTCTATCTGCAACACCATTCACCAACCACCACAGATCTCAAATGTGCCTGCTGTAGGCCTCTGAACTGTGGTGTTTCTATGGTGAAAAGATCATACATATATATAATATTATTGTATATATTATAATGGACTTATGATAGCGATGTAAGTGTTCTGTTATTATGTAGAATGATTGCCACAAATATTCTTATAGTATTTAGAAAAATGCATAAAATACAATTATGAATGAAAGAACATTTTAAATTCCAAACATTATGACATATGATGTATTTTGTATGTTAACAAACATTTAGTTTAGTCTACTGAAATAAGTATATTTTTTAAACTTTTATTTTGATGAGGTATTAAACATTGCATACTAGTATATGCTTTTGTAAATTGTGTTTGAAGATATCAGATGAAAGGTATTTCTATATAAATTCTTCGAATGGGCAGGAATTCTTAAAAAACTGATTTTATTTAAAATGTGTAATAATCTGTGTCTCTGTAGATTATCATTTCTACTCTTGCTTGCATGTGTAACAATTAATAGCATAATATTGCTAGTTATACAGACATTATCATGATCTTTTGTGCAAAATAATAGAAATATATCAGGTATTATATTTCATATAATTGTTACAAAATGCAATCAATTACTTTATCATTTATTTCAAGCCTTACTCTGTCTTATACTGCATACCTTTAAACTTCTGAGAAAACCTTCTATTATATTGTTGGAAGAAATAGTGTTGAAGTTAAAAAATGAATATATTCTGGATATATCTTTAATACTTCTAATTAAAAGAAATTATGTCTGTTATATGATCAGTTGTTCTTACATTTATAAAGCGAATTTTTTCAAGTTCAAGAAGTTCATGTAGCACGCGTTCATGTGTTATTAATAGTAAATGCAACTTTCGAAGATATATTTATCTTAATATTACAGCTATAAAAAGCTTATATCTTAAGCAATAATTTCTTAGTATATAGTGTGTGGTAAAATTATCCAATTAACAAAAATGTAAAATGAAAAAGGTCATACTATTTATATGTATGTATCTTGCAGTAAAATAGTTTGGATAATAAAGGAGATTGAGATAGACTTATCAAATTTAGTTATAGTTATTGTCATCGCTTTTTCTTGCATGACTTCTTGTGTTGTTTGCAAATAAATTGTGTCAGCAATGTGTATATTGCAAATAAAAAAAAATTATTAATAGAATTTCATTAATCAATTTAAGACTAACTATACATCAGCATAAAATGTAATACCTAGCCAAAAAGACCATCCGCGGAATGGCCATGGATTTATAATTTCAGTTATTATTAAAGAAATACAAAAATGATTCCATATGATAATAATCAAGGATTATCACCAAGAAAGAAATTAATTTTTTAATGACATAAATGCTGTAAGTACATGTTAGTCCTATAACGTTTTTTAATTTTCATCGCTGGCTTATCTTTACATTTATGGCTTGGGTTTTGGGTACAAGGTTCAATATGTTTAGTAGGAAACATTACAAGAAATATGTTAATACCATCTGAGCTCTAGAGAAAGATATGAAAATACATTGTAAAACCAGTCAATAGATAGTTCTTTACACATACTATTAATTTAGTGACCTATATTCAAGTTCAATTGCAAGTTCATACATTGAAATGGAGGTTAGGTTAGTAACTATACAGAACATTTTTAAGCACCATAGATATTAAATTTCCTTTAGATAATAATCTTATAGAAAATTTATTTGAGCTGAAAAAGAATAAATTTAAATATGTAAAATATATATAAAGAATGAACTAAATTAAGGTATTTAATTTCAATATGTAACAGAATGTAACAGAAAATTCAGGAGTGACTACGAATAAATTTCCAATACAAAATATCATGTCAAGATTGTATAAAAACAGTAAATGCTACGTGATAAATATTTCTGACATATGTGCAATTGCATATCATTAATTGCAACAACACTCTAATAAAATAAATAATTCGTGGAAGCGTATTTTATCCGACAACCAATAATGAATACTTTCATTATATTATAGATAAATCAAGGAGAGGATTCATGACGTACGATTGACAGGTCGAGTGTATACACACTTTGGATACTTTCCCAGACCACCGGGCGATAAACAGAGATGTCCTAGACTGCGCCTTCACTTCCTTTTGCCTTCGTTTGGTTATAGTGATAACATCATTTCAGATACTAGAAGTCGTTATATTCGAAATCAATCAGCACGTCAGAAACAACACTGCGCAGAGTTCTTGCGATATCACGAGGGTACTTTCATTTTGTGATTTTTCTGATGCACTGTGCATCAAATACCGAGGAGCTCGTTTGTAAGCTCAGCCCTCAAGAGCTGTGCTCAGAGTTGTGCCAATTATGTATGTCAATGTACCTTTGGCTTTCATTCCCGTTTAACAGATGGTAGCACTATATACTCTGTGTGGGGTTTCGCCGTACCCCCTGGCGGCAGTTCTGCCAGGCTTGCGGCGCACGCCAGGTTGGAGAAGTCAGTTGAGCTGGTTGAGCTTGACTGTGCTTGACTGGCACAGTCAATATGTCACCATTACACAGTATTGAAAGTTCCTCACATAAACAAAGTGGTCATTTAAGGAGTCCAGGTAAGGAAAATCATAAAGCGAGTAGGAAACGTGGGCGTTCTATTACAGACAAAGATGATATAGTATTAAAGAGGCCACGCATGGATGTAACTGTTAATAGTAATGAAGATTCAGAATCCCCTAGTGATTTACAGGATAAACCTGGACAGGATGAATTGGATAATACTTGTCAAACTAAGCAATACATTCCTCATCACTTGATTGGACTTATGTATCGATTAGACTTGTCGGTGTTTTGCTCACTTAGAAAGTCTATGTATGAACATAAATATCCTTCATTGTCATTAGCATTTGAAGATTCTGAAATTGATAAGTTTAGTAATATTGTTCTTCGTTACGAAGAGAAGTCTATTCATATACAAGTTGAAAATGTAGACAAGTATTATATAGACAATAGCATTAGTTATGCTAGGTTATTCACTAAAGAAAAACGAAGCTTTTTTTTTATTAATGATTACTTTGATAGTTTTGTTAAACATCTAATATCTAAATCAGATAGTTTATTAAATAATATAGAATATCTTATCATCTATACTAATTCATGCCTAGATTTTACAGAAGAAAAGGAATTAAAAAAAGGAAGATTTAAAAATTTTTACCCATTTAAATTTGATAGCATAGATATGGAGAAATATGATATTTTGAAAGACTTTTTGTTTACAAATGATAATACGCAAGGGCATGGTTTTTATCAATTTTCGCAAGATAAAATAACAAGAAAAGAACTTTTAAGGCGATTAGAGTTTTCGTCTGCAATGCAGAAAGTAATAAAAGAAAGAAAACTTTCTCAGGAGTTCGAAAACGGAATAAAAGAAGAATTTTTAGATAAACTAATATTTGCAGTTAATCAGCCCAATAGAGAAGAACTGAATAGCATTGTTAAAAGTGAAATAGCAAAAGAAAGTAAAGTTCAATACGATTATATAGCATTACAAAAAGAAGTATTAAGTGATTTAAAAGCTCCAGAAAAACTTAAGAATTATATACCTAAAATTATATATGAGTTTAATTTATTAATGCTTTTCTTGCATGACATGTTCTTACATAAAAACATATTTTCCATAAGTTTTAAAGAAAAAAGCTATGATACATCTAATGACATTACTATCAGTTATAAAGATAGAACTGCTTACGTAAAGGCTCATAACACAGATAGTAATATTTGTTATAGTCAGTTATTTCCATCCAGAAAGCAGAAAGGAAAGAATACATTTTCTATTAACAAGCATTTTTCTCTTTTTGCTGAAGAGTTAAAAAATGATATGAGATATTTTATTATCTACACTAATGCAGATCTAGGTCTTACAGAAGAAAAGGAATTAAAAAAAGTGCGATCTAAAGGTTTTTATCCTTTAAAATTTGATAGTATAGATATGGAAGCATGTGACATTTTAAAAGACTTTTTATTTACAAACGATGATATGCAAGGATGCGGTTTTTATCAATTTTCGCAAGATAAAATAATAAGAGAAGAACTTTTAAAGCGATTAGAATGTTCGTCTGCTATACAGAAAGTGGTAAAAGAAAGAAAACTTTCTCAGGAAGAAATGAAAGAAGCATTTTTAGATAAATTAGTATTCGCAATTAATCAGCCTAGTAGAGAAGAGCTGAACAGCATTATTAAAAGTGCAGTAGAAAAAGATAATGAGTCTAATAAAGTTCCATATAATTATAAGGAATTACATGAAATAGCATTACGTTGGTTAGAATCTCATGAGTTTGGCCCTATTACAAAGGAAATGATGGAAAAGCTTTTCAGAGATATAAAAAATAATAGGTCTAGTTATCAGAAAATTCAAAAAAATATTGATGAAGAAACTAAATTTGCTAGAAGTGTAGTTGGCAGAGAAGGAACATCCTCATTTTATCAATTCTTAAATTTTTTAATTAAAGGAGAAGGAAGAAGATATCTAGAAGTTCTAAAAAGAAATGAGATAAGTCTAGCTAATATGTCTAGTGTTTTGCATGGAGCAGGAAATGAAGCTGTAAGAGCTTTTAAAGACTTATATGACCTTTGGTTTTATAAGCAAGGAAATAAAAAACAATGTCTAAAAGTTCTAGAAGAAAACGGGATAAACCTAGTTAATATATCAAGCATTTTACATGGAACAAGAGCTAGTGCTGCAGAAACTTTTAAAGACTTGTATGACCTTTGGTTTGATAAAAAAGGAAATAAAACACAGTATTTAACAAAACCAGCAGAAGATGGAGTAGATCTAGTTCGTATGTCCAGTATCTTAGGTGGAGCAGGAGATAATGCTGCGGGAGCCTTTAAAGACTTATATAATCTTTGGTTTGATCAGAACGGAAAAAAAACACAATATTTAACAAAATTAGAAGAAGATGGAGTAGATCTAGTTCGTATGTCCAGTATCTTAAGTGGAGCAGGGGCTAATGCTGCGGGAGCCTTTAAAAACTTATATGATCTTTGGTTTGATGAAAAAGGAAATAGAACGCAATGTTTAAAAACTCTAGAAAAAGAAGGAATAAATCTAGCTAGTATGTCTAGTATCTTGCATCGAGCAGGAAATAGTACTGCACAAGCTTTTACAGACTTATATGATCTTTGGTTTGATAAAAAAGGAAATAAAACACAGTATTTAACAAAACCAGCAGAAAATGGAGTAGATCTAGTTCGTATGTCCAGTATCTTAAGTGGAGCAGGAGCTAATGCTGCGGGAGCCTTTAAAGACTTATATAATCTTTGGTTTGATCACAACGGAAAAAAAACACAATATTTAACGAAATTAGAAGAAAATGGAGTAGATCTAGTTCGTATGTCCAGTATCTTAAGTGGAGCAGGAGCTAATGCTGCGGGAGCCTTTAAAGATTTATATGATCTTTGGTTTAATGAACAAGGAAATAGAACGCAATGTTTAAAAACTCTAGAAAAAGAAGGAATAAATCTAGCTAATATATCTAGTATCTTGCATCGAGCAGGAAATAGTACTGTACAAGCTTTTAAAGACTTATATAATCTTTGGTTTGATAAAAAAGGAAATAAAACACAATATTTAAAAATTCTAGAAAAGGAAGGAGTAAATCTATTTACTGTATCTAGTATTTTGCATGGAGCAGGAAATGGTGCAGCACAAGCTCTTAAAGACTTATATGGTATTTGGTTTGATGAACAAGGGAATAAAACACAGTATTTAAGGAATTTTACTGAAAAAAAAGATAGTAAAAAGGGTTTCACGATGCGTAACTTATCGGGTATGCTAGGTGGAGCAGGAGTTAAAATTAAAGATGCTTTTGAAAAGCTGCATAATGTTTGTTTTAATGACGAAGGAAAAACAACAGAGCTTTTAAATGATTTCTACAAGGCAGGTTTCAGGGCACGTAACCTATCCTGTATGTTATGTGGAGCAGGAGCTCGCATTTCTTCTATATTAAAAAAACTACATAGTCTGTGTTTTAATGAGAAAGGAGAAAAAACAAAACTTCTGAAGGATTTCTTTGATAAAGCTGGTTTTAGACCATGTGATTTATGCAACATAATAAGTGGAGCAGCAGATAGTTTAGAGCAATTTCATGATTTTTGTTTTACAAAAGAAACAAAACAGTATTTAAATCGCTTTTTAGGTGAGAAAGAAAGTTTCACGCTGAGCAATTTGTGTAATATATTCCATGGAGCAGAAGCAAGTGCTTGTTCGGCTTTAAAAGATTTTCATGACGTTTGTTTTGATAATGCGGGAAATAAAACACAGCTTTTGAATGATTTCCATGGTGCAGGTTTTAGGTCGGAATGTTTATCCAATATATTATCCATGGCAGGAAATAATGCTGCTTCTATTTTAAGAAATCTTCACAAATCTTGCTTTAGTAAAAAAAATTATTTAAGTCACTTCTTGACTGAGGAGAAAATTTTTACACCAGAAATTTTATCTAAGATATTATATGGGACAGGAAGTAAAACATGTTCTACCTTTAAACAATTGCATCATCTTTGTTTTGATAAAGCGGGAAACAAAACAGACTATTTAAACGACCTTATCAAAAATAACCCGTTGAAAAAGATAATTAACATATTATATAAAAAAGTTAGAAAAGCTCCTTCTACTCTCTTAGACGATATATCACTTCAACAACAGAGTATAATAGAAGAAAGTGAAATGGATTATCCTTCATGCTCATTCAATGTAAGATGATCTTATTCAATAGAAAAGGGGAGGAGATTTTTAACCGTTTGCGTACCAGAGGGTTTTGAAAAAACACGATCGAAAAAAGTCAAAGAGCGCGATAGCGCTCCTTCGATTACGTGTCGAAAAAAGCCGAAGAGCGCGATAGCACTCCTCCGATTATGTGTCGAAAAAAAAAAAAAATGTCAGGTGGGCCGTCACTTCTCTGTTTCGGCCAAATGCCCTGGCTTTTCTCGACACAAAATCTGAAGAGCGCGAAAGTGGCTCGTGGTACGCAAACGGTTAATAAGAGATGTAAAAGGAAATCAGGTTATTTCTTCCTGAAGTTGTTTTATTTCAGCTTTAGGAAGGCCAGTAGATTCAGCTATTAACACTTTGCCGGCCGCACTGTTTTTAAACAATTCTTCGCTTGGCGCCGGCACCACTAACTCTGTTATTTCACTTGTCGCCGGCTGTTTTTGAGGTTATTGGGAGATGATAAATTTCAAGTTTTTCTAATCTCATCGGTAGTTCTCACGATTTTTCAATCCGCCTCACCTATTCTTATGAAAATGTACATATGTAAATAAATGTTAAATTTTTTTGAAATATATATTTTTTTAATTACATTTTCTTCGGTACATACTTAGTATTTCTCTTTTACCACTAGATTTACGGAAGCCGTCAAATTGACGGATTCTTACTTTTTTAAAAACGGTTTCCAAATTCATAGAGACGTGGTACAGTCAATATTTCACTTGTATCTTATAATATACAAATTACTTAACCGATCTTCGTCTTTCCCCGCTGATCCCTCTTTTTTCAAAGCTCTTATTTAATATATTTAAGTGTGACCGATTTAACGCCCGTAAATCTAGTGTTAAATGATACGAAGCAAAGGTCACCACTGTGGTGTCGCCGGCCGTCGAGCGATACTTTGCGAAGATCACCACTGTGGTGTCGCCGGCCGCCGAGCGATACTGTGTGAAGGTCACCACTGTGGTGTCGCCGGACGTCATAGTGTTAAGTCAACAGGTACGCCGGCTTTAAGTAGATTTTTAGCCACAGCAATTTTAGCCTGTTTTTCGCCCTCTGCTCTGCCTTCCGCTCTGCCTTTTTCAGTAGCATCATCAAGTTTTTGAGCGAGGACAGCCTGTTCATCAAGAATACGCTTTATCTCTTGTTCATAGGCAATAAATTCTTTTTCTGACCAGTTGAATCTATTTAGCTCTTCATAGGCCTTTTTAATTATTACATCACTACCTATTATTTTTTCCAGCTCTTCTTCACTAGTCTCATCTGCATATTTAAATAAGTATATCCATTTCTCAACTATATTTTCTAACTGATCTTCTTTTGTCTTCGGAAATTTTGGCAATTCAATAAATATGAAGTAAAAATCTTTTAGATCGTATTCATTAGTGTTTTCATCTCGAATAGTATGCTTTGATTTGTACTCAGATTTATTAGGAAACAGTATACAATCTGCTATAGCAATGAAGATAATTTCCTTAAGGTCTTGGTATTGATCACCTTTATCAGCTTGTCTTGAATAGGCTTTAGCAGCATAGTATTGGGCACGTTTTTCAAAGCCTTTAGTTTTAGCGACCTGCATCTTAATTATGCATTGCACTCCTGTGGAATCCCTACACAACACATCAACAATGCTTTGCTTTTTAGACGCAATATCAGGGTCTTGAATAGTACTTAAGAACTCTATATCCTGTATTGCATTTTTGCAAGTAAAGCCCAGAATATCGTTGAGGAAGTGAATGAGGCTATTGTTAAATTGCGTTTTTCTCACGGGCTCGAACGACGAGCGCGTGTCATCGTTCTTTTTTTTTACTTCCCCGAAGTCGGAAGACTGGGCGAGATGTTTGTTTGTTTCTCCGCTGAGAACTGGTGTGTGTACGTGTGAGCGCGTAGCGGTCGAGACATCCGAAACGCGAAGTAGTTGCCTTGTAACCGTTGACATATAAGTGAGTAAAATAAAGTGAGATTAACCTCTTCCATTTTTTCGTATTCCCCATATTACAATCCCGTTAATTTTGGTTCTACTTTGAACAATTGGCGACCATGACAGGACGGGATTATAGTATGTATTTAGTGTATTTAGTGGACAATCGATTGGATTACGAATTACCAGTGCAATGGATAAAGTGAAAAGGAAGAGGACTGTCAATCGTGCGGGTTTTACTAGAGCCCTAAAGGCGTTTCAGGATACGTTAGGTGCAGCTTCCGACAAAAGGGCTACCAGAGTCGCCTTCCAAATGTTAGAACTGAAAATGAAAGATTTGGAAGAATCTGTATCGTGACTTGTCCGCACGATACGTCCCGCTTCAACTTAATGAACCGCGAACTATTTGTTTTATCTGCTTTATTGGTAACCAAAATTAAACTTATTGTTAGTAAAAATTAACAATTTCCATACGAATGATGGTTGTATAATGACGAGAAGAAGCGCTGTAGCTACGGTTGCATTACAATGTACGAGAAAAGGTGGTGTTGATGTGTTTAACGTTGATGAATTAATGAAGTACCTTCAAAAATCTGGAAAAAAGGTAAGCTTCGTCTCCCTCCAAGGATCTGGATACGAAATTTCATCTTCTCGGTGGGGACGTCAATCAAACATTCCTGACGCAGAATGGGAAATTGGGCGTAACTATCCCCACCGTGAAAACTAACGTTGGAAAATTGTTTCCTTGGAGGGGAACCGCGAACTTTCCCAAATTATGAGGTGTCGTCCGCGCTTAACACCCCTCCCGCCAAGAAAGGCCCCGAGGTAACGGGACTCGACATGTGGTGATCACCAGGGTGACCGTGAGCGCTCCGTCACCTCGAGCGTCCAGGCAAATTCCTTTGTCCTAGGCAAAGAGGGAAGTAAGCCCGGACGATGTACAAGGTTTACTGCAGGTTAATTGTTATTGAAATAAACGGATTAGCCTTTGACAAAAAAGGGACCTTTAGTCCGCTCTCGCTGAATTCTCCTTCTGAGAATTCAGCGAAATTGCAAGTTCTTTTCAAAAATAACCATTACTAGGACATGCAATAAACCTTTTAAATAAATTCTTAGTACTTTGAAGACGGATGTTTTGCTCCCAACTTCGAGCCTTAACGATATAATGAATTTGAAATGACTGTGAATAATAAAGCTAACGGACCCAAAAGTTTCTGTAAATCGTCTTCAATCTACCAAGTTAATTGTGAGGACCGAACATGCTCCCCCCGTTGAGAGGATGCGATCAACTGAGCGAAGCGTCTTGTGAAGTCACTGTTTCTTGGAGGTTGACTGTGGTCTCGATAGGCAATAGAGCCAGCTTCCTCACGTTGCGGTCAATGACACCGCTCGCTGTTTTGACGGTGACGGTTCGGATGACGCCGTCCTTGCCTGGATGTGTCTGGGTCACTCGTCCCAGCAGCCATTGCAGTGGAGGAAGATTATCTTCTTTCAGTACCACCAAAGATCCTAATTGGATGCTGTGACCTCCGTGGGTCCATTTTTGTCTAATGTTGAGTTCGTTCAGGTACTCTTTGTGCCATCTGGTCCAGAAGTCTCTCTTTACCTTCTGGATGTGCTGCCAGGTTGATAGTCTGTTGGAAGGAGTAGATCTGAAATCATACTCAGGTAAAGAATTTAAGGGTGCTCCAATTAAGAAATGACCGGGTGTTAAGGCCTCTGTGTCGGTTGCATCGGACGACACAGGAGTCAAGGGGCGCGAATTGAGAATTGCCTCGATCTCGATGGTCAGGGTGTTGAACTCCTCGAACGTAAACAACTCCCTTCCGACTACTCGTTTGAGATGGCGTTTGAATAGTTTTACTGCCGCCTCCCATAATCCTCCGACATGTGGTGCTCGGGGTGGAATAAACTTCCAGATTATGTTGTTTGCACTCAAGAAATTCCCGACGCCTTCCTTATGTTCCTCTGAATTAAACAAACTGTGAAGTTCGTTTAATTCATTTTTTGCTCCGATGAAGTTGGAACCGTTGTCGGACCATATAAGTTGGCATTTGCCACGGTGACCGATGAATCGCCGCAAAGCTCCGAGGGACCCTTCCGTTGTCATATCGCTGACGACCTCGAGATGTATCGCCTTGACGGCGAGACTGACGAAGACGGCAACGTATACCTTGATCTGCTTCCTGTTGCGAAACTTTTTCTCCTTGATGAAGAACGGGCCGCAGTAGTCCACTCCAACGTTGGAGAATGGTCGCGTCTCAGTGACCCTTTCTCTTGGCAAGCTGCCCATCTTGTACTCAGTGTTTGGTGGATTTGTCCGGAAGCATCTCACGCATTGTCTGATTACCTTCCGAGTTTGGTTTCGCCCGTCGATAGGCCAGAATCTCTGTCGAATGGAATAGAGAGTGGCTTGTACTCCTGCATGCAGATTTTTCAGGTGACACTCCCGAATCAGCAACGTTGTAATGTGGTGTGATTTCGGCAGAATAATCTGGTGACGTTGCTCATATGGAATGCTAGCGTTTCCGAGCCTTCCACCTACACGCAGCAGCCCGTCCACGTCGATAAAGGGGTCCAGGGTGATTAATTTACTGCGTCGATCAATGCAGTCTCCTTTTTTTAATGCATGGATTTCCCTCGCAAACTCGATTCCCTGCATAAGCCTGATGATGATGTTTGTTGCCCTTTGTAATTCTTCAGCCCCCAGTGGTCCCTTGCAACGACCGATCTTGAACCTGAGGCAAAAGGCGATGACTCTTTGAAATTTGTGGAAAGTTGAAAATCGCTGTAAAAGCCTCGGAACGAATGAATTTGAGGAGACAAGGCAGATGGTTTTCCTTGTTTCGGGCAGCTCCGTCAGTGTCTGAGTCACCAAATTCGGCCACAGCTTCTCCTCTCGCGACAGCCACTGTGGGCCATGGACCCATGTGTGGTTTTTTGCGAATTCTTCGGGAAGCTGTCCTCTTGAATTGAAGTCAGCCGGGTTCGATTGAGAGTCGATGTGTCTCCAGTAGCATCCTGTAGTGGCCTGTTGAATTTCTGCAACACGATTTGCTACAAACGTTTTAAGTAAATGTGGTGGAGTCTGTATCCACTGCAAAGTTATTGTCGAGTCACACCAGAAAATGATTTTTGCGGGTTCTAATTTAAGTGCCTGCTGCACGCTAAGGTAGAGTCGTGCTAACTACAAGGCGCCACATAGTTCCAAACGAAAATAAAAAAACCCTTAAATTGCCAAGGATCGAATTGCGAAAGTTTGATGGGAATGTACGCGGCTGGTTACCGTTCTGGAGTGTCTTCAAGAAAATTCACGACGACAGAGATATTGTGAAAGAAGACAAGTTTCAATATCTGTTACAAGCCATGGTTCCGAATTCGCGCACGGACGAGCTCGTGAGAAGTTTTCCTCCGACGGACAGCAATTATGAAAAAGCAATAGCTGGTCTAAAAAATCGTTTCGGGCGCGAAAATTTACAGATAAAAGTCTATGTGCGCGAGTTTTTACAGTTTATGTTAAACAACGCTCTGTCTCAAGGGAAGAATGTGGAGATATCGAGTTTGTACGACAAAATAGAATCTCATTTAAGAGTGTTGGAATCTCTCGGCGTGACGACGGAAAAATGCTCGGCCATGCTGGTCCCTCTCGTGGAATCGTCGCTTCCGGAAGATTTACTACGTGTCTGGCAACGCAGTCCGTTGAATACATTGTCGCAACAAAATGCAACAGAGGCGGAAGATTCGAAGACGGAGCTGGTTCAACTGATACAATTTTTGGAAGGAGAGGTCTAGAATGAAATGAGGATCACTATGGCAGTTGAAGGTTTCAGTTTTGCGACGGAGGATAAGACGGGCAGCGAAAAACCGAAGAAAGAAAAATCCAGTGCGGCTAAGGACATTCCAACAGCTACCGGTTTGTTAACCACCAAGAATAAAGTCAAAATATGTGTATTCTGTGCGGCAAGTGACCATGAAAGTGCCGATTGTAAACAGGCAACAAGGATGAACCTTGCCGAAAGGCAAAATTTCGTTAAAACGAAGAATGCCTGTTTCAATTGCCTTAACATAGGTTATAATTATAAAAAGTGCCGGGCAAACGTGAAGTGCGCGTGGTGCTCCCGACGGCACGTGCTTTTGATGTGTCCGTTTGTGCAAAAGACACAATCTGTCAATAACAATGTTGTAAAGGTGACAGAAGAGAAAAACCTCGCGAATGTAGCCAGTGATCCCGAAGTTTATTTAAAGACATTGCGAGTGATATTGTATAACGGAGATCGCAATAAAACAGTGAGAATGCTTATTGACGACGGATCACGAAGATCGTACATTACAAAAGCAGCTGCGGCTCGGTTGGGTTATCAGCCGATTGCCGAACAATTAATGAACCATTCGGTTTTCGGCGGTGAAAAATCAGGGACAGTGAAACACAATAGGTATCTGATTCGTGCAAGCAATTTAGAAGAAGATTTTAAATGCAATTTCAACGCTTTCGATCAGAACGTGATTTGTGAAGCAATACCCGCCATTAAAGGTGGACCGTGGAAAAAAGAGCTTGTTGCGTTGAATATTAAAATCTCCGACAGACAGAAGTGATGAAGCTATCTCAGTGCTTGTGGGGGCAGATGTCGCAGGCAAGTTGATGACAGGAAAACGGCATATTTTGAAGTGCGGATTAGTGGCCGTTGAAACCTGCCTGGGTTGGACCGTGATGGGTGCAATTGAACAAACAGAAAAACGAGGCGACCCAGTCATCAATGTGCACTCAATGTTTGTAAGCAGTCAGAAAGCAGCAGATTTATGGTCTCTAGACGTTCTTGGTATAAAGGATCCAATGGAAAATAAATCGCAAAGGGATCACCAGAGAGAAGTGAAACAAGATTTTTTGAAATATGTGTGCAAGAACGTTGAAGGTCGCTATGAAATAAAGTTGCTGCGGTTGAAGAACCACCCAGCTTTGAATGACAATAAAGCTATGGCTATACGACGGCTGCAATCTACAATTAAGAAGCTGCAATCGGATGGATTGTTCGAAGAATATGCTGCCATACTTAACGAGTGGCTCAATGATGGCATCGTGGAATATGTTCCTGAAGAAGAAAAGGACAGCTGGGGCAATTACCTACCGCACCGGCATGTCGTCAAAGAAAACAGCACGACAAGAGTGAGACATGTCTTCGATGCATCAACGAAGAATCATCCCTTTCCATCTTTGAACGAGTGTTTGGAGAAGGGTGAGAATTTGATCGAACAGGTTCCGTCATTTCTTTTGCGCTTCAGAAAAGGTAATATAGGTGCCATTTCAGATATTAAAAAGGCGTTTCTACAAATATCGCTTGAATGTAAGGATAGAAATTTTTTAAGATTTTTGTGGATGAATGAAAAACTCGATACAGTAGTGTTGCGACATTGCCGCGTTGTATTCGGAGTGTCGTCCAGTCCCTTTATTTTGGGGGCTGTCATTGCCATGCATTTGGATAATGTATTAAATTCTCTGAGCGGTAATATAAAAGCGAAGCGTCGGATAGAAAATGTGAAGAAGCTTTCCGAGAGTTCCTACGTTGATAATTCCGTAACGAGTGTAAACACTGTGGATCAATTGCATAGTTTTATCGATGATGCGAAAAAGGTAATGCAGTCAGCTCGGTTTGAACTTCGAGGGTGGGAGTATAGCGAAGATGACTCTCCCGAGAACCGTACTACAGTATTGGGTTTGTCGTGGGATAAAACACAAGGTACGCTATCTCTAAAGATACCGGATTTCGTAGCATTTCGAGACGTTAAGATTACAAAAAGAAGCATTCTTTCAATCGCGCACCGTATTTATGATCCTCTCGGTTTCGCGAGTCCAGTAGTACTTTATCCGCGACTTTTATTACGGCAAACATGGACGAGAAACTTGTCATGGGATGAAGAAGTTGATGAAAAATTAGAGGACAAATTTAGAAAGTGGCTGACAAGCTTGAGAAATTTAAATAAAATTGAAATACCGCGATGTATGATCGGAAATATTTCAGGCGAAGATCGCATAAGCGTACACACGTTCTGCGACGCTAGCAAAATCGCGTACGCGGCTATTGTTTTTTTACGTATTGAAAGCGATTATAATGTGAGAGTAAATTTTGTTCAAGCTAAAAATAGAGTTGCACCCATAAATAAAGATGCGACTGATGCGCGGCAGAGCATTCCGCGCTTAGAATTATTAGCAGCAACAATAGCAGTTCGTTTAACTACTACAATTTTAGATGCATTAAAATTAGACTGTTGCGATGTTTTTTATTGGAGTGATTTGTCAACAGTAATAACGTGGATTCGTAAAAATAGTAACTGGACTACTTTCGTTTACAATAGAGTGAAAGAAATTCGCAAATTCTCGAATTCCGAACAGTGGAGACATGTGCCTGGTGAACTAAATCCCGCCGATCTGCCTTCGAGGGGATGTACGACAGATCAGCTGTTAGTTTCCAGATGGTGGGAGGGGCCTGAATGGCTGCGCATGAAATCTGAAAACTGGCCCAGTGACGTACGTGAATATAATGAGGAAGAAGTGTACAAAGAATTGAAAAAATGTGCTGCGAAAGATATAAATTGTACAATTTTATTAGCAAAGAACGAGAACAGTACGGTAGATGACAAGTTGCGATTCACAGAAAAATTTTCGGAATATAGCAAAAGTGTGCGTGTCCTTGCATGGATTAAAAGGTTTCATTTTAATGTAAAAAATAGACTAGAGACGCGTAGAAATGGTGATTTAAATATTGAAGAAATAGAACATGCAGAAACTACGCTGATGAAACTAGTTCAATCGGAAGTTTTCACTGACGGGGTAAATGATTCGCGCATCAAACGTTTGCGACCCTTTAATGATAAAGATGGTGTGATGCGCATAAACACTAAAGTCGTACTCCGCGAGGATTCGTATCATTTTCGATGTCCAATTGTTTTACCAAATAGTCATCATATAGTTAATCTCATTATAAACGAGAAACATATTCAGCTCAAACATGCAGGAGTCGAGATTACGATGAAACGTCCTGAGAGAAAAGTATTGGATTCTAAGGGGACGTAAAACGGTATTCATTAACCCTCGCTTTACGATGGTGGGGTCTCTAGAGACTCAGCGTTTAGCGCACAGTGACACGCATACTAGCAAATGTGTAATTTGAGAAACCACTCGGCGACTTCGCAGCGATAACAAACACATTTACAATTTTGTGTTCGATACTACCCAATAGTGTGTAAGTGACTCAGCAGCCAGCAGTTCTTTTCGAGTCGCATCAGTTGGTCGTGGAAATTCGTACAAGCACAACGTTCGTAACGTTCGTAACTGCGTTGCAAGTCTGCCTTGACTAAGAATATATAAAAGAGTCAGTATGCATGACGAAGTCTTGTTTGAACACGATGACCTGCCGTAGGTTCGATTACCTGCGTGTTTCTTTCATTTCGATTTCGTCAACAGTCATAAAAGGTCATAAAATTATTCCCTTTCCCAATTGCAACGGCCTGGGTCTAGAAAAGTATATTCCACAAAACCTTTTCGAATATTCATTTCTTAAATTGTTACAAAACATTGCACAATTCATTTATCGTTGATTTCACGAAAATTATTGTTAAGAATTTAGTAGTCCAATAGTTGGTAGAGAATACAAGCAACGAATATATGTTCTTGCCCGCACGAACAACATGCGATTGTATTAGTGAGATGTTATGTCTCATGTTTCGACTCGAGCGGCCGCGTAATAGTATTAGTGAAAATCGATGTGAGTCTCTCGAGACCCCGGCACCGTCACCGGCGTTACAAAGTCCGTAAACGGAGGGTTAAAGACGGTACCGGTGCCGCTTCCGTTAAATAGAGTAAGGGATGCGTCCGTCTTCGAAGTCGTGGGCGTAGATTTTGCGGGGCCGATCTACCTGAGAGGGGATCAAAAGGCCTGGATATGTCTGTTCACATGCGCCGTGTACCGGGCGATTCATTTAGAGCTGGTGACGTCATTGTCTACAGCTTCGTTTTTGATGGCATTGAGATGGCACATAGCGCGTAGAGGTAGACCGAGTGTCGTTTACAGCGACAATGGTACAAATTTCGTAGGGACGGCAAATTTGTTGAAAAAGATAGATTTTACTAAAATGTCTAATATAGCGTCAATGGAGAGGATTGAATGGAAATTTAACCCTCCTACTGCGGCATGGTGGGGCGGATTTTGGGAACGGCTTATCGGAGTTCTGAAACGATTGCTGCGAAGAACGCTTAAGAAATCGTGTTTAAATTATGAAGAAATGCTCACGGTTTTGTTAGATTGCGAAGCGATTGTTAATTCAAGGCCGATTACATTTATGTCCGGTGATAGTCCTGAAATAGTTCCACTAAGCCCATCGATGTTTTTGCAGGAGGTGAAAGAAATAGGAGTTCTGGATCTCGATCATATTGGAAATTGTCGGTTAGATAAAAGATTCCGTTATCGTCAAAAATTAAAAGAAACTCTACGTCAGAGATTCCGTAGCGAATATTTAGGTGCTCTAACATATAAAAAACGTAAAGCGAGTGATAATTTCAGCGTGAGCGTCGGTGATATAGTGTTCGTGGAGAAGGAGAATCTGAAGCGCTTAGATTGGCCTTTGGCACGTGTAAAAGAGGTGTTCATAGGAAAGGACAATAACGTGCGCGTTGTTCGCTTGATTACAGCGGAAGGTGAAATGACGAGACCAATCCAGCGAATTTCCCCTCAGGAGCTAACCGTCGAGAAATCCGGTTAGTATGGGCGTAACGAACCCAAGGTGTCCGAGTTAGTTGTGGACTTTATATCGTGCGATCCTCAAGGATCAGTCCAGTTTACTGGCTGATACGGGCTCAGCAATCCCGAGGTACCTTAGCTTGTGAGTTCCGCAGGAACTGGCCGCGGCCAGTATGGGTCTAACACACCCACGGTGTCCGAAGTTTCGAAGTCCTGCACAACATCTGCGGACAAGTTGGTTGAGGAGTTGTTCAATAGGGCCAATTGGGTGTCACGCGCGACACCGGGACGAGGCCGCTCCGAGGTTCCCCGTGGATGCGATCTCAGCGGGAAGTGGAAACACTTCGCGATGGGATCGTAACTAAACTCGTCCTCCTGTATCGGCGTACAGGCAGCTGGGATTTTTGCAGGCCCGGGCCCCTGGCAGCGGTGGTTGCTGGAAGTGGATGGCAGATTCGGTTGCGTATGCCTATCAAGGCGAGGTCGCATGATCTGAGTCGTCTCGTACAGCCAGGTCTTACAATAGCAATCCAGCGAATTTATCCACTTGAAATAAAGTATAATGAAAAGATGTCGAATGTTAACGATGTTTTGATAGAGAGATACAAGCGAGCGCCGAGAAATGAGCCGTTGAGTGATGTATGTGAGAGGTGTGATGAACATGATGCTAACAATGTGAGTAAAGAACAAAGCTACGTAACTAGAAGTGGTAGGAAAGTAGTTAGACCGGATCGGTTAAAATTATAAGAGAAATGTGTTTTTTATTTTATTGAGATGAGTGAATTGTCGTTCATCTTAATGGTGGGAGGATGTTAAATTGCGTTTTTCTCACGAGCTCGAACGACGAGCGCATGTCATCGTTCTTTTTTTTTTGTACTTCCCCGAAGTCGGAAGACTGGGCGAGATGTTTGTTTGTTTCTCCGATGAGAATTGGTGTGTGTACGTGTGAGCGCGTAGCGGTCGAGACATCCGAAACGCGAAGTAGTTGCCTTGTAACCAGGGGGTGTCAAATCTTATACAAAAACTTGGTACTCATATAGTACTACTTGCCGGGTTCCGCCCTAGTTGGCGCCACGTACAAGAACTAACACAGGTACAGCTTTCAAATCCATGAGAAACCTATACAGTCTCTTTTCAAATAATACGTGAGATGTCATGAGCGCGCGAATTGTTGCATCGAAGCGCATAGACAAGACGTAGTATAAAAACATGTGTTTGCCAAATGTTGTTGAAAAGAGAAAGTTTCGGAAAAAGTCTAGGGATGGAAAAGCAGGAAAAGGTCAGTACAATTTGTACACCAAAACCTATTGGAGCAAAGAAAAAATCGAGAGATTTTCCATATATTACTTTAAATTTATTTTAAAATCATAATTTAGTTTTTTATTTACTTTAAATTTAGTTTCATCATTTACTTTAAATTTAGTTTTATATTTAATTTTAAATTCAGTTTTATATTTAATTTTATATTTAGTTTTATATTTAATTTTATATTTAGTTTTATATTTAATTTTAAATCTTGTTTTATATATCATTTTAAATTTAGTGTTATTATCCGTATTAAGTATTTGTAGAAATATATTTCTACTTTTACTTTTAGCATATTAATTTGTACTTAGTATTACTTTAATCTACTATTTTAATTCTTTTTAAAATGAGAAAGGTGTGTGCTATGCCTGGTTGCCACTCGGGAGGGGAAGCACCTAGACACAAATTTCCAAAGAATGCAGGTACATCGGAATTGTGGGTGAAAGCTATAAAAGCTTACCACCTTTTGGAGATTCCCACGTTGGAGAGGCAGCAGTACAAAGTGTGCCACAAACATTTCCCAGACAGTGCTTATATGCTAGGCAGATATAGGAGATTATTTCCTACAATGGTCCCATCTTTAAATCTTCCAGATGAAGAAAATGTAGGGACTGTGGAAGAAAGGGTACAGGATGTGGAATTAAATGTGGCACACGCTCAGTTCCCAAATGAAGAAATAAGAGGTAAGAATTAACAACCTATTTAAAAGTAACATGGTATGACACAATAATCAATCAAACATGTGTTGTATTTTTAGAAGAAGAAATGCCCGAGGAAGTAAATACTGTCGATTATATAGAAACTGCCTTCATAAATGCACCAGGTAGTAGTAATCGAACAGCAATGAGGACAACCTTTACACCTAAAGGTCTGCAAACCTTCCAGGCAGTTAAAAATATTATAAGGCGACAAAGATATGCTAATACACAAAACAAAAGTCTGCGAAGACGATTGAAAACATTGCGAAGGATTTCAGGAATGCAATTACTGCAACGCTACACGCAACTGACGGAGAGTCAGAAAACATTAATTGATATGCAATTACGGTGCTCAGAGAATTTGCCACAGGTAAAAGAAGTAACCAAATATTTAACAGCAGTAACACAGTTATTAAAATGCGGTTCTAATATATATACAACTTAAAACACATACACAACAACACTTTCATTGAAATACATTAAACTAATAATAATTTTCATTTCAGGGAAGACGCTACACTTTAGATGAAAAAATTTTATCATTGTCAGTATATAAACAGTCGCCAAGAGCATACAGATTGTTAAGACAACTGTCTAATATGCCCAGTGTTGAGACTATGAAAAACATGTTGCGCAGCATTATATTAAAACCAGGCGTCTGTAAGATAATATTAAAACTTTTGCGTGAAGAGGCACAAAAATTGCCAGAAAAAGAAAAGTATTGCATTGTTTAGCACGCAACAAAAATTTATTTAAACTTTGCACAATTAGAAATAGTACAGAAAGGTTTCGTACCGATGATTAGCGAGCAGGCGATAGAAGTAAAGTAAGAAGTAAGTGAGAAGTAAGTGAGTGAGGGATAGGGAAAAGAGGGGACTTTTATAAAATCGGGAAAGGGGATCGGAGTGGGGATTAAGGCAACGGTTTGGAAGGTTCGGGAAGAAGAGAGTCGGTTAGGAACCGGTAGGGAGTGACAAGGAGGTAGGCGTAGAGAGGGATGGAAAGAAAACAGTGATTGACGATAGGAGAGCGAGTAGAAGAGGATAGGAAGGAAATTTAACGGTATCGCGAACATGCATACTGATGTGGGACGAAATGGCACTACAACCTCATTTATATTACGACAAGGACGAAGATCGGATCGTTGGTGTTGAAGATTGGGGCAATAGAAGGACCGGAAAATTTGCAGATCACGCACTGGTATTCATGTTAAGAGGATTGAGAAATGGATGGAAGATTCCGATATCTTACAATTTTTGCGAACACCAGACGAGCAGCAGACAGTTATTATACTGTATAAAGAATGTTATTCAGAGTGTAGCAGCAACTGGCTTCACAGTAGTAGCAACAGTATGCGACCAAGGCACATCCAATGTTGCAGCTTTAAATTGCCTTGTCGACGACACTAGAAGAGCGAAGTGGAAACGAAATGAAGAACACCGTAAGCACAAATATTTTTGAAAATGTTAAAGTATAAAGAATTATTTAGATTGACTAGTTTACGAACAACATAAAATTTATTTTTCAGGAAGCTATACCATTGAATTGAACGGGCAAAAAATAATACCTTTCTATGATCTGCCTCATTTAATCAATACCATTCGTAACAATTTAATAAACAAGGATTTGGAGCGAAACGTGTCTGCTGAGAGCAAAGAAGAAAATCGAGAATTTGCATCGTGGAAAGCAATAGAAATTGCATATGAAATTATCACGCATATGCCCATAATGGGAAGAGCAATGCCAAAAATAACAGATGAGCACGTCGTCCCACACAAAATAAAAAAAAAGAGGGTAAAATACGCTGCACAGATATTTAGCTATACTGTTGCTACATCGTTGGAGTTTCTGGCCTTAAGCGGTAAGTGGATATTTTTTACAATATTTGTTAACTAATGTTAATAGTTAACTCGCTCCGTTAAGCATGCGTGGTCAGGAATAAATAATTACCGCAAGTACCTCTCACTTTTCGTAACAAATAAATTGAGTTATTTATTGAATATTTTTCGTACGACGCTTAATGTTCGAGAGACGAGATATAACTAAAAAAAACGGTATCACTGCGCAGCCGTAATGTCGCGCAATACGTATCTTGTTCAATGCTGG
The DNA here is from genome assembly GCA_963989415.1 of Cerceris ruficornis. Lineage (NCBI taxonomy): Eukaryota > Metazoa > Arthropoda > Insecta > Hymenoptera > Crabronidae > Cerceris > Cerceris ruficornis. Next base: position 14,428,691 of record OZ022528.1, read on the forward strand.
GAAATACCCGTCAATCGGTATACGCGCGAAATTACGACAAAATATTATTGTATGCAAGTATATTCTTTGAATTAAATATGTTACAACCAAAAATTCTTGTTTTGTAGGACTCCTTCCTACAACAATAGGATCAATGAAGATGCCCGCGAAGGAAGGGAAAATAACGGGTGAGGTGTTACACTTTTTCAATAAACTGTTTGATTCTGTCAACGGATATATGTTGAAAAGTGATACACCTCTGCGTACTGCAGTGTCAGAAACGGGTGAACATCACCGTTTTTGGATAACTGCAGTACGTGAATTAAGACATATGCGTTATGTCAATCCCGCTACTAAAAACCCCGCAACAGGAACTCGGTGTTTGCAGAATTGGATCTGCACAATAGAGAATTTTAGAGCTTTGGAACGCAATGTATGCAGAAGGTTTCCGTATGTTGAAACCAAGATATATCAACCAAGATCCACTTGAGAATTTTTTTGGCAACATACGAGCCACTGGCTGGAGAAACACGAACCCTACGTGTACTGGTTTCACAGGGGCATATAAAACATTACTGATCAACAATTTGTCGGCCCACCATAGCGTGAAAGAAAATTGCGAGAATTTATGCAACGGAAAGTTGCTATTTACATTGAAACAATGTTTGAGCCAAGAGGCCATGAAAACAATGGAAAACGAGGAAGATATATCCGAGATGATGAATGCATCAATGTCCAGTGGCGCAAGTGGATCATATGCAGGCACAAATAAGAAGTATCTAATAAATGAAATTTGGAACAAAAATATATATAAACAGTGCAGTGATTACATATCGACTTGTAGAAGTCCATCCTTCGTAGATGTTATTTTAAATATAAACAGAGTTGTTTATAAAAGGATTGATGTTACATGCTTTAAATGTAATGTCTTTCATACATTAAGAAAAATAGTGCTGCAACATGTGAACTTCGAATGTATCGAATGCACTGACCATTTAGAATCCTTGAAGGAAAATATTATTGATACAGTTGTTAAGTTTTTCTTAAGAAATTGGTGCGAAAGAATAAATAGAATGCTGAGCGGAAAAGACACGATAAGAACGAAAAATATTACAATGCAGAGAGCTCAAAAGAAGTACATGTTACGAATGAAACGAAAAGTACCAGCGTGAAAAATGAGATTTGAAAAAATCCTGGGTTCAGTCCGCCCAGTACCTCCGCCATAGACGGTCCCAAGCCCGTTTGAGAAAGGAGATGGGTTAGTATACAACAGTAATGTTACCGTTTTAAAATAAGTAGCTTTACGTAAACGTGTAAAAATCAGTATGTATGTACATCTTTTAAATAAATGTCTAAAGATAGATTGTATATTTATATTATTCTTTAAAATAACAAGTATACTGAACTTAGCATCATTATTGTGAAAGCGTGAAATTAAAAATGTTGTTAACTCTAAAATTAAAAATTCAGCGAACTTCACAATTTCACAATAATGAAGCAAAGTTCAGTATACCTCTGTAAATACTAGTATCTTTAAATCAGTAAGCGGTAGAACTATATATACGATATATATATAGCATACTGTGCTATATATATATATAAAATCTAGCTCTAGTGTGCGGGTTCCGCTCTAGGCGGCAGCACATCTGCGAACGAAACTTTATGTATGGGAGTTGACACCCCCTGGGCCGACTAGTGAAAAAGGGGGCCTAGGGAGCTAGTTTCTCGAAGGGGCGACTTGTCGCGGTCACTCCGGTATTAGATGGGGGATACTTATCATTACCGTTAAATAAATGAACAAAAACACTTTTTGTGTTAACTTATATATTTTACGTATATACACTTTTAATAAGACTAGTCAAAACGCTTACTCGAATCGGAATGAAAGAGTGTGAAAAAAGGAGAAAGTAAAACGGACGCGCGCGCGCTGGTCATAAAAACAATGTAACCAACTACTACTAAAAATGTTTGTAGTTACTATCTAGGGAATTAATGGAGCGTGCAGCTTGGGTGCTACAGGCTTGTAGGGAGTTCATATTTAGCACGACATTTCCCTAGGTCGCGCCTAGGGAAACTGTGGATTGTAAGTTGGGAGAGTGCACCTTACTTCTTCAAGTGTCTTCAAGTCTTAACCGTCGCACGCCCTAGAGCGGTTGTTGTAGCTCTCTCTAATAAAGATAATTAAAACCAAACGAGGCTCGTGTTGAGTAGGCGTTATTTCTCCGAAGACATAACAATCGTGGGCTTACGCTACACCGCGTTATTGCACCACGTGCCTACAGGCTGTGTAGGATCAATCCTACCGCAATTAATTGGGACACAGGGAAAACAATATACGTGCAACAACTATTGCCGCTTGGAGGTTCTGCTTCGCACCGGAGACTCACTACTCGTGCTCTCGAAAGAGAGTCGACCTCAACTCTCCTCTCCAACCTGGCGTGCGCCGCAAGCCTGGCAAACCTGCCGCCAGGGATGCGGCGAAACCCCACAGACTCCCCCCCGAGAGACAACGTACTTTTTATTTATCTTTTTGTACATTTGCGCTTAAATTAAATGTGACCTTTTCCGCGCGTACGTCCTCGGCGGAGGACGTTGTGTATTACTGGAATGGGCCTTACTTCCCGCATGAATTTTTTGAACTCTTCGATGAAAACATTAGGGTTCGGCGATAAATTGTCCGGGAGAAAAAATTCGCCCGGCATTCGCAACGTGGTCCCAAATAAAAATTCCGCGGGTGACGCGTCGACATCCGTCCGCACTGCGCTTGCAGTCCCAAGAGTACGGTTGGTAACGCACGCGACCATTCGATGTCTGAATGGCACATTATCGCAGCTTTCAAAACCCGATGCCACCTCTCGACCATACCGTTAGACGCGGGATGCTAAGGGGTGGTTCTGATTCGGTCACAACCAATAAAGGATAGTACCGCCGAAAATAGACGCGACTCAGACTGAGCTCCCTGATCCGTAGTAAGGATCTTGGGTGCCCCGTAGCGAGAGACCCACGACTCGAAGAATGCTCTCGCAATGGTCTGAGCGGAGATTTCCCTGAGGGGCACGACCTCGACCCAACGGGAGAACCTATCTATAAGCGTCACGCAGTATCTATAGCCCTCTGATACCGGCAGTGGACCGATAATGCCCAAGTGGACCTGGTCAAAACGGCCATCTGGAGCAGTGAAGTGCTCAGGCATGGGCTGGTTGTGGCGGGAGACCTTCGTCTGTTGGCACTTAACACAATATTTGTACCAATGGGCGATGTCTCTACTCATGTCCGGTCACACATAGCGTTGCCGGATTACGCGGTTGGTTACTTTCGCACCCGGATGCGCGGGTTCATGGACTAATTGTAAGTTGAAGATTGTTTTCCTGAGGTTGGCAGGAATGTATGGGCGAATCGTCTCACCGGAGATTTCGCAGAAGATTGCTGTATGTTCCGGTCCATACGACAATTTCTTAAGTTTTAGTGGGAAATCTGGCGATCCGCACACGATCTTCAACTGGTCGTCCGCCGCTTGCTGTTCCGCAATCTCTTTCAGGTTAAATTCGACGGAAGGTGAAGCGCCTCGACTCTCGACTGAGTGTCGGGTACTACATTCTCCGTACCTGAACTGCGCGATCAACGATAATTGCCGCGCCTTGTTCACGACGATATAAAACTGTCGCGAACTGCGCGCGACCTTTCACCGGGAGGCAGTATAAGAATACCGAATCCACGCGGGTCGTAAATCCGCGATACGTTATTCGTCAGTGACGGCCGAGCGCGATTCTGTATACGTTTTCTCGTGACAGAATTGATTTTGTTCGTTGTAGGATACTGAATTGGAACTCGGAGATGGTGACTAGATATATCTAATTATAAATTAAACTCTTATGTACACTTGTTACAAAATATGTAATGGTTTGTGCGGGTAAGAATGACGGTAGTGTTGTTTGAAGTGTGTACTGCCGCGAATCGAGTTTAAGTCAGTTTTAAGAGCAAGAGATCGAGTCGAAGAAGAGTCAGGAATCGGTAGAAGTAGGGGACGGACGAATAGGGAAATTTTGCAATAAACTTGACTTCCGATAGGCCGATTTTTCGACCTATCAGAAGCAAGAGAACGGAAGTTAAGGAAGAGAGGGAAATGGTCAAGGAGTGTACGTGGTGAGTCGAGCGTCTGAGGAACGGTTGGAGAAGAATGATTTACGATAGGAAAGTCGAGGAAGATAGTAGAAAATGTGAGGTACGTAACTGAATGATTTTAGTAAGGATTAAGCAAGGCCAAGTGACGAATTTCGAAATATTATTTACAAGATGAAAGTTGTGCAGATGGGAAGTCTGGAAAGGTTTAAAGGAGAAATATGACAGGATAGTTGAGTAGAACACAGGAATTATGACTCCTAACACGCCTGGCGAAGAGAAGCCTCTTCCGGGCGTTGCATGAACGCGTACGTAAGGGGCTTGTGGTCCATTAGGACAATGAATTCCCGACCTTCCACAAAATGGCGAAAATGTTTCAAGGCTTCGTAAACGGCGGTGAGCTTGCCATCATACGCACTGTAGTTCATTTGCGCAGAGGAAAATTTCCTCAAGAAGAAGGCCAATGGTTCCCAGTTGGAACAGCGGGCCTGCTGCTCTAATACAGCAACCATCGCGAAATCTAACGCGTCCGTAACCATTCTCAGGTTGGCCCCGATTTTCGGATGAACTAGTAAGGTCGTGTTAGAAAGAGCTTTCTTCGTCTTTTCAAACGCTTCCTCAACCGCTTCCGACCAGACTATTTCTCGCTTATCGTTCGTCACAGAATCGCGGAGGTACTCGTTTAGAGGGGCTTGTAAACGCGCCGCCTGCGGAATGTTCCGCCGATAAAAGTTGAGCAGCCCCAAATACTGACGAAGCTCTACCACGCGCGTAGGCTTTGGAAAACGCAATACCGCCTCTACCTTCGGCGTCGAAGGTCGAATACCATTAGAGTTGATCACGTAACTCAGAAATTCGATTTCCCGCACACCAAGGGTACATTTAGCGGGATTTATGCGGAGGTGGGAATCCTGGTGGCGCTGAAGGACCCTCCGCAGATGGTCAGCGTGCTCCTCTCCCGAATTCGACGCAATTAGAATATCGTCGATGTACACGAAAACAAAGTCTAGATTTCCCACAGCCCGATTTAAATATCTCTGGAAAGATTGGCTAGCATTTTTGAGACCAAAGGTCATGAACAGAAATTCATATAATTCGAATGGCGTGGTCACTGCCGCCTTTTCGAAGTCCACGGGAGCCATCGGAATTTGGTTGTATGCTTTGTACAAGTCTAGTGACGAAAAGACCTTCTTGCTATGCAAGTTGGTGGAGAAATCATGGATGTGGGGAGTCTGGTACTTATCCGAAATCGTCTGTTTGTTTAGACCCCTGTAATCCCCGCAGATACGCAAAGTACCATCCTTTTTCAATACCATGTGAATAGGGCTGGCCTAAGGACTCGAGGAACGCGAGGTTATGCCTTGGCTGTGACCGGGGACCGGGTAGAGGGGAGTGCCTTACTCGGTACGCTTCGGCAACCACGGTGGGGAGGGGGAACTGTCATGTCGTGACTGCATGACGGCTTCAAATTTTTGGGGGAAGCCCCGGGGAGGGATGGGGGAAACCTACGGGTCGGAAACCACCTTCACCGGGAGCAACAGGCTACGATGGGGCCCAGTTAGATTATGCTCAGTTTAGTTCCTGGGTCCCATCCATAAAGCTTTAACGAGAGGTCACCATGAGGTTGTAGCCGGTAAGAATCCAGCACTGCCCACTGCCCCTCCCTCAGGGCAGGGGGTGTCTTTGGAAGATTTCCTCATGTTAAAAAAAAAAAAAGGACTCGAGGAAGGCCGACAGATCCCAGTCTCGACAAGTGCCTTAAACTCGCGTTTATCCGCGTTAAGTTTCTCCGGAGCGAGGCGTCGCGGCCTCTCCGACAACGGAGGACTAGTGGTTAGGATGTGAAGAAGGACATCAGCAGTTTTCGCGGGTGGTACCTCAGGTACACCTGTGAGATCAGGGAACTCAGCAAGAATTTTCGTGAATTTCGAACCCGGCATTAGAGTGCCCACCGATGGACACAACACGCGCTTGGGAACTGCCAGCGCATACACTTTAGTGCCCGCGTCTACTAACCGGTTTCGACTTAAGTCTACAATGAACCCGTAGTGCTTTAGTAGGTCTGCTCCGATAATTGCATACGGTACTGCCGCAATACGGAAATTCCAAACTATACTGCGCTGTAGGTCTAGATCTAACCATCGATACGATTCGCCAAACGTGTCAATAACGGTCTCGTTGGCCGCTATCAACTTAAGGCCGGTTGGCTTGCCGCGAATCTCCGGATGTGTGGGTACTAGGGAGACCTCAGCGCCCGTGTCAATCAGGAACAATTGACCCGAAATGCGGTCGCGAACATGGAGACAGTGTGTTACAAATGAGCCTTCAGTACCCGTTTCAGTGACGGAAGGCTGTCCTAGTTTCCCGACCTCCGGGAATCATACCTCGGACAGCTGGGTCGACACGATCTGGGACTGTCCGGGTATCTCCTATGCGCCCAACACAATTTTGACGTCGGCGTAGGGCTCCTACCGCGGTTTCGGCTTGCTGATGAGGCGCGGCTTCCTGCCTGCGAATTCGGGCGAGCACCTCTCCGCTGGAGAAGATCGACTTTCGCGGTTAGAGCTGTCATTTGAGCCACAAGCCTCCTGACCTCCTGCTCCCATGAAGATGAGCCCGGGGCTTGTAGGGTCGACGACGATGCGCCATCGCGCGCGACAGCGGTCACACCTTGGGTTGACAGCTGGGATGAGTCCGAAATCCGGTCGGCTACCGCGGCAAGCTTGTCCAGATCACTGACACCGGATGCCGCGATAATTGCGCGATGCGTTGGCGACAGGTGTTCGAGGAACACCCTGGATATCACCGTGTCGTCGCATGTGTCCCCCGCGAGGTTGCGGAGTCTACTTAATACTACGGACGGTTTCCCCTCACTGAGAACCTGCCCCTTTAAGAATCTGCGCAGCCTGGCTTCCTGCGACTCGCCGAACGCCGCAATTACGCACCTCTTCACCTGGCTAAAAATGTCCGTTGGCCGCGGATCTGCAATGAGCAGGTCTCTTACTAACGCGACGACGTCATAGTCCAACACCGCGAGGACCGCAACGGCTTTGGTGTCCTCGGACGTAATGCGCGCAGAGCGGAACGTGGTTTCCACTTGGGCAAACCACAGTTCTGGATTGTCCGGGACGAACGGAGGGATTTTCGGGACGCGATAATTGTTTACGTGGTCCGACCTCGGCTCGAGCCGCGGTGTCTTCCGACACTGACATGATACACGGCGTAGCAACGTAAAATACCACCGGAAATAGCAGTGGCGACTGCGTAGGTCCAAGGCGCCGGTGACGTTGGCTTCACGCACAGCGATCGTCTCCGTGGGACGGGCGGCGAGAGCCGCGTTGATCCTTCTCGAAGGCAGGGAAGAGGCGGCGGGAGCCGCGTCGATCCTACTCGATGGCAGCAATATGGCGGCCGAAACTGCGTCGATCCTTCTCGAAGGTAGCAAGATGGCGGCCGAAACTGCGTCAATCCTTCTGGAAGGCCCGGTCTCCTAAACCCACGTACACCGACCTGGGGCGGGATGCACGCAGAAACCTCAGGTGCCTCGGCTGGCTCGACTGCTGCAGGAGGCAGCCTTCGGCCAAAATTGCCGAACCAAAACGCCAACGACGTTCGTTTACGCCGGGCGCCCAACGACGCCACGAGTCTTCTCGACGAGAGGAGAAATGTGGCCGGGCACCAGACTCCCGTGTCCTGACGATTTTCGTACTTTACGAAATCACGTCGGGGTCACCAATGTAGGATCAAGCCTACTGCAATTAATTGGGACACAGGGAAAACAATATACGTGCAACAACTATTGCCGCTCGGAGGTTCTGCTTCGCACCGGAGACTCACTACTCGTGCACTCGAAAGAGAGTCGACCTCAACTCTCCTCTCCAACCTGGCGTGCGCCGCAAGCCTGGCAGAACTGCCGCCAGGGGTGCGGCGAAACCCCACAGCTTGTAGGCAGGTGGTACAATAACGCGGTGTGGCGTAAGCCCACGATTGTTATGTCTTCGGAGAAATAACGCCTACTCAACACCAGCCTCGTTTGGTTTTAATTATCTTTATTAGCGAGAGCTACAACAACCGCTCTAGCGCGTGCGACGGTTAAGACTTGAAGACACTTGAAGAAGTAAGGTGCACTCTCCCAACTTACAATCCACAGTTTCCCTAGGCGCGACCTAGGGAAATGTCGTGCTAAATATGAACTCCCTACAAGCTGAAGCCTCGTGTCGTCCTCTGGCTGGTGGCTCGTCACACCGCGTCGAAATTCCCTAGGCCGTGTTCGTGGCGACAGTGACGCCACACACACACACACACACATATATATAATGGGTGAAGTAAAAAGTTTTGTGCGTTTTTTGTTAGATGGCTTTAGTGAGCCATATCTCACAATGTATACGTTGCATCATGTCATTCTATACTGTGACTTAAAGGCAACATAACGCTTTAAAAAAAGTTCTCTGACAGTCTTTTGTTTTGTGAAGCCAGTTGTTTGTTAGAGCGTATCAAAATGGAGGTAACGAAAGAGAAGATTCGATACATTCTACAATACCACTACGATCAAGGGGAAAAAGCCGAGCAGGCAGCCAAAAAAATTTGTGCTGTTTATTGACCCAAAACAGTATCGAATGCAACAGCAAAGCGGTGGTTCCAACGCTTCCGTTCTGGTAATATGGACGTCGAAGATGAGACACGCTCTGGTAGGCCTATCGTTGAAAATGTCGATAAAATCATGGAAATCGTCGAGTCAGACCGGCATGCGAGCACTTATTCCATTGCCCAGGAACTGAAAATTAGCCAGAAAACCGTTTGGAACCATTTGCATAAGGCTGGTCTCAAAAAGAAGCTCGATATATGGGTGCCACACGAACTGACGCAAAAGAACCTTTTGGAGCGAGTTGATGCCTGCGATTCTTTGCTGAAGCGTCACGAAATGGACCCATTTTTGAAGCGGATGGTGACTGGCGATGAAAAATGGGTCACATACGAGAATGACAGGCGAAAAAGATCGTGGTCCAAGCGCGGTGAGACGGCCCAAACGATCGCCAAGCCCGGATTAACGACCAAGAAGGTTTTGCTATGTGTTTGGTGGGATTGGAAGGGAATCCTGCACTATGAGCTGCTCCCATCGGGCCAGTCACTCAATTCGGGCCTATATTGTGAACAACTGACCAGATTGAAGCAGGCGATCAACGAGAAGCGACCAGAATTGTCCAATCGGAAGGGTGTTGTCTTTCATCAAGCAACGCCAGGCCGCACACATCTTTAACGACACGCCAGAAGCTCCGAGAGTTTGGATGGGAGGTTATATCGCAACCGCCGTATAGCCCAGACCTGGCACCAAGCGATTATCACCTTTTTAGACATTTACAACATTTTCTTGATGGCAAAAAACTGGCCTCAAGAGAGGCTTGTGAAAGTGAGCTGGTCGAGTTTTTTAACAATAGGGACGAAGACTCCTTCAATCGCGGAATTATGAAATTGCCTTCAAAATGGGAAAAAGTTATTGAACAAAACGGCGCTTATTTGATTTAATTCCGAAAATTCTAAGTTTGTTAATTTTATCATCAAAATAAAGAGAAAAAACGCTCAGAACTTTTTACTTCACCCATTATATGTATATAATATTGTTAATAATAATCCAACAATTACACAGGTTATATATTCATATTACATTTGTAAGAATTCAAATTTCTGCAGGTAAGGGTTTCAAGGAAAAGAGGAAAGAAGGGAAAAAGGACAGAGAAGCAGTTAATTTATGGCTAGGCGTAGGTAGGGCCCAAGTGCGGGTCTCTGTATTTTTTCAGTTCGGCAGTTTAGGGAGAGAGTGGGTATTCCCTTACACAGGGACCTTATGCAATAAGTATATAGTAAAATAAAGAGGTATCCAACAAAATATATAAACATATACTTTTTATAAATAAATACAATTAGACAATAATAAAGACAAGCATGAGGATCCGTTTGTATCAACTCTCTTCGAAAGAGCATATCGAAGATATCGCGACGATGCATCGTCGACATCGCGATGCCTCGAAGATATGACGTCCGTAGTTCCTAGGCGTCGCACAGTGGTCGATCTCGCCGTAATCCTGTCCAAAAAGCCAAAATTTTCTTTCGCGGTTTTCAAAATCTAGCAATTTCGTTTGATTTATAACACATCAGAGAATCCTTGTCCACTAATAATAATTTATTTTGCACAACACTTTTACAGATATGCGATCTCAAAGGTACACTTGAATAATGTAACGTTTTCACGTCGGAATTGAAAACATGTTTTTGATGTGATATCAAAGTACGATCTCCTTTTTCAGCATTGGTAGCTATCTGTCATGCTTTAAATTTATAAACATGTTGGTTTCATTTTTTTATTTCATATTTTACAACTGTGATGGCACAGAATGTACTGTAAGACCTATGCATTTTTTTCTTCTCCCAAGGAAATATTTGAGAGTAACACAAGATATTACGGTGACCTTTATTTAAAGTAAGCTTTGAAGCTTCCCGAAGAAGGACTCGTTGAGTTTTGTTGCTACATTTTGCTACTCAACGATTTATTGCTATTTGCTTGTCGCGCGCGCTTTTCGCGAGGAAACGCGTTTATGGCTTAGGGCCGGGCTATCGTGCTTTACTTAATGAATACTGTTAATCCTGCTCTACGATTAACCTGGTAACTTACGAAATAATACATTTATTTCATCGGGTTAAAAATTTAAATGAGGTTAGGCAGACTGATGGTCTTTTATTTCGAGACCACAATAGGTAGCCGGAGATGGCTCGTCCGCTAGCCGTCATGAACCGAAGGATCTTTGAGGATTCGAATGTATTCTAGCTAGTTGCAGGTATGAACGTGTTATTTGTTTCTTTTCAACTTTCCATTTCTCTCCTTCCACCGAAATTTTTAGTAATTAAAAGGAAAATTGGAGACGGAATCCTCGTAATATACTGATATCATGATAGAATCACTGAAGCGATAAAAATCGATAATACTTCGCAATAAAGCGAAATTATGCAATAATTTTTCTTTTCAAATAACCTTTGAAGTTTTCTGAAGTAAGACACGTTGAGTTATGTTACTACTTTTTGTTACTCCAGGAGTTATTGTTATTTATTTGTTATGCGCGCCATTTGTGGTATCGTTCTTTAACTAATGAATAGATTTAATCCTGATCTGAAAGCATACTTTTTCACTAATATATAGTGCCCCCTTTCAAAAAAAATTGTACAGTGGACTCCCATATAACGCGAATTCGCATAACGCTCCGAAAAAATTGCGACTAGTTCTCATACAACGCGATAAAGAGTCCCGTATAACGCGCAAGATAAGTTAAACATTTTCACATTTTCTGATTTTTTGGTTTAAAAAAGCTACTGTATACACTTACTTGTTGTTTATTATTACCTATTGCTAAAAAGTAATAATCCAGAGCTATACGTTTTTTTCTGAACATCACAGGTATTTTACTTATTTCAATATGCATGGCTAAAATATATATTCTTTTTCTAAAAATATTATCATAACGTATACAATACTTTTTTTTTGCTATTAAGTCACCTGTGTTCTGTTTTGAATTCTTTATTAAAAGAAACTTTATTTGAAACTAGTTAGTTACGTATAACACTAACAGTCTGTTCGCAATGAAATAATATTTCAAACTGAACGACATCTCATCAGCAAAATGGGATAACCGTGGCAACGTCTACAATTTTCCGTTTGCAACAGCGACGGTTTAATGTTGCGTCAAAACGTTCGTCACAGATTTATCTCGCGGCCCTCCATATAACGCGATTTCCTATAACGCGGAACGTATCGCCCGCGTTGTACGGGAGTCTACTGTATTAGATGAAGGGATTTCGTAGGTACGGGCCTGAATAGCCCGTACCCACGTGTGATCGGCCTAGCGACAAACGCCGATGCGTAACATTTTTTACGCAGTCTGATTTGACCATCTTAGTGAGACAGATGTCGTGCCCTTATTACTATTATTACCATTATTATTATTAACATTATTACTATTACTCTTATTACTACATATAATTATCGCCAAATATATATACTCTAGTTTTGTTTAATTTGTGCTACGTGTGTGTTTCCATTTATTTAATACCTTATTACAAATAAAACTTTTGTTTTACCCTGCACGCGACGTGGTGCGATCTGAAACTGTTCTTCGACAAATAATCCTAGCCGACGTGCCACGCACGTCGTTTTGATTTCTGTGATCGGCGCGCGTGGCATGTCTTTCCACCGCGAGTGGTTTGCTTGGGTTTGCTACGAATGTCGCCCCAATGTGCCAGCAGGTTCATGCCTGGCACGAAAAAGGTTCGTCAATCAGTAGGTTCTCGAGTGCGCGGGTAGGAGTAGCAACCGGAGCTTCTTTAAGGATGCATTCGATGATGAAATAAACGGTTTCCCTGCAATAGAAGTATATTGTGCATGTGTGTATTCAAATACAATTTTAGTCCTACTACCCATCTTCAATAATTATCAAAGGTTTCAAAGGATGTTATAGTGGGCAAGTTGCAGCTCCGATATCCTATCGCTGTTGTGGAATTGGAAACATCGGTATTTAATGTCTCTGCTGCGGCCGGTTCAGGAAGGATCACCCGGTGTGGCTCTGTTCCTAGAAAAGGTTGAAGTTATTAGCGCGCGCGTTTAATCCCAGTCTTGTTCGTGTTGCTTTGTTTATTCGTTCTCCAACATTGAAGAATGGAAATTATCATTTTTAAATATTTCTTTAACACTTCGGGTAGCTCACCATTTAGAATAGGATAAACCGAGGCGAGACGGATCATCTTCTGCCTGATTATAATAAAATAGCGTCAAGAATTTGTGAAGTTTGCTTTTTATTATCAATTCGTAATTAATGTTCATTTAACTTAAACATTAGCAATTATAAGTTAAAAAGAAACTTTGAAATATTTAATTTGTAAACACACACCGGAAATGAGAAATTTTATATTCGCTTTAAAAAGGGCAAATCGAGTATCTCAAAATCTTCAAAGACTTCAAAGATTAACTTATAGAAATGTAGTTTAATCATAATAATGTCAACTTTTCCTACTTCACACGTAGATGGAAAAAGTGTTGCCCTTTAACGTTATATCTAGAAAATAATTTGATATTGTCTCGACACGTCAGTTTTTTACCCTTGTTCTAAAGTGTTTTTCACATGCATCGCACGTCAACAGATTTTACTGTTTCTGATAAGCATGTAATGCAAGCAGGCAGTGATATCTATTGAATCTTAAAAAGAAGAGCGCCTTTTTAAAAAAATTACGCTAGTTTTATAGAGACGCATAATATTATAATCAAATAAATACATATAAAGTGTGTCCCACGAATTCTGTACACTTAAATATCTTGGTTATTTGAAACAATACGACAACATGTTACGTACAGAAGTTGCAGGGTTTAAGAAACTACAGAATAGGGTATAAATGTTATTCTTGCAAGTGGAGGCGTAGAGAAAATATAGTGGTCACCTTTGCTGTTTAGATGGCTCTACGCGGCTAAACGGCTTCGTCCGCTGTAAGGGGTTGCATGCAGTGTGCGCACGCGATAGATGAGATTTCCTATAAATGCGTTTCGACGTATACAGTAATTTCGCAACCTGACAATTCTATATAACTCATAAAATATGTACTATATGAAAAAATGTTTTGCACAAAAGTTGCATGGTTACGAAGGGGAAATTTAACAGTAATATGGTTTTTACGCTGTTTTACTGTTTTATGGAGATATGCAAGTTGCCGTCATTTTCATAAATAGAATGCCTAAATTTTCTTTCTAAATTCTGACAAAGTATCGAATTCTGTATAAAAAATCATTATACTATGTAGGGTCTTAAATTAATAATTACTTATTGTTAGATACTCATAAAATAATTATCCTGCATTTCAAGGTACGCTGATTCAACTGAACTGCTACAATTTGAAGAACAATGTTGTTTACGGCGACAGATAATATTGTTAAACACGATCCTGGGCATTAGACATCGTCGAAGAGAAATATTTTCTATCTGCCGACATGTGGGACATGTGCAACGGCTGCTAATAATAAGGCAAAAGTACAAGATTTTTTGTCATTAGCGATGTTATTTTCGAATTAGTGTTTTTGTACGTTGAACGGGTCAGTTTCTTTGAGACACTTACTAATCCTCAAAAGGTAGAAGATATTTATTTATTATTTATTTATATATTTATTTTGATACAATATTTCAACTCTAGCAGCATTTTCATCGCACGCACGGTAAACAATTATCATATCATATTTCCCCCTGTTACTGGACATCTGACTAAATGTAGTACTGTAAGAGCGGACTCATTGTCATGTTTTGGGCATGAATAGTATGCCCCCAGGAAGGCCTGAACTTTATTTGCAGCTACGTAATTTTTGTCTCGTGGGCGCTCCGGAGCAGGTCGCGTAGCGATACAAGTATATAATACTTTTTGTTTAATCCTTTCGCTACCAGAGCTTCAGAAGAAAAGCCGCCACCACAGATCAGACGTTTTATTATTTAAATATAATGGCAATTATCATTATTTTTTGTAGGATGTATTCAGACCTTTGTAAATAGGTGAACTTACCAACTTTATAAGTCCAACACCCATAGGTGACAATGGGTTATAGATACCTACAGCTCGACAACTAAAAGATGGCTAAGGAGCGGCGGACCCTCTCGTGTTCAAACGCCTATTCCCGCCATTTTGTTTTTGGAATTCTCAAACCTAGTCTCCTAAAGTAAACACGCCGCATAATCGTTTATATTAGGAGGCTGAGTTTGGGGATTCCAAAAACGAAATGGCGGGAATAGGCGGTTGAAAACGACAGGCTCCGCCACTCCTTAGACATCTTTCAGTTGCTAAACAGTACATAAGTAATCCCTTTTATAGCCCACACGTCACATATATGTGACACATCAGATTAAGATGAAATTAATTAAATTGGAAAGGAAATACGTAATAAAATCTTTTTTTTAAAGTTTTTTATTTCGTAAATACATTTTGAAACATTTGTCTACACGTAGGCCAATTGGTAGTCCTGCAGTTCTTTTGCATATTTTGCATGCATACATACTGTGGTATAATAACCATTGAGAGACGTTTCCCCATAGAGATGCGTGACGTAGGAAAGAAGTGGGGGAGATCGTCATCTCAAGAGGTTGCGCCTCGCGATGCATAGTTACAGCAAGATTCAGTTTAGAGACCCAGTTAGACACACAACCTTTTTTTAGACACCATAAGATACCTTAGATTATTTAGTTATTCAGTATTTTATTTTGTATTCTATTTATTCCATATTACTCAATACATATACTATTTATTATTATATATTAATCATTAGTGTGTGTGTGTGTGTGTGTGTGTGTGTGTGTTATTGTTATTTGTTTAAAAGCATTAGGGATCCTGACAACATCCACCACTTAGTTTTATCCACGCCTACACTGTAATGCGGAAACGTAGTTTCGCGGTTTTCGGAGGCACCGAACTCGAGAATCGGACTTCAAACTATTTGGTTTATTATAATATGTATAGGAATACGTAGAGCCGTAGTGGCGAGACAGAATGTGAGTCTTAGCGTAAGTATTTTGTGTAACCCTAAGTGTAAGTGACAGTAACAGTTCAAGAGAGGCCAAGTGTCTAAGTAACAGTGTAAGTGCGGTGATTTTAAGTATAAGTGTATAAGTATAAGTGTAAGAGCGGTGATTTTAAGTATAAGTGTATAAGTGTAAGTGACAGTAACAGCGTAAGAGTTGATTTTAAGTATAAGAGTATAAGTATAACTGTGTGATTTTGGCCGGGGTAAGGGTATTTAAGGGCTTTTGGAAAAGGAGTGGGAGTGATGTTGTCGGTGGTCAGGGCCAAGGGGTAGGGATAGGAAGTTGGAACTTTGTTAGATTTGGGCGATGATTCGGGGATGAGTATGGAATGGTGACTGTCCTAGGGAGTTAAAAGGTCGGGATGGAAAAGTAGGAGATCTGGATTTGAGGTGGCGAGTCAGAGGTGATGACGGAAGTTTGCTAAATACAAAATATTTGTCCTTACTCGTTAAAGTTATCCTACGTACTATCTAATCGGAGAGTCGGTACATTACAACACATTAGTCATTTAAATTCTATCCTTATCCTCCTTAGTCTTATCTAATCGCATCTTACTACAATAGTAGCCGCGCGTAGTTTATTGGCAGAGGATACACGACCTCTCACCCTTTTCCCAGTTTTTTTTAGAAAATGTTCTGCATCTAAAGTGTTGCTTTGTGGTATAACAGGTATTTCTTTTTCTCTCTCAAGATTTAATAGTTTATTGACAAGATCATTTCTAAGGTCTAAGTAACTTAGTTTGGTGTCATGAACTTTGTTGTATAACCAACCAGAATTCCAAACTGTTATTTCAAGTAAATGAAAAAACAATGTAATGGACAAGCGTGCTGATTTCTGAAGATAAATTGATTGCTTGAACACTTGATCTGCTTTGTCGATGCCTGCCATAATTTTCATTATAATTAGCAACTGCACACGACATTTATTATTTATCCACTATTACACCAAAATCCTTGACACTATAACTCAACAAATCTGTTTGCGCTGCCACTAAGAACAACCAATTATCAGAATTTTGGAAAGAACACGTGTCCCATATTTGCGACACTTACATCTTATAAACAATATATATGTTACGATAAATGTGGCCAATCCGGAGATTATGTATAATCATTTTATGATTATTACATATAATCACCATTAAGTTTGATAAATGTGATGAATTCATGAATATTTATCAAATTAACCGGCGAGTTTATATAATTCCCAACTCGTAATTTCGAAAGTGATAAAAGTCCGTTACTGTTCGTTCGGGTGGACTCGTCGAAAAGCTATCTCGTAACGACAAATATAATATAAATATAATATAACTTAAGGGTTGGTTGGGCATAGTTTCAAGAGAGGGCCGCCGTCAGGTGGCCCGACTAAACAGTGGAATTATATTT
Source organism: Cerceris ruficornis (assembly GCA_963989415.1). Taxonomy (NCBI): domain Eukaryota; kingdom Metazoa; phylum Arthropoda; class Insecta; order Hymenoptera; family Crabronidae; genus Cerceris; species Cerceris ruficornis. Next base: position 14,445,765 of record OZ022528.1, read on the forward strand.
TTCGCACATCCTTACAAGATTCCTTTCGACAAGCACCGTGCTGACACACACATTGCCACGGACGTGTATGTATAGGCAAAATTCAATGTGAAGTGATATTAGTTTTTTGCCAATATCTCGGAAACAAAAGCCGAGCGGGGGTTACACATATAGGAAGAAGTTGCTTAGAATCATGATTCTGGCAACATATCCAAAAATCATCGAAATCGGTGAGACGTACCATCATCTGTATAATCAGCGCTTTTGATATGTAACTGTTTTGTATGCGTTCTAATAATATAATTATTTTCTCGACTCGAAGTCTTCCATTTGATAAGACATGTCAGTCCCTTAGTCAAATTTCGTTCAGGCTACATCCATGTGACTTAAAATAAACATTTATTGATTTTTTAATTGTAAATTACAAAATATTGATATTCGCAGCCTCTTGTGTCATAGCGTCCAATGGAAAACTATCCTTCTGACTAGTAACCACTCCAAAAACTGCGCTGTATTCTACTGGCTCAATTGGCTGAGATATTTGTCACATTTGCCATTACAAAATGGGAATTATATAAACTCGCCGGTTAATTGGATAAATATTCAAGAATTCATCACATTTACCGAACTTGGTGGTGGTTATGTATAATAACCGGCGATTATACATAATCACCGGATTAATCACATTTACCGTAACATATATAATCATTGCCAATTTCCTCTTCGTGCAAAACAGAACAAATTTTTGACCCTTTGCGGGGTAACGACAGCTTGCAATTTGCTCGAAAGACATTCGTACAAAATACTTTGAGTGGTGTTCAAAGTATTATATTACTTCTGTGACAGAAGACACGAATGAAGTTTGATCTATGTACATACCAAGTTTAACACTAGGTTTACCGGGCTAGTCATTTTTATCCATTCCGGACTTTGTGAGGGAAATTACCTGTTTTTCTGCCATTTGTACTGACTTTTACCTACTCAACGATGCGAGTACATATCGAAATTCAGTTTCTTTAAAACCTTCTAATTTTGAAGTTCTCTATTTGGTATACCTATTGACCTGTATCGATAGAGGTAGGTACATAAGAAATGTCGGTAAATCTAGTGTTAAATTTCTTCGCTTATGGTTCTGGTTTCTTTGCGCATGACCTTCCTCATACAAGTCTGATTTAAATTTTTCTGTGGAAGAAATTTGCAGACTTAGTAAAATGGAAAAAAGATATCACATATCTTTTATTTATTGACGTAAAATTTTGCGCAATTGATAGACAAAAGTTGCTTAAAAACCATACCAATAACAAGTACCATCGCTCGCTGTTTGTGGTATGTAGGGTGATATCATTATGCGGCTTTGAAAGACTAAAGGGAATATTATATATCGACAAATGACCGCTGCTAATCGTAGCGTACAATCTTACGATTGATTTTATCCCGAATTTTGCAATATTATCCGCATGGAAAGCTTGCACTGCGTATTACATGTAATGTAGACCGGTAAGTGTAATAATCTCCGTGAACGGCGTGTAACTACACCACACGAAGATCGTTAATTTATGGTTTATCGCGGTTTATCGGTTTGCGCCACTGACGCGAGCGAGTTTTTGCATCGGCACGATCTTTATCGCCGCCGCTCGAGTGAGTCGTCAGTGTAATTTTAAATTCGCGATGCGTCGAAGCGTTGTAAAAGTGGTGTAAGAGGTTTTCGTGGTGTTACCGCGGTTTTTTGAGTTAAACGCATTGCCTCGAGGACCGCAGGACTCCGATTACAGAAATTCGAGCCGATGTGTGATTTTTGGCAACGCTGTCAGTGCGGTTGATCTTGCTTATATAAATCTGTAGAACAAAAAGGGAATCTTAATAGCGATATATTAATGGATGCCCGTTGTAAGGAATTAATATTATTCGAAACATATCTTCGAACTAACACACCTTACGCACTGTTTGCAATAAGTAAGCATTTACCATCACGTTGAAGAGATACCTTTCCGTAAGTGGATTCGAAGCAATGATAATTATCATTTATGTTTTAACGTAGTTTGAAAACATATCGAGAATCCGAAAGATGACTGAAAATCCAGAAGAATGTTCAACCGAAAGGTTCCGTGATTAAAGGTTTAATATCAACCAAGTTTGCTCTGGCTATGTAATTTCGTCATTACCGAGTGAGGCTTTTTTCGGTACTTTCCATCGAAAATGTACGAGAAACAAGTACCAAGGCGAATCCCTTTACGTTCGCTGATCAGGCACACGTTTCGAGCCGGGTGTACGTCGATAAAAATCTTCGATCAGATCACAGGTCTTTAATCATAGTAACAAGATGTTACGAGAATTACGCGGTACTTCTTGGACGGTGAAAGACGGCCAAACAGCCAGGTTGTGTTTCCTTCTTTTTTTCGTTTAATACCTTCGACAATAATTCAAAGTAACTTTCTCGTAAGAAGTGTACGTCCAGTATGGTGCATATAATTGTAATTTCGAAATTATGCCGATACGAGTAACACTACTATAGGACATGACACACTTTATTAAAATATAACGTAATTTATTTATTTACAGGTATGCATATACAGAAAAGACTTGAACACACGTTGCACTCGCTAGATACTTATATGGAAAAGAGACTAGCTCCACCCACACACCCTTTTTTATACTCTTCCAAATATTTATCATCTCCTACTAACGCATGCTTCTCGAACATTCGGTAATTCTCATATATTTACATACACGCATCATACTCGGCTTTAGCAGCAATCACATTATGATAATATCGTCTTCTAATACGTTCCATACCATATATTGGCGGTCATATACTTGCGGACACTACGTAATTTAAAATTTCATATGCTGTATACTTTGGTGCAAACAACTTATACGTATATTTATTTTATAGGTCGTGTGACTGAGATTTGAATTAACGTATAGTGAAAGGAATTTGTCTTACCTGAAACCTTTAACAGAATACAGAAAGGATTTTATTTGGAATATCAAAATTTTGGCAGATACGTACTTAAGGACACATGAAAGATTTGTACATTTTTTAATTTTATTTAAATTTTAAGGAGATAATCTTCATATTTTAAATGTTATTTTAATATTTTATATATAATCCTTTACTTTTTAACACCGCAGCACATCTACGTTACATTGATTCGAATAATTCACGACATCTTGTTACTGTAATTGATGACCAGGTTTATACCACCGTCGCGTATAAATCTTCAAAATTTTTAGGTTTCTTCCGTTTTATATATTTATCTACGTCAATCCAAAGCATCTCTATTGGATTCAGATCCGGAGATTGGGTTGGCCACTTCATAACACTAACTTCTTGGTCCTCTAAATACTGTTTGACGACACGAGCAGTATGTTTCCGGTCATTATCTGCCTGGTAAATCCAGCCCTCGAGCATATGATTCGCTGTACACGGTACTAGAATGTCCTTTACTATATTTAGATACACAAAACGATCTCTCAAGCCCTGTGGTGACTACGGATCCACCACCGTCTTTCACTGTAGGTTTGACACATTTTTTTCAAATTCTTTACCAATACGACGTCGTACATACATTTTTCAGTCAGATCCAATTCTGTTGAACTTTGATTCATCAGTCATTATACCTTTAACCCACTGTTCAGAGGTCCAATTCAGATGTTCTTTGGCAAATGCAATTCTGGCACGCCGATTTTCCGCAGAGATGAACGTTTTTTTTCGATCAACACGTTCATTCAAAACAAATTCATGTGGGAATTTTATAAAACCCGCGCGGATCTTTTTAGATTCTTCTAGAGAGATCCAGCATAAGACAAAAGACAGATGAAAGACGGACGTGGACTGCACGCGGCCGAGAAAACGCAGAGTTGACGAACGCCACGTTAGCCGGACACGTTGGTAGACGAGTAGAAGAAAAGCCATTTAGTCGTAATAGACGAATAGACGTAGTAGGCGCATAGACGAATAGACGTACAATTAGATGATTAGAGGACGAGTAGAAGAATAGACGTATAACATATAGACGCATAGATGTGCAGATGATTAGACGAGAGTAACAAGTAGACGAATAGACGCGACGAGACAGACGATTGTATATTCATTAGTAACCGTAAAAGTGTGCGTATGTGCGTTTAACTATTTTCCTAATTTTGTGTTTCCACTCGTTTTTTACATTTTTAATGTGTATTTGTAATAAATATCCTACATTCATTTAATCGGCGACGTACAGTCCGGACACTTATTTCTTCCTCTAAATATGGCGAAATCTCTGAATGGATGTCGACTGCTGTTTTAAATCTATCCGCCTCCAACAATGGATGAATTTTCCGATCAGATCCAATATCAGTTTTACGGCTACGTCTCTTGCATGAAACATTATTTGCAGTCCCATAACACTCAATATAATGAATTGCATTACAACAAGTCATCCTGGATATCTCCAGTTCTCTAGAGATCTGCCGATAAGACTTTCGTTGCTTTCGAAGAAGTTCAACTTGGCGACGTTGTTCATGAGTAATATTCTTCTCCTTACTCATTGTATTCACTGGTTTGGAATACACTCGGTCTTATTACGTACTCCTCTGTCTTACTGCACTATCGGATATCTTACTATAGTGCTCGATGCATACTAAAATTCAACTGTCCTTAAGTACGTGTCCTCCTGAAATAACTGACATTCTAAGAAACTGAATGCATTTTGTTTAATTCGTAAAATAAAGGAGTTTCCTACGCTGAAATATAGTAAGGGCACGGTACTGTGTAGGGATATTATTTTTGTTTCGCCAGAAGCTTCTTGAGATAATTTTGAATGCTATGAATGTAAAATTTGAAGTGTCTATAAGTATATGACCGCCACTGTACGTATATGCACGCATACATAGCATTTTTTCTAGAAAATTCATACAAGCGAATATTCCTAACGCACTTATACCGAACGAGCGTACTCGTGTTGGCGTCCCTACACTACCTTTAACTAAAGTCGTTACGACGGAGAAGATACTGATTGTTAAGAAAAACATTCGTCACTGTACTGTTTTTGACACAGTCTACCTTTTTATACATTGAAAATCACGAACAATATATTAATTACATTATTCGTTCCAAGAGTCTTGTTATAACTGTAAGTGTATTTATATACACAGTTTGCTTTGAAGATATTCGGAACAGGTAGGTATTTCATGTTACAGTACAAAAAGAAAAAGTATTTTTTTTCACTTGATTACTATAACAAACATGTTTTTCTTTTAGAAGACTTATTATCACTAGTTATTACTTGTAATTACCGGACTTTGCGAACGTGAGATTTTAGAGAAATGTATTATTGAACGTTCGGCGTGTTTGCGAAGCACTATTACTCTATTTCATGGAATCTATACTATTTAGAAAAGATATAACTTTTATTTAGAGTTAAGGAGTCACAACGCGTCCGCATCCGAGGATGTCAGACCGTAAAATCTCTTGTTCTCATATTTATGACAATTGACATGTTTCGTAACTTACAAGTAGTAACATTAATTCTACTGGATGCTTCACGCGTTGCAAAATATGACATACGTACTTAATACTCTTCCAAAAACTAAAATACTAGAATAAAATTTGTACAGTTCCGGTCTATTTTTTAAATGATCCACTATTAGAAAGGATGAAGATAATATTTGAACGCAAAACTTCGTTGATGGTTTTCAGAATTACAGATGCGACTTTGAATAATAACAAATTTAAAATAAGAAATACGTTTACAGAATTTTTTTTAACTGTTATTGTTGGGGCTTACACCCTCAATATGCCGGGTTCTATTATATGCACCAAAGGCCACTATTTCCGAAATATTAATTAATTTCGGGGCACACTGAAGGTTGCCTTCGGGTCTTCGGTGGGCCTAATCCATGAACCATCCTCGCTGGCGAGTTTATATTAATTTGCTTCTTTGTTCATGGATTTGAATAGTGATTGCCTTATAATGGTCCCGGGGGCATCGGCAAAGCGGCCCTGGTGTCATTGTTTCGAGCGGACCGCGACCCTTAGACCGGAGAAACGCTCAGACCCAGGGCATCCCGACCTCCCCTTCTTTACCGTTACTTGGTCGAAGGTGGAGGAGTAGAATTCGGGAAAGCGATGTTTCCGATGTTCTCGCACCCCCTTGAACGGAGACGTCAGTGCACCCACGAAATATCAGGCGTTCCTGAATGATCAGAAAGGGAAGAGTGGGAGAGTGCAGTGACGTCTCTCAACACAGAAAAGGGCAAGTGTTCGCCCATAACATCACCATTATTTGAGCCATTCGGGCCATTCTAGAGCGATTCGGGCCATTCTTGAACCAAAGTGTGTGGTATAGCACTGCTTGGTGGTAGCCATAGTTTGCTGCCCAAGTGCCACACCCTCACAAGACACACTTAAACATCAGTTTGTAATTTAATCATTTGTAAATTGCCATAACCATTAAATAAATAGTAACCGATAGAGTCAGTGCATCTCTAAATATTTTCTCCCTTATGGGAGATGGTCCTTCGAGCAAAAATTGCAATAATTTAAATACATAGACCAAAGGTTTCCTTAATTCGATCGACGATCGCCGGCCACGAGTGCAAACAGTTATAAACTGCATTGCAACATTTGTACAATTACCGAATTATCTGCAAGTAATGTTAGATTCAATATATTCAAGCATAATGTTTTCTTTATTATTGACATATGTTCAAATAAATCCACTGTAATGTATAAGCTATTAATCTAAAACTTTAAAGCACATTTTTTCCATACAGGCCAGATAAGAATCCCATGATTCAAAGGTGTTTACTGACATCGATTGTACTGCAACGCAGCGGCACGACTGTGCACGCCGCAACCGATTCTTTTCTCGACTGGTTCAAGGATCATCCACTAGATAACGTGCCCTGTGAGCAACGGTACTTGAAAATAAATACCCGATCTACTGCCGACTGTGCCGACATGTCCTGTCGATCGGCAGGGAGACAATGTCCCATTCCTGACACAGTGTCTAGGTCAGAGCCTGCTCGGTCAATTCTACCGATCAGTCCACGAGCAAAGTTCAGGCCGAAAGGTGCACGCTAAAACAACTTTACCCCTTTTCTAAGAGCAGAAAGACACTACGAGCCGAACATGTCGCAACCTAGACGTCGAACATTAATGTTCTTACCATGCAAATTAAATTAGTCACAAAGCCATTAATTCAAACATTAAATTACTCATAACATCGATACGGCAAGGGGTGCTATCATTTTTCAATGTTACTTAGTCTGTGATCTGTTTCTCGTGCTTAAACTTAGATTGTTTGAATGAAAAGTTAAAGGGACCAAATTTTTTTCTATACTATAGGACAATTTTAATAGTAATCCTATAATGTTCTAATACACGCGGTGCACGGGTGCACTAATTTACATAGTACCGTGGAATATGATTTTAAGAAAGGTTTTATATTAAGATTATCGTTGAGGCTCGGTCGTGCTTAACGTAACGGTTTTCGGTAAACATTTGATTTAAAAATGATTATCGGCAGGAAGGGGCGCAGGGTTTTAAGGACCTTTAGAGGAAGGAGTGGGAGAAATTGCTATATTTAGGAGTTAAAGGGTCAAGATGAAAAATAGGGTTTTTGGACCACGGGCAGTGATTCAAGGATGCGTTGGATATTGGTGATTAACGCTGGGGTCACGGCGTAGTTAGCGTTCTCGGCGTACAAAATATTTGTTAGATTTATTGGTAGAATTATCTTATACTAACGATACGCGAGAGGGTCGGTACATTACAATGTATTCGGATTAGATTACTACACTCTTGTCTATTCAACACACACACACGCACACACACACACGCACACACACACACACACACACAGGTCCAACTATCTGACGCATATGACTGTCAAAACTCAATAATATCCATCGTTACGTAAACCTTCGTGATATTACCTCATTGTTATCTGATTATAAGACTTCTATCCTATCATTTCTAATAGACTTTGTCAGAGCAAACTGCATCCAGCGGAAGAACACATTCTGCGGAAAAAATTTCTTAGCAGGCAGTAACGCTTTTACATAGTTCCAGACTTACGGAGTTCTGAAGGCGGCATGACAGGCCCCGTTCAATCGATCCGGGTAGCACGTGCCCGTCCATAAGCGGGCGCAAATGAGCGGGCATAAAAATAAATGTCGTGCAGGACGAAAGTCACCGTTCCTCCTTTGATCTCCTCTCTCTTTTCCTTCTTCTCTACCCTACCATGCTTGCCTTATTCTCTCTCTTCCTTCAATACATAAACAGCGAGACAGCTGAAGACTTATGTACACACACGCATGATTGTTGGTGCATGTCGTTGAGTATGCATGCCTATATACAATGAACACTTCGGTTGTTGCAAAAATTCGAAAACATATTAATCTAAGATTGCAATGTGCAATCTAAATTATAGGAGAAACTACTTTGCTTTTTTTTCATCTAATTGGGAATATAACAATAAGTGTTCAGAGGTCTACAATATTTCGATGGGCAAGATGTTACGCGTGAAAATACCTTTTCACGGAATTCAGTACCTGCGACAGATAACGCATGCACATCTTTTTGATCACTTATATAAACATGCACTAATGTATTATCATTAAAATTAATACCGTGTTAAGAAGAAAATAATAATGAAGTTTTTAGGTAAAGTTGGAACATCATTAATTAATAAAAATGAGGCATTTTTGATTTATGCTATATATAGTAGATTTAATTCAGTTGAATAGATTAAATATTTCGCTGGGGTTAATACAAATGTTGGAATGTGTCCGATTGAAAAAAGATGTGGATATATATGTCTTTTTTTGCGACACCCTGTATATTTGCGCGCGTGCGTGTATATATATATATATATATATATATATATATATACATATATACACAGTGTATATATACATGTATATAGATAACCGTTTACACAGGAAGAAACATGCCGTGAGTTAAACCGGATCGAGTAAGGCGCGCGAATTATTTATTATCGTACACTTGGCCCAGTTTGGGACACACATATGCCTGTGTACGCACATCGGGTTTGTCTTGCCAATTTCCAATCTCTCATCGCTACAGTTCACATATGGATATACAAACCCGGTTTAAGTCGTTTAATATGTATAGCTTTTTACAACGTGTCTTTGCTTTAAGTCTTCCGATCGACTTATAAGACTCTTTAAAATGATGACAAATGTCTCTTCCTATACAGTATAAGTTTTTGATATTTAACGATATATTTAACATTTGTTACTTCTTATAGTTATGTAAAATGTGCCTTTCATAGATATTAATTTAAACTGCATTTAACGTTTGGAAAACTTATAAATAAACGTCAAGTTGAAAGCGTTGCATATTATAACTATAACATATTATATGAGCAGAAGGTTTATACGTAAAATATTGTCTATTATTAAGTAGTTACGGAAAATGCTGGGTGCATTTCTTTAGGTTAATAATTTTCTCAGCTTTCTTAATATCCGTTACGTCTGCACAAAAACGATTGAACCGAATGATGCACGTAGAAGAATGGAGAGTAGATTAAAGTTATTTTGAGCTGTCTTTGGGAAAGAAATGCTGAAAGAAAGCGTACATGGAGCATATACATTCGTCGTACTCTATTTTTTGCTCGCAAGAAATTTATGCGCGTAATTAAAGACGCGTGCACGAAATGTGCGCGAAGACTTTTTATGTATAAACGTAACAACACGCGATGTCTGTTCTCATTGTCAGACAAGAGATGCATTGATTACGCCATGTGAAACCATGGAATTGGTATTCCGTACGTGAATAAACTTGAGTATGAGTTTGGCGAATCTGTATGCAGAAATTTTTCTTGAAAATTTAACTACGTGGTGTTATATTAAGAAAAATAATGCTGGTGATTGTCTATAAAAATCAATATATCTATCATCTTTGACACTTTATTTCATATTTTAATTGACGTTTGTTTTGCATTTGTGGTAATCATATATAGCCGATACACTGAGCCTATCAGGACTTTTACATGTGGCTTTTTCCATGTGACGTTTAATTCACATTTTTCTGTTTTATCAAATAAATTTACACCATCGTGACTTTTAAATTTTAAAACTTCCGACACAGTACGTTAATATTTTTCTAATGCTTACACTCGAATAAAATGCATGTACATACAAATATATCAACACCGGTAAATAAGAGTTGCCTGCTTTCAGGGGCACACATCGTTAGCAGCAACGACGAAATGTAGTACATAGTGTTGTAATTACATATTATAAAACGTAGATGAATTACATTTTGACACAAGAATTTTTAATTAAGTAACGTTATTTAATTCGCGGCTAAACTCTATTCTACAATATCATGTTGAGACGTATTTTGTTATTGATCATACATCGATTTCTTATTTAACCCCTTACTGTACAATAACGAGTGACACTTGTGATGCGGTACATTAGATAGAAAATTTCCAAGCTTTGTAAATCCTATTAAATTGAAGATATCAGTGAGACGCGACACGATAAAATTATTTCCATAATATTAGTATTACTTTAAATTATTTGGTTGGCAACTAAGTTCCCGCCGTTTTTTTAAATTCTTTAAAACTTTATTTTTCAATAAAAATTAACAGCTCATTAATCAATAATGTATTCTCCCTTGTTGTTTACAACTTATTCCCAACATTCAACAAGATTTTCAGTACCCCGTTGATAGAAATCACCCGGTTGCGACTCGAAAATTCATCTAACCAAGCTCTCATTTCTGCATCATTATTGAACGAAACTCCGCGCATAGCATTTGAAAGAGATCGGAAGAGGTGGAAAATTAACTCGAATAAAAAAACAAAACATCGATTCCGGTAGAACAAAACATCATCTTTTGAATGATTTAAAGCATTATGACAAAAACATTTAATGCCATGTGGAATGTTAAAATTTAAAAAAACGGCGGTAACTTAATTGCAAACCTAATATATGGTATATCAAGCATTACGGATCAACTTTTGTTGGAAAAGGTTTTTTAAGGAAACGTAAATTGTCTATTCGATAGATTTTATCTTTCACAGCGTGTTACAAACTAGATGTTAACTGTTGTATCACACAAGGAGAACTGTAGAGCACATTTCGGCAACCCTAACGCTTTTTGTAACTTTCCCACTTTTTGCGCGCTAGGATGCGCTGTTGCTCTTATTTCCCTATTCCTTACGATCTAGAAGGCGCTGTTGCTCTTATTCCAACAACTTTTATTTTATCAATTTAATTCTGAATCATTGCGGTGACAGTTACAAAAGATATCGTACGGCAAGGGGTTAAACATCAAACAGGCAGAACAAAGAAATTGTAACGTTTAATTGTTTGCTTGAAGTAGGAATTTTAGATTATTAAAAAATCATATTTTTCTAGGACAATGTTTTGCAATATGTTTTAATTGTTAAGAACTACGCTAAAGTACTCTTGTCAAAGTACACTTGCGTGTATTATTTTGAAGAAAGAAGTTCTGGCCTTTACTTTTTGCTAGGTACCTTCGGGCTTTACGAATATACTGAAAATTACCTTTCTACACTATTTCCAATAATTGAATGTGTTTAGTGATTACTTAAAATCGCTAAAATGGGTTGAAGTTTCTATAAGTTTAAATGACATGTAGGATATGGGGTAAGTATGGTTGATAAATTATAACGCTAATTATGTTTCATCAGAAACAAATAATAAAATGTTGATCGGGAGATCATGAGGAAAATGCGATCCACTTAGAAATTAAAAAGACTTTGAATTAAATAAATAATTTTTTTCTAACAATGCTTGTCTGATATGATACTAATATTGGTCAAACTCAATACCTGCTAGCAATCACTTTTTGATAAAGTATAGTTTCTGTATTGAAAGTTACGGATTGAAAAGTTATACAGTTATAACGAAGAGATAGTCGATTTTATACACATATAAATGCTTTTAACATGCAAATTCATATCATTTTTAACGTACGGAGATACCTCTATATATTGATAAAAAACACTGTTAATAGTATTAATTATTTCTTACTGTCGATGTGGTGTATTTTAACAGTAACAAATGATTAGTTCAATTTTATTTTTCCTTTGGTGAGTTTACTGCAATACGACAATCGACATATACATATAATTTAAGTATGTATAATATTGCACTTTTTTCAAGAAAAACAACTATTACCTGCTTAAAAGTTAAGGAAAAGCGCGGCACGGTTATTTTATTTTTGTCAGAGTCAAACGTGTAATTGAAAAATTAACCTAATTGGTCATCGTTGAAGTTTTTATATATACAGAATTAATGCATATATACATCGATCTATGTATATCCGGTTATCTATAAGCGGTTTCGCTAAAAGAATTGCATTTTTGTTTGGCGTTAAACAGACATAGAAAGCAGTTGTTATCGTTTCAATATGCGAATGAAAGTTTATGTGGACGAACGAAATAATTGTAAACAACAACACATTTTCAGATAAAAATTCCTGAAATAATGTTATAGTGGTGAAGTAACACATTCTTCTCCGATCTTGACCTTACGAGGGTGGCTAGTCGGATAGGTAACAGGTGAAATATTGCGTACGATTCATTCTCCTCTGATAAATCAGTGTAGATAAAAGAATTCTAACGGCTTACCTGTACGCTGCACCTGTTTGACTTTTTCTTTTCAAAACTACCTGGAGTCTGGCGCGTTTTCATCGTCATGGAAGGGGCAAATGACGGGTAATGGCTCGTTAAGAGAACGATCTGCAGTGCCAGAAGTTAATCTCGTATTTTACTGTCTTGTACAATTAGCAGCGTGTATTAGTCACCTGTTTATATTGCTTGCATGCGCAGATTAATGTCGTCATAAACATTATTCCATGCATCTAAAGACATTTATACTCCGCTTATTAGCGAGCACGTGGAGGAGAAGTTTTCATTATCAATAAACAACACATTTTTTGTATCATTATAAAATTGCATAACTAATTATATAAACCGTCACTATCTCGTAGTGAGATACACTCAAACCTGTTTTTGTGAGATTTTTTATTTGTGCGATTTTTTTGTGCGGTATATGAAAATTTCAATCAAATTGAAACATAATTGACGAAGTTATCAATAAATAAGTACACAGTGGGTTTGATTGGCCATATTTTTCGATTTCTAATATGTAGTTCATCACATTACATAAGTATTGCGTTAGCCGATTATATTGTATGTTATTGAACTCTATACATATCTTCAAGTGATGAAAGCGATTTTGTATCAGCTTACCACAAGAAAGATCGCGTATTGTCAGACTACGAAGGATAATGGTTATACGTTTTGAAAAATTTTGTATGTGTAAAATAAGTAAATATTTAAATAAAATATATAAAAATGTTCGCATGTGTATTTTCTAAATCAGATTCCAAGTAGCTACCAAGCCTCGTGTCTTGATTTTGTTTAAAAGAACAATTCCTAGTTATTTCATAAGCTTTGAGTTATTTCCTACGTGAGACTTTTTTTATGCGGTCCCTATTCACCGCACAAAAAAAAATACTTTTTAATTGTGTTGCAAAAACTATCACTTATAGCTACTCGTAAACTTTTGTGCTATTTTTTTTATGCGGTCCCTATCCACCGCACAAAAACAGGTTTGAGTGTATTTACTTTACTGTAAATAAAGTAACACCGAAGCATCGATCCATAAAAAACTTGTTAATGTACTTCTAGATTAAAGTTAATGTGTCAACTAGTCAATGTGTTGGTAGATGTTCCTCCTTGATTACATCTTTAGGGATGAAAGTATTACCAAGACAAAATCCTGAAGATCGTTCTCCGGAATGAGACTACAATTACGTGATCGAGTATTGCTGAGAAATACTGATGCGGGTAGCGCATATGCAAAACAAGTTACAAGGCACTTTTAAGTTTTGGTAGGCGCAGGTGACCGTTTTCCTTTACCACCTGTGTTCGTCTCTTTCCGTATATACTTTTCCGTTTTATCGTACCGCAAAAACGAATCTTGAGGAAATATAGAGGATCTGTTTTACTTGGTACTTGTCATAAAATTCACTTTGTACTACTGCTATGTGCACCCGTACTAGTATTTTTGAGAAATTCCCGATTAGTTATTGTCGCTATTAATATCGTGTAATATTACGTACCTACAGGAAAGTTTCCCTGTTTCTTAATTCCTTCTTAGCGTAAAATAATGTTTATTGTGAATTATAATATACATAATTACAAAGAAATTGGAACGCATGTGCACTGGTTATAGATTGTCTTAAATATTTATGAATGTAATAATATCAATAAGTGTTGTTAATATAGAAACAGTAACGCCCATGAAATAAACATCTGTACGTAAAATTAGAATTTTAGAAGGATAATGTCACCGAGTGGCATCTAATTGTTAGTATATTCTATATTAACATTTAACTGCTTTCCTGATTGCATTGTTAAAGTAATTAAATAATGGCAATAGATTCTCCTATTGCACATAGTGTAAATGGGCTTGTAATTTTTAAGTCACGTTTTTGAAAAAAAAAATCTTGTGCCACAATATTCTTTTTAAGTAAATAATAATGTTTCTTTGCACGTTTTCGTATTCCACGTAAAAAAATGGAGATCATTATTTTATATAGGTATATTTGAAAGATATAATAATTATTCAGGTATTTGATATGCCTAAAGCGTAAACAATCGTCCTTGTAACACAGAGACGGTATGTTGCTGGACAGGTTTGCGAATATAAAGTATTGTCTACAGAAACTTTCCTTACATCCTTACAACTTTTAATTTTGTCTGATTTTCGCTGTCAGTTTAAGCTAATCATCCCAGACAGACTGGAATATTGCAGCGGAAATATTGCCGCAACGTTGCGGCAACATTGCAGTGGCAATATTGCAGCGGGAACATTGCCGCAATATTGCTGCAACATTGCAGGGCAATATTGCAGCGGGAACATTGCGGCAACATTGCAGTGGCAATATTAAGTTATTAACAATTATTATTTTTATTATTAATAATATATTATAATATAATATTATTAATAATACTAATGATTATTATTAATTATTTAATAATTATTAAAAACCATTTTTTTAAATAATTGCTTAATATACATCCTATTTCACAATTTCTAAAAATTTCGCAAATATTGTTTCATAAATAACAAAGTTATGATGATTTTTGAACGTACAAGTTTACCCAGAAACGTGCGGCCTCAGGTGTATGTCTTACAGATTTCTTTGCGGTCCTTAATGCGTTAAGTTAATAAAGCTTCATTACCGTATTTAAGTGCAACTGTAGAACATAAAATCAAGAGCTGCCGTGGCGTAGCAGCAACATTCTGGGTTCGCACAGAAAAGACTAGGGTTCGAATCCCGTCGTGGGTAATTTAAGTTTTTTTTTTTCAATCTTTATTCTTATTTATATTCTTTATTCTTTTTTTCAATCTTTTAACTACTTATATTTCACATGTAGAGATGAATAAATGTTTTAATTAAATATTCCTGCAACGTTCCCGCAATATTCGTGCAACGTTCCTGCAACGTTCCTGCAACCTTCCCGCAACGTTCGCAACGTTCCCGCAATGTTCCCGCAATATTCCTGCAACGTTCGCAATGTTCCTGCAACCTTCCCGCAACGTTCGCAACGTTCGCAACGTTCCCGCAATATTGCCGCAACATTGCTGCAATATTGCCGCAATATTCCTGCAAGTTACAAAGAGGCGGACATAGGAATATTGCAGCAATGTTGCGGCAATATTCCCTGCAAGCTTTAAGGTTGCAATGCAATATTGCTGCAATATTGCTGCAATATTCCAGTCTGTCTGGGATAATACAGATCGAGGTGGTGATTTACGAATTTTAAAGAAATTTATTATTTCCGCTATCATACATGTAAAGAGTATGTATTGTAACTTTGTGTAATTTTTAAGTTGATTCTCTTCTTTGATATCATATAAAATTGTAATTGACAAGTTATTACAGATAAATTTATGATACGAAAATATTTCATCAAGTTGTTAATTAGTTTATTTTATGTTACAATCACGTGCTAAGTTTCAAATCTGATGTGTAAACAAGTTACGCCTCTTTAAAATAAAAGAGTACGATGAAAATTTTATATAGATAAATGCATCACATATTTCTACTATAAATGTATATAAATAAATATATTGCATGGATACTAATTCAGTAATAACGAAGAATAATAAATTTATAAAATCGATAGATAGAAGTCGATAGAAGAATGTCTCTAAATTATATTCATGTCTGTAAATGCTTAACAAATCATCGCGCTTCAGTTTACATTGGTTTTACATTGATTAATGATCGTGTAATCGTGCAAACTATTCTACCGTATGGCGGTATGATTATTTAAAGAGAATGAAAATTCATCGACACTTAACGATTTATCGCGGACAATTTGCGTCAATCATTGCTATTTATTAACTGAAATTTGTGATTGGCTTCGGCAAATGTTCAAATATTTACTAAAGTGTATGTGTGTGCAAACAGTTACCACTGGTTTTCGCGTTTTGAAGATATTTTAAGCACCTTCTCAACGTTCGTGTATGCATGTACACAAGTGTACGTTTTCTTTTCGGCGTGTTGTGTAGCCATTGATGTTGCTTTATAGAAAATCCATATAAATTGCAGGTAAAATGTTTTGTAAATCGATTTGACTCTATGTCACGTGAATGTGTTGACTTCGACAACGCAGCGCAAGTAACGCATTTTAATGAGCATTTAATGACAAAAGTGACGGGGAACTTATTCACCGGGGGAACTGTTACTTTCAGCAATGGCTAAACATTATTGCTCCGTTATATTCACGAAAATTAACTTTAGGATCATCATACGAGCTAGGCGTTAAAAGTCTACTTCTTCGCTGCTCTAATATTACATGTCCATGTCGATTTATTCGGAATAAGAAGTTAGAGTTTGAGAACACAACATTTTTTTATCACCATCCTCATTTCATTCCCTCTGAAGCATTTTCTTTTACAACTCTTCAACTGATCTGAGAAGATGAAATTTGCAATGCAGTTCAATATTTACTACATATAGAAAATTTTCTTGAAATAAGAACAATGTAGCTACTAGACACGCTCTTTCGGTATCGGCGCAGACTATTTTCACCTGCAGAGCATATGGCGACGGTGCACGTACGAAGAGCGATGATCCATGTCGATGATGCCTATATCAAAGGATGCCAGTTGGATTGGACTGTCGGTTAATTTCTTGCTCCCTCACGCGACCAACCGGTTTTGAGGGTCGAGACCCGTGCGATATCTACTTCCGGTACTTGACCCTTTCCGAGGGGGTCACGCACCGTTGGTCCTTTCCCTCTCTTTCTCTCTCATTTCCAATTCTACTTCGTTGGATCTTCCTTTCTTCCTCTTCTACCTTTTTCTTCCGTACTGATGCTCTCTTTCTGCCTAATTTTTTATGTATATACCTTTCTCTGTTGGGGATAGTTAAACACCACCCAAATCCTAGGGGTGATTCACTTTTGTCACGAAATCGGTGAATCTTCTACTGATGATTGCCGGTAACAACGGTGATGATTGTTTTCGTTCTCATCAATGCTCAGTTATACGAAATGCCCATTGTTTGTAAACGAAGAAAAGGAATTTGTGTGGACTTACAATTCCGATGGTCATTATGGTCTACGGGAAAGAGGATGAACATAGTCTTTTATTTGAACGGCTAAAAGAATTCTGACAAATACACTTTGCACACTTCGTTGTGTAAAATTTGAATTGGAATTGGAGGTCCATACGATTTCAATATTTTTTAGAATATGTATAAACGTTAACACTTCTCGTCAATGATTATCCTGGAATACTTGAGTACGAAAATAAAGATTTATGATTCAATATAACTCTCTCGAAACTCGTGCCATAATGTGGCACACATCGGAAATGGCGGAAAACATGCTACGTTTACGGAGCTCATTAATAAAACAAGTAGCGTTTCAGGAGACACATTTCGCAGCAATGTGGATATGGAATGGCTCTTCTTGCAGCACGTTACCCAAAACTGGCTCCGACATACATAACTTCGAGGGAACTACCGAGATAGTACCACCTGCCCCTCTCACCCATTTTAATTTGTCACCATGTTCTCGCCATCGACGATGGAGTAAGACTTTCTCTGTCTTCTGTATTGGCATCACGAAATCCGAAGAGCCAGCACCACACGAGAATTCTCTTCCTTTTTCGTACTGACCGAGGAATACGCGTGCTGTATCTTCACATACGTGCTATATTACTGTGTGCACAGGTATATATATGTATATATATGCGAGCGCGTGCAAGAGGACCAGCTGTGCATTTGGTACACGGTGGTTCTTGCTGTAGGTACCGTTTATACAGAGGAAAGTTATCTTTGCGTTAACTGGCCTTGCAATCGCAAAGTTGCATCGACTTAACCGTCAATTTTAAATGCAGGTGAAATTTAATAATGTAACATTTCACGCGTTGTTATTATGTCTGTAAACGATTTCGTTATTTGCCAATATTAATAACGCCCATGCTGCAGTGAATTATAACAATTATTAAACGGTCTTGGTGATTTCAACCGAATAACGGCGATCCTCAGAGGAAAACTCGACTTATTATAAGTATATAATAATGTATTTCCAAAATGTCGAAGATTCAGCGCATATACCATTTTCGTGGTTAAAAAGTATGTTATTTATTTTGCGCGATATTGTATTATTTGACAAATTGAGTGAAAGTAATATAGAATGTTTGCATGAAAGTAACAATTGGTTTGATAGCGTCACTGAGCATTAAATTGAGGAGTCAATGTATTGTAAACCTAAATGTCATATCACGAAAATATATAAACTTGAATTATATATTTGACGAGGCTATGCAAGTTCAATTAGAAAATTTATTTATTAATTTTTTAAAAATTCGAAATTGGAAATGCATTTGCGAAATCCAAAGTCATCTTCAAGTTATTTTAAACCTACATTAATACTAAGCGTATCGAATATTTTTTAAAGGTTTTGCTCACATTCTCTTAATTTATTCTACTAAGTAATATTTTTATGGCTATGTACTTAAAATATGTTTATATTTACTTTGTGTATATGCACACAAAATAAATAATAAAATCAGTTCGTTAAAATAAATTTCGCCTGACTTTTATCAAGTATAATACTTTATTTGGATATTGGAATAGTCATATAAATAAATGAATTATTATTCTCTTCTCTTTTAGTGCAATTTGGACGTTTACATGGTTCTCAATTGTATAATAACTTATTGCAAATATTATTAATAAGTTATGACTCCAGAGATTCGTTTCCTCCACAGAAATATCAAATTGATTTTTAGGATGAAACGTTATCAATCGATGAATTTTTCAATTATGTTCATTCTTACAAAAATAAACATGTGATCGCGAATAATACGAAAACATAAATTGTCATTCATGTAATTTAAAAATACTTATTGCGTAAAAATACTCTAGTACAATAAAACATTATTATTAAAATTCAACTTTTCATCAATATTTCAGTCAACGTTGCTATGCAGTAAATTAGAAATGGGACAAAGCAAAGGTATACTCCTCCTGGGGTTGAACAACGTTATTTATATCTTAATAGAGGGTCGTTCGCACGCTCACCCCTCCATCGAGAATGAATCTTCCTTTATTTTGTAGTGGTCCAATTAATGTGCCACATGACGTTTCCGACAAACGGACATTGGTGAAGAGCTCCGGGTATAAAAATGGAAGAGGAGGCTCCGGTACTCGAGCAGACGTAAGACTCCAGGAGGGTCAAAGTTAATTGCTAATCGCTAATCCACTCTCACCGCTCGTATACGCTACCGGCAACGTCAGTTGGCCTCTGCGATTTTCTGAATCCAATATCTTCGTCGAGAGTGACTCACGTTTCGATAATCGAATTTTTAAGTCCATGTTTACCATTCATTTTTAGAATATCAATTTAGCAATTTTAACTCTTTTCTTCATTATTTTATTTCTTCTACATTCATACATTTTGTTAAATCCACTTACACTTTTCAGTTTAAAATTCGGCAGAATTATTAATTGTAGCAAAGAACCTGCGCTCATTATTAATTTAAAAAAAACAATCGGTTCTTAAGTCGTTCGAATTTGCAAAATAATTTCAATTTTGTTACTAGAAAATACAGCCTCTTGTACGACACTCCATCTCGTTTCTAATCATTGTGTAACCCGAACTTCCGATTTTTAAAGGGAAGGTTTTGTTATATAGAAAAATGAGTGGAACATGTCCAGAAATACTAGGCAGAGTCTATTGCTTTGCAAATATCAGCTGGTATTACAGAAAATGTTATGATGTACAAAAGTTTACGCGGAGATAATGTAAAGAGAGTTTAAAAGGATAGGAAAATATTTAGATGCCCATGTTGGAAACTACGCGGGCATACATTTACATTTTCCATATTTCAACTTAGTTCGGTAATGTTTGCGGACGTGTGCCATCTGGCAAATACTACTTCACACTTCGAAGGTAGAAACCCGATTTTCCAGGAGCTAATTGACTAAAACTACAAAAATCGAACGCTTCCAGATAGTTGGGGTGCGTATAATGGTCATCGAAGCTGAGCAAAACTCTTTTTGAAAACTTTACCGTAATAATTTTATTTTAATTCATCACCCTTTAGAAATATATACTTGATGAATATTTCTGATATGACTATTGTTTTAAATAAGTAGTTGACTTTCAACAAAGTTCGTTACTACAAGGTATCTTACATTGATTAAATTCGTATTGCGATCGACAAATAATAAATTCTTAAACAATCGCAAACTGTGACTATTTAAAATTTCTCAATCCGGCAGCAAAGTCGGGATATTTGCGTGAAAAGGAAAATTGATCTAAAAGGAAGGATGCGTGAGTATTCTCTTTTTTCAAAGTTCCCATGCATATAACCCACAGCAAATGCGAAGCGGCTGTATGAAACGTTTAAGAAGCACGTGACAGACTGTATGGGATTAGATATATGGTTTTAGAACCAATATACGGGGCAGATGCTCCCTCATCAGTGATTACATTTTCTACCTTTTTTAGTGGTATTCTCGGCACAGCTCGGATTTCTCGATATGCCAAACGCCGTAAATCATTTTAAATTTATCGAGTTACTTATAATAATTAAGTAGATGCATAATATAAAATTATTACATTAAAAAATACTGTTTCGGGTCGACTGCGCACGCAAAATGAATCACATAAAATGAATTGGCAACATATTTTGTTGTTTTATAAATTCTCCATTGATCCTTGTGTGAATTGACGATTCCTTCTTAAATTTATATTCTTTAAATTAGCGCATGAAGGTATTATATGAATAAGTATATATGTGTGAATGTGCGTTCTAAAACTGCTTTTCTCAACAAGAATTAAAATTGAAGCACCGTTAACGTTAAACGCCTTGCTCTTCTACTTGTTCGCGAAGAAATAATTTGTGTAATGCAAGTACATAGAGAAAAGCAATCGTCCCCAAATCACTTTCAGAAGAGTAACGTGTAGACGGATGCTAATCCAACTTGATGAGAAACGAGAAATCAAATTCTCGCCGGTATCGAATATCGACAGAGAAACATCAAAAGTTTGAACACGCGTTCGATTAAATTGGCTTGGGCACAAAGAAGGTGGGCGCTGACACACGTACAGGAATAAGTCCATTCCTCGAGGATGGCTTTTACCTTTCGTTTTTCTCTTTTATTTTTTTGTTACCTGGCCACGTGGCGACGCGTGCTAGCCCCGGGGGGACAGTTGCCAGAGCCCCTCGGCCGATGCTCCGTTTATCGGGTGTAACGTAGGGTGCCACGTGAAGGAGCAGCTCCTGGATGAACCGATCTCCTTTCAGCTTCCTGCGACATCTGTCTTCATCTTTTTATTAGTTTTCTACCTACTTTTAAGAATGTAGATCATCCTGACAGTAATACATTTATATAGTGTCGTAATGAGAGAAAGTAACACAGATATTTTACATAATTAACTGTAACTGTCATTTTACAATTTTGAATATCAGTACGTAATGTTTATTCATTATTTTACGTTAAATGACCGATATCTACGGTAAAATCGATGTTTACCGATAATTGATTTTAACGGTAACATTCTAATATTTTACTTGCTTTAGTCTAAACTGTATGATTAACTATTTTAAAACGTTTTTTTCGGGGGTGTATACAGGACATTTGTTTAAATATATGAAGTTTTTAATTAATAAGTATTACTTCCTTATTTATTTTGTTACGCGCTCTTTTTCAAGGCTTTTACAATATTTCGGATAAGGAGAACTATACAAGTTCATTTTTATATTTTACTGTAGGAGAAATAAAATTATATTTTTTATGTCTGAAGTCGTCACTTCAAAGCATATCGAATACTTTTATGGTATCTATAACAACGTACATATGCGTTCGTTAGTCAGTTATGTAAAAATAATTTTTGTTCTAGAACACTGAGGCAATTCCTTTACAGTTGTGATTTCACAGGGCGTTGCTGTCTTTATATCCGAAAATGTGTTAGATGCTTTCGATCACAGGTATATTTTTTTATTATTTATACAAATGTGTAGCATACAAATTAAGTTATACATAATATTAGGTTGGTACATATGAAATGTTGGATTAGGTCTGTACACTACATTTTGGCCATATTTTGTAAATAGTTAACCGTAAAATTAATAACTTTATAGTTGGAACAGGTTATTTGGTCTACACGCTCAATATTGAGTGTATTTTTTTGGAAGACTCCTAATTTAAACATGTTAATAACGCTGCTGATGCAGGTCTTAACATAAACAGAGGATATGGGACGCAATTGTTAACATAACAATCCTAAAACGTTGGTTTAAAAAATTTCGTTCTGGATATAAGTATCTTCACAATGCGCCTCGTGGTAGACCACAACAGTATGCCATAATGATGTCCTAATCTATATATGGAAAGCTGAACTTCCTTTTTTGCAAGGCGATGAAAGCATTACTACTGACAGATACTGTAAAAAAATTGAGCAAATGCTTGCAGAATTGAAAATACTGCGTTCGGTTTCAATTAATCAGCTGGGACGTACTTTATTGCACGACAACGCAAGATGGCAAGATCATCTGCCATAAGTCAGCTCAAACAAATTTCGTGAATTGACATATGAATTTTTACAGCACCCATCTTATTTACCTGATCTTTCTTTAACGGATCATCACATTTTTAAACCTTTAGACCACTTCTTTACAGAAAAAAAATTCAATAATGAAGGTGACCTTTAAAAAGTCGCAACAAATTTCATTCTTTCTAAAAACTCAGATTTTATTAAAAATCGTATGAATGCCTTTGTAAATCTTTGGCAGAAGCGTATTGATGTCGATGGAAATTATTTTGGTTTATAAACATTCATTTTGCAAAAACTGTGGCATTTTAATTTCACCGTATACAATTCGGCATTTCATCTGCACCAACCTTAACGACGAGTACTTCGTTCAAACATTCTATTTTTTTTCGCGTCTAATATTGATAATATTTTTAGTTCTGTTTCAATTGAAAGAGATACATATCATAGTTCTGATAAAATTCGCAGAACTTATTACACGAACGTAGTTTCTTTTTTTAAGTAAAGGTAAAGGTAACAAATTATGTCCATCGGATTACTGCGACTATTTACATGGCAGACATCTACTCTCGGTCACAAAAGTATTCCATTATTCTTTATTATGAACCTACAGTGCAGTTATCAAATGTAATATTTGAAAATATTTAATTTTCTTTTCGCACTGCACAATATAGGTATATGTAACGTAACTCATTTTAATTTAGAAATAGCTAATAATACAAAAATTTGAAGAAGAAGAAAGGAGTAGTATTTACTGGAATGAAATAATATTAAAGAAGCAATATTTAATGTTATGACATGTAACTTAAAGATTATATTAGTAATTGAAAAATGTAAAGTGACACATACTTTTTTGTTTATATTATGCACAAGGTGCAGCCACTTGATAGAAGTTTTTTAAGACTTTGAAGTAATAAATGAGTCTTTAGATACGTATATGTGATTGTGATATTATTGCACCTATTACCATCAGATATATCAAGCCACCCACATTAGAAATAGCATAAAATAGATTTCGGTGCACTGAAATCTATCCATTTAACCTTGACTCTCCCACGAACATGAACCTTTATGGTACAACAGTTTTCGTAATAGTCATCATTCCAAAATAAGAGTTTTTTAACTGATTTTCTATTTGTTTACTCTGTACTGTCTTCTAATGAAGCTTCCGTGAAATGAGTTATAGGCCGCACAAAGAAATTGTACCCATTGCTTAATACTTTTAAAACATATTCCGCAATTCGTTCACCAGAGGCGAAAGAAAGAATAATTTTCAGGAAAATTTTCAAACAGCCAACATATTATTTGTAATCACAATATTTAGTAGGTAATTACAGAAAATGACTAAAATTGTAAATATGTTACACTACCCGCCATATTCTGTAGCTTTAAAATAAAGTCTACAACATCGTGAATTTGTTTCATAACGTTGTCTAAATAATATGAATAATTTTTCGAATGGTAGTAGAAAAAGAAAGCTTTTCTGAGAGTTTAACACCTTTTATATCGTTTGCTTATATACTGTTTTATTATTTCATTTAAATGCTGTTTGTACATTTTCCTACTATAATAGTACAGAAAGAACTAGAGTACTGTGCGTTACTTGTTAACAAAAGTTATTAATACTTTGTTGATACTGCAGGTACTCACCGAGATATTAGAATCTTATTTTTCTGAAATCTTGCTAAATATTGAATCAATGTTTTTCTTTCAATTAAATCATACTGAGGACTAATTGTTGGAATTATTTAATAATTCAAATTAAATTAATATTATAGTAAAAGGCTTTAATAACTCGACAACACGCATGTTTGTAATTCCAACACACGCCATAATTGTCCAATGACAATAATACATCTGTAATATTTTCATTTTACTTTTATATACATCCTATTAGGTTGTAACATATGAAATGTCCGATTTGTAAGATTAATTTTAAATGAACACAATTTTTTTACTAATAAATATTTTCAATCGAAATAACGACTATGGGATTCTACACATTTTTTCTAACATTCTACTCACGCAGCTGTATAACATTTTTACCATCTTTTGTAATTACTCTTCCTCACTCTTTCTCAGTCGTTGTGACACATTTGTCATAAAAACACACACTCACTTCTCTTGTTTTTATTGGTTTCCAGCTATCAAAAATTTCTACATTTTTTAATAAAGGTCCACTCAAACGTTTTTCTAAAATAATTTCTTTACCCTCGATATCACTAATTTGCAATTTGCCACACTTTCTTTATTGCGATAACATTTTCTCAATACTAATTACTTGGGGTCAGATGGCAGAGATACAAAGGGCGCTGCTCATTTTCTTTGTACAGAATGTCGTATTACTATTTCTTGTTTACTTGGTTTTTAACTAGCTACGCTGAAATACAACAGTTAAATTTTAAAATAATGTTATTGGAGATCGTGTAATTGCACCGAATTTTTCGAGCAATGAAAATCAATATGCCAACAGTGATAAACATTTTATTACTAGGTAATCATTATATAGATATTTTACCGCTTAAGTAATAGATATATACTTGTACATGACCATCTAATCCAGCAATACGATATGTTACGGTATAAAATAATCAATGTTTTTACAAAAGTAAAAGATAGACACATTCTTGTTGCGTTAATTGGATAGAATCTCTCCATAATAATTGCTTCTCGTATAACAATGCGCAACACTAAAGAAAACTCTTGCAGCTTCGTTGTTACACGAATAATATTTTTTTCACGATACATAGTACAGTTAAAGAGTTTCCATATGTTATAAGCGTTTTACGATAGTCGACTATCATGAAACTGATTATACACATCTTTTTTTATGAATATTCGTTGACACTCCTGCTTAACAAGCGTGATTCGTAAACGTTGCCGTTAACGAAGAGAAAATAGGTCATGCCAGTTTCTCTTGTTTCTATACAAAAATTGAAGCTCACGTGTCATAAATTAAGTTCAATTATCTATCTCAAAATTCCACAAATAGGAACACAAATTATGATATATTTTCTTTAGCAACATTATATGTCAAGTCCTTAGATTAACAACAATGTAATATATATATTTATTATATAGGGGCATTGCCCCCTGCGGGAATAAAATTATGCTGGTAGGTAACAAAAAGTTTTTTGTAAAATTCAACGACAATCGAAATATTTATTTTAAATTGTATTGTTCAAATAGTTACTTCTAGTAGCTCATTATTTGTAGTATCGGAGAAAAGTATTCATAGAGCTACGAATTTTAACCTGAAATGTCATAGAACTTCGTTTATTTTAAACATGTTAACAAACAAGTGGTGTGTACATTTTTCGAACAGCCTCGCATAAATAAATTTCATTATAAAAATATAAGGTATCTATAGTTTTTACGAAAGTATTCAGAAATATTCGGGAATTAGTGAAAAATATGCTCGTAATAAATATTCATATATTTTGTTTTATAAGAACATACATCAGCGTTAACACAGAATGATAGTAAAAAGTGTAAATATATGTAAATATCTAGAGATGTAAGTAGTGATAGTAGTGTCCCGAGTAAAAAGATAAGTATAAAACAATCACGAACGGGTCGAAACAGCGGAGAAGCTGTTGAGAAAGAAGGGAGAATCATTTAATAACCTTATTGTGAGTTCGTGTTAGTAACAGTACGAAATATGAAATTTCACAGAGTGAAACATAATGCTGAGTGTTCTTTTGATTTACATTCAGTAATGTTCATATGTATTTGTTATTTTTTACTACTGTTTTATAGACAAAATATGCCACATTACGAGCATGCTATATTTCGAAAAAACCATTCAAAGTCAATTACTAAGGTACATAAAATACACAAACTTGATTAAATCTGCCGTGTTATATAATACTTACGTTTATATATATAAAACATGTTATGTATATATGTCCATAAAACCTTGACATGACGTAATTCTACTGCAATTTGTTGTACTATAAAAAGTGTGTTACTTTTACATATTTGCAGTTAGAACACATCGGAAATGCCAAACAATTTAACGGTCTTAAAACATTTATACATCGAGATGGCTAGCAGTTTTTAAAAATTATTATTGGAAAATGGATAATATGTGAGCCTTCGAGTTGAAATGAGAATTACTTTTTCTGTAATATTTAACGCAGTTGACAACTGAAAAGATAGAACGGTCAACCGGTGGCTTATGTAACTCGATTTAATCGTTAATTCAAATTTCCATTGTTAAAATTCGAAAATCGTTTTAAACGAAAGTATACTAGTTAAGGGAATTAAAACAAAGCAATTGAGAAAACCAGTAGGACGTTATTTATGCAGCATACGTGTGCAGCGAAAGGGCTATAGATAGTGATGCACTAGAGAGAGAGCATATGGTGTCCTCACGAAGTCCAGGCCCACCGTCTTTGATGCAACGGTGCAACGGTGCAACAGATGGTGCAGGAGGTGCTTGGCTCGTGCTGTTGGTTTCTCCTTCCTCTTCGCTTCTTTCTTTCCTCCCACTCGCTTACTATCTCCCTACCTTCTGTTTGACTTTTTCATTTTGCATTCACTTCTGCCTTTCGTGTTATTCTTTTTCCTTATTCCTTTGATTCTTCTCCTCTTTTATTTCTCCTCTTTGTTTATTTTTTCATTGAATATACGTGTCCCTGTCTTCTTATTACTTATACTGTATTATTTTTCATAACTGAAAATATGCACGTTGATTATGTTGACTATTTTGCGTTCTGAACGTTTTACTAGAATTTTGTACATGTTGTATAATATGTAGGCATTATATAGTTATAGATATATTCAAAGCAACAATATTTTCATTAAGTTCGTAACACGTACAACGTAAAATTGTTCATGCTATTGTCGCACTGTCGCTGCTTTAAAGTAATGAATTTTTTTTTCGTTTTCCAGTTTTACTGTTTACCGTGTATTATGTTTTCTTTAGAACAATTCTTTGTTCGACTTTCCTTTTCCTTATTTATTTTTGTTTGGCATCTGATATAAGAATTGAAATCCATTTTAATATTTACTAATAAATTTCTAACTGCACAAGGAACATGGGACTATTTTGTATTGCTGCCAATCAAGTATCTGATATTTACACTAATTTGCTATTTTACTTATTCTTATTATATCATGCAAAAAATGCAAAAATCTCACATCTCCATTGGTATACTAGAACTATAATTATCGTAATATAACTTATCTTTTTTTCCAAAAATCACAAAATAAACCAAAGCAAATTTCATTTTGATAAACACGCACAAAAACTTCCTATTGCAGTTAAAACATTAACGTTAGTAAAACAAAGGAATGATAAACACCAGTAATAGCTGTTACGTGAGAGTGTTTAAATCGTTATAATAATTGATATACTATACTGTCAAAATTGTGGGTATCATATACGCGTAAAAATCATGGTGTTCCACATTTTTAAGCGGCCTGATGTTCGTAACTTCTTTCCTACATGTTGACGATATTATTGGATACAGATTCATCTTAAATATTTTTGTAACATATATTCCGAAGTGACTTTGATCTCAAACAAGATGAACTGCTTATTTTCGGTCATTTATCGTTTTTTCTAAATGTTTCATACTTATCAAGAAATGTCATAGAAATAACATCCGCCATTCGGAATCCGAGTCACTAGGGTCAGAGTTCCCTAACCTCCCACCACACTAATTTAGAGTCCTTAAAAGGACGGGCTAAGGCTCGGAGATAAAACAGTTTTTAGTTTGCAATTCTGCTACGAAGTCATATCGTCGGCCTGCGTCTCTTATATCATTGTCAGTTGTATTCGAAAAGTCTTCAATTCTTTTCCTTCTAATAAAATTGTTGGACCCGTATCACGCAAACATCATATTAAAGTGTCAGTACTGGGATTCTTGGGAAAAGTTTAATACGTATGATTTCTTGCTTTATGAGTTCAAACTTGGAAATTCAGTAGAAAATGCAGCAAAACGCATTTACATCGTGTGTGGTAAAGGCATTGTTAGTGAAAGGACGTTGCAAAAATTATTTAAGCGATTTTAGGAATATATTGAATCGGTAGAATATTGCAATGTACCGACCCATCGACTAGGATTAGTAATATCGTAACAAATATTTTGTACATCGATACGGTGACTCAGTCCTCAGTCACCACCATCATTACTCATCCCCGAATCACCGACCCAACCACAAAAGTCCTTAATTTCCTATTTTGACCTTCGACTCCCAGACTCCGTTATCCTTCTCCTACTCCTTTCCCTAAAGTCCTTAAAACCCTGCTTCTCTTTCCGCCGAAACTCATTATAAACTCATTAATTGTTCAACCCTCGATATTCTACTCAAGTCTCAACATAATTCTATTCGAGATCATTACATTTATTATTCTTATTCCACACCGTCTCCTGGCACAAACATGTCTAAATCCAGAATAAACCAACTCAAAAGTAAAAGTTCTCTGTTTTGGTGAGTCCGGCAAACGCGTAACTTCGAGTTCGTATTAGAATATGAGAGAGTACAAACATTTAAACTCTTAGAAAAGGTATACAGACATTCCAGAAGTATTTCGATGTGATGAATCCACAGCCAGAAAGAGACAGCCATCACTGGGCGTCCATAAAATATTGGAACAAATGGATACCGAACCGTCCAGCCGAGCAGAATAAGCGCTATAGAACTCACAATATGGAACAACTTGTTTTCACGGCTTGTTATTGACCTATTTATTGTCTTGATCTGTCTTCATCTGTTTACCATCTATATTCATCGTTGTCAAATTTCATTGCCAATAAAAATTGTATAAACGATGCCGAGGTCAAAATGGCAATTAATTTATTTGCTTCGAATAAAATCCCGATTTTTAAAACGGATGTATAAGCTTGCAGGACGTAAAAGTGTCATAGAAGTCAATTGTGACAACATTGTAAAATAAAACTATTGGTTATAAAAGTTAGGAGTGCTTAAATCTGGAATTACAAATCCGCACGAACTTTTTCCGGTACTCAATGCATACTACGCTCACCGCGCGGAGATTTTAGTCTTTGGATATATAGTAATTTGTTTAAGAAATGCTTGGAAAAGATGAGTTCGATTTTGAAATTCGGAAGAGCGAAAAGGTGATCATTTATAAATAAAGTTCATAAATTAGTGAAATAAAACTTGACAATTATATTTGTTTTTATAATAATTACAATTAAAATATTGATTTTTATATTTCAGTAGCATATTGTAATTATTTTCTCCATAAAATTTATCATATTATTCACTAAAAGACTAATTTAAAATAAAAATACCATTGAACCGAAACAACTTCTTAACCCCTTGCGCTTCAAATTAACTTTGAAAAATTTTACAATGGAGCTCCATTTAATTTGAGTCAGGCATAGCATAATATAAAGTTTTAGAAAGAAAACAACATATTTTAATTTTAAAGTTCCTATATGTTGTAAATTAAAAATATATTATTGGTTTTAAAATAACTGTAATTTATTATGGAAGATCAAAATGGAAAATAAGCATTTCAAGATAGAAAGTTAATGATATGTAGCTAATAATGTTCCAGAGTGTGATACTTTTCGAAAAACTGTGGTAGATGCAAAGGAATTGGACATTGTTTGCACTGCCAAGGAGTTTCACTTCGAGTGCTGTGCTTATATCACACATGGCATCTTTTGGAAGTATTTCACTACAATCACTATTTGTCTCATTATCATTATCGAGTGATGCATTTTCATCTTCTTGGGCCATCCTTCATAATAACTCCAATCAATACTTTTTTCTGCAAATTCTTCGTCACTTTTGTTCATTATGAGGTTCATTAATAAATATATCATTAACTGATGTTCATAGTTACGTTAGCTGGCAACTGCTGGACAAACTATATCAAAATGTTTCGATATTGTACAAATCTTGTGCATACCCAAAACATGCCACGCATATTTTTAATTGCATGACGAGTGTAGCTCGTCATTGCCGCGGAAGGGGTTAATAATCACATTTTTGCTGATTTTGACCAGCAGCCGAAAAATATTGCCGACATCTGGTTTATAGTATCGGTACAGATCGTAATCACTGTCCTGGAAAGGCCTCTTTCTGTCGACTTACAACATCGTATTCATCGGCTATTTCTTGTCGTCCAGTATTATAATCAAGGAGTTCAATACATTCACAGTCAAAAGTGTAATTCCACGCCATTTCATACTCTTTAACCCAGTATTAGTAATGTTGTTTTACGCCCTTCAATATGTTTACTTACTTTCGTACCTATCTGAAAATTAATCCATGTTTAATCAATGTCAAGATGCCTTTCGCACTATTTAACCCTTGTAATGAGTATAGTATGATGGATTAAACATCAATTTGACTCGGAATGTTTTTAACAGGTCTGCAATGATTCAAATGTGTAGATTTACAAAACCGAGGTTCATTAACACTTTCGTGGACGGCTACTGCATATGCAGTATTTCCGCTTTGTTCTGGTGCATCACCACTTCATATGCAGTACATTTTAGTTTGTTTTGCAGTATATTTTTGATGTTTCCTTGTAAGATGTATCAAAAATTATATTACAAAAGGGTGCAGATATTTACTATCTAAAAGTAATTACTAATTCATTAAAGTCAGTGCAAATATTACGTAATTCATAATTACATAATTACTAGCATGTGTGAAAACTGTGTGAAGACAACTTACAATAACCCTTAAAAACCCACTTTCGAGAAAATTGTAAAATTAATAATATTATGAATCACGTGATATGCACTAATTTTAATGAGTTAGTAATTACCTTTAAATAGTAAATATCTGCACCTTTTTTACTACCTAGTTTACATTTAATGTTTCTTTAAATAAAATATTTTGGAAGAAGTATTTGATTTGCAAAATGGTTAATCCGATTTTCAAAAGAATGAATTTGATTTGCAAAAGGGGGAATTAGATTTCAGAAAGGGTGAACTTAAAGTGCGAAACCTGTAACAATTTTGATATTATTGGGACCAATGAAATTGGCCTACAGCATGACGTCAAGTTGCAGTCTTTTTAGGTTTCAGTAGCATGTAAAGGGCCACTATCCAGTTGCCATGAAAGTATTTGATTCTCTGTACAACGTTGTAAAAGATAAGGAGCATTCTCAATTTTTTTTTGAGGAAGTCCTATTATTATTCTGCTATTGATAAAATCAAATTCAGGGGATTCTCTCATCTGAATTTCCTTAATATGTTTTATAACTTCTGCTGGATTATTATTAAAATTTATCATACCATCATCGTAAATATTTTCACCTCTCTATTCATGCTTCAAAGCCCGAATACTGTCACCCTTAAATCATCCGGTCACTTTCCCTACAAAATTCATTTTCAACGCCATTCTCCTACGTACATCTACTTCCACTTCCTTGTTCCTTTCCGAAGAATATACATATATACGAACAAACGAACTTCCAACCATAACAACTTTTCCATCCGTCAATCCGTAAGAACGTGGGCCGATACTATACTTAATAAATTCTATCGACCGGGACGTTTCGAAAACCTGTTGTGCACTTATTTCTCAGCACTGAATTCCGATATTTCTTTTACCGTTGCAATTAGTATATCTTTATTGGAGTCAGGCGTTACATAAAATGCTAAATTTACGTCGATTGTATTAATATTAGCATTATTCAGATGAAATGTATTATAGTGGTGTTCGGGAAAATGTTTTCCAAAGTGTTTCTCGTTTATCTGCCACCTGGTTTCCTTATCGCAAGCAATGATTCGATAATGTCAATTTTTTTCTAGCCTTCCTTAGAGAATAATTTGTATCTTGATTAGGAGGGAGACCAGAGCCATACTTATGAAATTCTTCATTTCAATGATTTGTTACTGTTAATTTTGCTTTCTTAACGATCTTATGTAGTCTTTTTTTGTTCGCCAAGATTCTATATTTCTGCCAAATATATTTTAATTCACGTTTATGCTTTATCCTCTGTAAGATATAGCTTTCTATCTTGCGCCCTTACATGTTAGGTTAGTAAAGTTTATAATAGCTAGTGTAACTTGTTCGGGTGTTTTCAGTGCTATATTACAGTTTATATTTTCATTTAATTATTTTTTAAATTGTTCCCAGAGAGTTGTATTATTTTACAGAGATGATGTTTTCTACACAAGTACGGGTTTACATAAACATTTTAGAAAGATCGGTGAGTGATTTGAACGCACAATCAGTTTTAGGCTCGCGAAAATTTCCAGGTGGACGATTAGCGTTGTATAAGTTATAGAATGGGATATTAAGATAGTTTTTAGTTGATAAATGGGTTTCAGTTCTTGATTTCAGTGGAATAATTTATTAACGTTCAAGATAACTATTTTTAGGTTTGAATCCATTACTTGTATACAAGGAAAAAAGTATACAGTTCCGTTAAAAAAGAAGTTGGTGACCTTGAAAATACCGACAAACATGGCAAAAAAAAATAATATTATGATGGTGATGTGCGTCCTACGAGACCATCCAAATTCCCATGTAGCTATATTTCGTATCTTTAAATCCAATAAAGATATTCAAGTGTTCTGTTTCCCCTGACTTACCCTGTACATGTACAAGTAATCACCTCTCTCATATGTTATATCGCAATGCTGTTCACGATATTCCCACGATTAGTTTTATTGGTTTTAAAATGCGGGTAACATCCTTCGTTCTTGGAGTTTTATTTCAATACCCTCACTATGAATCGGTTCACACGGTCAATTGAGTTTCAGGGAGCGATGGATAAAAATCAAAAACGGAGGGATATAAAGACGAACGGGAGTTGTTAGCCGATGGTACACCTGCGAAATGTTGCATATAATTAAACGGATCGTTGTGGACGAGTATTCGTTACAGCTACTTTGTATTCGAACGCTGTATTTACAGCATTATACATATTCAGATAATCCAATGGAGCGGAAGATGATACGGATAACAAGATGCTATTTCCGGTTAACGCGTTCTTCGTTTAATTCTATTTCTAATCAACATGTCCTTTTCTACATTTCCAGTTTTAATAATGAATTTCAAATGAAGATAGTACACCATAAACGTGTCTTAGGAGTAGGTGTTGAGAACGGATTAAACTTTCGAATTTTCATTTTAGTGCCTTAACAAACAGTTCACGCGATATAGCAGACTTCTGTATAATGTAGAAAATATTGCCCGGGTTTTATAAGAATGCGTTATACAAGTGATTGTAATAATACTAAAATACCACTTTCCATTAAACGTCAGCTTTCAAATAGCCGTCAATTTCATGTCAACATGCACGTCATTCGCCGCTTCTTTTAACGAAAAGGCTTAACATAAATTGGTACAAATTTTTGTTTACTAGTGCATTTATATTTTTTAACATTTATTTTATTAGAAATTATATGCGTATAATTAATAACATAATATGAAATATATATATATATATATATATATATATATATATATATATATATATATATATATATATATATCGGAATGGGTTTAGAAGGAGACCAGGTTTTAATAAACGAAATATTTATTTACGGAAAATACTAAAATGAGATCTCCCGAGTTAAGCAACGCAGGCGGTGACCATTGCTTGGGTGGGTTACCGCGCCTCTCTTTCTTTTTCACGATCCTACATATATATATATATATATTACGCGTGCGGAAAAATGGTTTATGTTAAGCGAAGTAGTTGTACGGAAAAATTGCCACATTTTAACAGTGAAATAAGTTTAATAAGAGCTGACATTTCATTAATTGACAAAACGGAAATTTAAAAATACTGATGTATTTGTGGATAAATGCACGTACTGTGCGAATGTATGACGACTTCGAATCGTAAACGAACGAATTTTACACTAGTGCGTTATTGGTTAATTACCGTAGCGGAAGACACGTGCTATAAACTCGTTTCGTAGCTTAGAATGGTAGAAACCTAGAAGACCTACCGTTTGAGTGAAAGACATGCACGTGTCGCGTTGTAATAATTTTTCGTTGAAAATACGTTAAAGTTTCCCGCATCCCTCCGTGTGACAAATGATTTTAACGTACGCTTCGTTTACACTCGAACAGTTGCATTTATAACGATCGAATTAGACGAATAACGATTGTTCCTTCAAGGAGTTTTCTCATGCACGTGCAAACAGATCGGCTACCCTCACCGCTTTGGTGTACCTACACCTGCATTGCTCTGTTGCAAGTGGACCTGTATTCTTTCTCGTATATCCGGTTTCATGTAAGGAGGAGACAATTCTCAAGCCTCTTGCACGTTTCCGTCTGCTCGTTATCCCTACTTTGCTCGTTGAAATGGTGGTCTGTGTATAGGAATCATTTCCGTTCTTCGCGGCACTCTTCTCCTTACAATTAGTACCGATGAATACATCTTTTGTGCACTCGAATAGAGGTAATATTATTTTCTTCTTACCTTTATTAAGCGTATTTATTTTCTGAAACGAATTAATAACAGCGGAAAGTATTAAAGGGAAGTTAAGCACACTTATTAAAATGTTATACCTTTCCATGTCAAAATGTAAATCGTTTTATCCTTCTCTAAACTATTTACATATCGCAAAACCTTTGCAATTGAACTTTTTTTGTTCTTTCATTCTTCTGACATGAATACATGGATACGTGTCTCATAAAAGTCCTCCGAAAAGCTTTCGCGTCATTCATCCATATTACGTCGCCTCATCACTATGAGCTATTAAAGTCATAAATATTACAATGTCAGGCTTGGTTTTCTAACCTCGTTGAGCCGTTGCCTGGGAAAGACTAACAGGACTTTCTCCCCGAACTTAGGATGGTCAGTACCCTCATCGTAATTTACGATGGTCTTTAGACACTTGGCGAGAACGAAGCGTCTTTGGAAAAAAATGATTAACCCTTAAAAGGTATTGCCCAAAAAAATCAGGTTGACGGTATCATGACTATAATTTCACCCCAGTAAATGAATTTTATTTTATAAATTTAATAAAGACATGTTAATGAGATTAGAAATATTGTAAGAAGTACATATTTTATGAAAATTTTAATATTTATTTTAACAGTTATTGCCAATAATATTGCGGTGCCTTTTACAAATGAGGTTGGTACATATTGTACATCTCTGATTGTGAGTATACTTTCTATCTTCTTTCCTTGTACATATACAATATCTTCTTTGCTTAGATATGGATGGCGGTATTGGCATTGTTTCCTCAACCTTTTTGCCAAGTATTTCTAATAATATTATCCTCAGATTATGTGGCAAATTTAGAATTTTTCATCGTTTTTAAGAAATGGTTTAATAGAAAATTAAATCTTCACGAAGTAATTTTAAAAAAATTACACATGAGCGAAAAATCATCCCAAATCAGTTCCTTTGTTGTGTAGTTAACGAAGTACCCAACAAAAGTAAACTTTTTTATGATAATGGTGTCTCTACTGACGCCATAAATGATTATATGAAAAATCAGTGTTACCAGTAATTCTGATTGTTAATAATATTAGAAAAACAATTTACATGGGGTGAGTTTAAACCCATGATACCTTTTAAGGGTTAAATGGTCGATCCATTTTTGAAACGGATGAAAGTGAACTGTGTACAATATTGTCGAAGAAAAACGGTCGTGGAATCTGTTCACGCACTCATATCAATCTATTGCGTGTTTGAAACACTCACTTGTAGGCGCTGGTTCTAGTGCGTGTCGAATGTAGCAATGCCAATGATGACTTACCAGATTTTTTGTTTTTAACTTTATTAACATTTAGTTTGTACAATAAACTAATGGACTATTTGTATATGGTGACTGTTTGCTCGCACGATGCGTCCTGGGCGCATGCTCAGTTGACTCTGAGCTTCAGCACCCCAAACCATGCCATCCTAGACCTCTGTCCCCGTCAAAACACTGAAATTGGAGACCCTCGTTGTTTTGACGGTTGCGCGGATGACCTCGCTCGACTTGTGGGACGGCACATTTGCTAAAAAATGTAGAAGGCAATGAGACTGTCAGTGCAAGTCAAATCAAAGCCTTAACAGAATTATTTGAGTAAGTCGCCATCAACTACCCCAAAGGCCAATATCCGTGCCAAAAAAGATGTGATCTGTTTTTGGTGGGGTTGGAAAGGTATTGTCTGTTATGAGCTGCTACCGTATAACAAAACCATTAATTCGATTAATTATTGTAGCCAGCTTGATAATTTGAATCAAGCCATTGACCAGAAGCGCCCAGAATTGGCCAATCGTAAAGGAATGGCCTTTCACCAGGATAAAGCTAGACGATATGTGTCTTTGACCTCCTGGCTGAAGTTAGAGCTTGGCTGCGATGTCTTATCACACCCTCCATATAATCCTGACTTGGCACCTTCGCACTACCATCTTTTCCACTTTTTGCAAAAATCAGTTAACGGAAAAATTTCAATTCTCTGGAGGATACAAATAGCATCTTGAGTACTTTTTTTAACGAAACAGGGACATTCTATGGGAGTTGAATAATAAAACTACCCAAAAGATGGCAAACCGGTGTCAATTAAAATGTTGCATATATTATTAAATAAACTTTATTATTATTGTCCTTTAATCTTTAATTTGCCTTAAAAATCGGCGGAAACTTTCCGAACAACTCAATAGTTTTTATTATTATTAGTTTTATTACTACTTAGTTTACTTTTTTTAGTTTTTACGTATTTTTTGGCGTACTATTGCAATAATGAAATTCTATTTACTGAAATTGTTAGCACGACTGTAAGAAATGACTGTAACGACACAACATAAGAAAAAATGGCAGGCAAAAAGACTTTCAATTTTTGTTCATACACTCGGATACTTTGCTGGTACTAAAAATTAACACGATCGTCTTTCGTGGCGTTGATTATATAGTTTCACTTGATATTGCGAGAAAATGAAAAAATGAGCATTTAACGATTATCCCGTAGAAGGAAAATGATGCGTAGAATCGGCGTCCGGGGTTTTATCGTGTCGCGATTAATTTTAGCGATCGCTATGGCCTGCGGAGAATGAAAAATTTGATCGCGGTGAAAGCGTGTTTCGAAGGATCGAGATAAATGCTCCGAAGCGTTCACGTCTATATATTTACCTGGCCGAAATGAACAAACGATACCGTACACTTACGCGACGGGAACTTCTTTCATATAACGATTGCACGGATGTCTGAGCAGGCTCGAATCGCGATGTCAACTTCCTGTCGAGTTTCCCTCTGATAAAAATTGATGAGTCCCAGCTGTTGTACGAGACTGTGAGTAACCGATTTCTCGAAATGTACCCGCGCGCCGCTGCATTTCATTTATAACTTGAGCTTAATATTTATTATCCATTCGCATCTCTCCGAAACGAAGGAACGGCAAGCGCATTACCATAAATTCGATTAAAAGGACGTTTATATTATCCGAGTCGAAGTAAGATGAGCGTAACGCGCAGCCTCCCTTGTGCGAAAGTTTCGTTACTCTACTTTTAAGTATCATCATTCGTCACTGTTACAGTCCCGTCTACTCCTTGTCGGAAAGTAACATTTTTATCTCAACATTAATATCGATCATTTGCCGTGCAATGGGTATGTGTAACTTATATTGAAAACAG
Source organism: Cerceris ruficornis (assembly GCA_963989415.1). Classification (NCBI taxonomy): domain Eukaryota; kingdom Metazoa; phylum Arthropoda; class Insecta; order Hymenoptera; family Crabronidae; genus Cerceris; species Cerceris ruficornis. Next base: position 14,484,357 of record OZ022528.1, read on the forward strand.
ACATACGCAAGTTCCATTCAATCGTCCAATTACACGGTAAAAGGATACTGCGAATTAAACGTTTCATCTATGCTCGACGTAACTCGACGGTTATTGGACCGTGACGTGAAACATGTTCCTCTCCGTTGAATGTTCCGAAATATCAACAGGTGCTCCTGGATCGCTCTCTCGAAAGAGCAATCGCGTCGGGTAGGTACAATTACTCACTCTCCCGCTCCATTTTAGCCAGAGTGCAGACTGCGTGTCGATAAAACTTATGGCCACTTTCCGCCCAGTCCTTTGATTACGAAACAACGTTTCCGGGTCGAATACGTCGATTGACAGGATTGGAAGTCGAGCTTTTTTATTTCGAATCTGTCACGTTTTGAGATACTACCGAGATAACAATTAATTTAATAATTAAATCCTTGCGCCACGGTCATTCAAATTTCATTACGAATTCATTTAACCTATTTACTCAATCACGTTCTCTCCAAATCAAATAAGACATCCAAGAATCGGTCGCTACGGATTTTTCGTTTTCTCAGTTGTTTGTATTATAATTTTTTCATATGTGTTAGAGATAGGTTAGTTAGAGAGGAACAGATTATATTTCTATAGATGAAGATGTAACTTTGCAAAAAAATTATAATTCGCGGGTCTCTAAACAACAGGAATGGTCCCTACCTAAAAATAAAAAGAAAGGTATATTTCATATTACATATTAACACGTTGAACGCCGCCGGTATTTCGCTAGTTTTATCATTTTACTGAAGTAAAACTTGTTCTAATAAAATCACATCTTTATAGAACAGAAACCTCAAAGACACAAATAGATATATAGTGAGCAGGGCTTTACCTTATCAATGTCAACATTTAAATATTGATTGCATTAGAAAATTGGTAAATATAATAATTTTAAAATCATATGAAATTTCATTGAATTCAACTGCGCCGGTCATCGGTGACCCCATGGCGATCAACGTGTTAAAAGCGACAATATTATCTTTCGAAGAACAAGATGCATCTTAAGATGTGCAAGTGACGGTCCGTAATCGTACGCGATACAACTTACAATTAGTCCTCTGTGGATACGGCTTAGGTAACGGCGCATGTAACACTTTAAATAATCATAACAAAACAGTGAATTGAACCAGTGCATTATCGTAACATAGAAGCAACTGTTGACAGAGTACAGACTGATTACTTAACAAATAGCAACAATTTATTAGAAATATTTTGCCGTACATCCTACTAATTGTGCACAAAAACTTTAAGAGCGCCACCGTAAGCTTACTTTGTTTCGAAGATTAATTGCAATTCGCTGACACTACGCACAAGATATATAAATCAACATTGTTGATGCTAGTTTACGTCACACTCACAGTGGAACGAATCGACAATCTAATTGTAAGTGGAAATAATAATAACTCGAGAACCATTCATTTTAGAGAAAAATGTTATATACAAAGTTTTCATAGTATCGTGGAGAGAATATCGGTACAATATTAATTTTTTATTTGTTATATTTCTCCAATGTAATTTGAAAGTCAACTTCATTTTTATAGGAAGATCTATATCTTTCTTTGCAGATTTTCATTCTATAAAAGAAATAAAGAAACTTTCGTATGTCATTTTCTTGTTGGACCGTCAGATTATGATCGTTGGACCGTGGCGTGCCGTCAGAAGCGTTGTATTGACGAAAACAACTCAAGGAGGTACATATTCCCTTTTCGAACGTTGGAAAAAATCGGATTTTCTTTTTTTGCGTTTTCTTAAAGCAAATGTCTTCGAGAATATCTCTGTCAAAGGATATGCCAGAATCCGTAAAAATAACGAAGATATTGATATTTACTCGAACGAATCTTAATCACTACAATTTAGTATGAAGCTAACAATGCGCGTTATTATAACGGCAACTAAACGAAACCATGTACTGTTATCTATTGGAGCCAAATGCGAAATAATTGAACAGGTCGAAATTAGTGAAGGCGCAACAAACTTAGTGAGAATACATGGTGTCGGAATATCTACAATCACAGCCGTTAAATAACGACATGATATTGAAAATTATATGCAGCACGTAGATTCCTCAGATGCTCGTACCAGTAGAAAAACTTTAATGAATCCAAAAAAAGTTTACACAAGTTGAAACAGAGACCGAAAATAATTATGAGGACTAGCCTTGTCACGCCGAAGCATTCGAGGCATTTGAAGGAGGACTACGGCGATTTGATATACAAACAATGTAACACTACACCGTTACTCATAAAAAACTTGCGTACCTTAGCAGTAAAAAAAAAACATGAGACCCCTAAACATTCAAACAAATTGTCAATTTTATTAATTTCTATTTGAGCAAATGAAGTTTAATACCAAAAACCGTGATTGTCCTATTATCCGAAAATTCTGTTATTCGTCTACTTTTGTCTCCCTGTTATTTCGGATACGAGGTTGGTCCACTGTATTTCCATTTTATTCCAACTTCTTTGCTACTTAGTTTTCCACTATTTTCTTAGGGATGGTGTTTTTCTAAAAAGCTGCCATTGTTTCAAAACGTTGAATTCATCTGACACTAAACTATTACAAGGTCGTAATTCGTAAAGTTAATTATTCCGACTATCACGATTCCTTTGCGTAGTAATTCTCTTTATTGATTAAACTTCATTATTGGCTTTGTTATTAGTTGTCAATAAGGGATTAATATTAATTATCGCAGATAGGTATATTAAACTAAATATATAAAAGAATATTTTTTCATTCTTTTCATGGGACGTTTAACATACGTGGATATGTGTCGGTAATAGTTCGCATGCCTTTATTATTTCTTATCGGGATAGAGTTTTCTATAAAAATTATCAAAACTATACAGTTAGTTCAGCTAATTTTTATATTACCTTGGACGGTATTGGCATAGTGCAAGAATGTTTATCGCTAGTATTATAAAAAATATTCGAATATATAGGTTCTAAGTTGGATTTGAACATAGTGCGAGTTATATCTGTAATATGGCGCTATTTATGATTGCAAATTATCTTAGAAAATAACTTCAGTTCTATTAATTACCTAACAGTGGAAAATCAGCCAATAAAGGTTGGAAGGAAAAGCAAAAATATGATGTTTCATATAATCAAGTTTGTAATTTTTCACCGTGAAAAAGCGGACGTAATTTTACGATATGTATATAAACGTTGCATTTTCTCAGTACTTGCAAAGTATAGCCCAAAGATAAACGTGACTTTTCTTTAAATGTACAATTACAACGAAAGTTTAAAACAATCTCCAAATTAGAGTTGCAAAGTTGACCAACAAATTATTCCAAGGAAAACTACATTCTCGAACTAATCGGGGTTATCAGTTAACGGACAATTGATATAACGAGTACGCAGTTCGAAGAACATGCTTTTTTAAAAAATCCATTAGTTTTCATATACGGCGCACAGTGGTCCATTTGGCCGAAAACCTGGCCAAAAAGCCAAAAAATTTTTTCGCGATTTTCAAAATTTAGCAATTGCGTTTGATTTGTAACATATCAGAGCATCGGCACTTGAATAATGTAACGTATTCACGTCGAAATTCAGAATACGTTTTCAATGTGAAATAATAGTACAATCAACTTTGTAAGTATTTGTAGCTATTCGTCATACTTTTAAATTATAAGTACCTTGGTTTCATTTTTTTATTTAATATTTTACAACTGCGATGGCACAGATTGCAAAACCCATACATTTTTTTCCTTTTGCAGAGGAAATAGTTGTGAAGTACGCAAAAGTACAACGCGACTTTTTTTTTAAATTAAACTTTGAAGCTTCCCGAAGAAGTCCCCGTTGTAAAATTTTGCGACTTTTTGCGATTCTACGAGATATTCTTATTTGTTTGTCGCACGCGCCATGCTCGGGGAAATACGTTTATGACATACGGCCAGGCTATCGTGCCTTGGACAAACGAATAATGCTAAACCTTCACTAAGGTTACCCTTGTAATTAACGAAACGCTATATTTATTTCGTTCGGGTTAAAAATCAAAATAATTTTAAGCAAGCTGGTGGCCTTTTGTTCCAAAGCAACAATAGATAGCCGCGATCACCTCGACCGCTTACCGTCATAAACCGAAAGATGTTTGACGTTTCGGCTGAAAATCTGGCTAGTTGCAGGTATGAGGGCTATATTTGTTTCTCGCAAAGTTTAGTTTTTCTCCTTCCACCGTAATTTTAAATACTGGAATGAAAAATTGGAGCTGGAAGCACCGTAAAGTATTTATACCGTGCTACGTTTTCTGATACGGTAGATATCACTTGTACTTAATACGTAATAATACGTTCGTTATAAGGTAATTGTTATGATTCTCTGTAATATTAAAAGCTTATAAGATGAATATAATTCACTGTGATCAATAAATGTATCATAATATCTAAATAAATTCTTAATTTTTTAATTATGTTTGTTCGCCAATTTGTTTTTGGAAATTCTAAGTTCAGATTCTTAATTAGCGACCGGAGAAACATAAGAATACTAATTTTCGTGCCGATCCGACAATTTTTCAATACTCCCATCCGCCATATTGAAGCCGCCATTTTGTTTTTGGAAATTCTGAGTTCAGATTCTTAATCAGCGACTCAAATAATACTAATACACCAATTTTCAGCTAAATTGAAAAACTCCTTGGGGTTTTGGCCATGTTTTCGGCCAAATGGACCACTGTGCGGCGGTAGGGCATGCTCAAAATGATAGGAAACATTTCCATCTGTAAAAACATGTTATTTTGAGTAAGGTAAAATTTGAAGTATTATAGTTACTAAGCTCCCAACTATATAATTTTGCGTTTAGACCTCCGCGCAATAAGTGCATTTTTACTGCAGATACTTCAATAAATGTGTGATATAAAAAAAAATTTATAATTTATACATTTTATTGAAAATGTATCGAACACAGATTTATTGCAAGTATTCGAAAAATAGTCCAAACTTAACTGCTTAATGACCGAATTTATATTCAAAATTAGGTCGAAAATGCCTGATTTTTGTTATACCATTTTTGTCACCTACAGATATAGCTCACTAGACGTAGCTTTGAAAGTCACAAAATACAGCAATTTTTTCGGGAAAAAACAAGATGTTTATTATGCTTCATGACACAATCCGAGTTAACTCAGGCTTCAATGAAAAAGCCAAAAAAACACAATCTAACCAAAAGTAATACAACACTGTCGTCTAAGTAATAATAGGTAATAAGAGCTAAAGTAAAAATCAAGTAAATATATTTTACGGTCTATAAATATCATTGACAGTATGGTACCATCTGAAACATGGTGTAACACACAAAGGCACATCACAGTCTGGACAATAATACCTGGTTTCTCTACGAATTGTCTTGCCCTGAACATCACGTTGTTTACCACATACTCCACATTGACGAGTTGGGTTTTGTTTTTTCTCAGTAGCAATATTTCGAGCGATGGCATTAAATATGTATCCCTAAAATCTTCAGCGCCCGAGTTAACTCGTTTACAGGAAAATCGAAACAGCATCTATGCCCGACATATCTCGGGCATGGTTGTTAAGCGGTTAAAGAATTAAGTTGCGATGGAAGATCAAAACGAGTCATTCTAGATATTTAAGTTCTTCAAAATCGAGTGCGTTTACAGGACTAATGCTCGCAGTTGTACATTTACATAATTTTATTAAATGTAAGTAGAGTGTGATCGTGCTAGTAGCAGTAAATATTACACGGTTTCTATACATTATTATCAGTAACACATGTCTCAAATGATTCCAGATACTAACTGGATTTCAAAATGGAGTTAAAAGTATAGCTCCTACTTATCGAAAAAATCTCTTATATCTCCCTTAAATCCATAATCGAAAAAAACTCCTACTTATCGAAAGAAACTTATATTTACCTTACTAATGTCTTTTATCCATAACAAAAACAATTGTATGATTGCTCAAGACATTAACGCCCATAAAGATGCGCAATAGCGTTTTGTGGGTATTTCATTGCCAGTTGACATTCGTAAGTCAAGAAATACCATAAGCTTCCAGGAATTACAGGGCTGGTAGCAGTGACAGAGCGGTAGTTCTGGTTTTGGCCAAGTCGGCGGCAAAGTATGTCCAAAAGCGACTCGAAGCAGCCCAATCGAGAAACTGAAATATCTGATCTCGATGATCTCCTGCAGGCTTCTTCTCTTTCTCTCGATGCCCTCACCACGTATTTGCTGGCACGTACTCGCAGCTGTGCACCATTTACGGTTCTACGGTGCACCGCTTGATGCTTTTTTCAGTCTGAACCCCGTTTCCACTTTTGACAAACAACACTCGTGATGTTTCGATGCTTACTTGACTTGCTTTACTAACACATCGATCGATTAAGGAACATTTTACGTTATTTTACTGTTAGCACTGAACATACGCGTCTCGGCCAACACGGCTCAGGAATTATAGTCTTCTTTTCATCAATCGTTCATAATCAGATCTGAAAAATATGAAGTTGAAATAATATGCGAAGGAGAAAAGTTTTGACTGATTCTGTTTACGCTTTTTCGGTTTAAATGAGATAGTAAATTTGAATACAAAATTTTGTGAAATAAGTTCAAAGCATTGTTATGAAATAATTTGTTTTTTTAATAAATGAAACGTTTCGTTTCTCTGAAACAGCACGAGTATTCAACAGTACGTATCTAAAAAGGAATTGATAGTCGTTACGTTCAAATATATAAAACATTATTAGTTCATTGCGGTAATTACACATTAGATGTAAAACTTTGCTTATCCAATGGTAATATTAAATACCATTAATGAAAGCAGTAAGAAAACTTATGTGTTCCTAGGAAGATATGTTTAAACAGTTTAACGAAACAATATTGCTGTTCCCTAACTATTATTATAACTTCTGTATCTTTTATAAATTATAACTTTTTGCGGCGTTTTAATGAGGAGTGATTGTAAATAACTGATTCAAAGTCTCATTGCAATAATAAATACTGGTTCATCCTTCATTATATGTAGTTATTAACCTGGTTAGGTATCAAAGCAGCATAGCTGGTACATATATCTCGAAAGTAGAAAACATTTGCTGACGATTCAATGATGTTATGGTGTATTGACAAAAAGAAAACCAGTTGCTAACCAGTTAATTAAAATATCCTTAGAGTTTGACGGAACTATTTTACAACAAGGCTGTAACATACGATATCCATGCCAGGATGTAAAAAAACTCAAAACGAAATAAGTTAAATAAATATTAAATAATCAATAAAAACGTGGATCTAATCAGATAAAAAGTTTAATCATCATTAGGGATGGTTACTACGAAAACAGTTGCGAATAAGAATTTTTAAATGTAGGTGTTACAATTAGACCCATTTAGTTATGGTAAAAAGATTGAACCCACTAGAAACCGGATTAAAATTCTAAAGTAGCTAAAAGGATTTTCCAAGAATGAAAAGAATGTGAGATTTCTTACTGAAATTTCAAATAGTAGTCTATTACATAATTTTAATCAAGTGACCATAAATACGTGCTCCAAATTTTTTGTGGCTTACAATTGTATAGATGCCGATGCGAGATTAAACTTTTATGAAAAAAAAGGTTGCCCAATATGTCAATACACTTATCCCCCGATTTACACGGAAGGTGGGTTCCTTAGAAAACCGTGTAAATCAAAATCGCGAATTTTGATACGTCAAACTGCGTAAATCGAAAACAAATTAAAACGTGTATAATTCAGTCACCTATTTCAACTTTAACCCTTTGAGGACCGCGACATTTTTGAATATTGAGAGATAACCATTTCTTTTGCGGTCCAAAGCCACCTTTTTATCAGCAAGTTAGGCTGTTAATGCATGTACATTATAAATTACTATTTGTTTAATCATATTTCAACGGTTGTATCTCAATTTTTCAACTCTAACTGTGTATACAAACAGCGATAAATTTTTTCTCAGACCACATATATGCGTCGCTAGTCCTCAGATGGGTTAAATAGAAATAACTAAACGCACATTTTTTTAGAAATCCCTTATTTTCGAAACCGCTTAAAAGCAAAATCATGTAAATAAAATAGTGCCGTGTAAATCGGAGGATAGGTGCATTCCGGAAACGCAGATTAAAACTTATTTGTACAATGATAGGTACACATAGTATGTCTTTTATTTGTTACATTAATAAAATAAATGGATCACAGGATTATTCAAGTAAAATGAACACTTTTAAATGGCAAAGGCCTTAGTAAAGTTGATCTTGCGGTCAAATGAAATGTTATAAATATTATATAATATAACTGCGCTTTTAATTGATTATATTGAATTTAGTGCAAAAGAGTGTTATACGGAAGCAATTTCATACGAATTCCTCTGAATTCTTTTACAACATTGTTACTAAATTTTTCGAGCTCTGAAATCTTGATCCTTATAAGTCGGATGGACCGTTCCTTCCCATGGCTCGGTGTTCAGTTTTTTATCGTGTCATGTAAGATTTATCCCCTTTCGGAATGCCAATTAGAGAAAAAAGACAAGAAAGTGATTATAATTAGTTTTTAAGAGCATAATACAGTATACAGGGTGTCCCGTAACTGGTGGTACAAACGATCAGGGGGTAACTATAAGCGAAAAACTAAATCGGAAATGTAGAATAAAATTTTTACATATGAAACTTTATTTTCGAAAAAATCAGGTGGAGAATTTGTTGAGTATGCGTACACTTTATCCAACTTCAGTTCGACGGACTTCAAGATATTACTCTTATAAGTTGGAGAGTACTTCTGTACTTGTTGCAATGTTTACAAACATTGTTAACATGCAGGTAACTATCCATATGCTTATCGAACATAGCTTTTAGTTTCCGAAATACTTGGTGTATGGCAATTTATAGCAATCGGGAATGTACTGATATAATTCTCGCTGTGGTGGCAATACTTCGGCGGTGTCTAGGTATTACAAAGATCGGTACCCTAATCATCGTCGTCCCGACCGAAGGGTCATTCAAAGAACAGAACAAACTCTCGCACTATGTGGTTTTTCTGAACGACTTTGACTTCTTTCAAAAATAAAGCTGCACCTGAAAAAAATTTATTCTACAATTTCGATTCAGTTTTTTATTTATTGTTAGAATTACCCCCTGCTTGTTTGTACCACTAGTTACTGTACACCCTGTATAATATAATTTGCAGTATGTATTCAAGGTGATTAAACAAAACGACTCATTCTTTCCAGAGTAGATAGGACTTTGCGGATCATGAAAGAAAGTCCTAATAAACACTGGTTGAAGAACCAGTATTTTCAAAGTTGTAAATATTGATTAATAATTTTTTGTTTCGTTGTGAGAATAGTGCATTATCTGTTTTTCTGCTCTCTACATGTATATGTATTATTACACCATGATTCCTCAGAGAACTCTCGGACCTTGGCTTAACTTGATAAATCTTCATCTGCTCCTTAAGCTATTTTCTATTAAAAAAACAATATTTTCTTTATTTCTTCTTTATAATAACTTTACTGAAAGTAATTTGTGTTACTTTGTATAAATTGACTCGACTTGAGTCAAATTAAATCACAGTTTGCGTAAAAAAAAAAACGGAACGAATTAAGGTTAAACCAGGTTTACTATAATCTTGTAGTAGAAGGGAAGATATTTTGATGTTGCTTTGCATATGACTGCTCTGTATATTTGAATGTATGTATGTGTTGTGAGTCGCTTACGTTTTGGACAATTTTTATCATGGTTACTTTTATGAATATAATAAATAGTGTCAGTATTCCATTTGGTTATTTTTGGAGATTCTTTATTTCTATTACAAGAGGTGTATCGTTGTTTATTTTTCCCTGTTTTCTGAAGGTAATGTTTGTGTCATTTGGAAATGCGATGTCAATTAAATATATTGGTTTGCACTTTTTGTCTGTCATGCTTACGTGTGATACATTGTATGATACTATTTTATTTATGTATATCGTTCCGTTTTAGTATAGTTTTTATTGTTTATTCGATTTTATATTTTCCGAAGTATATTTACAATAGGAGTGTTTGTTTGTATTTTACTGCTATTCCTTGGTGGACTATTTCTGTTAGTGTATTATACCTATCTGTGTTACCACCTTGCATTCTACTCTTGCATGCCCTTTTGTTTCTTTGATTTAATAACATTTTCGGGATATGTTTAATTATGTATTTTCTTTAATTTTTCGTCGTCTGGCACTTATAAGAAAGTTTTTTCTCTACTAGTGGTAGGCTGATGTATTGTCTGTCGTTTAATGTCATTTTCAGCCAAATTTCTTTCTTCTGTATTGTTGCGATGCGATGTATGCTAACATATTTTTTTGAATGTTATCTTCTTGTCGGTTAAACTACTAGTCTACAAAACTGAACTTTTTATTTGCCCAAAGAATAATTATGCTGATTCCTATAGGTTTTGCGGCACTGGCCACGAATCTGAAGCCGGTTTGCCTCTGTTAGACTGTATTTTGGGAAAAGCGGTTTTGAAAAAAGATTCAACTTTTCAAACAGAATTTTTTATATTTTAACCATAAGAGTTATTAAATTTTGTTTGGTATAGAATGATTTTCTAGACCCTCCCGAATATAACGATGCGCATTACCCTAAAGTTATAAATATTTAAACATGTTTAAACAATAGTCAAAGCGAAAACGGTGCTCAAACTGCCCCAATTTTTGTGGTTATTTCCCTATTTATTTTAAAAGCTAGACGTCCAGGAGAAATTCTAATAGCATGAGGCGTTAGAGTAAACATTTTTCTTGAGAAAACCATAATTGAATGTTGGAACATAAGTTTTGTGTTCGGCTAAGAAATTGAAATAGCTGCGCGAGACAGAAGGTACTGCCAGTGATTGTCAGCGTAACCGTTTCAACCGCGCTAGTATTACATGTAACTTGCAGTACTTAGAAATACATTTATTGTTTATGAGTTACTTTCTGGCAATAACGCTAGATTAAACAAAGTATTATATTTTTAACATTTGGCTATATAAATAAGCAATATTGTTCAATTGCATTTACAATATCAATATTAACAATACGAAAAGCGGGAGCCATTATTTTCAGTTCACTGACCGACGAGTACGACGACTGCTGCGTATTATAATATCAAAATATACTTGGTAGGTTTCGGCGACCGTAACTTACAGGTGTTCGTCTCGTTGGTCCACTAGCAATAACAAGTCGTTTCGATGTTCGCCTCGCTATCAGTTTGCCTTCGACCACTGACGAGTAATTGTCAAAGCGTGCCATTCGTGTTGTATGCCTATGGGCAACTGTATGCCCAATGCCCCTAGTAGAGGCCCAGTAAGTTAGTCAGTTAAGAAGTATCGTCAAGTGTAAGCGTCACAAGACCACGTGCTAAATATATAAAATCTTAGTTTATTTCTCAATTAATGTTTCCCCGGTGGGCCTGTCCTACATTATACAATCCTCAATTAATTGCAAATAAGGTTACATATAGGTGTCGTCACCCGGGTAGCTTCCCAGGGTGACCGCAGATTCAGATCATCTGTTAAGATATATTAGGGTGTCCCATAAGTTTCTTTCACATCACACTAGGAATGATTTTAACTGGCTATTTTATATAAACATGCAGGCTTGTCTATTAGCCGTCTATGGCATCAGTTTCAATCGACCCAGAGCTCTTCTAAAGTATGTTTCGTTGGTGACACAGTCTCTTTTAAGACTCTTTTCTACACCGTTCACTATGGATAGTCGAAGGAAGCATTTGCGGCATGTTATGCTTCATTGCTTTAAAAAAGGTAAAAGTGCAAAGAATACTACAGACGAGATATATACCGGTTACGGGAGTGGTGCTGCGACTATTACGACAGTTCGCAATTGGTTTAAGAGATTTAGAGCTGGCAATTTTGACTTAAAAGATGAAGACCGCAGCGGCTGACCAGTGACGACGGATACGGACCTTATCAAGGCCATGCTCGCTGAAAATCCGCGATATAGTGTGTGCGAGATAGTGGATGCCATTAACATTCCCAGAACAGCGGTACATAATCACCTGGATAGGATGGGATATGTCAATCGATGTGAAGTTTGGGTTCCACACGTAAGGACGGGGACCGGCCTTATGAACCGCGTCTCTACGTACGATTTCCTTCTCCAGCGTTATGAAAGAGATCCTTTCTTAAAGAGGCTTGTCACTGGAAACGAGACTTGGATTTTGTATTAAAATGTGTATCGAAAACGCACTTGGTCTAAGGACAAAAGAGCTTTAACTGTCGCGAAGCCTGGACTTCACCCGAAAAAAGGTTGTGGCGACCGTGTCATGAAGTACAGGAGATCGTAATAATTCTGAAATCATAACTATCTTGATAATGACTAACCAATGTATTTAGTAAAGTAAAATCACTAGCCGCGGACAATATGCAAATGAGGAACTTGATGACACGGGGGTCCTAATATAGATATAACTGCCTAGGGCCTTACCCCCGCATTACCTCCTCGACCAATTACAAGCGCCGAAGGGACACGTCTAGCGAGACATAGGTAGACGCCCCCCACTCCGACGCGCACATTACAGAAAACATATAAATTAAGCCGAAAATTGTATGAGACCAGTGTAACCAGAATACGTAGAGGAACAACTCTCTCAACACAATAAACTCTCGGTTCTGGGAATCACGCTCGCCGGTATCTTACCTTCAAGTTCTTTTGTCCATTTGGTGGGACTGGAAAGGTGTAGTCTACTACGAGCTCCTTTCTCAAGGTGAAATCATCAATTCTGCCAAATACTGCAACCAGCTTGATAAATTGAAAGCCGTCAAGCAGAAAAATGGCTAGATTTGATGAACCGGCGTGGCATCGCCCTTCATTACGACAATGCAAAACCGCATGTTGCATTGGATGCAAGAGAAAAGCTGTTACAGTTTGATTGGGCCGGTCTACCGCGTCCTCTGTACTCCCCAGATCTTGCTCCCTCTGACTATTACTTATTCCTATCAGTAAAAAATTCTTTACGTGCCAAACAGTTTCAATCCGTAAGCGAAATAAAAACGTACCTCGAGGAATATTTTGCAAGTAAGCCCCAACAATTTTGGAAAGAGGGAATAATGAGGCTTCCTGTGAGATGGAATAAGGTGATAAAGCAGAACAGTTCATATATAACGCAATAAATCAACCTTAAACAACAAATATCGTGTATTCATTTCGTATGAAAAAAGGAAAGAAACTTATGGGACACCCTAATAATTTTAAAATCAGCTTGTGCGGCGTTGCCGCTGATGCTTGGTACAGTGGCGAGTTGAGGCGCGGAAACATTACGTTATAAATGTATTAACTTTGAGATCGTATATCTCTAAAAGTACTGTACAAAAAGAATATTATTAGTGAAAAACTATGATCTGACATGTCATAAATCAATTGTCATAAATAATTGTAAGCATGCCATAAATGCGATTATTAGATTTCAATTTTCAAGGAAAAAGTTTTTGATATTTGGTCAAGATTTCTGCGAACATTATCTGATTTGAAAGTTTTTCTCGGACGTCTCCGATATTTCTTATTCCATTGTTTTAAGTTTTCTTCAAAGTCATACATTTTAATTAATTTAATGTGATTCTCATCGTATATTGCATTTCACGTTTTTTAAAATTTGCATACATACCCTAACTTTTATTTTTTTTCACTTTTCATTTGCATAATTGCAAATAATGTTTCTCTTATCCTTTAGTTAAAGTGCAGGAACCGTTAAGGATTAATTTCTAGAAGTAGAAGAACTTGGTGTTTCAAGACCGTTTCCACCAGAATGACGTGAAATGAGGTTGCTTTGTTACGCCCCGAGGGAAAAATTTTTGATTTCCTTTATCGGATTTGCTAACACCAATGGTATTGTGGGATTTTCCCTGATTGAATACGATAGGGGAAACAGCATTCCAATTTGAAGGTTGAAGTAATGCTTATGCGTTGTAATTTCACGGAATTGTTTGAAGTATTTCTTTCGCGCAAAATCGAAATCATCCGGCTGGAAGTCTCGTGGCAGAGGAGAGCTGAGGATCTATAGGTTATTTAACAGAATATCAGCGCGAGAAGCGAATTCCGACACGTACTTGTCAAATCAGTAAGAACCGAGGCGTAGGGAACTGGACGGAAGGGAGGGTGGAGAATTGCACTCTAAAAAGCAAAACTTTGCAAATCGTGATCACGGAACGTGGCTACCACCTCCACCTTGGGCCCACCCTTGTGAGGCTAAAAAATTTGTCACGCCTAGCCTGTAATCCGCTATTTACTTATTTTTATGTTTCAATTTCGACCTTGTTTCTTTGCAAACCATAATTAGAAATCAATCAGAATGCAACTTCATTTTACCTGTCATAATTTTCTGATTGCCGATTATTATTATTACTCAGTACCCTTTTTTTTATATTTCGGTTCCGACAGACCAGAACAGATTTTAACAGATCGGCCTATCTATCCTAGCCACTGCTTGTCTTACGATAGGGAGAGAAAAAAAATTTTCCTAACAGAGTCGAGCGTAGAAACACACATAAGACTCATTCGTGTTACACTGTTATGCATATGATTCGGTCCGAGAACTGAAAGGTGGCCAGGGAGCGACGGAGCCTTTAGTTTTCAACCGCCTATTTCCGCTATTTCGTTTTTGGAATCCCCAAACCTCGCTTCCTAAAATAGACGACTATGCGAAGAGTTTACTTTAGGAGACGGGGTTTGGGAATTTCAAAAACGAAATGGCGGGAATAGGCGCTTGAAAACGAGAGGTTCCCCCGTTCCTTAGCCATCTTTCAGTTGTCGGACTTTACCATCGACCATCGGCACCCGCTCCACGTCGGACGGCTCGAAACGCCGCACGTAACAACTTAAACAGTTTCATAATACCATTTGTATAAATTACGAGGAAGACTTTCTGGCGAAGTAATTGATGTACAAAGTATCGGCCGTTTAAAGTCACGCTCCACTGTCGAAATACAGTCGAGAAAACTTCCTCCTGTGGCAGAATATCGATATCTGGTAACGGAAGATCGGGTGGCACAGATAGCATTCCCTTGCTAAAAAATGATTGCAATTTGATGAAAGTATAAATTGTTATAAAATATTGTAATTTATCATTATTTATGGTTTCAAGTTCCTCGGTAAATTCAGGTACCGGCCGCAAAAGATCTGATGGCGCACGGTAAATCATTGCGGCAAGAGGGTCCGCCGCTCGCACCTAATATTAGATATTTCCATTATATTGTTCCTGGAAACCTGAAGCTCGGCCAATAACAACAAAAAATAAAACATTCTTTCGTCATTCACATAATGATAGGACGGTTTTTTCGGCCAGTAGCTCATTAGAATCGAAAATACGTGCGAACGATGGATGTCTCTATCCGTCTGGCGAATCAGACCCAAACACTTGCCACGCGCCATCAGATATTTTGCTGCCGCTAGGCATCTAGTATAAAAATTCTTGCATCATGATAAAATTTAAAAGCCGTTTTCTATTGAGATTTTAGATTGATAATGGAACAGTCGTTTAACTATTTGTTTTATTTAACTAGAATATTTTACTTAACAACATAACGAATTAAAGAACAAATAAATTTACATAAAGAGGAGTGTTTCTAATTTTAAAAAGAAAACTTCAAACGAATTTACGTTACTGGTAAGAAGACAAAGTTATTTAAATAATTATTACGTTTCTTGCCAATATCGCTTATCAAGAGAATCACCACGAGAAACGTAAGCTGGACTTTTTTTTAAATGTAAATTAATTGCAATGGCATTATAACGTTCACGACGAGGTTACTGTTAAATTACAGCCCCTTCTTCGTTGTCGTTTATACGCAATTTTCAGATGCGAGAAGTTCCTTTCGAACAGCTGCACGTGCCGTTTTGTGAAAGTGTCGGTGTTTTTCACGACACCACGAAGAGAAATCGTAATCGCTACCAGCTAATCTTTTCAATATTTTACAGTTATATAAACCAATGTGAATACGCTAAATTTTAGAACAAAAATAGTAATCGGATTACTTCATTTTTTCTAACCAATACAAATTTTTGTTTATGTATCATGAGAACAAAGAATGGGAAGTGTCAATATCGAAAATTTATTATTGGAGCGAGTAGAAATAGAAAATTAATAATTGCATAATTATTGATCCCAACATCCTAGGAAAATTTCTCAAGAGTGAAGCTACATAAAGACAATGATAATATAGTCAATAGATGTCGTTCAAACCTACGATTAACACGTTGAACGCCAAACGTATTTCGCTACTTTCATTATTTTTGCTGAAGTGAAACTTTTTCTTTCAAAATCGCATCATTACATAACAGAAACCTTAAAGGCACAAATAGATGTATAGTCAGCAGGACTTTACCTTTTTAATGCCAATATTTAAATATTGAATGTATTAGAAATTTCGTCATACAAAATTTCATTGAATTCGATAGCGCCGGTCACCGGTGACCCCTATGACATTTAACGTTTTAATTGATTGATAAAAAAGAGGTAAACCTTGTAACACCCATACAAGATAACGTGTTGTTCAATTGTGTAGATAAACTACTAATTCAGTATACAAAAGAGGGGTGGTACATGAATAATGATTTGTATACGATGAAGAGAATGAAAAAAGAATTATTTATTATACTATTCTCGAAATTGGTATTATCTAGGTAATTCGAATTTTTGTTGTCATAAAAAAGAGTTTTTTTAAAATATTCTATCTATTATAATACGTGTTGTCGGTTTTAGGGAACACACTGCAGCGCATTAAGGATGTTACGCGGACGGTGCTCTTTGTATACTTGGCCATTTTTTTATTAGCGTTGTTTACCCGTCAATCAAGACATATGGCCAAGTCCGTTCGCTCACCATAAATAAATGAAAAATTTTATTGCAGTTGCGATACGCGGTTCGATTTCACGAGGATATTTAACGGTACGACACTTCAGTAAGCGCCACGTTAAATGCGTCCAGTTCGTTAACTTAATTATCAGGCAATCTCTTGTGGCTCTCCATGAAAAAACACTTTCTCGCTCGTTCTTTTTACGACTCTTTTTTTTCTTATTTAGCCATCGATAAGTACACCGTATTCGACAAACGTACAGATTCACGTAAGATGTGTGCACTTGCGTCCTGCTGAGATTTTACTGTCTTTAGAATCACTTACGACACTCATTACCGATGGTCAACGTTTATCTTGTTCGAGGGTTTTATTTATCCCTTCTATTTTAACAGAATTAATATTTCCATTACTCTTTCGCCTCTTCTATTTCAATGAACGTGTACTAGATTGATACCTATGTTGCTTTTCTCAGAATATATCACAAAGTGTAACTGGCTGCACAGTTTTATTCCAATGATAAATGCGATAAGTATTTCGAGGTAATAAAGATGAGTGTTTGTGAATTTTAAAATGATATCAACAATAGCATGATGTTTGAAACGTGTGATAGGTCATTTCCTCGAAGTCGATATACAATATCCTCGTCATTTGTTCCACTTTTATTGAAAGATAAGGTATTATTGGAGGTGTCTGGCGGTAACTGTACTTGATTGCTACGGCCCCTAAAATCTCAAGAATCATTCCTTTATCATCTTTGAAGTCCCGCCAAATTATCTACCTCATGCGCGAATGGCAATCACCGATCGGTAATCAATATTGTGGGCGGTTATTTTCGTGGTCGAAATCTCAATTGGAACGTGATTCGGTGTGCACTGTACATACAAATATGTGACCCACCCAAGTTGCGAGTTCTCTCAATTAGCGATGGCTGTTGCATACGCTTATTTCATAAATCGAGTAAAAAACTTAACTTCTTGACTATCCGTGCAATAACTTGCGATTTCGACATGTCTAAAAACATCTTTTGAAGAATTAGATAATGTTTGCTAGACGGTATTTAAAAGTATTTATTCAGTAATTCAGTACCAAGTCAGTATTACCGGAGAATGTTTAACACTAGAACTACCGGCGGTAAATCTGTTATATTTAAATATATTAAATAAGTACTTTGAAAAAAGGGGAATTCAGAGGTGGAAAAGATGATCGATTCGGTAATTTATGTTTTATGAGATGGACGTAGAATATCTATTCTATGGCTCTCCTATAATCTTGGAGAATTTTTGGAAAAAATTGTGCACCAGTCATTTTGACTGGTTTGGTAGTTCTAGTGTTAAATGTTGTAAAGAATTGTGCAGATCTAAAAGTGTTCAAAATATTCTGGTACGAAATATTTACAAGAATAATACATTTCAGGGATTTCAGTGCTCTTCAAACATGTTACAGTCAACGATTCTTTGATTAACTTTCTTCGATATATGTATCCACAATTCGGCTTTAGTATTCGATGTAACTGTAAACATATTTTTCATATGACTTACTTTGGCTTGTATTAGGTTTCAATCACGTTTATATATGGATTTAACTATTGCAGTAATATTTAGTTAGGCACTTTACAATAGTACTATATTTAACTCGCCCCGATTCTTAACTTTTAATAACAGACATACAGAACAATGTAAATTATATCGCTGCGATTATACATTTGTTTGCAGAATAATACTAAATGTCCCGAAAAACTATAACTTTTTCATATTCCGAAAAACTTCTCGATTTTGAAGCCTGAGTTAGACGGTTCTTTCTCAATTCGTTTGCGCGTTGCATTCATGCACTTCTTTGGAAACTGTGGGATAAGTTCCAACGGATTCGAATTTTCTCGGTGCTATCGCTACTGGAAGTTCTCCGAAAGCGGATGCCCCGAAGATGTGGGTCAGTTCTGGCTTGATAATGGAGAGAATTAACCGGTAATCACCGTCTTGGACTCCTCTCCACCCACGGTCACCATTTGCCGCCGCTGCCGGCTGATTTTCACTCTCTATCGAATTTTTGAAGCCCTCAATTGCCGGCTTGAAATCGTAACTAACGGAGCTGCATTGCGTGTCGTGCATGCGGACGTTCTTCAGAATCGCTTCAATTATGTCGACGGAAAGGTTTCTTTGGAAATACTGTTGCTTTTGACAAACGAATTTCTTTTATTTCTTATTTTCGACGTTACGTCTCAATAGAATTTAATTAATTAGTTAAATCATTCGACGAATTTATGATTTCTGTGAAGCATATTTTAATAGGTATTATAACATTTAGTTTTTAACAACTTTTAACATTTTAAAGCTGTTTTATAAGATTAATATAATATAATATTTTAAATATTTAAAATGATTTTTAAATGTTGTTAACTAAATAATATCTCTAGAAATCCGCAAAGGATATTCCGATCTAATTGTAAGTATGTGATTTGACCTGACCCCACAAATAAAAATCTAACGGTGAAATCAATTGTGTATCGTGATGACATAACGCGCATCGAACAATTACAACACAAGATTGTGATAGCGTTTGAACACTTTAAGCAACATAATAATTGTACATTACAAGAGGTTCGAAGGAATTTAATACGAAGAGCACAATTATGTCTACAACAACGTGAACGGCACTACCAGCAATTTATGAATTAAACGAATTCTTCAAAGGTAATTCTAACATTGTAACCTCGACCTTCGACTTATTCGATGTATACAAATTTCGAAAGCCTTTGCGAACAAAGGTTGAGGTAACTCAGAATAAAGTCCGTTGAGCCGCAAGTAAGCCGAGTGCACGCACACTACACAAATTTTCAAAGTCATGTTTCTCGAAAACAAAGCCTTGTATCAAAAAATTTTATTCTATATTTTCGATTCAGTTTTTCACGTAGAATCATCCCCTGCTCGGTTGTACCACCAGTTACGGGACACCCTGTATATTAAATGAGTTCAAAAACGACTCTACGTTCTAGGAATTCATAAACAGTTTATATTACTAAGTGGGCCCGAGCTCGTCTTTTGGGCATCCACTGTTAGTTCGTTCTAAACTCTAACAGTATAAAGACGTTTCTTTCAAAGCCTTATAATAAAAAGTAATATTAATATAAAGTATATTGATTTATGTAAACACCCATTTCCAATAAGGTGTTTATGGAATGTTTGTGTGTGGTGCTGATAAAGAAATGGCTAAGGCGTTGCTGACTTCTTGCGCGTTGAAGAGTTGTGCATTCGACAACCTTCTTTCTCACCCGGATTCATACATCATATTTTGCTTAGAATTATCGGCGGCAAACAATATGGAGAAATTGGACAATTTAGTTTCTAAATTTTTTAGTCTGACAGCAACCGTTGGAAAATCGAACTTTATTACAGCCCGAATATCCAAGAGAAGTCCTCTGGCCTCTGGTTTCTTCTGATTCTCCTGACGGATAGAGACATCCCTTGTTCTGACGTCATTTTCGATTTTAACGTGTGACTGGCCGATAAAGCCGCACGTTCGCTGCGTCGTCATAGGAACGACGAGAGAAGTGTTTTGTTTTCGGTTGTCATTAGTCGATCACAGATTTCCAGGACCGACATGACGGGGATCGGCTGTGCGAGCGACACTCTCCCCTTACTCTGTGCCTAATACAGCGCCATCATTCCCATAGCCAAACGGTATTTCAATCTCTTTCACTTTCATTCATAATGATTATAAATGTTAAAATTTTAAATGTGTAAGTATACAAGGTTACACCTTGGTATTTAATGTTGAATTCTTTAATCTCTAATAATGACGAAATATTTGGTGTCATATTTTTTCTTATCTTGAGGAGCACTCTACGTATTTAATAATTAGAGCGTTTTAATTTGGGGGGAATTTGTACATATATTTTATAATGCTACCCTATACATACAGGGTGTGGCTGAATAACGTGTACAAGTGGGCACGAGGTGATTCCTTATGAAAAAGTAAGAACAAAATATAGAATAAATTTTTGTCATTTAATATTTAGTGTTTGAGAAAATCGAGTTTGATAATCCGATGCGTACACATGCTGGTACCGCTAAAACGGCAACATATCGCACCCATACGCGCCAATTTTGTTGAAACTTACGTTAATACGCCATTATCCATATTGAGGGGGTAAAAATACCCCTCAAAGTTAAGGGTTGAAGGTGCATTTCTTAGTGTAGCTCGGTAACTAGAGGGCATAAAAAAATATATATATATTTTTAAAATTGCGTGGCCTTTAATAGAGAATTTAGCTGCAGAATAAGCTCTATTCAAAATTTAAATTTTCAAACTCGATTTTCTCGAAAAGTAGCAATAAGTCTTAAATGAAAAAACTTTATTCCGTATTTTTTTCTTATTTTTTCAAGAGGAATCACCTCGTTTCTGTTTGTATATACAAAGGATGGAAGTTTATATATGCAAGGATAACTCGAGTGTTTCTTTCCGAAGGGTGGGATACTTACAAGCCTGACTTACTAAGCTAAAATTCAATCCCAGAGACACAATTAAACATTAATTTGCGAGATAACGGTTCGTTTTTTACTTATGGCCCCTCTCAGACATTTTACCTGCGTAACGAGATGAATGCGACGAGCCAACAAAAAAATTTCCTACACTTTCGCGAATTTTTCGGCATTTTTTCAGATATCTCCGTCGATCCAAGGGTGTAGAACAACCCCTGAAAACCATGACAACTACGTTTGAAACACCCTGTACATGTTATTCCGCCGCACCTTGTATGTATAAATGCTAAAACAGCTTTTCGGGAACTAACATTGCATACATAAATTCGTTCGGTTGCCGTAAGAATCATGTTTCTCGTCTAAGAATCGAAGATAAGGAAAGAAAACCCTCGATTATCAACACGGAAGTTAGCTAACAAAGTACAGACTTCACATATGACTGTCTACAGGCATTTGAAAACAATGGGAATAGTTAGCAAATTAGAAGCACACAAAGCACAACGCTTAGCCATAGCATCAAATCTCCTCACTCGTCATTGGCAGGAATCGTTCTTGAAAAATATTGTTACAGGAGATGACAAATTGATCGAATATGCTAATTTTAACCGTAAACAGATCTCAAACGAAATCTTCACGACAGAAAGATAATCTTGTCTGTGTGGTAGAATTATGAAGTCATAATACACTATGAGCTTTTAAAACGTAACGAAACAGTTAATGCAGAACGGTATTGTGAACAGCTTCAAAGATTATAGTTGAAACCTGAAGAGTGTCGACCTAGTCTTGTCAATCGAAAAATAGGGACGTTGCTGCACGATAATGCGAAATCGCATACCCCAAAAAATCACGCAGGAAAAAATTTTACAGCGCAAATGGTCAGTTTTGCCGCGTCCACTATATTCCCGGATTTAGCACTGTTGGATTATTATTTATTTTGTTCACTGCGAAATATTATACATTACACGGAAAAAATGTAGTAATGATGAAGAAGTCAAAAGTTTTATACAAAACTTTTTTAAATCAAAGGATGAGAACCTCTATTCAAATGATATTAACCAATTACCTTTGAAATGACAAAATGTCATTAATAATGGTGGTGATTACATAATTGACTGAATGTAATTCGAACCAAAGTAATAAAAAGAAATACATATGTATTAACAGTTTAATCGAACGAATTTATGTTACAACCCAATATATGAAAGATATTACATAATATCAAGTATACACGTAATACTTTTAACCCTTTGCGGACGGCTGTCTGCGGACCGCAGCCCAAGCACTTTTACCGTTCTGGACGCGTGTCTGCGGACAGCAGCCCAAGCAAATAGCAAATTTGTAACGATGATAATGAAAACTGCAGGGACTGCATTGTGTGCTCAAATATGAAAATAAAAGGAGGAAGGGAACAAACACGTTTCTACTGTGACACATGTCCAAAAAAAACATTTATGTGCATAGGCAACTGTTTTCAGCAATATCACACTCTAGAAAATTTTAAAATATAAAATTTAAATTATCAATAAAAAGTCTATTAGACTTTGTGACACATGTCTGAAAAGAACATTTATGTGCATAGGCAACTGTTTTCAGAAATATCACACTCTAGAAAATTTTAAAATATAAAACTGAAATTATCAATAAAAAGTCTATTAGGCCTGTTACTGATAATTTCAATTTCATATTTTAAAATTTGACATGTTGTAAATCATTTAGCAAGCATTTGTTTATATAGTACGAAATGTATAATTGTTGCAAACGAATCTTCATGCGTATACTACTTTCCCACGAAATGCTCCCAAGCCTCCCCGTCCAGGCGGACACACGCGCGTCAGAGTGTCCCGTCCGCAAAGGGTTAATACTTCCGAAAACTATTTACAAATATTATTGCACATAGTAAATATGTGAATTGACTCACTTAATTGTGACATATTTTTAAGTTAAAATCTGAAAAATCATTATTTCATGTTTCCCAGTTTTTAAAGATTACCTTTCACAAAGCTTCCACGGTTCCAGCTGTAAAGATCTTCAATTTAACGTACAGTAGCCACTCGGTACTGAAGCATATTTTTGTGCAAATTGGAAGTCGTTAATTATTTGAACGCGGTCATGCTTGTTCGACCACATCGTTACCTTTTGCGCTGGGCAGAACAGTGTCGTTACGTCTGCTTCTGTCCGGATCCATGAAATTCGTGCACGCGTGGGGAACGTAGCAACGAACGACATTGATTGATGAACGGAAAGAGATTTTCGTCGAGATTGTAAAGTACATGAGTTGGATCCTCAAATTAAGAAGACTGTTCCATGGGTGAACACATAAAGATGTGATTGAACGAGAATACGTTGCTCTCAAAAAGTGAAGGTTGTAGATTTAAATACGTTCTTATTATCAAACTTTGTTTATTTCTTACTGTTTTTTCTCTTGTTTACTGTAAGGTATTTAGTAAAGCTTTATAACAGGTTTCATGGAGTTAAACGGTGTCTACTTATTATGTTGGATACCGATCTAATTCTATATGATAGTACACCCAGATATTACCGAATATTATTCAGGGTACAAACGGGAACTGTTACTGATTTTCGATTTCGTCACCGCTTTCCGTTCAAAACATGTTTCGAAGGGTGTCCGGAAAATTCACCGCCACCAATTCACCGCCGCAGCATTTCACCACCAGCAATTCACCGCCAGCAATTCACCGCCATTAGTTTACCGCCGTGTCAGTTTAGCGCGTAAACAATTTATAGTTTACAAATGATCGCTACCGCCATACATTTATTACTTATTTAGGATGATTAAATAATGAAATGGAAAAAAACACAAAAATTACTTTGTTCTAAGATGATTATAATTCATTATTATTAATAAATGCACTGCGAAAAATGAGAAATCTATTAATTAACAATAGATTTTGATAATTATACAGGAAAGGTTCCACCACACCGATTTCAATGATTTTTGGAAATGTGCCAGGATTATGATTCTCACATGCTATGCACATTTGACACCGGGTAACTGTCGCCGGAGGGTCTAGTTTAAATTAGGTGTATGCAGTAAAAAGATAAATTACTGTTCGTTGGGCATAGTTTTAAATGAGGACCACAGGTAGGTGGTCCGACTAACAATAAACTTCTAGCGATGAATTGCTGGCGGTGAATTGCGGGCGGTATATTTTCCCAGTCCCGTTTTGAAGACCGTTTTAGTATTGATTGAAATCACAGGAAAAGTGACTGCTCTTTGGACCTTAAATCACGAGAAGTCGGGGTCGTCAAAATCTCCCACCACACTGTCTCAGAGCCCTTAAAACCTTGGTCTCGTTTCCAAAACTACAATTTTGTTTAGAATCGCTGACAACCCGTACTTTGTAACGACGTTTGTCTTGTTGTAAATCCCCGAACGCAAAAGTTGACTCTTCGAAAATAAAGTGTTGTAAACTATGTTCACGGAATACAACAAGTATATTGCTTGGTACATTTATTTTTTTTGTTGCAATTATAAAATTATGTCTTAAAATCATTGCATGATAATACACGCTTACTTCACGTATAAAGTACAAATACAATTTATTGAACGAAATGTGTTCTGTGATAGGCTGATTATAAATCAGAAATTAATGACACTCGATGACGTATTACGAATAATCAATCGGAAATCGGCATCGATGTCGATATATTTACGGTAATTAGAAACTTTGCATTAATTATAAACACAACGTCGATGTGTTGTAAACAAATTTTTTGGGAAGCAGTAACTAACGTTTAAAGTAAAATAATGATACATTCTTCTGGAACGCACTTTTTTTTATTACGAACTTAACTTTCTTTCGTTATTATATTATATTATATAAGGTAAAAGCACCAGTAGTTGTCACCGTACCCGTACTTGACACTTTTTCGAAAAAAGTAAATAAATAAGGAAACCACGAGCTAGAATACATCAAACCTTATTAGTCTGTATAGTGTCGTCCTTCAGTCGTTTAATTACGAACTATTGCGCATAGACCGCTGTTGTGAAGTGTCATAGCAACCGGTTAATTAAACCCGTGCGCGACTCTTACGATATTCGCGTATTTTCTTATATCAATCGCTAAAGACTTGCTTAAAATGTAAGTATTGCAAGTTTGTATTATTTAATCATTGTGGGTAAAAAAGGCATTCGTTTATGTTGTTTGAAACTTAAAAAGGGGTTTACTTAATAAAATTGGCAACAAAGAATGCTAAACTGTCTAAATTCACCTCGTGTCAACTATTGAAACTTGTAATTATCTATTATTCAGTAGTTACATAGGGTGTCAACTATTAAATTACTAAGTGTCCACTACTGACTTTGTTCCTCTGTCAATTTTGAGATGCCTCCTACGAAGGGTAACTTTAGAAATTATCCAGAAGAGGCTATGCAAGCGACTGTGGAGGATTTCCGGCTCTATAATACTCCGTATAAAACGGCAGCTAAGAAATTTAATGTTCCTAGGGTGACTTTAAAATACAAGGTTGACGGCAAACATCTAATTAAAAGAAAAATGGGTCCAGCCAGAGTATTGACCGAAGGGGAAGAAATTGCAATTAAAAACTGGATTTTCGAAATGGCCCGGGCAGGCTTTTCTGTGACAACCGAACAGGTCACCCACAGCGTGCAACGTATTATCGCACTCTAGCATTGATGATGAGATCTCTTATGGCAGTGGTTCAAATGATGAGAGCGAGGAAGAAGATTTACAGGTGCAGAATAGCAATCTACCCGTAGAAAGAAAAGTGGGCGAATATGTTGTATTTTCCTACGAAAAAGAGTTGTTCCCTGGAGTCATAACTGCTGTGTCTGAAGCGATTGCAACCATTTCAGCAATGGCAAAATGTGGTAGACTGTGGAAGTGGCCAGAAAGAATGGATAAGCTAGATTATGAATGGGAAGATGTGCTGTTTCGTTTCAACGAACCCATTAAAATGAGCAGAACCAGAAATATGTATTCAGTTACCGAACTAACAATAAGTTAGATTTTTTGTGGAAGTAACTTCTAATTATTAAATATTTTTTTTGTAAATTTATTCTTCAAGAATAACCTTTTTTAAACATTCAATAAATTTCTGCATTCATACTAGTTCAGTAATTGTTTTTTTTTCTCTGTGTCAACTACTGAAACAAAAAGATGCCAACTACTAAATTTTTTGTTTTCGCTCAGTGTCAACTATTGAAACAAATTTTACATTTAGAAAAAAAAAATTTTTACAACCGCCATCAGGAATGAATACTTGTCGTAATATAATAGAAGAATAGTTTGTGCAGCGACTAATAATCATACATTTTCCATAAAGTGAACTTAGCCTCAGCTATGTGAACAAATAGGCAAAAAATTCCTTAAATTGTCAACTACTGGTACCTTCACCTTATATGTATACAATTTTCATGAAAATTGTCGTGTTAATAAAAACCTTTAAATACCGAAATTTTTTTAAAAACAGCTTTTGAGACATACAAAACGATTTTTCGGAAAAGAGCATTTCTCTACCTGTTTGCCGTATCGATAAATTGTACTGATGTCACGAATGCGCGTCTCATTCCTCAGTGCATTCTTGCGTAGACAGATAGGTCTACATAAATATGTACGTAAGTGCCGGCTAAGATGCAGTGATTGATGTTCCCATGCATCAAGCGGCCTCTCGTCTCTTCTTTCACGAGTATACATCTGTATAGTGAAGCATTCGATGAATGTGTGCAGTTTGCCATGAGCGGTGCGTATACGTGCACTCGCTGACCATCCATGGAATTACAGATGAGAATGCATTCGACAATGCGAGCAGCTGCTGTTTTGGTAGCGATTTTTACAATGCCGTCGCGAGAATAATTCGTTCAATAATTACGACTGTCTCGCTTTTTACTTCCCTCTTCTTACATTCTTTATTTTATTTTTACCGACGATGGTCGCGTACCACTTCCTTCTTTTATTCTCTACCAGATCTTTCACTCGACTCACAAATCCTTTCCCTTTATGCTTTCCCATGACACGGAAGACAAAATTTCAAAGCATTTTCGAAGGGAACATTGTTTCCATAATATTGTTATTTTTTTTAATGAATAACGAGAGCAGTAATGACAGCGGTGTAAATGACAATTGACGATATTGTTGGAAGAAAGAGTTAATCAACGGGCAGATCGAGGTTCGTAGAATTGTCTGTAATTAACTTGAAACACATGTGTTTTAAACGTATCATTAGATATTTCTTTATTATCTTATTGTATTCGTGAAGTTATATACACAGAGTATTTCTCTACATGTATTATACGTAGTCAATAATTACGTACAGGATGCACCACCTAACTTTATCACTTTAGGTATTTCCGCCTTTATACAAAATTCGACAAAATGTTTCCCGAAAAGTTTCAACGGGAAAAAAGGTTATCATTATATTCTGACACCCACAAAACTATGCCACTTTTGTACGAAATATTTTTTCGGATGTTTCATTGCAACGAAAATTATTAAAATGATAAAATAAATTGTTTGAAATGCTCTTTCATTCTACGAACGTATACGAATAAAAATAATCCATATTGGATAAGAAACATTATTATCATCTTTACGGATTGAAGACGATAATGGGTATATATTTGTATTATATTTATTATATTTATATGTAATTAAGATATTATGTAATATTTGATTATTAATCAAAGATATATTATATTTATATATTTTAATATATAAGTAACTATATATAACCTTTTGCTATACTATGTTTCCCTGAAACACGAAAAGGATGGAAACTGTGGCTTGCGACAAATAAAGACCTTAAACCCTAGCAATAATTTAATTTCTGTAATAATTCGGATGCAGTTTTGGTAAAGACGTTTATATAATCTACTGATTCTCTACCAAAAATTATAAGAATCTCAGCTTTCATTCGTACTATATTTGTTTGCATTAATGTGCAAATATAAACGGCGTTAATAAAATCATTGGGTTTTATAATTCACAATCGTTGAAAGGAAAATTCTTCTTATTTCACCGGACGTCTGTGTGGATGGTTTCACAGAAACAAAGCATTATTGACAAAAATGTGCTAACCACGTGGTTTACAATTGGGGAAAAATGTGGGAGATAGAATCAAAAATGCTTGAATATCTGCATTTTTTGAAATGCAATTGAAAATGTTTTTCCACGAGCGAAATTCATTTCCACCAGTTATTACAATAAAATAAGCAAAGCCTCGGATTGCTTAGAGTACGTCATGTTTTCCTAACATCAAATTCCTGAGGTAAGAATGATATTGTTATATATTTCACTCTATATTCTCTTTAAAAAATCAGACTTACTTTTATAGGCGGCTATGTAACTGGTAGTACAACTGGATATAGTCTGATTCTGTGTAAAAAAATAACTGGAAAATATAGAATAAAAGTTGCACAATCGAGACTCCGTTTTCAAAAAATCGACTTTGAAAATTTAACTCTAAAAATTGTAAAAAGTTGATAAAAAATATCGGTGGTTCGATAGAAACTAAGAGCACCATTCGACGAGTGTAGAAGTAAAGCAAGAGTAATAGGAAACATGATAACACCGACGACGTTTAGTATAAATGAAGTATAGAGACAATCTACAGTGTCATCCGTTGACTTGAGATTTGATGGAGTGTGTAATATACATATGTATCGAGTAGATTTTGAAAACCGACTTTTTCAAAAAGGAAGTCTGATTTGAAAAGATTTTATTCTATATTTGCCACCTTTTTTTACATAGAATCATCCCCTACCCAGTTATACCAACCCATCAGTTATATGGCACCCTGTATATTCCGACAGGATTTTTCATATGATGAAGTTTAAAATAACTAGTTTCAACCTTTAGGTGTACAGTTATGTCAGTCGAAGTATTGTGATTAATGTAATTTATGTTTTTTAACCCAAGTTTCCATATAATATATGTATAATACATAAGGATGCTGTTACAGTACTCGGTCATTTAAGGTTTACCGATAAACTTTCTTATGCGTTATTCTTAAAAGCTAAATTCGTTAATGTAGGTATGTAGTATTGAAATATCTTTTGGAAATCGTGTTCTTTATTGTAACGAGACGTAGTGGTTTATTTTTCACGGCGTACAAACTTTGTGTTTTTTACAGATAACCAAATCGCTAGTCTTATTTTCGCTCTCCTGACCTCGGGCCGACCACGTGTCGCTCTTTTCTGCACCTCAGTCCTCCTTACTCTTTCATTTAATTTTTCTCTCCCTACTCTCGAATAACGAAAGTAAGGGAAAGTTCTTTTATCCTTGTCTAGACGGGTTCCGAAAAATTGTTAAGGTTGCTTCGAGACGTTTGCAACCATGGGGGTGTCTTGGTATGGAAAATTCCACATCTGATGGACACCTCTCAAGGCCCCAGCCGCCTCGAGGCAAAGCACCCACCTAGACAATAGGACTTCTCTTTACCTCCGGCCCACGACCCGGCCCCTGTCCACCGCGGACGGTCCTAAACCAGCAGGACCCGAAGCATCAGAAATTTGCTAAATTAAAAATAGCTAATGGGACCAGTGCAGAGTTGGCCGCCCGAAGTCGAACAATGGCGGAGACCGGATCGTAAACCAGCGTCCCTACAATCTATTTGGTTGTTTTAACAGTATAGTAATTTATAGTTGAAATGTCCCAAAATATATGGAAGTGACTCTTTAACCAATATTCAGGTGCTAATATTCTTACTTCAAATTTCCACATGCCAACAGTCAATCAATGCAGGCTGTACAACTAATTTACTAATACTTACTAATGCGGGCTGCCCTACAGATAGGAAAGCCAATCACGCAATTGCAACTTTAACATTAATTTGCAAGAAAATGGTTCATTTCTGACCCATGGTTCCTCTCAGACATTTTACCTATGCAACAGGACAAATGCGATGAGTAGATAAAAACTGTTCACCTTAATTTTCAACACTCTTCCGGATTTAGCGGCTGCTCTTTTCACAATGCCCACCGATTCAGAGGTGTAGAACAACGCGTGGTCGTGACATATCATTTTGAAACACCCTCTGTAAGAATGTATGAAAGTAATTAAAATTTACGATTTAACGGTAAATTTTCATATCATTTTTTATTCCTAAGCAATTCATTTGGAGAAAATTTTAGGGACTGAAGTGTGGTTTACCAATCTTATTTTAAATGTAGGTACATAAAAGGCAATGTACTTAGCACGAATTACTCATTTTTACGGCAATATACAACGTGTACAAAAAGTCGTTAAATTGGTTTTTCACTTGAAGCATATAAGACGACGAAATGCGCTGAAATTTGCAGAAATTAAGCGCAGCCTCGCCACCTCCTTGCAAATTAAGTTTGG
This sequence comes from Cerceris ruficornis, assembly GCA_963989415.1. Classification (NCBI taxonomy): domain Eukaryota; kingdom Metazoa; phylum Arthropoda; class Insecta; order Hymenoptera; family Crabronidae; genus Cerceris; species Cerceris ruficornis. The sequence continues at coordinate 14,514,927 of OZ022528.1, forward strand.
GCGTCATATACTGTCTGGAAAAATAAGCTGATGAATTTCGCCAAGCCCACACCTCGCTTGGCATTTTTTGTTTCGAACGATGAAGGGGGAAGACGAATTGTAATTACGAAAATCAACCGTGACGGAGCAGCTGCCGCCGTTATTGGATTAATTGTCGTGCAAAATTCTCGTATCTCCTTATGAGCTGATCCGTAGGCTGTTGCCTGACATTTGATATGTCTCAGAGAACCGTGTAATGTCATTCGCCGTTTATACTCATGGAACAGATTCATTATCTCCAAATGCATGTATTAGTGAATCTGGGTTGTAGAAGTAACGGAATGGTACAGAAAGAATTATGTCATGGAATGATAAGATACGTCCACTTGGATTTTTGGTTAAATCGTTGAGTTTATCAGCTGATTCGACTGACACTAACGTCAACATTTGGCCTAAAAACCGGGGAGTATTCATGTGAACGTTCATTTTAATGCAGCACATGATTTCTATCAAGTAAATATATATTTTGTTTTTACCAATTTTATATATCAATTGAAACGATACGTTTTCTTACAAGGAAATGAAAACATGCGCGAACAGAAATATTATAATTTGCAGAAATAAATCAGTCCAATAATTTATATAAGACTTCTTTACTTAATTTACTTAGTTATAAAGTGTTACGTTATTCAATAAGATATCTCCGTTATCGATTTGCACAGGTGTGTCTATATTTGATATTCCTCTACAAAATGAGACTGAATACGATAGTGATCCTTGATCATTGCTGGACTTCTCTTTCATCTTTTACATTGAAGATTTGAAGGTTTTTCCATATTCTTATATAAAGATTGCTAAATGAATATCAGCCAAATCGATTGATTAACGTTAGAGATATTACAAAAATTACAAGAGGATCCATTTTTTCTTACGCATGGTAGAATTTTTTATTTTTCTGCTTTTTTAAACATAGTCATGCGTTTGATAGGCTAATATGATTTCCGTACACTATACGGATGCACCAAAACATTTATGTAGTCCAAAGCACATTGCCACTTTAGGGATATATGATGAAATAATAAGCTTATAACATATGTAATTTTTTTTCCAAATTAAACATAAATAAGGCGAAATTTCAACTTACAATTAGTATCATACACTTCTCTTAATTATTTCAAATAAGTTTATTTCAAATAACTGCGCCGAAATAAATTATAATAAAGTTATTATTTAAAATAAATGTACTCAAATAAATTCCTCTCAAATAGTTATTTCATAGAGTTTATTTAAGATAATGTTATTTTCAGTAATTAACTTATTACCTTTATTTGAAATAAAATTTGCCCAGCTCTGTTCGTATAACGCTCCGAAAAAATTGCGACTAGTTCTCATACAACCCGATAAAGAGTCCCGTATAACGCGCAAGATAAGTTAAACATTTTCACATAGTTTCTGACTTTTTTGTTTAAAAAAGCTACTGTATACACTTACCTCTTGTTTATTATTACCTATTGTTAAAAAATAGTAATCCAGAGCTATACGTTTTCGTCTCAACACCTCAGGTATTTTATTTCTTTCAGTATGCATGACTAAAATATATATTCTTCTTCTAAAAATATTATTATAATGTATACAATACTTTTTTTTTGTTATTAAGTCACCTGTATTCTGTTTTGAATTCTTTATTAACCTCTTAGGCACGGCTGAACTTTACGCGGAGCTGTTCCTCTGTACGGCAGAGTTCGATGCTAATTACGAGTAAACGATACATCACTACAATGTGTGACGGACTATGCTATTTTCTACGCGAGTACATTGGAATGAAGTTTTTGATGATTGAATTATAATTTTTCCCAAAGATATGATACACATACTTTAACTTTGATAATTTACGTTAATCATTAATGTTAAATAAAAGGTTCGAGACGTCCGCTTAGGTCGTGCGCATGCGCGAGTGTGGGGCGGGTTGCTGGGGCGACGCGGTTTCCCTCTACCGGTCTCCTTCTTCCGTTTCGAGCCTGCGATGTGACAACGAGTGTGTATGGTCGAATTAATAAATCCAGAGAAAAGTGAACAATCTGACCAGCTTAGTTTATTGCCACCAACCACCCATACCTCCCACGAAACATCTCATCCACAGTTCAACAATTAATAATACAATTGAGTATGTTTTAAAACACGGTACGGCACATAGGCCCTCGTTACAATCTTCACACTCATAGCGCGATCTTCTTCTTACATTGTTCTTTGCACATACGATACAATTTCGAAACGCTTTTTTAGGTTTTTTGCACTTACAAGTGAGCGAGTAACTCAGTAGAGTGAGCCACTATAGTGGCTTGTCGTAATATAAGATGACATTCGCGAAAGCCCCCATAGTGGATCGCCGTACAGCGAGATGACATCCGCGAAAGCCACTATAGTGGCGCATCGTGCCTAAGAGGTTAAAAGAAACTTTATTTGAAACAAGTTAATTACGTATAACACGAAATAATATTTCAAATTGAACGACATTTCATCAGCAATATGTGATAACCGTGGCACGTCTACAATTTTCCGTTTGCACCAGCGACGGTTCGATGTTGCGTCGAAACGTTCGGCACCGATTGATCTCGTGGCCCTCGATCGGATTCAGCGCGGTGACTTTCCCCCGCGTTGTACGGTAGTCTACTGTATATTTGTATTTTAATTGTTACATTTTTAGTTTTTTTAATAACTCTGGTCTACAAAATTTAACTTTTTTTTGTCCAAAGAATATTTATGCTGATTCTTGTAGATCTTGTGATGCTAAACATGAATAACAAACCCGTTTGTCTCCATCAGACTCCATTTTTGAGAAAATCAGTTTTGAAACAAATGCAAATTTTCAACTTTAAGAATTTTTTGTATTTTAACTGTAACAATAATTAAAATTTGTTATGCAGAAAATAACTCTAAGAACCCTCCGGAATAGAACGATGCGCATTGCTTTAGTTATAAACTTGTTTAAACGATGCTCAAAGCGAAAACGGTGCCCAAAATTCCGCAGTTTATATGCATATTTCCGTATTTATCTTAAAAATTAGATGTCCAGAAGAAATTCTAATGGCAGGAGGCGATAGAGCAGGCATTTTTTTGAGAAAACCATAATTGAAAGTACCATATTTCCGCAAGACACCAGATACCGCCAGTGATTCTCAGGGCAGCCGTTTCACTCGCGCTAGTATTATAGTTTGCTTTACGAGTATACATTGGTTCTATTGAGTTATTATATATTGCTTGCTTTACAAATGCATTTTATGTTTATGAGTTATTTTTTGACAATAATGCTACATTAAACAAAGTATTATATTTGTAATATTTGGTTATATAAATAAACAATATTGCTCAATTGCATTTACCATTTTAACAATAAGAACAATTATACGGGCAACGGGACCTATTATTTCCACTTCACTGGCCAAGAAGTATGAGGATCACCGCGTGTTGTCAAAATATACTCGGCAGGACTCAGCGACCGTAACCTACAGGTGTCCGTGTCACGGGCCCACTAACAATAACAAGTGGTTTCCATGTCGCCTCGCTATCAGTTTGCCCTGGACCGCCGACGAGCAATCAGTGCTCCGTGATCGGGTTCAAGCATTTTCACCTATTAGTGCGTGTACAATACTTTCGGAGGTGAGATTCAGAATCATCAAATACGTCTCTTTTTGTGGGCTACTTGGTAATTCATCCTTAAAGTGATATCAACCCTTAGTTAGCGATTATACGTCTGCTCTCAGCCACCAAAGCACTTTCACCGTTGCCATTGTCTGTCTACTTTCAGCCAACACAGCAAAGAATCAACACGTTTCTGATATATGTATATATATATTTTAACACCGATCACGCATTTTGTTTTTAATGAATCACGACCGCAAAGGGTTAATGAAAAGTACTAGAAGAGAAATAAAGTATTTTTTATAGTAAAAGCTGTAATATGTAATTCTAATAGCGTTTTTTTTTTGCTGAATTCAGATATGTAGTCCGTTTGTCTGCATTAGGATTTTTTGTGATGAGCACTATTAAATTTAATAAGTCGTATAATCTTGAAATGGAAAATACAATTGAAAAATATCGCATATTTATATGATGAAATTTTACAAATATACTTCTTCGTTTAATGTAGCATTATTATCATAAAATAACTCATAAACAATAAATGTACTTGTAAAGTAAGCTACATATTATAATACTAGCGCGGGTGAAACGGTTGCGCTGAGAATCACTGGCGGTATCTTGTGTCTTACTGAAATATTTTAATTTCTCAGCCGAAAACCAAACGGTGTGTTGATATTTTCAATTGTGGCTTCCTCAAGAAAAATAACTGTTCTGTCGCCTCCTGCTATTAGAATTCCTCTCGGACGTCTGGTTTTTAAGATAGCTAGGAAATTGTCCAGAAATTTTTGGGCATTTTGGGCGCCGTTTTTCCTTTCAGCATCGTTTACACTTGTTTAAATGTTTGTAACATTAAAGTAATACGCATCGTTATATTCGGGAAGGTTTTTAGAATCATTTTATTCAAAAAAACATTTAAATAATTGTTACGGTTAAAAGATAAAAAATTCTGAAATTTGAGAATTTTCAGTTTTTTTCAAAACCAAGTTTCTCAAAATTGGAGCCTGATGGAGACAAATGGATTTCTAATTCGTGTTTAGCATCACAATATCTGTAAGAATCAGCATAAATATTCTTTGAGCAAAAAATCGCGTTGACCAGTGTAATCATTGCAAATGATATATCAAAATATGTATAAATACTGCTGTTGTTACACACATGTGGTAAAGAATTAAGAAGAAGCTAATATCGATTATTTCATTCTAATAACTTATAATTATATGTCGTTATCAATAATAATACTTTCCAAAAGATTCTCGATGAAACTATGATATTTTTTGTTATATGGTCCTAAAAATCTGAATATCATAAGGATAAAAGAAAATCCCATCAACCGAGCAACGAAAATCTCTCCAAATATTAACAAAGCGAGATATTTTGACAATTAACAAATTTGACTACTTCTGAAAATATTCATACACTAACAGAATTGGCGGTGTATTTTTTAAAACTCCGCGTTTTACCCTGGTGCCGGTATTATATTACCACCCACGGGCAACTGCTTTTACTGGCTGCGGCGTATTGTAACCCCATTAAAGCATCTTTTCCTTTTGCAAAAGTATCGAACCGGCAAATTGACGGGGGCAACCGGCCGAAAAAATCAACGAGCCTGCTTTCGGCGCGTGCCAGGCTACTCCGGTGTCTAGTTGCCTGTACGCGCGTGTGCACCCAGGACCAACGATGAAGAAAGGATATTGCAGTACGGACAGCGAAGGCTGCAGCCATAGAAGGCACAAAAGCAGTAACCTTGTCGATTGTGTTACCAGCAACCTGTGTATAGTAATTACACGCTCGAGGCGTACGAGCGTCAGGTTGGTAATGATGTCGTCGACGCCGGATTAGTTACACGCCCCTTTTATGTGCCTGACCATCCAGCTGTGGTCGTATGAACTTGTTACATCGGCTTGTGCCTTGCTCTCCATCCTGGAATTCCTTCAGGTAATCGTATTCACGTAATCTGCAGAACGTTAAAATTTGTATAAGAAAATATAAACAGAGATTGATCATCTAAAACTGCAATAAGAACTTTTCCTTGAGGGAGACGTCGTCGGAAACTTTGCCAGTTTGTTTTGATAAGAGGAAGATGGACGTCGAGGAAATGGATATGGACAAAAATTTTCCTATCACACAATACGTACAGTGAGCACAGGTTATAAAAGCAAACCTTTCGATGTAATGTGAAACTTTATTATTTATACGCGTTTGATATCATAAATGAGTACCCACAAGTAATTAAATATAGTTATGTGCTTTACAAAGGAAAACATGGTACAAATTCTCAAGTTTGTAGGTATTCCATATATTTTTCTTTCATTTTAACGAATATTCTCATCCGTGGATTATAGATCGCCTATAATTGCAAGTACACCTTTGATGCTACATATTGTACAATATGCCTATTGAACAGTTAGGACGAAATTTTTAGGTTGATATAATAAATATTCGTAAATTTCTGTGAGCTTAATACTCTTAAGGTACGTTGATAGGTTGTAATAATACTTTCTAACGTTAAAATTTTCTCATCCATATTTTCTCTTGGAAGCAAATGTAATTCGCGAGTGTTTGTACTTACACAGCCAAAAAGAAGAGTTTTGTCTTTATCATTTTTTACTTAGCATCGCTTCCTTTCCATACATTGTGTTCGAAGTCCGATATTTATGAAATTTTAATCTGTCGAATTTTATTCAAAGAACTTTTAAAATGTTGGTAGAACCTCTATTTAAAAAAGTTCCGTTCGCAGTTTGTCAGAATCAAATCTCTTCGATCGTTTTTATATTTCGGAATTAATCAGGTTCTTGATGGCGATTGGCAGTAGATCTGATGAACATTTGCAATGAGCGTGATCCCAGAATTAATTTAGGTATATATGCTTCATCGATTGTTATTTTTAGACAGAACCATACATCCATTTGTATACTACATTAAAGTTAATGCATCAAGTACACATGCATTTAGTAATACTGTCTGTCTTTGGCCTCTCCTTTTTCACCTGCAGTTTGACGGTTGTGTTTCATCACGGAAAATAAACAATTAATGACTATAATTTTAATTATATGTAACTGATACTAATTGCAATAAAAAACGATGCTGCTTCACGACTAACCGAAAGATCCTTGAGTATTCGATAATTAATCTTCTATATTGCGTAGCGGCATGATTAATTGCGTATTCGAAGGGTTTTAGATACGAGGTAATTTAACATTTTTAATTGTCCGTATGGATTCATTGCCTGTAAATTAGTATTATCAGTTATTAAAGCGATCTGGTCCATACCATCGATATATATTATAGGGTCCTATTCTGGTTTAATCTCAGACGAGCAACCAAAGACTATCGATGCTCGTCTTCGAATAAACGGAACAGATTCCCTTAGAATTAATTAACAATACCGTAACCTAGAAACTTAACTGAACGCGCGTACATAAAACAAATGATTAACTTTATTAAATATATAAAAATACAATACTCTTAATAACACTAAAATTACTCTAACTCTCTATTTATCTCTAATGCTCTCTCCACTCACACTATGACTCTCACTCTGGAAAACTCTCCACTCTGTATATCTCAACTCAACTCCGTGTTCCGAACTCAACTGACTCTTTCCGAAATTCACGCTCGCATCCACCCTCGACACTCTTTCTCACAGCATGCATTCTTTGTCTTTCTCACAGCATGCGTTCTCTGTTGCACTCACTCATTTTCTCTTTATCTATAGACTAAACATTCATGCTAGCCCTGGCATCCGTCGCCTTCCAAATCACGTACTCTAAACATCCACCCACTCTCGCTTATTTACAAACCATCCACACTCACTAATTCTAGAAATTAATACTATTTATGCGTAGGAAAAATTCCGTTCCTACAATATGTGTAGGAGTTTTATAGAACCTGCGCGGATCCATCTAGATTCCTCTAGAGAGATCCAACGTAAGACAAAAGGCAAGCGAAAGACGGTCGTGGGCTGTACGCGGTCGAGAAGACGCAGAGAGTGACGAACGTCACGTTAGACGGACACGTTGGTAGATGAGTAGAAGAAAAGCCATATAGCCGTAATAAGCGAGTAGACGTAGTAGACGCATAGACGAATAGACGAATAGACGGTGCAATTAGACGATTATGGGATTAGACGAATAGACGAGTAGACGTATAACATATAGACGCATAGATGTACAGACGGTTAGACAAGAGTAACAAGTAGACGAATAGATGCGACAAGACAGACGATTGTATATTCATTAGTAACCGTAAAAGTTTGTGTATGTGTAATAAATATCCTACATATGTGCAGTATATGAGCAATATTATCCCAGGATCTCTAATTCAAGACTTGTTTCTTTTCTACCGAAAGTTTTGCTCCTCTTTGTTGCTAGCCTCCAGGCCCAGACTTCCGGTTTCTGATTTTGATACGGGCGGAGCCCTTCTAAAAATTGCTACGTAGTTTACGGGATAAATGTATTCTACCTGATACGTATAGAGATAAAAGCCTTCTGTTGCAGAAATAGTCGATGAACAATAGGGTCTGCTCATTTTGCTTTTGCAGAAAATTTAGTACAAGGCCATATATGTATAGGTGCATTTCATAGAAAGGGTCATATATATTTCTACAAATGCTGAAACTGTAGGAAAAATTTAAAATAAACCATAAATCTAAGAACATGTTTTAAAAGAGCAGTAAGATGGAAATTATTTAATAAAATTCATTTCTTCAATTCAATATCTCCTTCATCGTGTAACGAACTTACGCCCAATTTTAGGTTTTGTTACAATAACATTTTAGCAGCCTCGTGCGTTCGACGATGGTATTAAATTCAAGCAGATACTACCTCGGTAAACATATATAACTTTTTCGGAGCATGTTAAGCAGTTATAGATAAATTCATTGTCTTATATTAAAATATTCGTAGAGAAATATATGCTGGTTCTACCAGGGCCGTCGTAAGATATTCGGCGCCCGTGGGTTACTAAAAATAATTTGCTCCTGTTAATAAGAAATTGCACGGGATGGCTAGCGGGAGCGGGGTGACCGGCAAAGTTATACAAAAGTGTTAGAACTAGAAGAAGTCAATTTGTTACCATTACACTAAACAAACACATAACATTCATACAAAATTTAAAAAACACTACATGAACAAAGAAAAACTTTATAGTAAACAAAAAACAAAAGTAATTTATAAATGTATTTTTCTAGCTTTTTCTTTTGCAAATTGATTAATAATATCATACGTATTTAAGTTATTAAATAAGTCACTCTCGATGGATAAAATACTCAAACCATTTAATTTTCTCTATCCCAACGAACACCGTAAATAATTTTTTATCCGTTTCAGTGCTGAAAAAGATCTTTCACCGCTGCAATTTGTAGTGGCAATAGTTTCATAAATGCGCAGTGCTATGTCGTCGTTAAATTTATTACCAAAATCCAAAACAAAGATATGCACACATAAAATTTTTCATTTCACTTAGAACAGGTTATTTCGTTATTTCTGCCATGAAAAGATTTTGAATAGCAATAACTAATAACCGATAATAACTAACAAAAAAATATTACACCAATAAAAATTGCCGTCGTCCCCAAAAGGCTTGCGCCCCGGGGCTGTAGCCCATTTAGCTCTTTGGTTGAGGTTGCCCTGGGTTCTACGTACGACTTCTAGAAACTTACATTATATTTCTATTACTTCTTCCTTAATATCTGTTCCAGGTAATTAAAGATAGCGTTACGAGTCCGGGGGCGATCCACTTTCACAAATTACGCGCTTCAGACAGGATAAACTCAGATTTAACGACGGTAATTATGAGTCTTGAAGAGCTTAAGTGCCTATAAGCCCGCCTGCAATTGAAACGACCGTTTTTTATGTAAGAAACTTGCACGGATTGAAGATTGCCTTTAACGAGTAGAAAACTCTGTTAATTTTCAGCGAGGTGAGATTTTCTAAGGACCCTGGAACAAGTTACCGTCCGAAACCGATATCAACTTCTTCATAATTCGTATGTGTTCTTCGGTTAATTCAACAAAGCAGCTTTTATTAATTGCATAATATTGACGAATCAATGAACTTTACTTTTACTAATATTAGGATTTCGTTAAATTGGTAGTGCATGTATTTTAAATTGAAAAAGAATAGTATGGCACTTGAGTCAGGCATTTTTAAACGCTAAACCTCATATTCAAAGTGGAAGAGCATAAATACGGTTATATTTACTTCTAAAAAGATTATAAGACACCGATTCTAGTTTTAAACTATAGAAAAGCAGTAGAATATTTTTACTTTTCAATACTATTACACAGAATTAATGGAAGGATGTAAACAGCTGTTTAATTATTTTACATGTAATTACGATTCTTGTCAGTGTTAAGAGGTTGCATAATACATAAATTATAATTTTTTTTATTACTACATTTACACGAATGGTATTTAATAATAAATATATGAAGTACATCAGACATGAAAAAGTGCTAATAATAACATATTCTTCATTCATGTAATGTATATATGTACATATTATCTTTGTTATAAAAGTTAAGTTGATATTTCTTTTACATTAGTTGGGTTTATTAAACAAGGTGCCACAATGAAGCTCGTTTCCTACTCACAATTAGTCGACTCACTCTAGACATCTAAATCAGATTAGACATCTAAATCTTGTAATAGCTCCAATTTCAAAGGTTCATTAATAGCAAGTACATTTACTGGCTGCCAGTAAAAATATCTTCTAAATTCATTATTTGTGATAGAAATGAACAGAACGTTAAGTTTGTTGGTAAGTCGAAAAAAATGACAAGCTTAGTTAGTGAATCGTTGCAATTATAATTCTAAAGCATAGTTGATGAACAACAGATGTGTGCAGTCCAAGTACCTATTTACGTCCTAGTAAATGAAATTTACTAACATTATTTTTAACTTTCCATGAATATTTTTGTCTTAGTAACTTCTTTAATTTATACTTCTTATTTTTGTCGTGTTATCTCGAACACTATTTTTCGGTGGTATATTTTGCTTCGTTAAAAGTTGGTATTTCAAAGAATGATGTGTAGAAAACTATTTTCGTAAGAAGCATGAAAGACAGTTAGGAAGGCAGGTCCCGTTTAATTTAGGTTATATAAGTTTTGAAGTTATGAACTCTATGAAGTGTTAACATTCAAGACTAGGTGAGTAGAATAAAAAATAATCTGAGAACTATGGAAAAAAAATAATCGTACTTGACAATAATGACACTTTGCATATAGGACACACCTAATATTATCTATCCGTATCGTCTCCGTTTTGTGCGATGTTTGAACATTTACAAATTTTCATAATATTGAAGTAGTATGCATCGTTATATTTGGAATTTTGTATAAAATAATTTTCTGCAAAGAAAGTAGAATTCTAATTTCTACTGTTAAAATATGAAAGGTGTTGGACTTCGCAAATCTACATTTTTTTAAAACTGATTTTGTCGAAAACTTATATTCGTATTTAGCTCTACAAAATTCATGAAAGTCAGTGCACATATCCGTTATGACAAAAACTGTGTTGACCAGTGTATCCTGCGGTTGATTTTTTTTGTACATTAACGTTTTTCTTCGATTTTTCGCAACCTTTTATAGGATTATTTTATGTATTAAATTTCAAAATATTGTGTTATTTAAAGGGCTTATATTAAACTAGCATGGGAATATCATTTTGAGCTTATTTTACATTGCACTCACGTGATCTTGAATGAGACAACCTATTGAATCTAAAATCAAACGCGCATTCTATAACTGCCTACTTCACATTTTCTACGCATATTGTTTTTTCACACAGTATTCTTTAAATTATTAATGATTCAGAAGGTAATAAAGTGTTACGGAAGAAACGAATTGAAGTCAACACAGAAGAAATAGAGGATGCAGTGAAAGAAGTTATTCATCAAACAATGTACTTGTAGTCTCTTAAAAACGTTTATAATGTGATTATACTTCGTTTCGGGAGAATATTTGCAGTTATAGAGTATTATGATTTAAAATTGTAATTGTAACACAACTCAATCATTTTATTTTTGTTAATGTGTTCTTTTCACGATATATTAAGTTCCATTTAAAACCACCTGGTTTTGAAATGGACATTTTGGAATTATTTAAAACTTAAAATTTGGTAGACTGTGGAACTATCAATGAGTTTATAATGTCATCATTGATAGCGAATAAGTATGATTTTTGCTAATGGATACATATTTTAGATATCTCCAATGATTTATCAGACATCTACAAAGGAGAATTTTCCTTTCCCCGAGTAGAGGATACGTTAATCATTACATAAATTTTTTTAACATTAATCTACTTAATTGCTATCAATTGGGATAAATTGTTATGAAATAGAATACATTATATAATATAGCTCAAGTAGTAGATTTTCAACAACTCTTTTTTACATTCTATAAATGCAAGCATCAAGTACACATCTATTGCTTTATTGTCAATACAATGTAATTTCTTCCGTGCACAAAGGTGTAAAAATTGTATAGAATATACTTAACTTGCGAATACTTGGAATTGAACCGTAACAGAACGAAACCTGATATTTGAAAGTTCATATAAAAGAACATCTGATTAATGGAGATTCCACCGTAATTAGGAAGGAATCGAGGTGTGCGTTGGTAAGCATAAGCGATTGCGATCGCATATGAAAAAAGATTAAGCGTGGCTGTGAGTGAATATTCAAGATCCACTGTACTTCACAGAGTAGTGGTCACCTGCCGCACAGGTGCCCCCTACTTCTTCGTTGCCTCGTAATTCAACCTGTACACCGCCACGAAGGTGGTAGACCCTCGGATGAACTTTCGGGGTGATCCGTACCGACGCCTACAGGTGTTGAATACAGAATAGAGAATACCGAGTTTCCGTTTCCCATTTGTGTTATCCGATAGTTCCAATGAAATCGTTATTTTTAAATAACGCCTATTATAATTACTTTAACTTGCCCACTCCGATACAATTAACATTCGACCATAAATTATGTAGTAACAACAGGTTTTAATATTGCGGGAAAAAAAGATTTAAAAAAGTAATGAGCGCGTATAGCCGGGCTTAAGGCGTATTGTAAGTTGTAGAATACGGGAAGTATAATGTTATTGGAGAGGCAAAACAATTATCAGGATTGTCAATTAGACTTGCTTCTCTCTATGCACTTGATTTGAATATGTCTAGTACCATATATAGTTCACTTAGAAAGAATTATAGTTTCTCGAATTACTCATGAATGGTATTAATCCACAATACTCTATCAGATTACAATATCATTTGAGTTATAGTTAATTCCGTTAGAAGTTTTGAATCTGTTTTTCGTCATCAAGTATTGTAAATTATAAAACTAGTACAGTTTGGCAGTTAAATATATATTTTCTTCGTAACAAGGCATATCATATTTATGTATGAGCCATTTTCTTTGAAAGTGGTGTAAGTCCATTTTATATTATATGGAGATATTTAAGGGCTTGTATTTGAATATTGGTATATGTAATACGCTCATTTTATGTTTTTCAAAAATTAAATTGATTTAAGTTTATAATGTGATCGTTTTTAAAGTAATAGTTAAAAGAAATTTATACTTTTGATGACCTCAAATAGACTTATACCACTTTCAAAGTCAACAAAATGTGAAAATCAAACCAATTCTTTTATGAAATTTTTATTAAATACATCAAAAAAACAAAATAAAATGGCTTTATTTCAATATTTCTTTGGGTAATGCCATTTAAATTACTTTAATTACCACTTTGTATTAATATGTGTCATTTTTAATTTAAACAGGGGAAGTACCAAAATTCCGGTGAATGAACGACAATTTTTATGTCATTAACAGTGTTGTCACATATATAAAAATCAAGTAGAGAAATTATGTAGTATAATTTTTTAACTAAATATTGTGTCTCTGCTGAAAGTGGAATGACACCACTTTCAAAGTAATCATATTTGTAATTTCATTAACTACGTAAATTTATATTGACAAAATGATGCAAAATTTGAAGGTTTGTTTTGGAACTGTTTATAGATAAAATGCTCATAGCAGATTGCATTCATTGTTATCATTAACTAACTTTTTGTCAAAAAAGGACTTACACCACTTTCAAAGAAAACGGCTCATATTGTTTCATTGAAATTGTGAGCTAGTTTGATCAGGGTAAAAATTCACAGGTACAACGAAATGTAATGAAACCTTCTGTCATTTAAAACAAGAATCCTTTATTGCGAAAATAGCTTTATAACGTTTTCAAATTACCTTCTGTAATTACTGATTGAAATTTTATGGTATATCAACGGAGTCAATTTGTCATATAAACGCACTCTTTTTTTTTCTTCATCTTCTCTATTCTTTCGGCTTTAACTGTTATGATCATTTTGTCTAGGATCTATAGTTTTAAGTGGATTCCGAACCACCGAAGCATTGATGTACTCATCACTAATGAAAAATCTCCCAGAGGTAGCGTTTTGAACGCAGGCCCACTAATTGGGAGTCCAGGCCTTTAACCGTATACCCACCATAGCTGCCGCAACCATTCTGGAGACGGTCGAAAAAATCTGCGCATGGCCAGGCACCCGGGTCCCATCATAAAACGTCTGGTATGCAGACCCAGGATGAGCAGCTCGCGTCATCAGGCCTCGAGCAAGTTCAAATTTTCATAAAAAGAAAAGAAGATTCTACCAATTTTCTTGAAACTTTTCTTAAATTTAGTAACACTGGAAAGTTTTCTGTATCGGAATGCACGTTCCCCTTTTTCTGTGATTGTTTACCTTCTCCTTGTTACTACTCCTATAAAGGTACACAGTTACGTACTTTAGGAGTCAAGCGAGGACGCGTATCAGAACGAAGTGAACAGTCGACGTTGATTTGATTCTTATTTAACTACTTTCGTTACCCTAAAGCCCGGATAATGTGAGGCCAGGAAATTATTTCTCTCTTTATACTATGTTTCTCCGCAACCGCACTTCACGACTTGTATAATTTTTTTTAGTTTCTGGTGTCGGTTTATTTAGTGATAAGGACAAAACTGTTTAAATTCGAACAATTTACAGAAAATGACGGCAGAGATGCACATTTACCGATACAACAACTATTAACCCTTTCGAAACGGATTTTTATATTTAATTCGAAACAGATGGGAACAAGTTTTTATTAATATCTTGAATATAAGTCAAGCTTTTTGAACATGATAATTATATGTTGCTGTTGAAAATTATCAAAATTTAGAAATTTGAAGGTTTCGATGGTCTTCCTGATGTCGATCGTCTCTTCACAATTGAGTTTTGTTTGCCATTTTCAATTAGTTGCACTTCCAGTACCATCACAAACTCAAGACATGACGACTTTTTTCGTCGCAGTTCGCTATAAACTATACAAGAATTTACTGCAGTTATCATAAAGAGTTTATAAAACGTTTTTTTTCCACCATTTAGTTGATTTTCTGTCAAACTGATAAAGACCAGCCAATTGATCTGTAAGATCCACACTGCCCATGTATTTATTATAGAAGGCAATAATTTCTGGACAGCTTACTGCACTCTTTTCACCATTTCGTTGTACACGTTCAACAAAAGGTAGCTCAGCTCTATGACAGTTTCCTAAAGCCAAAACTTTTTTGGTATTTATATGCATTGGAAATACTGAAACAAGCAGATGCTTAAATTCGGGAAAATATATCCCAGCAGTTTAAATGAACATTAGTTTGGGATATATTGCCCCTTTAATCTTGAAAGGGTTAAAATATTTGTTTTAAATGATATGTAATAGGAGATCCTTCGACCTAATATTCTACGGTCCGCATGTGTACCTTTTTTTGGACATGTATTATACCCTTCTACAACTAACGTTAATCATTTTTATATAAACAAATTAACAATAGTTCGACGAATATGATTGTACGAGGGATGCTAATACCAGAAAATATGTGACTTACGTACACAGGTAATTAGCAGTTATAATAAGACATACTTGATATAAGTTACGTTAAAAGAAGTATGAGTAGTCTTTATGCGATAAAAATTGAAAAAAGGCTTATCAGTACATAATAAAATAGATGTCGTAATAAATGTAAAATATTAAACCCGTCTTACAATTAGTAAGAGAACATAAAAAATAAAGAAATAAAGGAAGCAGGCGTACAAGTTTTGTTTAAAAAACGATATTTAATAATTTGTAAGTATTACGTAACCAAGAAATACGTACATAAACAATAGAGCGGATGGTGCATTAAATAGTGAAATAGGGGTATTAAATGAAATAATTAATGTACAGAAGGTACCACGAAAAACTGAAAGATCTACCCTAGCAAAAAGATTAAATGATAAGACCTTACTGAAAGACGCGGAGATGCTTGAAAACTGGAATCGCGAAAAACTGTGTGCTTCAGAAAGGAAAGAAAAAGGAAGTTTTTCGTTCGGGACTTAAGAGCTTCATTATCATAAGGTCAGCCTTAATCCGTCTAACTGGGGAATGATCCATAAATTTGTAACAATTCCGTAAGGCCGTCTTTGTTTGATCGCTTATAATTTGTATTCATCGTATAATCGTCTAATTCATCGGACCCAAATGTATGGGTGCATCCACGAATACAAATAACCCACCTAGAGAAGGAACGAGAATAGTACACGTAGAGCAGCCGTTTGCCAAAGGGCGTTATCATGTATTTTTGGGTTTAACTGGTCAATCTACTTTTTTCGAGCGGATTAGTAAGCTGCTGGCGGAGAAGATTCATAATCCTCTTTTACTGCTCTTGTTCTTCTTCTTTCGTGATCTTTTAAGGCTGGTGGAAACGAAGGTAGACTGACAAAAATTTACATATACTTTGAGCCTGTAAAGTCAGTCGATTTTACAAGTTTTTTCGTATTCTATGCAACGGAAAGGGTGGTATAAGATATTATTCAAAATACTTAGAAACCGACGAACACTAAGAAAGACTCCGATGTAGAGTAATCCCTGACTTTAAGTAAGGATTAATGTCTTCGATGATCCTGAGAAAACAGCAGGAGTAGCATCAGTCACTATGTGAGATCAATTCCAGTGCAACATATTTCACCCAATATTACAAAAAAGCTATTACTAACTTACTTAATAACCTATCACAAAGTTTTCAAACGGCTAATTGAAATACAAACGAACCGCCAGAACTGTAATCCGTGCATAACCGAACATATAGTTTCGTTACTGTCGAATACCGTTGAAACTCGTGTGGTATATCTTAATGTCATGATTCTTGCAAGCTGAAAGTTATTTACGAGAGGATTTTTGCTTCATTTAATTTGTTTCGTATACGGGTCCCTTATACACCTATATAAATGATTTGCTTGATGTAGCGATGCTAACGTCGTAACATATTAAATATATACTCAAGTCAATGTAAATAGTGTCAGTGATAGAAGAAGATATAAACAGCGGCGTATTCATAAATTATAAACGACAATTAACGTGTTACGAATTTATCGTGTATTCCTGTTAAATTCAAGTGCGTACGGTCCAGTTTTCACCGGATGTTTCGAAATATTTTCTTTGCAAACATAAATTATAAACGATCATAAACACGCGTTATGGTTTATTCCATACATAACTCGAGAATTACAGGTGTACCTCCAAATTTACGGGGGATTCCAGCTCAAATACGAGTTAAGAGTGGGAAAGTTTAATATCATATTTGCATTTTTAATACAAATGCGCATATTTCGCGCCTTCGTTTCAAAAACGTTATGACAACTGAAAAATTAATTCACCTATTACTTTCGTTTTCGCTGTTACTGCGAATAGCGAGCAACGCTTCACAAATTTCGAAGAACGAATATACGTATAACGTTTTAATCGTCAAAGATAAGGAAAGGTCCAAGAATTTTATTATAGCCATATAATTTTATGATACACGTGGCTAAGTCATTAAAAATTTTAAACCTGGTATAACATCGGTAACGCGTCGTACTAATTAGTATCTCGTTACCATATCATTTATTTCCTTTACTGCTAAAAACTACCTCTGATGCGCTTGAGATTCCGTAAAAACAATGTCCTTAGTTTCCTGACACACAATGTGATATTTCCCTTAATAAGAGGAACAGCTAGAAATCATTAAAATTTTCTAGATAATACCATATTGCCAAACAATGAATGTCCTTTATTCCAATTGTAGAGATGCTTTGAAGAATTGTTTTTTTCGTACTATTACTTTGGTATAGATTTTAACCTGTTAATATAAACAACAAAATTGGACGATTAAATATTTAAAAAGATAAAGACCTGACAATAATGTTGGCAAATGTTAAGGACACATTTTTTTTTATTGTGATAACAAAGAAATTTATTATGTACATATGCAGGGTGCGCCGGAATAACATGTACCAGCAGACACGACCTGATTCTTTATGAAAAAAATAAGAATAATATATTGCGTCAAATCGTTTAATTTAAGGCTTAGGTTTCGAGAAAATCGACTTCAAAAATTAAAATTTTGAATGAGTTATTTAAATAAATAAATTTGTGCAACTTTTGTTTTGTTTGTACAAATTCTCTGATGAAGAACACGCAATTTAATATATATATATATATATATATATATCTTTTTATGTCCTTTCGTTGCCGAGCTATCCCAAGAAATGCATTTTCAACCCTCAACTTTGAGAGGTATTTTTTCGTGTTCGACATGAACAATGGCCGAGAAAAAAAGGCATATCAAATACTTTTTCGAGAACTACATCGCACGTAAGTCTCATCGGAATCGGCGTGTACCGTTCGGATATGTTAACATTTTAGCTGTAACAGCATACGTACATATCGAATCTTTCGAAAACTAAGCCGAATATTTCAAAATTGTATTCTATATTTTATTCTTCTTTTTTCATAAGGAATCACCTCGTGTCCGCTTGTACATATTATTCGTCCCCATTCTGTATAAGAGCGAGATTATAGTTAGCAACATCAATAATATTCTCATGATTATACTCATGCATTTTATGGTGAGTATGATGATTTGTATTTACTTGATTTGCTATCTCGAATAATACGATATATCCCTGGTTGGCGATGCGATTCCATTAGCAGGGTTATTTGTGCCTTGTTAGTTACTTTGTTCCTATCTACCTCAAAAATGAGATATGTGTCAATCGTATGACCACATGTAAACGCAGATAAATATCAGAATTACACGTATAGCTGAATAACATATTGAACAACATAGGGACATCATTCTCATACTCGTTTGTTATGTAAATTTGCATTAGCACCGCCGACTGCGAAGTTGACCGCGAACCCGCACCAATACAGAGCATACAGAGTATACCATGCAAGGATGCAACTGCTACACGTGTTCTCCAATACAATTTTCTTTCACCGGGCCACGTGCCATACTACGTTACGAAACGACATGTTACGAGATAACCGTATTATCGACTACACCTTTTCCATTTCTTACATAACTGCTGTACCTTTATAGCTGCAATTAATGTTGCATTAACTCTTTCTTCTAAAAATATAATTATTCTTCCACCTTGTTTGCTTATATTTATGAGCATGTCATTATTACGCGTCACCTTTAACGGTTTTATTTGCGAATGATGGATTTATTATACACCTAATTCTGTTTTTATACGATAGATGCGTTCCCGGAGAATACTTGTAAAAAATTCGTGTAACAAAATATATTGTGTCTATGGAAAAATAGAAGATTGGTTCCAGTTCAAAGAAATCAACAAAAGTAATAAAATAAATCATCAGTTTTCATGTTAGGGTCTTAAATATTTTATTTCATAAAGATTGCACATGTATCATACAAAGTAAATTATCATTTGAAAAGGAAAAAAAAACATGTCACTAATTCATGAACACAAAATTAGGGAAAATAATATGTGTTGCACATAAAAATATTTTATTCGCGTCACTTTCTGACAATAAACGCGTACGTTTGCGTAAGACTGCAATATTACTGCTATCACTAGAAATGTCTTGGTTATCGTCTTCGTGCTCCATTGGTGAAATTCTTTCTGTAATTTCTCGACCAAAATTAGGACTAGCCTTCAGTGGTGCCGATGTTTCAATGAATGTAAGAACGAATTCAGTAATTAATCGGTGTGTTTGTGTTTGGCTAGGCCAAAGTAAAGCAAAATTTTCTTCTTAGAATTTGAGACGATCGTGTTAAATCAAAATAAGTCGTGTACAAAAGGAATTACATTTTTTTTCCAATTCTTGTTAAATCAAAATCGTGTAAGAACACAATTGCGTTTATATAAAATAATTTACGTTTTCCTGAAATTAAGCCAGTGACATTGTCTTATAAATCTATAGCTATGGTATTCGTTATCGTACAAAACTATGTCGGCCGTTTAAAATTTGAAATATTTTCGCTCAATTAAATATCTCGCAAAACATATGTACGTACCTCCGTGTATGAAGGTTGTAATTCTAGTATTCATAGGAACCGATTGTAAGTTATTCTCTTCCATTCGCGCATTGTTAGTTATTAGAAATAATGTTATGTTTTTAGCGTGGAAAGTCCAAAATTCTCTTTATTTATTTGAAATAGTGATTATTTCTCGTTTAATGCCTACATAAACAAAATAAATGATTATCATACATATGACACAATGAGAATACAATTTGTGCCGTAACTAACATAAATATTAACACTGTCAGTTACAGATTTCAATATAAATACAGTTAGATTCAAATTATAAGAGGGTCTGCGGAACGCAGAATTTTTCAAATATTATACTAATATGATATTAGTATAATTCTTTCGTAGAAAGTATGTTAGGGGAGACTTAAAAGACGCTTTGGCTTGACTATTACGTCCATGTAAACGTCGCGATAAGCTTTCATCTTATTATAACAGTACGTAATGTGTTAAACTATAACTGAAGGAGGTCTTCTAGTCTACACCTAGAATTCGAAAAAATCCTTCGACATTTTTACTTTTGTAAATGTCTACTTTGAGAAAGTGCAAAAAAAATGCATTTTTCGAAAGGTCTACACTAGAAGACCCTCTTAAGTATTTAAAATTTTTGCCCCCGTGACATTTCTTTCTATG
The DNA here is from genome assembly GCA_963989415.1 of Cerceris ruficornis. Taxonomy (NCBI): domain Eukaryota; kingdom Metazoa; phylum Arthropoda; class Insecta; order Hymenoptera; family Crabronidae; genus Cerceris; species Cerceris ruficornis. The sequence continues at coordinate 14,535,564 of OZ022528.1, forward strand.
CATATTTTTTTTATTTTGAAAATAGTACAGACGTAAACGTAGATCTTAACGCGATATATTTCTTTCTGCTTCTGATGCCGATACCAAGATTTGTAATTCATCGATAATTGCTTTTTTACGAAATCTTGTATTTCTCTTTATGTAATGTCATAGGTTCAACAGTGAAAACGTGAACGATTTATAAATAGAAATTTTACATGTTCACACAAATAGCAAGATATTTTATAATTTTTTTTGCATCCCATTTGTTTCGAATTACAAAAATGGTATTTTTACTTTTGCTTTCTTTCATGGTTATTTTACACATTTCAGGTAATAAGATATTCACGAATGTACTTTCAGCAGACTGTATACTATATGTAGAGATTAACTTGCTGCGCAATGCATTAATAACGTTACGCTTAAAAAAGGATGACCTGATTCTTAACTGCTTTATTAAATACAGAAAGCTGCAGACGTGCATTTCTTCAATGATCGGGAAGTTTGATGCGCGACACTTCTTTGCATTCACATCTGCAGTTAATAACCTCTCAGAAATCACCTGATTATTACTCGTATCTGATATACGCTTGTATGAAAATTGATGCGGTTGCATGACACGTACCGATCGTGAAACTCAGAAAGTCAGGCGCTCTCTTCGTGTATCGGTGTATCGTTTTCAAGGAGAATTCTCCCGGCACGTTTCTCGAATTAATATCGTCAGTACATTTCGCTTCAATTATAAAACGTGAACCATTAGCATCTCCTTCAACTCGGAAAATTAATGATGCCTGTTTTCTTGATGCGTCACATCAATTGACTATTCGCTGCAGCTTTAACCTGAAGACGGGTGATGGTTGATCTTCTAAAAATTCATTGTTCTTCTGCTATGCTGAAACTTTGGACAGTTTATGTTTATCTGTCAGAAGTTAATTCTATGATCGGATTGAAATCATGTCTTACATGCAGATCTGCGCTACCGCAAAGTAGGAGAGATGATTCTGTTATAATAAAATTGATCTTCGAAGTAAGAAACAATTTTACGTTTCCTTACAACTGTACATTTTGTACATCGTTACTCGAAATAAATTATGCATTACTTGAATACGAATTTATCAGTAAAATTTTTTAAAGAATGAATATCTATTTAATTCATGAACTGGTAATTTCTAATATTTCCCGTAGACGCTTCGAGGTCCCTTTGTTACAGTTAAACTGTTCCTGAATACAAGTGAAAGATAATATTATTTTCTTGGTAGGGTTTTTGGAATAGGCAATTAATTAGTAGTATGCGCTTAATCTATCTGAAGAATAAGCCATTTTTTGAAGTACATTTCTTCTGAATGTTACTGAAAAAGAATGAATAGCAGGCATCTTAACATTAGAACTACCGATGTCAAATCCGTTATATTTAAATATAAAATAAATACTTTGAGTAAAGAGGAATCAAGTGGCAAAGTAGATGATCAGTTAAGAACTTTATGTTTTATAAGATAAACGTGGAATATCAGCTGTATGGTTTCCCTGCGAAGGGGAATTTTTCTGAAAAAGGTACCAGTTATTAATGGTTCAGTTATTAAATCATAATTGTGTATATAGTAATAATTTGAAATTGTGAAAGCTGCTCCTCTTCCAAGTGTCCGAATATTTAAGAAACGTAAAAATTGGACACTGTTTCATTTGCATTCTATTATTTGATAACTATTCTAAGTTAAAAAAAAATATTTATAGTATCGTTTACTACATATATACCTATGTATATATATATATGGACCGTTTATTTTGAAAGTGGTGTAAGTCCATTTTCCAAAAAAATCGAGTTAGCTACATTAATAGTTACATTTTTACATGATCTTTTCATTCTAAACCAAATTGTTACTAATATATTTAAAATCATTAAGATTTTGTAACACGAAAATTTGTTGATTAATCAAGTGATGAAAAAGTTTATTTTGAAAGTGACGTAAGTCCCACTGTGAGAGTTTTAAATGGATGTGGAAAATATTATGTAATAAAATTTTATGAGATTACATCTTTATGTTTCATTATCAAAGTAGCAGTTGAAATATCAGTATGCAATGACTTTGTTATAAACAATTTAATTTCAAATTTCACTTTCGATCCGGTAACGGATTCATACGAGAAGGCTGAATAATAATTAAAAAAACAATATTAATTTTAATGTCAAAATTATTTAACAAAGAGTAAAAGTTGAATATTTTCTTGATAAAAATCGTCTCCACCAGTATAATTTAGTCCAATTAATCGGACACAACAGACTAGCTATGAGTTCTATTCCAAATATCTTGTTTATTGTAATGCAACTAATACGGAATACTTTTTAACGTTAAAATTCCGCTTTCATACATCTCTGTGACATAACGAACAACGTGTGGAATTAGTGGAGAACAATTTTTTTGTGGAAGTGCGATGACAGAAAATGAGGTTACTTTCCGTTATTTCCTGAATTTTCAGCTTTCTTTCTATGTAACCATCCAGCTGTAAACACTAACAGAAAGTTTCCGATACCGAAACTACATTGTGTTAAAGAACCTGTAATATAAAGAAAAGCCTCGATCGCTTTTACCGTGCCTTATGCTAGTGGTAAATATTTTTGTATGAGGTATAAAAATATAGTACAGTTATCGTAATCATTACATAGAATAACTATTACATTTTCGTGACAGAGTACCGTTTCGGTTATTCTTATTTAATGATGAACCGTAACCTATTAAAATATTAAAAAGATCAAAAGTAGGTACCCGCAATTTATTTAAAAAAATGCTGTATCTGCGTTTTGACGATGTCGTGCATTTTAACGAACCCTTGGCGACGTTTATGGCGACACGCTCAAAACTTCGAATTTCGGAGTTAAGGCGATCGAGTAACAATTAAGTCTCCATTCTTCCAGAAGGAAGATTTTGGAATCGAGCAGGTAAGCAGCTGTTTTCTTGCATACTATCCGATAATCGTAATATGATCGCAATCTTGTCAGAATGTGGACCGTTATGTCATCTGCCTACATTTTACAGCGCTTCTTCGCTTCAGTTGCCGGATCAAACCTACTGGTTCTGAATTTCGAAGATGCCAAAACATGCTGTAAGAATTTCCTTCAGAATGCGAACATGATATTAGTTTCGTCGCGCTTCATTCTTTGCAAATGTTAAACTCAGACCTAACCAAAACACAGTAGCTGTTTGGCGTTGAAAAAAAAATTCATTTTAATCTTAGCACACTAGTGGACTAAAATTTTAGTACCAGAAAATTGTTAGATTTTTTATTTTTATACTTACATAATTTTATACTTAAAAAAAAGTATTCTTAAATAAAGTGTTTTTCAATATGGGATAATAACTAGGATAGCTCATTTTCAAACAGAATAATTAATATGTTCGGATCTATTCCTAAAAAGCATGACATTCTAAAACCAATAAATGATTAAATCTTTCACATGCCCCGTTGTACGTTCAATAAATCCACCCAAGTTTTTTACCGTTGAAGAAAAATTACCTTTCTTTTTTTACTTTTGTTGGCTCTTTGCTAAATAATATTGCGGTAATCATATACGCTACTCAAAATTGAGAGTTTAAGCATTAAGCAAAAGTATTCATACCTCAAACATTTTTATTCTGTCAGCGTTCGTTTAATCCGACAAGGGAACTTTAAGCATATTTATTTACTAAACGTAAATTTTGTAACATCCATTGTTGTACTAGCTAATTCAAGTTAGCAACGAACAGATTGGATATTTATAAAATCTGTCAAGGTTCAATGCAACTAAAAGAATAAGACCTACGTAGAGGTTTCTTTCACTCTCTCATCTCTCACAATCAGTGTTATCGTGAGAGTTGTATTTTGGATATTTTATTTGTATGAATCACATGTATTCCATACTTTTTCGATTAGACAGATATTATACATACAAATCTGTAGATATACTGCAGAAATAAACGATTATACTGTTAATAATTAGGTAGTTAATAACAGATAGCCGTAAACGTAAAAATCTAAACATATTTTTTTGTTACCACTTTTCTTATATTACCGCCGTTGTTATTCATACATTGATAAAAAGAATCGATTTTTCCAACAACTTTACGGTCGATTATTAAAAACGTGAAGCACGAAGACGATGTTTGATGCAAATGCTATTAACTAAAGTATTTCGATTCTTCTAATTTGAAAGGCAGAACAACCTTTAAACCATCGGTAATGATGCCGATCTACTCCTTTTGGTAAATAAATGTCAGCGAAGAGAAATTTAATCAACATTTATAACGACACGAGCAACGGATAATCAATTCATAATTATAAAGCGTGTAAATCAGAAAATCTCATCAGTAATAAAATGGAAACGTCCTTCATTGTTGGTACTCGTGTAATCGCATGCTTCTTTTGGCGCAATTAAAACGAAATGGCCATTCAAGAGAATTATGGAAAGCGTAATAGATTTTGATAACAAGTTACGGGCGGTCATAAGAATTTATATATCCGATCACTGATTACGGCGCAAAGTAAAATCTTTAATAATCCCTAGTAAACGGTATATAACAATAATTAGGCGTACAATAACCATCCTTAAGTATATGCCAGCTTCGATTACCTCTTTGCCTCTCTTCGGTAGCTTCTCTTTCCGAGGACACGGTTATAAATATAATAAGAACTCGATGATGGTGGTCACCGGTCATGTTTAATTACTTCTCTTAACGGCACTAAAGTACATAGGAGTTACGTGTTGCGCAGAATCGTTTAAATCAAGGGAAGTTATCAGGGTGTCTGGCGTTTACTGGCAACATTTAGTTGAAATTAGCTGCAGCTTACTCGCGCCTCGAGGATAAATCGGTAAAATCATATGCCTCGATACATTCAATTACCGAGCTCTCATTTGCCGTCCCTGTTCTTTTTGCGGTCCTTTTTCCAATACATGTATGTGCCTCCCTGATTCTCACCCATCCTAAATCCATATTGAACGATGCATCTTTCTTGACCGAACTACCTTATCGTTTTATTTTCTTAACAAACCATTTTATCGTTTATACATACAAAAAATTCTTTTGAATCTTATTGAAATGTTTGCCATTATGTAAAGATATTTAACTCTCTTCTAGAGTTATTTGCACAACGTTGAAGCTTTCATGGAACTGCTTCGAATAGAATGAAAAGCGCTACTATGTCGAATGACCGCAGAATGTAAAATCAATTGATGTGTTATAAATTTTCAAAATAAATTGGTTTAATGTTATGAACAAAATAAAAAATTGAGGATATTGAAGTATTCGTTTTCAAATGATTCGTTTTGAGGGATTGTACTAGGTCACAGCGAAGATACTACCATAGATTGGCAAGAATACGTTTTAATGAAGTACCAGGAAAGCACTTGCACTTTGTGATAGTGAATTTTAAGTATTATGCTGCTTGATGAGCATCTGGCTGACCGTTGTATCTTCCTGCCATCTGATCGTTTACGGTGCACAGAGATTTAAAGGGGCGGACTCGTCCCGCGCGCTCCTCCAGGAAACAGCTCGAAGAACAGCTGATCCTTCCGTTAATGGTGGCCTTTCTGCATTCCTTTGTCGAAAGCCAGTTCCCCTCATTTTTGACCGTTAAATGGTTTGTCGGAAGAAATTTCGTGATCCGGCACGTGCTCTAAATTAGATGAGTTTCGGAATCGTCTGTGTATCCCGACCTCCGCAACTGTTCTAACAGTAAATTATTTAACGCGGAAGGAGTTGCACTGATTTTGAAACTATTTCGTGCGCGGAAAATCATATTGAAAGTTCATAATACGCTTAATTTTATATGAGCTGTTTATTTTGAAAGTGCCATAAGTCATTTTTGCAAAAGAATCGAGTTAATGATAACATCAGTTGCAGTTTCACGGCACCTCTTTTTTTTATGACATTTGCAATCAATATGATGGAAATAACTTAAACTTTGTTAGAGAGAAATTTTGCTAGTTAACGGTATAACAGACATGTTTATTTTGAAAGTACCATAAGTCACTTTCCCCTAATGAAAAATGGTGATTTTGCAATGGTTATACTAAATCATTTATACTATGAAAAATATAAGTATCCAAGATAACAAGTATAAGTAAATCTTCTCGAAAATTGGCATCAATATTGTTAACGACGTAAAACGCAAACTCTTAAATATCTCGATTTAAAAAGAAAGTGAGTTATGCCATTTTCAAAGTAAAAGGCTCAATATTAAAATACTTTTATTTTGTACACCTTTGTATAATGTTTCTAAAACAGATCGAATGGGACACAGAGTTTTTTTTACAATTTGGGCCTAAAAACAAACAAGCTACGCATTATAAAAGCGTACAACTTATTTCAATTATATTCACTACTGATTTATATTTAAAGAATATAAACTTATTTTATACTGCTAGACATACAGATACCAGCATTGTTCGCTGATAAAATTCCAATAACTTTAAATGAAATTACACAAAGATGAAATAAATAGTTAATGAAGGTTCGTGATTTTATTGCTCCTGCTTCTAGACCAAATATTTCTATAACCCTACTCTCTACGAGTTGCATGTCTCTTACGTGTAGCGCATTTTTTATCATCATCTGTAAAAATGTGTTTCCTTGTACTTTTCTGCTTCATATCATACTTTTATATCTGCTTTACCCGCGAATTTCACATTGCAGTTTTATTTCTTCGTAAAAATAGGAAGTGTCTAGTACAATGTAAATTTTGAAATTATATTTTTTTCAAACGTTTAATTTATTGCTAATACCTGCATGCCTCTTTCTCCGTGGTTTATTTTTTAATTATAATATATCTATATATTAATTTCTCATTAATTGAACTTTATATATTTCTTTTTATCGAAACAGTTGTAAAATGGCGTTATCAGCAGTATTAATAAATTTTTTTAATTGACTTCTTCCAAAAATTTTTTCCTCTGTTTAAAATCACATATTCAATATCTTATCCGAAAGCATCAGCTTGCTTCTATATAAAAATTTTTTTTTTAATATTTTAGTTTTATATTAAATCCAAGATCATTTTCAACTTCGACAAATATGTATAATATAAGCATCATGATAAAAGTTTAAAAATTATTTTAACCGTTTGACGCGAAGTGCCTTACATATCCGGAATTAAGAAAATGCTATGGCCAATTCTGCCGTCGTGAGAGTATTAATTTATAGTTTTATAATTTTGTTAATTTTAATTTGTAATTTTAGGTGGCTACCGCCACGATTCTTATAGGTAATTAGCCATTAGTAGTAAATAAGCCAAGAGTAGGACAAAGACGGTTGGTAAACAGAAAACTAGTTAATAAAATGAACCATAACATAAGAAGATAGTTTCGTTACAAGATGATTAAGGTAATAGAAATTAAAATTCAAAACCAACCCTAGTATAGTATACATAGATGCAGATATTAAATAACTAAGAAATACTTTCAGCAAATGGAGAAAAAGGAACGAGGTTTTTAACATCTTACAATTAGATTCGTAATTTAAATCTTCCGTTTTTTAGTTGACAAGTCTGGACAGACGTAAATTGTACAGTTATCGTAGTTTTACGACTTCATTCACGAAGACTTCTAAGGTACTTTAACGACTTCGTTCATATCTGAATGTACCCTTACGCCAGTATCAACGGAAGTATGTGCTCTTCCCTTACACCCTTCATTCAAGACCAAGAACTCTTCTTCTTTTACACTTTGTCAATTAATCGTTCGGAGCTTCCACTGTAAAATGATAACAAGGATGTAATTCCATTCCTTTAATTGCATGAATACCCTTCTCTTGCAGCGAAAAAAAAAACTATCTAAGAAAAGAAACAATAATGTTTAAATACATCATTATCTGCATTTACGTTGTATTAACTGAATAACAATGCATTCGAATTTTAACATGTAATATTAGTACCACGTACAACAAAATGTTATGAATATAAGTAACAACAAGCTAAAATCATTTGTTCATTCATTATATTCTTGTAATTTAACTTATATAAGCGTGTAAACATTTTACATAATTCTACCTATATAAAGGTGAGCAGATGATTTCACTTTTATTTGTTACTTTTCCTACACGTATTTTGATTTTCTCATTGATTAAGAGGTACAGTTGGCGCACAAGTTTTTTAGTTCGAAGTGTAACAAATACACAGTTCTTTTCATTTTTTCGTCCAGATTCGATTTTCTCGGCATTCACTTCTTTTACGACTCTGTGTTAATTACTTTGAGATTTTGTATATTGTATGTAAATACATCACTTTTTAACTAAGCGCGAGCCAAGGTATTGAACGGATTCGAGCCCATTCAGGTTCTGTATTATTAAATCCAATCTTTGATAATACGTGCCCGCCACATTTTGGAATTAAAAGAAATTTTGTTTTCACAGTATTTTCCTGAATTTTTTATTTATTAAAATGTGACTTTAGTTTTTGAAAAGTGGATTTTATTGCATCTTTAGTAGTGCACAGCCTCTAAGAGGTATTTAATACCATCGGATTTCAGAATTGTCATAAAATTCATTGCGATTTATAAAGCAATTACGCAGAATTTTTGTTCCAAATAATTGTTAGCAAAATTCGAAATTTGTATTCGTTTCTATTGTGGTTCCTATTTTAATTCCATAGTCATCTTTTTTCACAATATATCGGTTCCGTAATGGTTCTAGCCCAGATTTGGGCAAAACGTAATCTCATTAATGATTGATAATTACGATTATTATAAAATCCAGTTATTAATCATGACTACTGACTACTAAATAATCAGTAATCATTGATTAATGAATAAGAAAGGAATCAGCAGTTGTTGTAATCAATATTCGTGTTTGCTGTATTAATTATTAATCATGAAATGCTTAAATTTTGGATTATTATTTAATTTGTGCTATCGCTGTAATAACAACACTGTGAACATATTTTCAGAAATATAAGACTTTACAGCCGGGAGACAGTGATTACAGTCTAAAAGTGGACAAACATTAAGAACAGAGGATTATAATCTGACAATGAGTTCTGTGATAGATAGCAGTGAAGTACTATGAACATTCTATCATTTCAAATTAGATTTGTCCGCTATTCATTCAAAAACGTGAAAAATCCTGCCAGCCTGCGAAGTGTTGAACAAGAGAAAAGATCGTTAAGTACAAAGACACTGATCAATTTCATTTGGACACTTTTATAATCTTTTTAAAGAATACCTTCAATTGTTTACGTATTAATAATTTTTACACAGGCTGCGGCGGAATAACATATATAAGTGGGCACGAGGTGATCCATCATGAAAAAATAAGAACACAATGTAGAATAAATTTTTTTAATTTATGGCTTAGTTTTCGACAAAATCGACTATGAAAATTCAAATTTTGTATACATTATTTAAATAAATAAAATGCAACCTTTATTGTGCAGCTAAATTCTCTGTTAAAGATCACGCAATTAAAAATACATTTTTTCATGTCCTCTAATTACTGAGCTACCCCAAGAAATGCATTTTCAACCGTCAACTTTTGGGGGCATTTTTTAAATGTGGATGATCAGTGATCAAAAAAATACGTATACCTGTAATATTTTTTCGAAAAATATGCCTCACGTAAGCTTCATCAAAATTGGCGTGTACGGATCCGATATGTTGCCTTTATAGCTGTACCAGCATATTCCGCTGCATCCAGTATGCTTTTCAAAAATCTTCCACTTCAACATCAGGCCTTCCACGCTTGATCATCATTATTTATTTATTCTGTTTTCGAGTGGTGGAGTTAAGAACGATATTTTTTTATCATTATCCCCATCAAGAGCCAAGTTGTACTTCCAGCCTTTGTTTGAATTCATGATTATTCCATGTATGCAGTTAAATTCGCTGTACGTAGTTCGATGAGACTCACTGTATAGAATAATATGCGTTCTTATAGAAGCAATAGACGTGTTCAGTTTAAAATAACCATGGATTTCTGGACAAGATATATTGCCATTCAGCACCCTATATGTAAACCATAAGTCCATCTTTGTACGCCTGTGCTAAAGAGGCGGAAAATTTAATTACATACTAATATACGTATATTCATGGTTGTATATCGACATGGGACAACCAACGTGAAAGGACACCATGCGCATGAAACGATGTTGGACTGACTCCAATAGAACTCGAAGGTATTGTTGGTGTGGAGACCATATAATGGAACAGTATTCTACATGAGGACGAATACACGAATAATATAGTAATATAAGTTTATCAATGTTCTTAAAAAATCTAGATGCTCTATTGAGGAATCCCAGTATTTTGAAAGCTTTGCTGGTTATACTAATGATATGATAAGTAAAAGACAGATTAGAAGAAAAGAGAACATTAAGATCAGAAATAACATCAACTGTAGATAATGTATTATTATTGAGGGTATAATTAAAGGAAGAAATATGTTTCTTATGTGAGAAATGTATAATAGAGCATTTATGTTAAGAAAGAACTTATTTCGCGCACACCATACGTCGAGATTATGAAGATCAGATTGAATGTTTAATTGATTGTGCGAGTCATCAATGGCATGAAATAACTTTAGGTCATCGGCAAATTTAGACGAAACTGGAGTCGTGAGAGTTATTCACCCTGAACACACGACTCCCGAGTACAATAATCCGCATATCACTCGACACTGTGAAAATGCGTTAGCAATAGATGTATTATTGTATAGATTAGTGTCATCAAAGTACATATTTGGCTGAAGATTTTTGGATCTTCTAATGTTATGAATGAAGTTCCAGAAACTATTTCTGTTTGATGGAATATTGTCTTCTACACGGTTTACATAATCGGTGCAACATTTGCGTGATAAAAATTTACACTTTGATAGTAAATTTGAGAATGTTAGATAGTCGGAGAATTGGTATAATTTTTCTAACGGCCGTGAGCAACTTTTTTAGCTTTGATAGTAGAGATTAATTGTTTAGAAAACCAAGATGGATAAGAGGATTTCTGAATCCTGTATGAAGGCACGTGAAGATTTATACAATTTTTTAAGTGCATATAAAGTGCCTCAACAGATATACAGTGACTCACGAAAATATTCGGACACTAAGGTATATCGAAATTCATCGTTGTGTATCTCGACTATTTGTTAGGGAATCATCTTCGTTATTTTTTCTGGTAATGAGTTATTAACTAAGGTTAACAAAAACATATGATTTATTTAATAACTTAACGTAAATTTTAGCATAACAAATGATAAATGAAATAGTACCTTATTCTTAAGTCACAAAAATATTCGGACGCCCAATGTATTTTCTAAGTATTTGCTTTTGGAAACTGAGCGTTCTCAAGAATGACCGCTACATGTTTATAAACATAGTTGTAGAGGTCGATATCACTGCATTATTCGTTAGTAATACTTCAGAAACTGGTCAGAATGGGACGCAAGAAGAAGAATACGTCGTTCGATCAGAGGCAACTCGTAATTTTCCACCGCGAGAAGGGAAAATCATATCGCGAAATTAATGCCATGCTTCGTATCAGCAAGAGCACTGTCGCCGACATTATCCGGCGATTTAATACCGAGAACCGCATCGAATCCGTTCCGCAAACTGGTCGGTCAGCTGCTTTAAGCGATAGGGAGAAAAGAAGACTAGTGCGAAAAATTAAAGGAAACCCTCTTCTAAGTGCTCCAAGATTAGCAAGTGAGCTGTTAGAAGAAAGCGGCAATGAAGTTCATCCAGAAACAATCCGAAGAACACTAAGACAACATGGGTACAACGGTCGAATTGCTAGGAGAAAGCCATTCATCAACGAGGCCAATAGGAGGAAACGAATTAACTTCGCTAAGGAGCTTGTTTCTAAGGACGTATCATGGTGGACTGACGTTATATTTGCTGACGAAAGCAAATTTAACATTTATAATTCTGATGGAAGAACTATGGTTTGGCGTAAGCCAAATACAGAACTCCATATCAGACATACACGAGGTACGGTGAAGCACGGAGGAGGCAGCGTAACGGTTTGGGTTTGCATTTCAACGACCGGCGTTGGAAATTTAGTTTTTATAGACACAATTGTGGACAAAAATGTTTATTTGAATCTTTTAAAAAGTAATTTACTTCAGAGTGCTGAAAATATGGGAATCCGTGATAGGTTTAAATTTTATCAGGATAACGATCCCAAGCACAAGGCGCGTATTGTGCAGGAATTTTTGTTATATAGATGTCCCAAAGTTATCCATCCTCCCCCACAGTCTTCAGACCTCAATCCGATCGAAAATTGATGGGACGAATTGGATCGCAAAATTCATGTATACCCAATTCATTCAAAAGAAAAATTAAAACTAAGACTCCAAGAAGTATGGGCACGTATAACTTCGGAATATTTAAAAAAAATTATATATATTATGCCAAAACAACTAAGACATGTCATAAAACAAAACGGTTATGCCACGAAATATTAAAACTTTAGTGATATGCATTAAAATTCAACTTGGAAATGTCATTTTAGGTAGTGTCCGAATATTTTTGTGACTTAGGAATAAGGCACCATTTCATTTATCATTTGTTATATTACAATATACAGTAAGTTATTAAATAAATCATATGTTTTTGTTAACCTTAGTTAATAACTCATTACTAGAAAAAATAATGAAGATGATTCCCTCACACATAATCGAGATACACAGCGATGAATTTCGATATACCTTAGTGTCCGAATATTTTCGTGAGTCACTGTATCTATTGACAGATCAGCGAGATATTTATTCCAGTCGAAGGAACATAAATATTTATTTATGGCAGCGTAGTTTGCATTTCGAAAATCCTTTACATCTATAGATGACACATTGGGAGAGGGAATATAGGGTAAAGGAAGAGAGAATTGTAAAGGTGGATGATAGGAGTCTGGAGATATAAGAAAGTCTGTTGCTGGGGAAATATTAAGTTTTTTGAAGGATGAAAAGATCAGATCCAATGTGCTACCAGAGCAATTTCTTACTGAGATTGATTGAAATAAACTAAGGATAATAATAAATTCATGAATGATGCTAACATGCGTTCGTACAGTGCAAGATGGTAAACAATGATGGACCAATTGTAAGTTATCGACTGAGTCGTTCCACCAATGTGTTAGTAAAATTAAAGTCACCAGTTAAGAGAATGTTGTGTCAGAAGTGAAGGATAGCGATACTTCCTGAACCGCCTTTGTAAGAAGTGGTTCAGGTGGATCCTTTTCAGTTTTATTGACGACGGACAGAGTAAGGACTTACAGCAGGTTTTTAAATAGAATGACTCGTTTTGCGGTTTTTCGGTGATCTTAAATACTTAGCGTTCCTTTGTCTCGAGATAGGCGTACGTGCCTATCTACGGGGCAAAAGTTCTATTATATTTCGGAAATGCACTGGCGACTAAGAGTACATAAGAGGCAGAGGCCTAAGGTTGCCTAGCGGTAGACGGTCAAGACTGAGGCTTATCTTACACCTTACAGTATTCTGTATATAAGTAAGGATAACTGGCTGAAGGTAAATAAACAGAGCCAATGATTATGGATTTACAGCCATAACGGATGTCTACAAAAACATGTTCAACGCCCGACGAAGGACTAAGGATGCGACGACTAAAAATAGACTCATGTACGGCAACTAGACACCACCTCCTCTGGAAGAAATACGCGTATCACTGTTTGTATCACATCTGAAAATATTATAATTATTTAAGCCAAGTTCAGAGTTAGAAATCCCGTCACATAACCAAGTCTCCACTAATACAATAATCGAATAATGAACATTATTAACTATCTTCGGAACGCCATTTACAAATCTAATAGTTTTATAATTGTCACCATTATGGTGAAGATGGTTTAACTCCGCTCTTAAACGTAGATTTTGCTGTTTAACTGTCCTATCCTCACTGATACGAACGGGGCCGTTATACCTATTTCTGTTTTTAAGAATAAAAAGTACGTCTTCACGAGCATTAAAAGTCACCTTGATGGGTTGGGACGACCCTATTTAAATTGACCCATACCACGAAACTTGCTCACAGGAATGCCCGATGGTTTTATTTGTTTGAGAATACAATCCACCGATTTTTCGTCCATATTTGAAACATGAGACGATGAGTTAGAGACAGCAGAGGATTCTTCGAGATTAAGGAGCATAATATTATACGAACGACGCTCTACGTCAGCAATTTCGGAAATAATGTCCTCTTCATTGCAAAAAGCATTTGACCCTGAGGATAAGGAAGTGATCTTCTCCTCTAAGTCACTCACTCTCTTTTTGATGGAAGTAACTTCTGATCTCAATTCTGAAGTGATACTATTCAAGGCATCCATGAATCTTCTTTCAAACGATTCCAATTTGGCAGTCAAGATGTCATCCAACTCTTGCCTGATAATTTGACGAAAGTTATGCGGTTTTGATGATTTATGTGACTCCAGTGTATGAGGATTCAATGAGCTATGTTGAACAGATGTATAAGATCGACTAGCTGCATTAGTTGAACCACAATCCAGAAATTGGCCTCTATTATATGAATGTCCAGTGCGCAATATGCATCCAGTGTGAGATGTAACACGACACGAGACACATGTAACTGGTTTAACCACTTTAGAAACACAACCCTTGCAAATATATTCCATGATAACGAAATAAAATAATATTTATTATTTTACTTTAATAAGAGAGTGAGAAATAAGAGTGTGAAAAATGAAGTAAAACGAAAGGGAATAATTGCTCTGAATAACGGTTCTCTGTGAAATACAAGCAGCAGAGCGAAAACAATGGCAGGTCCGTGACCTACGACAGTCAACGATGGAAGATAATAAACTCACAATTAGAGCAATATAGTGCCGGATTATTGCAGGCATGGAAGATAATTGCACTACAATATTACGGGATGTATAAAAAGAATTTTCACATTTCCTCTTAATTCAGCAACATCAAACAACTGCTTTAATATTATCTGTATGTATACGTGTTTCAACTGTTGACATAACGTTATATGATGTAATTGATCGTAATTGGCCCGGCGCAATCGTTATTTATTATCAGCGTCTTTAATCATTAATTATGTCACATTTAGTGACGCAATTTCTGTGCTACTCTGGTATTGCAGCAGTCTTGCTCATTGACATTGAGAAGTGGTGCGGGCAGATGTGTCGTTGAAGTCGTACTGTATGGACTCTTCGATAATAGTTTTAATTTCAGTCAGTAAATAATTTTTTCATTATTTTATAATAGTTTAACATTAAAATTGTCCAGATAAGCTTAAGGCTGACGTTTATTAACCGTTTTTTGCCTGTTTTGCGGAATACCAGACACCCTTAAAACTTTGCGCCAACGTTTACAAACACCCCGTGCATTAGCCCTTAAATGGTACCATCAAAATAAATCACGTTCCTGGCATCGGGGGCGAAATTTTACCTCAGTATGTGAATGTATCTATTATTCAGACTCAATGGACACATGTAAATGCAATTAAATATATTATTTTTACATATTATATGGAAAATAAGAAATCTATTTTTTGCAGCGATTGTAAATTATATTGTGGTGCCTACTATAAGTAAAATTATATCATATTATACATTTTAATGCATATTTTTAATCTTCTTTTCTCGGAAGAATCTGACATCTCCTCTGCTTGTAGTATGTGGTAGTAGATGGCACTGGTCTAATTTCCTCAGTGTTTTCTTTAAAGGATTTTGATACATTTTCCTTAAATTTATTCGGTAAATTTGCAATATTTAACCGCTCTTTGAGGAATTATGTTGAGTACAAGTGCTAAAAACAGGTATACTGAGACAATTTTCTGCTTCCTATTTTATAATTGCACAGTGGACGTCATTTTGTAGTCCACTTCTGCAGCGTGCGATATTCCCCAAAATAGTGTTTTTCTCCTGTGCCTTTTGTTAAGGACGTATTGTGAGATTATCGTCGTCATAGTAACACAAGCAAAAGCAAATACAATGATGTAACATTTTTATACCTATGTCCTGAAACAAATTCTAAATAGAACAATTAGAATTGGCGCATTCAAGGTTAATTGAAACACAAAATTCAATTAAATCGTATCAAATTGATTTGGAAAACATTATGCTTGAGATACTATCATAAATAAATGCAGGAAAATCAGCGTGATCAGAAGTTAGGGTTTTTTATTTTAAATCAATTTACATGGAGTGAAATTTGATTCATAATATCCTTTAAGGATTAATAATGTTTAACTTTAGGTGTGTGTATGCAGGGCCGTCCAAAGATATTCAGCGCCCGTGAGCAACTAAAAATAATGCGCTCCTGTTCATAAGAAAATGCGCGGGATGGCTGGCGGAAGTGTTAGAACCAGAAGAAGTCAATTTGTTACCATTACACTGAACAAAAACGTAAAACGCATATAAAAATTAAAAAAACCTATATGAACAAAAAAAAATTGTATAGTAAACAAAAAAGAAAAGTAATTTATATTTATTTTTCTAGCTTCTTCTTTTGCAAATTGATTAATAATGCCACACGTTTTTAAGTTATTAAATAAGTTATTAAACTATAGCGTCGTTAAATTTATTATTATGCTGGATCGCAATGAAGGCAGTTGAGGGGTAACTTGCTCTGATTCGCCCGACGGATAGGGACATCCCTCTCCCTCACGCATTTTCGATTTTGACGCGCTATTGGCAAGAGAGACCCGCACATTCGTTGCATCGTCATGTGAACGACGAAAGTAGTGTTTTATTTTCGGTTGTCATTCGTCGATCTCAGATTTCCAGGACCGACATGGCGGGGATAGGCGGTGCGAGAGCAATCTCCCCTTCCGTCTCAGCTGCCGTCTTTCCGGCCCCACACATTACCAAACTCCAAAACAAAGATATGAACATATAAAATTTTTTATTTCATTTAGAACAGATGATTTGGTTATTTCTGTCATGAAAAGATTTTGCATAGAAATAACTAATAACTAATAATTACTAACAAAAAAATAATACCAATAAAAATTGCCGCCGCCCCCAGAAGGCTTACGCCCCGGGGCTATAGCCCATTTAGCTCTTTAGTTAAGGTTGTCCTGCGTGTATGTGATTTCATTCATATATGTAACGCATAATGTTACATTTATAATGTTACCAATGAATGTTCCGAGTTAGTTAGTTAAGAACAAAATTATTTAATTGTAATCATTTGTAATATTTTGAACAGTTTCATCGGAGTATACATAAACGAGACATTCGACCGGTAAAATAACAATTTGAAGTCTGAGTGAATTCATTATTCATTTTCATCACTAATAATAGCAGAGATTACCGAAGACATTTCTCATGCATCGAGGACAATTCGTGGAGTTAATTTTATCTGGGAGCGCAATGGGATATAGTGATGGAATCGGCGCAGGTTGGCGAGACGGGTATCAACTGGACGCAACTTAATTGGAGGTGAAATCACTTAAGTAGACGTCCGTGAAACGCAGTTCCGTGTTTTCGAGCCATATAATGACTCAGAATGGCAAATGATACCTCGTACGGTCCAGCAATGGTATGCTCCCTCTTTGCCTACCTTCTCTTCCCGCCCTTTTCCTGCGACTACCGTCTTCTTCGTAATGCTCTGTTACGGCAGGCCGATCAATTTCCATAATTTCGTGCGTACGTCATACTTAAACCGTTCTCCTCTCTGTAAGCACGTATGATCTTGGACCGCGAAAGCCGACCACGAATGTAATCGTTCGCTATTTGCCGCCTACGTGTGCCTTCTCGATTTTCAATTTCGAAAGAAACTTCCGGCAAAATCAGTTTACTCCGATCGTTGCAAGCGAAGCTAATTATCATAAAAGTTTTACCTTCTTGCAACGACAAGACTTAATCTGTCTTCAATTTAGAAACTCAAAGCAACTGTTCATGCGTTTTGGACATAAACTCTCTTCTGATACTCAAACGATTTATCACAACAATTCCATCTATATTATTTGTAACATGGTTGACAACTTTCTTCAATTTTCTCAGTCGAATAGTAACATCCGAGGGTTAATTACAAACTGTCGACAGCAATTACATGTTGAAGACTTTCCGAAAATTAATTTTCACAACTTAACAGTCCTTAGTCCTCAAATAGGTCGTGACAATGTGTACAGCGCCGATATCTGAATGTTACGTCAGGAGAAAGAAGAATCCTAACTAGTATATGAGTCATGGAGACGCTGTTGTTCTCGTTCACCCCCCCCCCCTCCCCCCTGCCAAAAACGGCCAAAAGTGGAGGGAGTTATTCGTAATCAATCGTTTATATTCGGGCATGTAATTAAGTGCTTGCTCCACGAGTCCTTGGAGAAGCACCGTCTGCTCCTTCCGGCCACACGTCTTGGACCCCGCAGATCTCCTAATACTGGACGCTGCCAGGCGCGAAGCTTTGAAAACGTGGGTAGTATCTCATTGCGGCGACATTCGTATTTATAGCTGGCAAAAATAGTGAAGTCTCGCGGTATGAGGTACGGTGTAGGGGCAATTTTCGCTGGCACCGCCAATCCCCACCATATCGATCCTGGAAACCTGAGCTCGGCGAATGACAACCGAAAATAAAACACTTCTTTCATCGTTCCCATGTCGACGTAACCAATTTCTGGCTTTTTCGGCCAGTCACGAGCGAGAATTGAAAATGACGTCAGAACGAGGGCTGTCTCTATCCGTCAGGAGAATCCGAACAAACTACAGGACAGAGGACTTCACCATTTTTGCTAGCTATAACCACTCGCTGGAAGGACTTGCCACGCACGTCGGTTACGGAAATAAAAACGAAGTGCGTGGCACATCGACTACAGACATATCAACTAATGTTCACTAGTAATGATCATTTCCTTTCTCAGGAAAGCGAATTTATTGATCACAATTGTATAAAATCGTTTGACAGGCATTAATTCTAATTGTTAGATGTTTAATGTAACTTTAATTCTCTAAATGCATAATAAAATGTGTTGACGCGTTATTACCACCCCTGAACGGGCTTAGAATCATCAAGACGTCGAACGCAGGAGTTTAATTGTTTCACGGAATACTTCTGTTACAATTGACAATGCATTTCCAGGAGACGATAGCGTTTCAGGCTCACAGGCCTTCGGACCCCGTCAGTTTCTTTGTCTGCTTTTCTTTATCGATAGCTAGCACTTTTTCGTATAACAATTCAGAGTTTCCCTGGCATGCATATGTCCGGTTCCGTGTAAACAATAGGCTTAGGGTACGAGCGGCAAGGCTATTTGTGGGGATTGCAATAACATTAAAATCAGCATGTGCCTTCCTGACTTTTAGCAAAGAGAGGAGTGCAAACGTTAAGCTTAAGCTTCGCATTGTCACTTCTCTCTTCCTCAATAGGAATAGTTGTATCATAAACCTTCGCCTGCGCCGACGAGCCACCCTCTTTCGCCACCCACGGGCCTCAGCCCCTCTACCGACGATCCATCGGTCCCAAAGAGGGCGGGCGACCCAGTGGGGGCGAACGACCAAGAGGGGCGCGCTACTAATATCCCGGCAAAAACAATTACGCGGTGAAATTCATTTTCTCAAATTTTCCGCGTGACTTCCGATGGCGCTCAAGACGAATTCCTTGAGCTCCGCGCCATCGGAAGGAGGGAGGATCGATACAGGATCCTCTCTCAAAAAGTCAGTTGTCTTCAATTCCTCAACGGAGGAACAACTCAGCCTCGACTGAGGTTTATAGTAACAGTTGTCATCAATTCCTCAACGGAGGAACAACTCATCCTCGCCTGAGGATTATCGTATCATTTCGTCTCATCCTCAACTGAGGAATATTGTCTATCAAACATCTCGACCAAGAGATACCATAGCTTAAGTGTTGTTGCTCTAGTGTTAGTTCATTGTTATGTTTAAATAAACATCATTCAAAGTTCATTCGAGCTAATCAGTTGACCACGGGAGGCCCAAAGAAACCAGGCTACGTTACATTCATTTGCACCGTAGCCAACACGTCGCCGCTTCGAGAAATCGAACGAGACGTGCACTCAACAAAATGTTAACAATTTAATATAAGGGAATTAACCCTTCTGATGCTGATATTTCAGCATCGTAAATAGAAACGTAAACGCGTTAAAAAAGAAACTTTTGCGGAATATGAATCTTAAAAAAAGAAATAAAAGTAACTAAAAAGTGGAAAACTAAAGTAATGAAGACAAAGAACTCTGCTTCTATCTTTGTAATCATAAAGTCATCATAATTTATTATCCATATATGACATTGAACAGTGTCAACGCGTATCGCAAATGAAAGCAGGCTATACAGAAAATTGTTTTGAATACAGGCCTATAAATCTTTGCTTCCCTATCACGTAACATATTACTTTTATAAAATTGTACTCGTTGCTGGGAACAATTACAAACAAAACCTGTAAGGGAATAGCAGTTGCCTGAATGTATATCAGCGCTGCAGCGGTGAGATTCTGCATAATCATCTCTGCAATATGTATATACAGGGTGCGATGGACTAACATTTACGGTCTAGCAACTTAGTCATAGCTAGGAAAAGAAATGCGGGTCTAATTCGTCAGGCGACAAGGGCCATGCCTCCACTTACACGTATACTTACAGCACTTTTGGTTCTAACGCGCTATTTGCTGAAAGAGCTAACGCATTCAAATTGGACCAGCATTTCAAGTGTTTCCGAGCGGGAATAGGCGGTACGAGTGAGATGCTCTGTCGTCACAATAGCCATCACTACTTTGTCGCACACTACAAGCGGGCGCTAGGTGATTCCTTATGAAAAATAAGAACAAAATATAGAATAATATTTGTTAATTTATTGTATAATATTATTTGTTAATGCAATGTAAATTCGTACACGCCGATTTTTATGAAACTTACGCGAGATACAGTTCCCGAAAACATATTTGAAATGTATTTCTTTTATCGGCCATCCTCCGTATTGGAAGGGGGGGGGGGGGGGGGGGGTTAAAATACCCCTCAAAATTGAAGGTTGAAAATGCATAGCGTAGGGTAGCGCGGTAACTAGTGTGCACAAAACAATATATTCTTTCAATGTTCTCTTTTTTAAAAAAGATTTCAACTGCATAATAAATATTGCCCTTTAAAAATTGTATTCAAAATTTGAATTTTCTAACTCCACTTTCTCGAAAACTAAGCCTTAAATGAAATTTTATTTCAAATATTAGGTATTTAATTATTGATAAGGAGTCATTCCGCGCCCGATTGTACATGTTACCAAATATGTGCATTTCGATATGTTGCCTTTTAACTGTATCAGCATATGTCTCCGTCAGATGTCCAAACTCGATTTTCCCGAAAACTAAGCCTTAAATGAAAAAATTTTATTCTATATTTTGTTCTTGTTTTTTCATAATGAATCACATCGTGCCCGCTTGTACATGTTATTACTCTGCAACCTGTGTAAGTGAAACAATGATAAATTAAAGAAGTATACCAATAAACTGGCCAAAAATCTAATACTTTCACATATCGGAGGAGTAAGAGGAACAAAACCATTCGACCTATGAGGACGACAAATAAAATTCAATAGAAACACTATTGAATTTCATGTATATAAAATGTAAAGCAAATCACCAGTATTATCACTTTCTTCTCTCCTCCGACGTTTTTATGTATTTCTTGTGATTTCTCTTCTCAAGATGGGCCATTTCTGTTCAATTTAAAGATGCAAAAGACGATATCGCAGTGGTCCAACATGACATACCAAAATAGCAGCAAACCCGGTAATTCCCATAATTTTAATGATACGCAGATATACGCACGTGCTGCACCTCAAGTACCGATATCGATGAAAATAATCTGATATCAGATCCTGATGCAAAGGTTATAGGTAGTTGCATGAACGTCGCATGCGTGAAAAAACCGCGTTTATTTAATATCGTGAAAGTGTAATACCGTTATATTTGCATAATTTTCCTTCTTCTGTACGAGGCTGATGAAAGTACCAGCGATTGAATTAATAATTAATTATATAACCATCAACTCTACGAAACCGATGCGGCCGAAAAGATTGTTATTTATGAGCGTTATTACTATTACGTTTGTTATAACAGGAAATACGTAATGTACCTCGGCTATGTGGAGAGAAAGTATTTGCAGTTTAGTTTACAATGCTGTTGCAGATACAATAGCACGTATAAATGCAGAAAATCTTGAATTGATCAGACTATGTGTGTGACATAGTGAGCGCATAATTGATGATCACTTATTAACGTATAAGGGAACGCGTGTTGTAAGTAATATCCAAATTCTCTATGGAAACGAACGCATACAGATCAAAACATATTAAATATTGTATCAAATTATTATATAGAATAATTTTATTATTTCATCCTGCACTAATTTATGTATAAAACTTTTAAAACACATTACAATTTACACCATGCTCAAATATTATTACGTAATACATATTGTTAATGTTATCTCGTAGGTAGATGGGTACAGGGAAGTAGTTTTGCAGAATGTGTTAAAGCATTTACAAAATGAAATAGAAACAGATTCTTCTAACACAACTAATACTTTTACATTTTCTAATCTTGCTTCATGTAAAAACAGAATCAAACAGCATGATATTTACGAGGAAATATACCAAGCCTGTCCACATCGATTTTGATGAAACCTACAGGGTAGAGAGTTCTGGAAAATATCTTTGACACGTATTTTTTTATATCGGCAATCGTTCACATTGAAGCGGTGATAATAACCTCGAAACTTTGGGGTTGGAAATGTATTTTTTGAAATACGTCCGTGATTAGAAGGCGTAAGGAAAAAAAGTTTTTTTCTTGATCCCCTAGCCGAAAGTACGAGCTTCCTGGCCGCTTTTCCCTCCGGGAACAACGGCTTTTGCAATCAGCTCGAGTTAACGCGTGCTCTGATTGGCTACAAGAATTTTGTGGCTCGCAGTCACAGTGCCAACGTTGTGTCAAGAATTATCGTATTTGCTCGGAATATAAGCAACCTGAAATGCTTTACTGATAAATTACATACAGTTGTACATGTGTTCATGGCAATTGGAGAAAAATTGACAAATGGGGTTAGGCCACTCTTAAAATAAACGGCTCATTTATGTTGTGAATGTTTTTTCATTTAAACTGTTAAAAATGGACGATTCTTCATTTGAAGATTCGATTGATGAAGAGGAGGTATTGCAAAATTTTGACATCTATTATATACGATTTTAACGCCCGCCCCGACCAGCAAAAACCTCGGCTTCGCCTCGGTTTTGCAAAAGTCGGCGGGCGATTCCCACCAATCAGTTAATCGAGAGTAGCAGAAGCCGGGCACACTGCACTACGCTTCGCAAGGATGCCGAAAGGGCGCGCTGATGCCGGCCACAAAAATTAAAAATGACAGCTGTCAGCGTTCTTTGAACCATTAAAATTGATCATTTAACGTACTTTCGGCTGGAGATAAAGAAAAATAGTATACGACACACGGCCAGGAAGTTGGATGCCCTAACGTGCGTGATATAGAAGCCTCGGCTTCGCCTCGGCTTTTATATCACGCACGCCAGGAAATCCAACTTTCTGGCCTTGGGTCGTAATATACTATTTTACATTGCACGTCTTCAGATACAGAAATCAATGATATAAAAAATATATTATACTACATACAATACGTACAACTACATACTTGCAATACATATGTTGCTTGCGTACAATCGTCAACCATAGAGACGGATTCGGAAAATATCTTTTTCTTCGATGCTCTTGGGTTACTCGATTGTGAAAAACAAATAGTATCTAACAAAGTGTTTAAACATTGATGTACCAAGTCCAAAGTAAGTCGTTGAGTAAGAGAATTAGCGGGCAGATTGATAAATGATTATGACCGCCTACCGTAGCGAAAAGGTAAATAATAATTGACTATATGGTATACCAAAGTCACACTCAATTTGTCTCAACTGTAGCGTCCAATCTAACCAATATCTCCTATGGTTTATTATCACTATATTTTGTTATTCACGTTCATCAAGCGTAAATGATGCTAATATTAATATTGGTACCGTTAAGATAGTATACTACACGTTAATATATAATAGTATAATATAGTATAATAATATCCTATATTATGTATAAATATATACTGTACTAAAATATTATATTAGTATGGTAATAGTAATAGAATGAACTCTTCGATACTGACCCTGAGTAATTCTTCTAACATTCGCTTCCTTATGAGATGCTAGAAAAAGTAATGTTATTATCACCTGTTATTGATAGTATGATGTCCCCGTGATTTTATGTGCTACAAAAAAACCATTCAGCGATTAATGTTTTCATTCATTACTTCTACAGGAAAACAAAGTTTTACGTTTTCTCAAGGAGGTTTTCAAAGGAAGTTATGGCTTAGAGGCCGATGACCTGACGTCATGGTGCTGCATGGCGTTTTGAAAAGCGTTAAGAGTATGCTTAGTGGATCTGGCCACGGAGTGGGGAAGATGTAGCATCTCCCGGTAGGAGGACTGCGAGGAACCGCACGGCACTTTTTTTTTTCTTTTTTTTTTTACATGAGGAAATCTTCAAACAGACACCCCCTCTCCTGAGGGAAGGGCAGTTCGCGGCGTCCTGTCTCGGCTGATTCGTCCTTAAATGTAGGATATAACTAAATAAGTAATTTAAATCCTACTTACCTCTACAATAAATAAATAAATAAATAATAGATAAATAGCTGCTAAGGGTGAATCTCAACAGGCGGCCCTAGGGGGTGTAAGGGATCTGGGCATGCTCCCAGATCCCTCCCCTCCGGCTACCTTCTCCTCTCTGGAGAACATTCTGTGGTGAGAGATCGTCTCCCATCCTCGCGCTGAGGACACTGCGCTCAGCCCGCCACGCTGGGCAGACCGCCAGCGTGTGCTGGGCAGTGTCCTCCACCCCCTCTCGCAATGGTGGCATCGAGGTGTTACCTCCTTGCCGATTCTGTTCAAAAACTCACCGAAGCACCCGTGCCCGGTGAGTATCTGAGTCAGACGATAGGAGAGATGGCCGTGCTTTCTTGTCAGCCATTCCTTGAGGAATGGGGTGACAGCACTCACAGAGTGTGATGCCTGGTTCTAGGGTTCCTCGAGCCACGAGAACTATTTGGCTATCATGCGCTGCTCGGCCTGACGCCTCATGTCCACTTCCCTTGCACTGGACGGCACTCCCTCATCTGTTTGCTGCAGCGGTACACGGAGATTTGAATAAATCTCCGCGGCCATTTCTGCGTGAAATGCAAACGGCGTGGAGTCCGCCGGTACAGAGGCGGCCGCATAGGAAATCGTGCGGTAACCCCGCACGACCCGGATAGCCATTAGGTGGTGAACCTTGCGCATGGCACGGCTCGCCCGCCCGTTGACATCCAGGCCGCCGACCCATACTGGAGCACCGTAGAGCGCCATGGACCGGACGACTCCCATGTAAAGCCGCCTTGCCTTCTCGTTTGGACCGCCCAGGTTGGGAGCCACGCGACTTAAACCAGCCGCAGTGGTGCGAGAAGCGCCAGTAACTGTCCACCGTGAGGCCCAAGTATTTAAACTTGCGCTTCACCGAGACAGTTATCTCTCCTACCGCGAGTGAGGCATTGGCAGGCAACCCGCGACCTATCGCACCACAGAGCCAAATGGCCTGTGTCTTCTCGGTTGCCACCCTCAGCCCCCGTCCCTCAATTGACAAGGAGACCCTCCGAATCGCGTCTTCCGCGGTCCCGAGGATGCTCCTCCAGTCGTTCCCGACGACGACGATCATAGTATCGTCTGCGTACGCCACGAGCGACGCGTCGTCGGGGAGGGAAGTCCGCAGCACTTTATCAAAAGCGAGATTCCACAGAAGTGGTCCGAGGACCGATCCCTGTGGAACCCCTCGCTGTACCGAGTTAGTGCATGGCCCTCCCTATAGCAGTCCAGGAAACAGTGTTGAAGGCATTCGCTATATCTAGCGACACTGCCACAGCAACACTGCCCCTTCCTACCGCCCGCTTCGCGAGGTCATGCACCCTGTTGATAGCATCAAAACCGCACAGCACTTACCCCAGAACTACGAAGGCTTACAAATCGCTCAGTAAAAATTCCTGACTTAAAATCAAAAAAATCTAACATCAGAAGCGGGATACGTACAGTTTTGTTAAACTCACGTTCGCAATGGAGGGTGCACCGAGTACATCTGATCCGCCGTCGCTTGATGTACTTTTCCGTCGGTTTATGGAAAGTGTCGTGTCCGGCGCGGTTCCGACTGCTACATCCGCGGCGAGTGATAGAGCGATTGCAGACGCTATACCTGATTTCGGTGGTACTGATCTCGGCGAAGGCGCGAGTCAGTGGTGCGGTATAGTCGAACAAATTACCGAAAAGCTTCCTGTTTCCCAAAGACTGAGTTTGGCTACCCATGCTTTGACGGGTGCTGCTAAAAAGTGGTATAAAGGATGGGAAGGTAATCCGAGAACGTGGGCAACTGTTCGTGAAGACTTATGTTCGGTTGTTGTGTCCGAGGATAGACTGTGCGAGAGACGTTCACGTGCTGTGTATTATAATAGCGATAATGCAATTTCTTATTCGGAATATGCGCGTAATAAATCAAAATATTACGGGCAAACGCAGATCTCGTTCAAATAGCACGAATTAATTAGCCTCGTGATAGGTCACGTGACCGACCCTGGTGTGCGCCAATCACTCATGAACGCGAGATATACGACACTGCGGATTTGTTAAGTGGAATAGCACATTTCGTGAAAATGCCGTAAAAAGAAAAAAAAGGGTTAGTGACATTAAAAGTGCAGTTTTTAAGCGTCCTGACGAAGTGCCGCCAAGACGCTGTTATAATTGTAGTGAGACAGGACATTTACAGTGTTACATGCGGCCCTGAGTGTAATAAAAATTAGACTCTCTACTTCGAGCTCGGGGCCGTAAACTCACCATATGTATAGCCGGGCCTCTCGCTAGGGCCGAGAACCGCTCTGTATGCCCAGAATAATTAAGACTACGAAAACTAGAACTCGAGCGAACGACGAAACGCATACCTTATAGACACATTCCTATTGCATCCCGCAGGAAAATTCCAGAAAGTGCATCGTACCCCACCACTTTTTCTTACTATAAAAGACGGGTTACGAACTACCTCGGGGGATTAGCTCAGTAATAGACTGTCACGCTGCAGGGTCGTTATAATCACGCGGATAGATCTTCTTCGTTTGACCGAACGTAGTTTTCGTCGTTACGTTGTTAACCGAATAGAATACGCGCCAAGTCCGCGATATGTATTAGGCATTTTTGTACTATCTAATACCCCTGCATTCCTCAGTGCGTGAAAATTGAGAGCATTACAAGTAGGTGCATGCGTCCAGAAACACAAGTCCACGTAACACCTTTGTAACCAAACAGATTACATATCAACCTGTAATACTTTCCAACATAAAGAAATATAGCTGGATCGTGTTCTTAGTCTTATCGCGTTTAAATTCTTTCTACAATTACCTTCCAGAAATCGTCAGCCTGCGATCCCACAGCAATACACTTTTACCGCTCGAAGTGTATTGCATAATTATAAAGTTACGTCAGCCTAACTAACATTCCTTTGGCAACCCGTGTTATCCATACACGGGATCGTCCACGCGTGTTCCAACCTCCTGTGGCAACCCGTGTTAGCCATACACGGGATCGTCCACGACTAACAACTACTTCTAAAACCGAACGAACACCACAACGAACACTGCACCTTATTCTTTTACCTCGGCTACTCGCAACGCTCCTGGCCCTTGGCACGTAACAACAGCATGACTGCCGCGAAAACGAAAGGCAGAAGGTTTCTCTAAGGACAACGCTAAAAAGTCCAACATACCAACATGTACTTTTTGCTCAAAGAGAGGGCATGAAGAGTCCGAGTGTTGGTTAAAGCGTCGGGAGCCTCGTGAAGACAAGGGTGGCAAAAGGACGAATAGTCGTCGCCCGGAACATGAAGCCAATGCCAGTTTTGCAATCGATCATAAATTGATTTCTATCATCTTAGGAGATATGGTGGTACAAGATTGTCTTATAGACAATGGCGCGACCTGCTCGCTTGTCAAAGAACAGGTGGCTAAACGTGCACATTGTAAGATCGACCCCTACGTGACGACCGTAAGAGGGTTGTGTAACTCGATTATGATCACTGTTGGCAAAACAACCGCTGTGATCTAGACTGAGGAAGTGACCGTCGAACTCGTTTTTCTCGTTGTTCCCGAAGACAAGATGACCTATGATGTCATCATTGGAAAAAACGTCGTGACGCAAGGCATCCAGAGTTTGACGACTTCCGATGGGGAGACGAAATTGCAACGGTGTCCGCTGCTGGTCAGGCAAGGAATTAAAGAAAATTCAACACCGCAGTGCTTCACTTACGATGTCGGTGTCAACGAGATACGTGGAGAAGTGGAAAAGCTGCTTGATCGTTACAGCCACATGATTGCAACAGGGAACAAAGTACGATACGTGAGTACTGGTGAAGTGAAAATAAATCTCAACGAGGACAAGGTAATTAATTATCACCCTTATCGTCTTTCTTTTTCCGAACGCGAAAAAGTGCGAGAGATAATTGATGATTTACTAGCAAATGGTATAATACGCGAAAGTACTTCACCCTTTGCAAGCCCTATAATACTAGTAAAAAAAAAGAATGGTAAGGATCGTATGTGCGTTGATTTTCGCGCTCTTAATAGAATTACCGTTAAAGATCGGTACCCGTTGCCTTTAATAGAGGATCAGCTTGACCGTTTGGGTCAGAGGAAATATTACACGGTACTAGATATGACATCGGGCTTTTACCAGATTCCTATTGCCGAGGAGTCAATAGAAAAAACGGCTTTTGTGACTCCGGATGGTCACTATGAATTTTTACGAGTGGCATTTGGGCTGGCTAATGCACCTGCTGTCTTTCAGAGAGCTATAAAAACTGCTTTAGGCAATTTACGAAATAAAATAGCCTTAATATATATTGACGCTATTATTATCCCATCGCAAACAATATAAGAAGGATTAGCACACTCAGAAGCGGTATTGCAAGCATTAGATACAGCAGGATTTTCTTTAAATGTCGAGAAATGTAAATTTTTCCAAAGGACGATCGAATATTTAGGCAGGGAAGTCTCAGTCGAGGGTATTAGGCCAGGGAAAGATAAAGTCCGTGCTTTGTTAGAGTCACCCGTCCCGTGCAATGTAAAGCAAGTTAGACAATTTATGGGCTTAGCCAGTTATTTTCGGAAGTTTGTCCCTGAATCTGCTGTACGAACGGCATGTATTTCTAAATTGACGAAGAAAAATGACCAATGGCATTGGAATGACGAACAAGAAAAGACACGGTGTTATATTCTTGAAAAATTGAGCTCAAATTCGCTGCTCGTAATATTTAATCCTGCGGAAGAAACAGAATTGCATACGGATGCAAGTGCAATTGGTTAGGGGGCCATACTTTTTCAGAAGGTAGATGGCGATTCTAGGGTAGTAGCGTACTTTAGTCGACGCACAACACCGGAAGAATCACGTTCTCATTCTTATGAATTAGAAACGCTTGCGATTGTGAACGCATTGAAGTACTTCCGTGTATATTTGCTAGTGATTAAATTCAAAATCGTAACCGATTGTAACGCTATAAAAGCTACCAGTACAAAAAAAGATTTGTTGCCGCGTGTTGCATGGTGGTGGATCTTTTTGCAAGATTACAATTTCGAAACAGAATATCGTAAAGGAAAATATGTTAAACATGTAGACTATTTAATCCGAAATCCACCTAAAGACTACCGTGTTAATATTATTTGTGAAGGTTCACAGTTAGAAGCTGCTCAGCGAAAAGATGAGGAAACGAAGTCTATCATAGAACGAATAGAAGCAAATGATACCGTCGGTAGTGATTTTGAAGTTCGTCAAGGTATTTTGTGTAGAAAAATACAAAGGGAATCTGGGCGAACAGTTTATCGTAGTTTTGTCCCTAAAGGCAGTAAAATTGGATTGTTATGTTTGTATCATGACGAAAATTGTCATGTTGGTTCTGAAAAAACGTATGATCGCCTACTGCAAAAACATTGCTTTCCAACAATGCGCATGTTTGTAAATAAGTACATTGAGCATTGTATTACTTGTGTCGTATCGAAGCGACACACGGGTCCAAAACAGGGACTGTTGCTTTCCATTAATAAAAAAGCGATACCTTTTTATACGATACATTGTGATTGTATAGGACCGTTTGAACGATCTAAAGAAGGTTACCAACATATTTTAATCATTGTAGATGCTTTTACAAAATATGTCCAACTCGTTCCATTAAAATCATTGTCTGGCTCGGAAATGCTTCAAGTATTTAAAGAACGGCTAACATTATTTGGTACACCGAGAATTGTTGTAATGGACCGAGCAACAAATTTTACTTTTAAACCGTTGGTCCAATTTATTAAGAAACACGGGATTGACCTGCATTTTATTGCAACAGGAGCACCTCGTGCTAACGGGCAGGCCGAACGGTATGTTTCAACAGTAATAAATTTGCTCACCTCGGAAATAAAGAAAATTGCAGAATGGCCGAGCAAGTTAGCCAAATTAACGCTTTCTTTAAATACAACTGTTCAGAAAACGACTGGGTTTTCTCCGCATTATTTATTGTTTGGCATAGAACGAAGTACCGGCACCGCCGATGAATCGGAATTGCCGGATACAAATGAACAAATTAATATCATTAAAGATAGAGAATTAGCTTCAGAAAGACTGTCTGTAAATGCTCAAAAACAAAATATTAGATTTGATAAAAAACGTAGAGTAAATATAGTTTATAAAGAAGGTGATACGGTTTTTGTAAAACCAGCGGATTTAAGACGTGCCAAATTAGAGCGAAAATATGTAGGACCATTTGTGGTCTCCAAAATTTTAACGAATGATCGTTATGAGATAATTGAAAAATCCGGGAAACCACAAATAGTTCCTAAGGACCGTTTGAGATTATGGAAAGGTGAATGGTCAGGAGATACCAATGAAAGTTTAAATGACGAGAAACGCGGTTGTGATAAGCCGTGTTAACGAATTAATAATGTAAGGTTATGATTCGCATTGTTTTTTTATAGTATTGCTTTGCAAACAATTAAAAGTAAGAATTGCATATAATTTGTCTTCAAGTTGTTGCTTTTGTACAATTTTCCAGTTATCAGCATGCTTGTCATGCTGAAGTATGAATGAGTTTGTGAATGTTGTATGAAACGTAGCAATGTTGTGCACGGAAGAGAGTAACGTTATGGATTCGAAGTAAAACTTCTCCTTGGGTGATACTGGCTCACGGACTTGGTGAAGAATTCGAAAGACGACGTTTGAAAGGTACACGACTTGCGCGAAATAAAGGTTGATTTGAAGAAGTAATGGATTGTGTACGGAATAGAGTAACGCTAGGTGTTCGAAGGAAATCTTCTCCTTGGGTGATACTGGCTCACGGATTTGGTGAAGTATTCGAAGGACGGCGTTTGAAAGGTACACAATTCGTGCAGAGAAGAGACGTCACGGTCTCAAATGGTTTGGGCAAGATGTTTGTAAACATTGTTGCTTTGGAACGTCGCGGCGTTCGGTGCTGTATGCACGTTTGAAAGGGCTGTATGTCCTGGGATATGCGGAAACACTAGAAAGTGTTGGCCGTGTTGTGACGTACTTGCGGGTACTGTTGCGATTTGCGATACTTGAGGGTATCGTGGTTGTAGAACGTTGCGGCGTTCTATGCTGTATGCACGTTTGAGAGGACTGTATGTCCTGAAATATATGGTAGCACTAGGAAGTGTTGACCGTTGGTGTAATGTACTTGTGAGTACTGTTACGATATGAGATATTGGTGAGTACCATTTGGATTGGAAAGTTTTTGTAAGTATTTCTTCTTGTGCAACAAGGACGAAGGGCCTTGTTGCTGGAATTGGAAGATTGCTGTAATAAATGTGATCTCAGTTGTATTCAGAGTCATGGTAAGTGTGAGCATGCTTCTCGAGAGCGCGAAGCATGTCAGGTTGGCCGTGTTAGCGTCAACGAGTTTTATGAGGATAAGATATCCTGTATAGCAGATGGGGTCGGTTCGCATTGGGACCGTCGCCACTGTGTTTACAGGTTGTCTCGGTTTCGAGTGCAGTTCTTGGAGAGCGACTGGTGTTGGACAAAAGTCTAGACATCCTGTCGATATTCTAAGGAACAGATTGTTTAAAGTATCGATGGGCTCGGGTCTGTAAACTAGACCCGCGACTAAGTTATGGCTTAGAGGCCGATGATCTGACGTCATAGTGCTGCATGGCGTTTTGAAAAGCGTTAAGAGTATGCTTAGTGGATCTGGCCACGGAGTGGGGAAGATGTTGCATCTCCCGGTAAGAGGACTGCGAGGAACTGCACGGCACTCACCCCAGAACTACGGAGGCTTACAAATCGCTCAGTAAAAATTCCTGACTTAAAATAAAAAAAATCTAACATGTAGTTACGTCGTGTAGTGAGTTTCGTGCGTCGATGTAAGTAACGTTAGTTTATGTTGTTACAATGAATTCGAGAAAATTGGAAACGCATATGTGCGAGAGAGATTTAATATTAAAATTGCTTAAAGAAGGGAACTGATATAGACAGACTGCCGAATTAGTGGGGAGATGTGTTTCTATAATACATTATATTATTAAAAGCTCAAAAACCGAAGGAACAATTATGAACAAGCACCGCACAGATTGCCCAAAGAAATTAACTGGTAGAGAAGAGAAAATTATGATACGCGAAATAAAAAAAGATCTAAATAATGGGTGAAGTAAAAAGTTCTGAGCGTTTTTTCTCTTTATTTTGATGATAAAATTAACAAACTTAGAATTTTCGGAATTAAATCAAATAAGCGCCGTTTTGTTCAATAACTTTTTCCCATTTTGAAGGCAATTTCATAATTCCACGATTGAAGAAGTCTTCGTCCCTATTGTTAAAACACTCGACCAGCTCACTTTCACAAGCCTCTCTTGAAGCCAGTTTTTTGCCATCAAGAAAATGTTATAAATGTCTAAAAAGGTGATAATCGCTTGGTGCCAGGTCTGGGCTATACGGCGGGTGCGATATAACCTCCCATCCAAACTCTCGGAGCTTCTGGCGTGTCGTTAAAGATGTGTGCGGCCTGGCGTTGTCTTGATGGAAGACAACACCCTTCCGATTGGACAATTCTGGTCGCTTCTCGTTGATCGCCTGCTTCAATCTGGTCAGTTGTTCACAATATAGGCCCGAATTGAGTGACTGGCCCGATGGGAGCAGCTCATAGTGCAGGATTCCCTTCCAATCCCACCAAACACATAGCAAAACCTTCTTGGTCGTTAGTCCGGGCTTGGCGATCGTTTGGGCCGTCTCACCGCGCTTGGACCACGATCTTTTTCGCCTGTCATTCTCGTATGTGACCCGTTTTTCATCGCCAGTCACCATCCGCTTCAAAAATGGGTCCATTTCGTGACGCTTCAGCAAAGAATCGCAGGCATCAACTCGCTCCAAAAGGTTCTTTTGCGTCAGTTCGTGTGGCACCCATATATCGAGCTTCTTTTTGAGACCAGCCTTATGCAAATGGTTCCAAACGGTTTTCTGGCTAATCTTCAGTTCCTGGGCAATGGAATAAGTGCTCGCATGCCGGTCTGACTCGACGATTTCCATGATTTTATCGACATTTTCAACGATAGGCCTACCAGAGCGTGTCTCATCTTCGACGTCCATATTACCAGAACGGAAGCGTTGGAACCACCGCTTTGCTGTTGCATTCGATACTGTTTTGGGTCCACAAACAGCACAAATTTTTTTGGCTGCCTGCTCGGCTTTTTCCCCTTGATCGTAGTGGTATTGTACAATGTATCGAATCTTCTCTTTCGTTACCTCCATTTTGATACGCTCTAACAAACAACTGGCTTCACAAAACAAAAGACTGTCAGAGAACTTTTTTTAAAGCGTTATGTTGCCTTTCAGTCACAGTATAGAATGACATGATGCAACGTATACATTGTGAGATATGGCTCACTAAAGCCATCTAACAAAAAACGCTCAAAACTTTTTACTTCACCCATTATTTCGGCTACAAATCTCGCTCAAATGGTTGCTAACAACTTTAAAAAGAATGTTCATCCTGAATTATGTCGCAGGATTTTACGCAACAATGATTTTCATGATAGAGTTCCAAACATGGATAGAGTAAAACACGGTGGTGGTTCCGTGATGTTGCGGGGATCTATGGCTATATAATTTAAAAGAAAGTGCTACGAAATTATGGTTGTTGCCAAATTTTTATTTCCAGGAAGACAATGATCCCCAGCATACGGCCAAAATGGCAAAACAATGGTTATTATATAATACAGCGCATGTATTACATACACCCCCACGAAGTTCGGACGTTAAGCCCATCTAACATTTATGGGCGGAAATTGACAAAAGATTGAAAAAATATAATATAAGTTCGAAAGATGTGCTAAAGCAGAATATTTTAGAAGTATGAAATTCTATCGAATCGACGAAAACTGAAAAGTTGGTGCACAGCATGTAACATCGTCTGACAACCATAATTGAAGTCAAGGGAGTTCCAACTAAATATTAAATGAAATAAAGTACGTATAATTAATAGCGTTTGAAATATTTTGTGACCTTGTTTCAATACAACTTTGTAACGAATGTATTATAATTTCTATAAATATTATTCGATTCACTACAAACTTCGTATACATAATCTCGATAGCTGCGCCTTATAGTAATTAGAACATTGCTATAAACTGAATGTTTTCAAATCTATACGTATTGACATATTAGCTTCTTATGACAGACCAAGTCCTGAAAATTTCCCCCTGATAATTTAGATAGGGAATATTTCTCTCATAGTTCCATGTAAAACTTCTGACAATACAGATGAAACCCGCATATCCTGTGACAGCCGTTGTGGCAAATCATCATGGAAAAATATGGATTCGATGCTCCGTACGTAAACTATGCGTGTGTAGTAAACAGAGGTCCTGCGAAAAAGGAAAATATCTCTGCGGTTTTTATGAGTAAACAAAAGAATTCGTTTTATTTGTTTACATTTGATCTCAAAATTTTACCAAGAAATAGATTTCGTTAGATTTTTTTAAGATGGTCATGTTAGTCTCACTTTTCTGAAGGTTCCAACAGACGTTATTATTTTTATAATTATATCTTTATAAACATTAAATTCAATTTCTTTTCTTTTACATTAATTTTATCATCTACAACTTTTCCTCAATGTATAATATTATATGTGCCTCACATTATGAAAGAGGTATAGGTCAAGAATGTAAGAAAAATGAGTTTATCAATTATTTTGCACTGCATTCTCTGACATTGCCGTAATCAGAAACAATGTTTTCGAAATTGTAAAACCTACACCGTTAGATAGTGATGAGTGCTGCGTTATTGAACAGAATTCAGATCATTTTAATTACAACAATGCATGATTGTAAGTCAGTTGCGCTCGGACGAATCCACAATTTGTGTGCACTAAATTAATTATTTTATTAACAACAGAAAATATTCCGTGAAATATGTTTTTATATAGTACAAAAATATTTATTAATATATCCAAACTCAAACCTTTAAATATGTCGAAACGAGAAATACCTATATTTTTTATAATTGGACCAGTGTTTTTAAACCTTTTAACATCCGTGGCCTAGCGAAAATGGGAAAAATATTTCCCGGACAGAAATAAAAACTAATGTTAGATACAATTTGATTTATTAAATCTAACGTTATAAAATTGCAATTTTGTTGTTAGCTCACTCCTGCTGCTTTTTTGCAAGCTTTTATGCATGTTGCTGCAGCGTTGTTTCTGAGAAGTGAAGCGCTGAATTAGCATCCAATCGATTTCTCTGTTTGGTTATTATCGCTGACATAGTTGAGAAAGCCTTTTCACACAAATACGAAGTCGAAGAAACGGCCAATAATGCGATAGCTTTGTAACTCAGAGATGGATATTCTTTATCGAAAGACATCCAAGTTGAGATAATAATTACATTTCACGTTTAGACACTAAAGCGACATTAGTAAAAAATTCGATCAGATTTTCTTTTTCACGAGGATCAAGTGCGCACAATTTTGTATCTTCCAAAAAGAGATTATTAATCCAGAGGTTACCTTTAAGTGGGTCTTCATCTCCGGGAAAAAAATTATTAAAGTTTCCAACTAATGTCCTTAAATATTGACTTATTATTGTTGAATGTGACTTCCTGGTTGACATCAGCAGTATTTAAAAATCCTGCCAAAAGTGGAAGAATTTCTATGTCTTTCTATGGTACGCAACTACTTGTGCATAACTCTTGTGGCCCCCGGGTTGAAGACCATTGACTTACAGCTCCCAAAGACAAGAGAAGTCCTCTGGTCTCTGGTTTGCTCTGATTCGCCTAACGGGTAGAGACATCCCTCGTTATGACGTCATTTTCGACCCTAACGCGTGATTAGCCGAAAAATCTGCACATTCGTTACGTCGTCATTGGAACGACGAAAGAAGTGTTTTGTTTTCGGTTGTCATTCGTCGATCTTAGATTTCCTGGGCCGATATGGTGGGGATAGGCGGTGCGAGCGACACTCTCCCTCTAACCCGTGGCTCATACCGCGCGCCCTCTTTCCCTTTTGGTTATGATAGACCACTTTCATAATCAAGGACACATATTTGATTTGGGCGTCGACGTCCATACGTGAAGTGTGCGGCAAACAGTTTCAGTATAGAAACAACTGTCAATCGCTGATCCGATGGTGTGATCCTAAGTACGTATCTATTATAGTAAACAACCTTTATGGAGTGGAATAATTTTTCCTCACGCTCACCACTCTTATAATTAGATCATAGACGATCATTGCATTCGTAATGTCGTTTTGCTGCACGGCAACATAAGCACGATTTCTACGAACATTGGTACATCCTTGTTGTATTTCTTACTATTTAGAAAGTGTTTTGTATAATTTAAAAGAATATACCTCTGAACGTAATTT
The DNA here is from genome assembly GCA_963989415.1 of Cerceris ruficornis. Classification (NCBI taxonomy): domain Eukaryota; kingdom Metazoa; phylum Arthropoda; class Insecta; order Hymenoptera; family Crabronidae; genus Cerceris; species Cerceris ruficornis. Next base: position 14,572,426 of record OZ022528.1, read on the forward strand.
CCAGAAAATTATTATATATATATTATAATAAATGTTTCGTTGTATTAAAGTATGCCGAATTACACGGAGTATACGTAAAAAAGGGAATGTGAATCGAATGTTTGTTTTCGGCTCTTGATGATGAGGTACACATGAACCCCTGCATTACGTAATACAAAAGAGACATATCAAAGAAAGAAAAGTTGAGAAGTTCAAAGAAATGGTCCGTAGACTTCTGACAATCAACAGTCTCATTACCTGCCAAATGTCGGGAACGGTTTCGTCCAATTAAGACATACGAAATGCTACCGTAATGACGCTTCTTTTACGGAAAATGCAAGACGATTCGCGCAGGTGAAAAACTGGTCCTTATTATTTTATAACCACTGCCTTATAAAGCCACTTGGTTATAATGTTAACGATTTGCACGGATAAAAGGAAAACGAAGACGAGTTCGAATGAACACAATCCAAGAAAGTGCTGACACAGTTGACACGATTGCCACCCGCAATTCAGAGAGAAGTCCAGTCCAATAACGCGAGAGGAGATAAAAAATAGGCAGAACTGATGAAAAGAAAGAGGGAAAGTAAGGAAACGTTTTTAAATAGTTCAGGATCAGACGGGACCACAGGTGATGCAGCTACTGTTTTTGTGTGTAGAAGGAAAAATTTGGAGAAAATCTGTGTCCCTATAGTGTGGGGATATAGACAAAGCAGGACAAAGAAATATGTAGAAGGGAAAATTAATTAAAAAATATAAACATTCATAATAATCCTTTGGGAAATTGTTAACGTATACAATTTTTCCTAAACAGAAAAACTGGTCGTTTCAGTCGTCCTAAGATTCTCTTAACATGTAAATTACTCCTATTTGTTCGAACAGCGACTACTTCTGTATTCTATCTTCGACATTTATATTCATTATAATTGCATTATAATTGCAATATGTACATAGTAAACTGGATAACTACTTGGAGTCATCTAAGCAAAGTGCAATACTTCGGTACAATGGGCCATATATTGATGTTCACAGCTGATTTCCTCATACTTTTTAATAATCTTCATAAACTGAGCTGATAAATTGTAACGTGCATATTAACTGCTTAATGTACCAACTTATTTTAGTCTACCTTCAAATACATGCAATAAATATTATAGCGGGAATTTAAATATCTACATGAGAATGATTTTTCCAAAGTGTACAACTTGAAATAAAAAATTATTGACAATTAAATTAACAAATTTACATATACGCGGAAAGAAATTTTCAAATTGTTGTACAATACCGACTGAGGGTGTAAAACATGTTAAGCAATTTAGTGACAGACTTGGATATTTTCATTGACCACACAAGGAACGTTTACTTTTATTTTGGTAAAGAAAACAATGACAGGAAGTATTGGCAACCATACTAACGTACAATCTTTCGAAAGAAATAATAGAAAATTGTAGATCATGTAGTAAAATAAAGCTAACAGTTCGTCAAATGCAATGAGTTATTAAACCATTACCATATTTTGTAAATTATACAATTACGTAAAAATAATGTGCTGTCAGCTTTATCTAAAGAGGAATAGACAGTCAGGTAAAACTTATGTATATATTTTTTTATACGTTACATGTACATGTATTATAGACTGCAAGTCTGGACAAAAATTGATTTATCTGAACAATTTACAGCAGATACTGTACGCGCGTGGTCGAATCTGACGATTCGACCGTTATATAAAGGTACACAACACTTGTATGTATTAAGGGGAAGCATACACAACGAGGAGACAAAACACCCATGTGTTTTCGGGTTCTTCTGCTTGCCAGATGACACCGGGCAACCACTCTCGATCCAACGTCGGCACACTGCCCTCGACGCGCGCACATTGAACACACGGGCTGGAAAAAAAGGGCGCCTTATGCGCAACATTTCCCCCACCCTATTAAACTCCACATTGCAGCCTTCTTTTCTCCTTCTCTTACCAACGCGCGGCGTGTGCCCATCGCGTGGCTCTGAAATCGTCCTTCCGGGATTCGGTCTTCCGGGATTTTCCGCCCTACGCGTTACGGTCACTTCCTAATTGATCCGACTAATTTGAAGAGCAATTAGTTCATGCAATGCGGTTCTTGCTACTAACGGATATAGAGCTGTGAAAATTGTCTTCCTATAATTATTTTCGCATAAATTAACATTGTTTATTTTCTATCATTTTCAACGATACATTTTGTCATATCGGTTAAAACGATTTGTTATAGCAGGCACTGTATGAATTTTATAAAAATTTGTCTGTTAATTTAGTTGTATTTTTAACCCTTTGAGGATTAGCGGCGCATGTATGTGGTCTGCAGAACAATTTAATTATTGTTTATCGCGGCTTGTATACGCGGTTAGAGTTGAAAAATTGAAATACAACCATTGAAATATGATTAAACAAATAGTAATTTATAATGTATATACATTAACAACCTAACTTTCTGATAAAAAGGTGGTTTTAGATCGCCAAATAAATGATTATCTCTCAATATTCAACAATGGCTCCGTCCGCAAAGAGTTAACAAGTACTGTATGTCATTGATAATGGAAATTAAAAATTCTCTTCAATACATGTACATATTATAGTAGGAACAATATCTTTTTGCCTCTGTTTTAAAGCAAAAAACATTTCGCCAAATGAAATTAATATATTTTTGAACAATTAATAAGTTACAATTAGTCGCTTCGGTCAAGTGAATCGTTCTTAATTGATCCATAATTCGTAGAGTAATTAATTTATACAATGCGGTTCCTACATCTAACAAATATAGAGCTGTGAAAATTGTCATTCTACAATTCTTTTCGCATAATTTATATTGTTTATTTCTATAATTTTCAACGATACGTTTTGTTATATCGGTCAAAACGATTTGTTATCCCGAGTGCTTTATGAATTTCATAATTTGTCCGCGATTTTAACTGTTTTTTTTTCTATTAGGCGTAAAAATTAATTCGATACCTGTTTAAAATAAATGTAGTATTTATTTATTAGATAATCATGCATTTGTTATTCTTCGAAATAGTATCCATTATTTTCCATGACATTGGTTCATCTGTCAGGCAATTGCCGAATTCCTTAACGAAAAAACATGGAGATTTCGATGTAATGAAATCGTCAATACTTTTTTGCACTTCTTCAAATTTTTGGAAATTCGTATCAGATAAATGGTATTACAGTGATCGGAATAAGTGAAAATCCGATGGAGTCAGGTCAGGAGAGTAAAGCGCATGTCGAAGGATTTCCCAGCCGAGCGTTATCTTGTTGCAAGGTGACGGTTCGTGTTCCGTTACCTGTACACGGACATTTTCTTTCGAGTTCATCACTTACACGAATCAATTGCTGGTGGTAACGATCTGCATTATCAGTCTGACCAGGTTACAACAATTCGTAATAAACTACAGCCTTTATATCGCACCATATGCACAGCAATATGTTCTTAGCGTGGATATTCGGTTTTGCAGTGTAAGTCGACGGTTCTCCAGGGTAAAGTCACGATTTTCTTCGCTTAGGGTTCTGATACAAGACTCACTTTTCGTCGCGCGTTATGATTTTGTGTAAGAAATCCTTCCGCTTGAACCTCGTTAACAGCGATATAGCCGTCTTGAATCGTCGTTCTTTGTTCTCAGGACGGACACTGAGCATATGTGGTACCCATTGACTTTATTTCTGATTTAATCCTAGACTAGATTATTGACTGTTGCATAAATGTAAGTGTTGATATTTAGACATTACAAAATGGGGAGCGCTTATTTACATTCAAACCAGAGTAATAAATAATTTAACCCATTGCACTCGAGGCCTTTTTCGCTAGGGCGAACCACCAACTCGAAACGATTTTCCGCATATTTGGTGAATTCCTTACAGCTAACTTAAAATGATTTTTAAAGAGTATAAGAGTTGGTGGAATGAATCTCTAACCTCAAAAAAATAACTTTCGCCACCATTTTAAGGACTTAGAAAATAGTATGTCGAGGCGAATTGATCAGCTCGATCAACACCGCTCAAATATTTTGTAAAGTTTACAGTAACATGGTTTTTTCACAGTAACTTCAATACCGCCCCATAAAATCCTTTTTAGGAGAGTTCTTCCCGCATTATTCCAAGTGGTCAAAGATGTGACAGTCCTTTGCCCTTCCAGGTTAAAACTGAAGTATTACCTCTGCGATATGCGACTGTATATTTCCTCTGGATTTTTGGTTTTTTTATTTGACATGGCAGCTCCTTCCCGTTTGTTAGGATCGTCCCAGTTAAGTGACATTTTAGTTTGCGTAATTTCCCAAAGAAGTCAAACGTCAAAAAAACATCGTCACCGATCGATTTATCGCGTCAAACGGAGTGGTCAGCGAGAATTACTTCTCGAGAGGAAGGGTTAACAAACAAGGGACCGAATTAATGTCTACACCAAATACATGAATAAAGTCTTATTGGTAAATGAAATTAAAGATTCTTCGCAATACAGATATTATATGATAGTAGCAGGAGTACCGCATCGGGTCTATTTTAAAGCAGAAATCATTCCACCAAATGTAATCAACAAGTTGTATAATTAATTGCGACAAACGCTCTGGTCAAGCGAAATCTTTTGTTCATTTAAACATTGAAGTTTGAAGCTATCACTTCCGACTGTCTTAATAGATCTACTATTATATGAGCATCCAAGTTCCATCGATATGTTTAGCGTTTCTTTCGCATTGCGATCGCAGAATCACTAACAATCACATGTTACCTAATTGTTGATCCTTTTAAACAGTATCCTCACAATGCATTATGAGAGGATCTAAACCAACTTCAGTAGCATTAGTTACGTAGGCTATTATTTGCTATACAAAGTGACAGTGTGTTTATTAGAATAATGCACCTAGTTATAATTATTCCAATAATATTTATCTATTAACTATCATTTGTGTGATAAAATTTTAAGCAATACCGAATTACATTATTCTGAACGGGGGCGAGTATGTTAATAATTTTTCAGAAGTTAATATAAACTTTTGTGTAAAGGTTTGAATCTCACTGTTGTAGAATTTTTAATTTAGAATTCTTAAAATTCCATTTTGACTAATATAAGGTTGTTAAGTATAGTGGCCATTTTCGTCAGTTTTTGGGGGTAAGAATATTCTTTTGAACAATGTTGAATAATGTTGAACAGGCACACATGGTTCCAAGTAGATTAATTAAAATAAATACCTACTGCTTTTGAAATTAAGTTTCTGCTTTGCAAGTATGTTTTGCAAATTAGCAAAACTGCAGAATTGTTATGAGTACACACGAATAAGCAAATAATATTTCATAATGAAGCCGTACTCATTATAAAGTAATTATATAAGAAGGATACTTTACCTTTCCGACGTAATTGAAGATCAAGTGTCATTATTTCCTCGAGTCTCATGTTCAGCGCTAAACGTTGCGTAGGGGGTGTATTAATTGATAGAAATGATACAAAACCATTCATAAAATTCCCGCCATTAACGAACATAAATATGAACAGGCATAACATTTCGGTGGGAAAGCTACTTATAATTTATTATTGCATGTCCAATGATCTATCACCAGCAGTAACAAAACCCTTTGATTAATGTAATTATATAATTATCACATAAAAGTTTACTACTGTAAAATATCAAATGCTTGATGATTTAGTAATAAAGAGACCTGAATGATGTCGGTAATCTACGCAACTTTCAAACGATGCGGTCTGCGATTATCTTGATACGTTCCACTTATTCTATTAGTAGGCCGTTATGAAGAGTGTGAAATGTATCTGCGAAGGAACCTACTAAAAGCATACTACTTTTAAGAAAGATAAGTGAACCTGTCACCAACTGCTGTTGTTGCATTATTGAAATTGCAAATACCACAGCAATTATATGTTATTTTTATACATAGGTATGTATATAAGTAATGGGATATATAATATTTGATGAACTCATTTTATTTTTTTTTATGTATTTAATTCCTATGAACTTTAACATCTGTTTTCTGTTAAAGCTATGTACACCCAATTCTGTTTTTACACGAACTTCTTTTACCGCATTTTAATTTAACACGAAATAGAAAAAAAAATTCTCTTTTTACGCGACTTATTTTGACTTAACACGACCGACTCAAATTCTAAGAAGAAAAATTTGCTGTACTGTGGCTTAACCAAAACACAAACACTACGATTAATTACTGACTTTGGTGGTATTAGACTTTGGTCAAGAGATTACAGAAAGAATTTCCCCAATGGAGCACGAAGACGATAACCAAGACATTTCTAGTGATAGCAGTAATATTGCAGTCTTACGCAAACGTATGCGTTTATTGTTAGAAAGTGACAACGAAAAAAATCTTTTTATGTGTAACTCATATTATTTTGCCTAACTCGGTGTTCATGAATTAGTGACATGTTTTTTTCCTTTTCAAATGGTAATTTACTTTGTATGATACATGTGCAATCTTTATGAAATAAAATGTTTAAGATCCTAACATGAAAACTCACGGTTTATTGTATTATTTTTGCTGATTTCTTTGGACTGGAAGCAATCTTCTATTTTTCCATCGATGCAATATATTTTTTTTTCACGCATTCTTCAGAAGCGTATCTATCGCGTAAAAACAGAATTAGGTGTATATTTCACGTTACTTGATTATTTCCGACTATTACATGTAACGTGTAATAACAACATGTTATTTAATTAATGTCAGCGATATTACTATTTTTTGCTGCCGCATACTACTCTTTATCAGGAATACTCGACTTGTAGAAATATGATTGCAGGCATATCAAAGTTTTAAATTGGGAACCAAGAAGCTAATAGATTTATGTCATCCTTTACAACAAATTAGTCGCCTATCGGAGTTTTATCGTAAATGACCGTCGTAGAATCCAGCTTTCGAACATTATTATGACTTGTTTTCATTGAATAATCAGAAGTAATTAAACTGAAAATGAGGCCTGCCTAAGTGAAACTAAAAAACGTAAAATAAAGTGAACGGAGAAAGGATGGGGGCGGACAATATAACAGACAATAAGGGGAATGGAAATATAAGAACGAAGATGAAAGATAAAGCTGGGAACTTCGAAGAACGACATTAATTATTCTTTGCAGGTATTTCCAGCGGGCAGACGGTCGAGCTACTTTTCAACTTTCAGCGGACAGCACGCGCTTGTAAATACTTGCGTATGTGCGTGCCTGCTTGCACACACGATCAAATTTGACCGTGTTAAATTTACGAGCGAGTGCTTATCCTCTGGCCCGAATATCTCGTGTCATTTCTTTATTAAACGCCATCGTTATGTGCGCCAAAAGCGATACGGAGAAAGGAGCGGGATCGGACAATCAATACTTTTCCGCTCGTTTTTCGAGTTCGAGTTTTTTAACGCGAGAAATCGCGCGAGAACGACGTGCTATATTTCAAACGTATAGCCCCCTTTACGATGCAGAAAAGACTTTCGTAACGTTTATTAACTGATTCTATTCCATTGCACGTTTTTCTTACGAATCATTTTTGTCATCTGTCAGTACCTTTTACAGTGTTACTATTACCTATTGTTTTCGCTTTTTTTTTTTATTATTATTATTGTTGTTACTAACGCTTTTTGTAACTTTCCGATTCCTTACGCGCTAAAATGCACTGTTGCTCTTATTTCCATGTGTATGTACATCTATAATTCAGGATGAACGTCACAGAATTCCCTAACACCTCCAACGCAATAAAGTGAGAAGTAAATTCTGTTGTCTATCAAATCGTACGTTTTTGAACCCGTAGGTGTGGGCATGAAATAGAGAGATAAAATAAAACGTAGTGCAATAAGAATTTGCATAGAATTAAAGTTGCAATATTGTAAAAATCTTTGTTAAAAGATTTGACTTCACCAACAAGCAAAATCTTACAATTAGGCCAATTACGCTGATGGCGTCGGAGAATTAACTAGAAAATTCTTTATGTATTGAAACATACGGATTTACTACATACTATTACAAAAAGAAATGACCCGTGAACCTCAAATGTTATTGACAGAGATAAAATTTTACTGTTTATATCAAAACCTGTGCAGCGCACAACATGTAACGTTACAATATTTCTTTGCTAACATTTTGACGATTTTTCTGCTGTTTAAAATATTACAAATATTTGGAATATTATATTATTATGTAATACTATCTTCACGTAATAAATGTAAAACTAAGGTAGGAAAATAATGCTATTAAATTATCGAAGTAACTCCAAAAAAGTTGTACTTCAGTTAAGTGTGAGTACATATCTTTGATATTTTCTGTTTGTCTCTCACGTGTTAATCATAATACCACAGTTCAATTTAACTTCACATACTCATTAGAAACTTTCCAAACTTGTATTTACGAATATTTATGTTAACGTTGATCAAGAACAGATGTAAACGTTCGGTTGAGACTCACACTTTACGACTAGACACAAATCATCCCTTGCACAGTGTACTATTGTTAGTCGAGCCTGGCGTTTCTAGTAGCAATAAAACTGCCTCGCTATCACCGAGAAAAGTAAAGATAACACCCTGCTCGAAACCGTCTTCACGGCGCATCAACGACGATAAATAATTTCCTAATGCTGGAAGAATGATTACGTCGGGCCCGAGTTGGATGATCCAGCATTTTAGATAACTTTGCCTCTATCACACTTGCGTGCTACTCGATAATAAATAAGCCATCACTCCAAAGCTCATTAAACGGTATTTAAATGTATCTTATTATCTATATACATGTATATATTATCGTACAGTTCATTTTAGCGCTAAATGTAGATATATAGATAAGTATTTTTAATTAGTATTTCAGCGATAATATATGGTTATAAATATATGTAGAATATATTGTAATAAAGTCAAATGCTAACTAATAGTACTTCGATTATTCAACTTCTAGTGTCTAATGCAAAGGTATGTTCCGACAAACTTTAATTATATTCTAGACTTTAACAAATATCTCTGATGCTTTTGAGACACCAGTTAAGCTCGGCGACCTGTGTTTTTTCTTTTTATTGTAATTGCCATTTACTTAAGAATAAGAAATAACACTACTGTACAGGGTGGTGGTGAATGGCATGTAAAGCGGGCACGAAGTGCTTCCTTACGAAAAAAGAACACAATATGGAATTTTTTGTTAATGCAGGGCTTAGTTTTCTAGAAAATCGAACTTGAAAGTCCGATGCATACTTACACTATTACAGCTGAAAAGGTAAAATATCGACACCGTATACGCCGATTTTTATGAAACTTACGTGAATTGTAACTCTCGAAAAAATATTTGTTACGTCTTTTTTTATAAGCCATCGCCCGTATTGAGTGAACGAAAATACCCTTCTTTGACCATTGAAAATGCATTTCCTGGGATATCTCGATAGGTAGGGATCATAAAAAATTGGTTTGTTTTTTAAATTGCGTACTCTTCAACAGAGAATTTAAGGAAAGTTGCACAAATTAATTTATTTAAATAAGGTAAAAAAATTGAATTTTTCAACTCGATTTTCTCGAAAGCAAAGCTTCATTAATTAATTCTTAGCCTTAGTAACTAATTTTATACCATATATTGTTCTTTTGTTCATAAGGAAGCATCTTGTGTCCGCTTGTACGTACAAGCTATTCCGCCGTACCTGGTATACTTGACGGTATTTTTTGAATAAGTAAGTATTTTGGCTTGATACGATATATTCCAAAACAGTATCCAATATTTTATTCATAATCTTTTTCCTAATGAAAAATAAAAGGATCCGGCGAAAGGAAGTAAATAAAGCAAATGTACGACACATGCGATTAATGCATGAATAAAGATCATGTGTAAATGTTGGGTTGATACTGAGCTTTACCGAAAACGGCACAATTAAATGTATTTACAATACTGAAAGGTACAAGATTGAGACATACGTTTGAAATTGTAATGCTTTCTCGTCACATACAGATATCAGATTAATTATACTTAATCTACAGCAATCAATGATAATAATTAGTTTGCACTTAACAGTCGAAGTTTTTTATCATAAACATTTTCCTGGAATGATTAAAATTTCCTAGAAGTATAAGATTATAATTTTTAAGATTCTATGTAAGTTCTCACACTACGTTATAAAAATTAATTTAGTTTGAATACATGTGTTTACTTTCTGCATTATTTGTTTTTTTTTTAAATATGAATAAAATGATTATTACTATTAGTTTGCACATACTGATGAGAGGCATATTCACTATAACGCATTACAATTTATAAAGAAACTGTAAAGTATTGCTCTGAATCTAAAGTTGTATATCTATATTTGATACCGAAATCAATATCGTACGTTATTTTCGATAAGAGACTATTCAATTATAGTTCGTTAGTTACTACTTTGGTTTTGTTATTCATATTTTCTTGGAAGTAGTGTTCTTCTAACGCCATTTATCGTTTCATCAACTGTTATTGTTGCCAAAAGAAAATTTGTGCTCTGGACAATTAGGCACAGCAATTAAGCAATTAGAGGGAAGGTCACGATATATCGAATCCTTTGAAAGTATCGTGGTCACGATGGATGGTCGAACTTCTGACTCGTCTAAAGTTTCGTGAACAGTGGGGGCGCAACAGTGTTTCACGGTTGGTCTCCTTCGTAAACCGTAGTGCTTCATTTAATCACCCTGCAGGGGATGACCACCGCACACGGTCACCAGTCCCTCGCTGTGGAGTCTTTAAGCCAGGTGTTCGTACCGTGACAGCACCTTTAACCGACTGCTGTCGCCGGGCCAAGTAATATCTATTTGAAAGACCTTCGCGAATGTAACAGAATGTCCTATCATGAAAGACATGATTTCGTTGAAACGGAGCCAGTGATCGAAAAGACAGTTTTGGCAATATGTGTGGCAACAGCAATGGTAGCGATGGTACTATCGACTGATCAAGCTGAAAATCGAGTCGATGATAAGGTGCGATGGTATTGAATAAAGATTAATCAAACTTTCAAATGCTGCGTTGGTTGAATGTTTCGCATGTAAGCATCTGTTTTTTAAAATATGTACAAGTATGACCTTTAATATGTCGACATGCATAGGACATCACCATGGATGCGTATTCAGGATGTATGCTAATATTTGATACCCATGATAATACTGTAGCGGCGAGTGTTGCGGCGCGACATAATAAAACAATGAATCGCTTATAAAAATAGCGATTCTATTTGAACAGGCCCGGCCAATCTGACAGCTCACTGACAACTTTCTCACATATTATTATAAACATTCGTATCTCGTTGCTATCGCTCTAGCAATCAATAACACATAAAGTGGAGACAGTTTCGTTACTCATAATAATTCGTAACAATACTTTGCAGCAAGTATATAGAAAAAAAGATTCGTCTAAGGACCTGCTTTATATGACTGTTATATTCTTCACAGGCATTTGTGTTGTACTAATATTTAATAACTCTTAACTGATAAGCTTCCCATCATCATCCCATGAAATTGCTGACGCATTCAAAAGTTCCAAACTTCGTCTGGGTGGCAAGTCGAATAATAAGTGTCCATAAGTGTCCCAAATACATAGTCTAATAACACATTTATATTCATATAATTTTTTTTTTCAAAGGAGCTAATGTGTGGTAGCAATCAAATAATATGAAATGGTAGGTATTTACAGTGTAGTCTACAATGTAGAATTTTTTAGACTTTGTCTTGGAGTAGATAAAAAAATATATTGAGATATTTTAATGATGTTATCTCCACAGTAAAGTGTAAAATATTTTAATTAATCTGGGACTCACGGTCAATGGGCTTAGAGATTAGTACAACAGTAGAAGTATTTTTGAGTACGTAAAGAAATACTGTTACTGATTATTGTGCGGTCATGGAATTTGCTTCACGTTAGTCTTTTATGGTGAATTACCGAGTGATTTACAATGAGTTATTCAAAGCAGGAAAAGATTGAAATGATTTACGTTCTTGTAATCGTCATCGACATTCAAGCAGGAAATTAATGTACTGTTATGGTTTCGGGTGATTGGGCACATCTCTTTATTGAACCAAGACACTTATGTTATATTTTATGTTAAAATCTGTTTAGGGTAGAAAATAATAGAACGAGGCTTTTCCGTGGAAACCTTCTGAACAGTTTTCTGGAATTGGAGTCGACTTCACTTGTTTATTTCATCGGTGAGGTGGGCCCACTGCGTTAAGTCTTACAGTTAATCATAAACAACTGCGCAGTTGTTACTTTTAGTCTATAACTGACCACATGCGCAGTATCATGTAACAGTGCTTCTATTAATTATTTTTGAAAATTACGTTTGCTTGTCTTAGGTTATCGGAATATGTTAACTGTCTAACGTGTACTATATCAATTTTATTGGCGTTTTACGAATTATCAGTAAACCGATGTTAACATAAAATTTTTTATTTTACATTGTTATATTTCGTGATTCTTATTCTTCTGTTGTTTCAAGCTAACAATATTCCTGAGCCATTATTCTGTATCATCCTCTAAGAATTGAAAAATATAGCAAAAGTCTCAACATAATCCAATTCATTAGTTATCCTCAATCTGTCATTTTGATGGGTATCTATTGTTTTCACTCCCGTATAGTTATTTTTTTCAAACGAATCAACCACAATAGTCGTGTAAATCAATAATTATCTTTATGCAAGATAGTGCTATACTTAAAGAAGAAAAATTATTTCAAATGTAGCAAAAATTCACGATATCGTTTTCGAGGAATCAAGTAAGGAAGTGTAACGCATAAATGTAACCGGACCCTCTATTAACTTTAACATCTGATAGCGTATTCTTGTAATCCCTATTAAACTTTACTAAAGCTTCATTCAATATATTTTTCCCATTAAATCAGTTGTCAATATGTGCTATAATTATTATTCTATAATGGAGAATCTACGTATTTCAATCTATGCTTCTAAAGACTAGAAGTCACGTAGCAAAGGTTTAATCGTCATGATTTTACGTTACTAAAGGTGCACGAATGCACAGTACCCAGGAAGGATGGCCCAACCGGATTTAATCGGCACTCTTCGCGAAGCGTGTGCGGGCGTATATACATACATGCATACGATCAGCGAGGCAACGGTGAAGCAGCTGCTACATTTCTACGCACGCGCGCGTGCCTCTCTCTGTGTATCGGCGCTCAAGTGACGTCAAACGCAACGCACTGCCTGCATATACGCACATAAGTGTACTACATACGTAAACACGGCACGAGGAACGTGTTACGCGCCGTCCCGCCTCTTGAATAATGTATGCCACGTCAGGAGTACGCGAGTCGAAGATTTTCGGATCGTCGCCGATAGTATCCGTTTCGCCCTCGAAAAGGGGTCTTGTGGGTCGTCTGCTCGTGCGCTCGCGTGCTCCTGCGCTCTTGCCTGACGCATGTCGCTTGGAAACACTCTGCTTCGTCGCTTCGTTGCAATACCGATATACTGCGACACTAATTGATTCTTTTTTGTTTGCATTGCGCAGTTTTTATATTTTCCTTACATTTATTACTCATTATCGTTTATGTATACATATACAGCATACGTGCTTTTTGCGATTGAACATTCTTATGCATCGTACATTTTAACCGTATGTTTCCCTTGCTAACGTATTTTTAACGAGCGATTGACACGGAAAGTTTTCCAAAAAGATTTAAAAAACTCGGCTTTAGTTTTCGAGCTTTTTGCGAAACACTTTTAACAGTTTTCCATTGATGTAGGCTAGGTGACGTTTCAGCTTTGGTTAGGCTTATTTTCAGGTATGGTTTTGATATATATTCGTATCTCGGTGAGTTTATATGTCTTATGTTTTTATTTGGAAATATAAGGAAAGAAGACAATTTTTAACGAGATACAGTATCATCAGCCATTGACGGCCAGATTCCTTTGGGTTGTCGGCTTATCGGGACTGATTCAATTCATCAAATACAATCACACCTTAAGGAAAATCTAAATAAAACCGATGAAATTGTAGAAAAAATGTTTTTTCACGGATCTTATTTCTGAAAAGCGTTTACTATTGGTTTTTTTTTTATATAATTTGTATTCGGCCTTGATTTTGTTTAAGTTTATCGACGAATACAATTATCACAATTGCTGATTGCAATGATCCTTATTAAAAGTCATGCCCTTTCTCCCTTTATTTTCAAGTGGGAATGTGAGGCAGTTGAACACATCAACACGCGTATGCTTCATCTATACCTCGCAAAAATAGAGAAGTCTCGCAGTATGAGGTACGGGGTAAGGGGTGCTGGAAACCTGAGATCGACGAATGACAACTGGAAACAAAACACTCCTTTCGTCGTTCACGTGACGACGTAACGAATGTGCGGCACTTTCTGCCAATAACACGTTAGAATCCAAAATGACGTCAAAACAAGGATGTCTCTATCTGTCAGGCAAATCAGAATATACCATATGCCAGAGGACTTCTCTGTTTTTGTGCCGGTATAACTATATCCATAAATAAGTCGAAACGAACCTTGCCCACATAAAAGGGAAAACTATCAAAAGTATTCTACGGATATCTCACAAATTAAAGCCAAGTGGAGATTATATGTACCTACGTACATGGAAAAGTTGTTCCAAATCCTGTCTTTAACAACATATTAAAAAATCGTTGAAATCTGTGAAGTGTACCTTACAATCATTAAAAGTTTGACACAACAATGGACAAAGGGAAGTGTTGAAACAACGGATAGTACAATTTAAATCGCAATATTTTTATTTCTTTGCACTTGCGTGTTTTAAACTATGATAATACAAGTCTTTAAAAAATATATATACCATTTCCAATTCATACACCTACATGTATTGTATAATAACGAATATATGCAGATATACCACGTATCTGTATCTTTTAAACATAACGTCATTTGGCCCTATTACGTGATACCTTAAATTACAAATTAACAGTAACAAATTTCTTCTATAGGTAATTTACAATTCTTAAATACTAACAATAAACATGAAGTTAGTAAATTTTGAAGTTTAAAAAATTTACGATATATTTTACATTTTTGTGGTAATTATAAACTTATGGTCCCAACTCTAATGATTGAAAACTAATATTTACGTTGTAGGTGGTTTCCCTGTTTTTTAGATTTAATAATGCAATGCTGAAAGTGTTCAACAACCAAGTAGGTCCAATACAAATAAAACCTTGACTGTAAAATCGAAATTGTACCGGCATGTAAATATTTCACCTTCTTTTTCATCAGTCGTTGACTGTCATGAAATAATCGGCCAAATCATTAAAAGTATCAATGATTAAAAATTGGTGAAATCTATATTAAAGGAGGCGTATGGCGAAATAAATTATAAATCCTCGATAAATGAGCAAAATGGTGGTAAATATATATAATATAAATAGTATAAATTAATATAACAAAAGTGATGAAATTGAAGCGATCTTCATTTAAATTATGAAAGCTACGGTATGAATTACAAACAGTTAAATAATGCGTAGAAACAAAAGGAAAAGAAGTATGGAAATATTTCACAAGATGTAAAGAGGTAAAAGAATAATAGTCCGTTGTTAGGATCCAAAAAACAAGGATAAATTAAAATGAATTAAAGAATTAAGAATAATATATGTAGCTACGTATTCTGTAAGTCAAAGAGAGAAAATATTGCATGTACCAGAGGAAAGAAACGGAAGAGAAATGAAAGAAAGGAGTAAGTAAGATTTACATGAAAAAGGGAGGTGGGCGAGAGAGTGAAGCAGGGGAAGAGAAAGCAAGGATAAAGTATCGAAGAAAGGAGAAGGAGGAAGAGAAACAGATCGTTGGAGCGAAGAAGGAAGGAAAGAGGTAGTGAGAACGATAGAGAGAGAGGGAGGGAGGGAGAGGGAGAGAGAGAGAGAGAGAGAGAAAGAGACACGTGCTCCTGTGAGAAATGTGGCGCGTGCCGGCGCGTGCCCCGGAGTCACGTGCTCTTCCACCATTGGCGTAATTATCCAATCGTTGTACCAAACATTCGATTATTTGAATCTTTTACTTTTGCAACTCTCTTTCCTTAATAGACAAAAATAACGTTTAAAATTCTTCTTTATTTAAAATTTAAAATCAACAGTTCTTTACACCTAGTTTACAATGTAAAACGAAAATTTATTTACAAAGTATAGTTATCCTTATTGCAATAAAACCATAGTTTTTAAGCTTAAAGTAATACTTACAATCTTCCATGTAGAGAGTAATTATATTCTTCTAAAAATGTTTAGTAAACATTTGTACATTACATTCAAAGATGATAAGTAAACTTTGCATTTACTTCAATGTTTCCTTCCTCTCTGGGACTATTCATTCCTGCCCCATACAATGTAAATATAAACAAAAAACAAACATTCCAACGTATAAAAATAATGTTTAATCCAATTACTGTTTTGTGATGTTTAAACTGCCCATTAACGTTCATTACGATGTAAGTCTATATGTCACTTGTATATCTATACTTTCGCCTCGGTAAAAGATATGGTGAATTTATAAAAATACGTTGAGAATATAAAATCATCCTACGAAAAAATCGTTTGAGATTTACTACGGTTGACGGGATCACGACATCTGGTGACCGAATCAGAATTCGGTAATTGGTAAAGCTGAAGAAAATAGAGACAGAGAAGATAGGAAGCAGGTGATACGCCAATGGCCGATCCGCTTACTGGTCAGAGGGAAGAGAAGTCGGGTGTGCTAGCCCTCGGCTCGTTTGTGTCGAGTGCACGTTCCGCTCGGTGCATCCTTGGGTGCATCCTTCGTGCACGCGCCTCTTTGACCGAGCGTGACTGGTGGATCTTCCGTTGACTCGTGCCAGGTAACCCCGATGAATTGTTCCAGTCACTGAAGGAACGGTGGAACGATGGAACGATTAACTTGCACTTTTTATGTTACAGCTTTTATAAATGTGCGTTTCTTAGTAGTTTTACGAGTACCTGAGCATCTTTCAAACTTTTAACTGCCTTTTTTTATCTATTTTGTATATTATTGGCGAAACAGAATAATTGAACAAATTTATATGTCGAAATATATGCGTGTAGAGGGTACTTAGGGTGAATAACGATCTCTTGTTGGTTTCAGTGATTTAAGAAAATCTCATATAAATTTTTAAAGCACTGAATGGTGCTACTTTTCCGGCGATAAGAAGTTACCAGAACGGGAGGCAATAATGAAAAATTTCCTGCTTTAATCGTACCAGAACATAAATTCTTTTCTTTATTTCCGTTAGGAGAAACAAAAAATCAGTTCTAAAACTTTATCTACTTCCGAATGTTTCATAACAGGTGTCGCTTGAAAAATCTTTACCGTGAATCTTAATTAATTAAAGGAAATTCATTGCTAGTAATGAGAGGTAACAGTTAAAAGTTGAACGAAGTTTGGCGAACCGGCGGTTTTGTTTGATGAAATCGTTCTCCTCCTCATTTGAATTTGTAATTTTTCATTTGCGCACATACTTTCGGCGGGGGCTGACCACCTGCGCTCATCATTTGCCACGGTAAAATTAAGTGGTTCTGTTACCCTCTGCAAAACGTAGGAAACTATACATTTAAAAATGTATGTACATATACGACAAAGTCCAAAGACAGTCTTGATATTTTTTTCTACCGTGATTGAACACCGGATTTACAGACCTAACCCAGACGTCCGTCAACTTAATAGATTTTATTTAAATGTCAGTCTTGAAATTGTGGAAAATAGGAATATTATTTTTTACTCATCTTTGTTGCAATTTGCCGATGTAGTCCTATTAATAAAAGTTCTAGTTCATTCTCCGTCTCTCTCGATATTCTAATTTCGGCTATCTAGGTGTACCATAATGATGAACGTGATTTATATGCAAGTACGTCGAAT
This sequence comes from Cerceris ruficornis, assembly GCA_963989415.1. Lineage (NCBI taxonomy): Eukaryota > Metazoa > Arthropoda > Insecta > Hymenoptera > Crabronidae > Cerceris > Cerceris ruficornis. The sequence continues at coordinate 14,590,232 of OZ022528.1, forward strand.
TGATGTTAATAGTCGTTTTCTTTATTGCCTATGGTTTAAAGTGTGTTCTGTATAAAAAGTTGGGCATTATATCACAGTCGACGCATTCAGGTGAGTCTGAACTGATCACAGAATAATCTGTGGCATCTCCCAATACTGACTTTTCACGACGATCCAATTTTTCCCGACGTCAAGGATAGTCTATGTGAAAGAAGCGTGTTAAGTTATTCTACATTAATAATCTATTAATTTTATTGAAGTATTATAAGGAATGTTCGAAAAGAACAAAACATGTGGAAATGTAGTCAATATTCGTAAGTCTAATGTTAAGTGAAAGGAATAACAATTCTGTTATTTACATATAAATACAGACTGTAGATGTTGAAATACAGTCCTTTTTTTATAACAACTTTAATGAAAGCCCATTTAATTAGCAATTTTGGTAGCACTGCAATAGAACAGTATGGTGTTCGCGGGGAAAATGGGGGGATTCTTACAAGAATGAATTTAGAGTATTTCGAGACTAGTGGAGGGAATTGGACGCCCCAAAAATTTATGTGCAACTGGGCAACAATTGAAATAAAGTTTGTTATTATGCTAGATCGGAATGAAGGCAGTTGAGGGGTAATTTGCTCTGATTCGCTCGACGGATAGAGACATCCCTCTCTCTCACGCATTTTCGATTTTGATGCGCTATTGGCAAGAGAGACCCGCACATTCGTTGCGTTGTCATGTGAACGACGAAAGTAGTGTTTTATTTTCGGTTGTCATTCGTCGATCTTAGTTTTCCAGGACCGACATGGCGGGGATAGGCGGTGCGAGAGCAATCTCCTCCCTTTCCGTCTCAGCTGCCTTCTTTCCGATCCCATACATTACGAGATACTTATGTTGATTTATTTCATTTATTGTCAGACGCGTACTATTATTCTGATCTTCTAGTACTTCTCTCTCTATGTATTCTCTATATCTTCTTTCTCTCTCTAGTACTATTGTACTGCATTCATCGTACATAAGTTATCACCCATTTTTCTCTGCATAAATTAACTGCATTGCATTTGAGCCAAAGCTTTTGCTTCTTTCATGAGAAATGAATAGTTTGAAGTTACATACTTAACAGTATATCTATTATATTGTACTTAAATATTTATAATTTCAGTTAAAACTGTTTATATTATATTGGTTATTTGTGTAACTTCTAAAGGAGCATTATAGTTTCCTAATTAACACTATGCCGTCCGGTGACACCACGTTGGTGTCACGCAAAAATTTTAAGACAGTTGCCTATTATATCGCAAAGGCGTTGCGGCTATCTCACAATCACAAATTGTTCCAAAGTATTGCTTGTATCCTGTACAGGCTGCAATACGCTACACATCCTCGAAATTTCGTGAACATTGCGGGACAGAATTATAACTTATTGTGATTAGTAAAACGCGACGTTTTATGATTTCTCGACAAATCCGAAAAGCGCCGGCGCCAAATCAAGGAATCCTGATTCATCGCGCGGACGTCATAGTGCTAATATATGTGTTCCTACATGTAAGAAGATCTTACGTTAATTTCAGTTTCGGTATTAGCAAATGAGCCAAAGACTTTTATTTTATCCTGAACCCCTAGTTTTGTATTACATACTATTATATTACTACATTTTTTAATATAGTTATTACACAGTTTACATATAACGCAGGTGGCAATACCACGATCCTTACTGAAATCATCGACGGAAAAGTTAAAAAGGATCCGGATTGTTAAAATCATCTCTGCTGAGAATCAATGAATAAAGCGTTCCTCCTGCATATTAATCTTGATTCATTTATACGTAAACATAATCGGGGTATTATCGTATCGCTCGACTATTCAAGTAAGTAATCTTTATGTGATACTTACGAAAATCTCTACGCATTTGTATATTCACGAACTTGTTTGTGAAAAGTACACAAGTAGTGCAACGAGTTTGGTTTGATTCCTGAGAACCCGTCGAGAATAACGGGAAACTTCGAGCAGACCGGATTGCCGCATGCGATCTGTTCCTTCTGCGTGTCAGCATCTTTGCCCCAATCTGTCAGTTAGCTATTAATTACGCTTACTCGTTAATTACCTCTCTCGCTTCTCCTTGCCTCTTCGGTCAATACTTTTTCGCAGCTGCACCAGAAATACGATTAGTCGTTGCTAAAATACGTATCTTTTATAAACGTATAGTCATATTTTCCCAAGTACAAGGTGTCCCTGAAGAAGAAACTTCTGAGGGCTCTCAATAATGAAAAGAAAAGGATAATTTGATGTTTTTTTAGTGTCCGAAAATAAATTTGATATTGAATTTCGAATTTAACTTTCTCTGCAGATAGAAAATTTTAACTTTTCAATTTTATTGTAAACAAGCTATTCTTGGAACTTTGTATTCGTAACTTAAAGATTTCTTTTCTAATTTGCTTCTACGCTTTCGAGATTTTCCGTATTTTAACCATTTAAAATATCTCGTCTAATTTTAAAATTAGCAAATTATCGACGAATAGTAACATATGACGTCATTGCTAGTCCAAATGTCAAAACTCTGTAATAGCTAGCCGTGATTGAATTCAAACTCTAAAAATTGAGTAAATGCACGCCTTGTTGATGAAATAAATCATTTTCATTCCTAACGGTAACTTCTGAAGAATTAATGTTTCGAGTTTGATCATACAAATACAAATCAAATTAATCTATAATTACGAAATATTTACTAAGATGAGTAACATCAAAACTATTCACGGACTATCTACGATAAAATCTATTAGCCATTGCCTATAACTATACTTATATGGCTGTTGAGTACGAAATTATTGGCAAGACAATTTTCCATCATTCAGTATAATTAATGTCACAAAATGGAAACCTTATCAAAACTGATGCAGAGAATTTGATTTTATCATATAACTATTAATTATCGCAATGCGATGCTGCTTGACAGCAGAAAAATTCAAGTTAACCATAATCCTATTTATCTGCTATTTAGAATACGAATTCCGTTCTTTATTATGTTACATTCTGTCGCAATGTTTATTATATTCAGATTTGTAATGTAAATTAGGCATGATTATTAAAAATAAGAATACCTTCACAATAGTATTATGGAATGTATAAATGTTGCAATAATGAAAAAAGTTCACTCAATTTCTTTGCAAAGCTTCTTCCTTAAAATGCTACGACACCGTTAATATCGGCATACTTAATGCAAGTATAACGAGCGATACAGTTTTTCGAAAGTCACACTCTCGCAGTTCTCGCGTGTCCACCCCGCTTCTTTCTAGATCAAGGTTTTCAAGGAGAAAGATTTCGCACATCCTCCCCATATGAAAGACGGGAAAGTCTGCGGGCAGATCGTGAGACGTCCATTCACGTATCTTCTCATAAAAGCACGCGATGTGCCAAGAATGTCAAAACGCGTCCTTAAAAGAGGGGCGTAGCAAGTACCGTTTTTCTTTTTAACCGAGGAGGGATCCTTGGTTTCTTTTTCTTCTTTCGTATCTTGCCGGCACTTTCTATCTGGCAACACCTTCTTCCTTCCTGGGTTCGGCTCGGGACCTTCGATTTTTTTTTCCCGTTTTTCCCTCCAAGTCTCGAAGAACAAATAGCGGGAGTATGAGTTCGATAACGGTTCTCTTTTAATGAAAATAACACCTTTCCACCTCAACGAGAAGACTGACTCTTACAACACTTTTTAAATATTTTCTTCCTTCCCCATTGTTCGATCCTTCCATTTGCCAGAACCTTCTTCCTCCCTTACAGTTTTAACCGTAAATTTTCTGCACTGTTTCCAAATACTAAAGGTGAGCGAGTAAGTGGTTTTACTTAATCCATGGCTTCTCAAAGGATATCCGTTTCTTTATCTTTCTTCGAATGAGAACAGAAGACATTTGTTGAATTCCGTTTAGTTTCATTCATTGACAATTAGGACTGATTCCTCACCGACTACACAGACATTTCTGTTTGCACAAAATATTTTGTGGAAGCTAGGTCTTGAAAGCACTGCTTTCATTGAAAATTTAATCATAGGTTATGGATAGTGCAGGAAGTTCAGATATGATTGGCACGTATTGCAAATAATAAATTTTACTGGCTGCTCCACTAAAAATTATCGTCTCCAATATCTCTAAAAATTCGTGAATCAGAGAAAAGTTTAACGGGGTCTTCTAACGTAGAACTCCATTTTCTTGGTATTTTTACGGATTTTTTTCAAAAAAAGGTGTAAATTTTTCAATATGGACAATTTGGCACATATGTTCATTCATGTTTTACGAATGTTCACAATTTTTGTCAAGTGAAAATAATCAAAACTGATTGAATCACCTGCCATTCCGATCATTCTGCTTAGGCATCTGAAATGAAAAACACCGATGCTTTCTTCATTAGTATGACTGCAATTATAGTGTGCACCAAAACAAGAAAAAAGTTGTGAAAATCGATTTTCGATTTTCCCGATTTTTCTTGACCTTTTTCCATGTTCAACGTGCTGAAAGAATTTTTTTTTAAATTGTGATTCGGACGATAGTGGCACAAATACTAAAGAGTTTGAGATATCATGTCAACCATTTACGAAAATATTGTTTCGAGAAAAATACATGTAAAGTTTCTAATAGCAGTTATTTGAGAATGGTGCGCCGTCTTCTAACCATCTATAACTTCGTTAGTTTCTCAAATCCGAAAAAATCCTTTGACATTTTTACTTTTCCAAATCTCTGCTATGAGGAAATGCCGAAAATATATCCACTTTTTGAAAGGTCTAGAGTGCAAAACCCGCATAATGAACAAAAATCATTTGATCCTAAACACACCATCGCACGGTGATAGAAGAAGAAGTATAAATATGGGATACCTATTTTATACTTTCGTTGTGATGAATCTCAGAACAGTCATAAATTGACAAACCTAACAAGAAATTTGGCGAATTTCATTTGGAATATGATGATTTCTTTTACTTTTTCCGGTCAAGTTCAAAGCCAAAGTCCGATAGCAGTATATGATATTATTACTTCTACGGGGAATAAGTTAGGAAAGTGGATCAAAGTATTAATGGAAATGTTTTTCTTTCATGTGCCAGCGTAACGGCACGTTGAATCTAATAATACAATTGCAAGCAGATGAATAATTTATCTGTTCCGTAATACAAACAGACGCACACGTAAATTGTTCTTTTTCGATCCCCCAAAATCATGATAGGATTGATATGACAGACACTGGATCCACACTCAGAATTTTAAAATATTCGAAAAACTGCATGTTGCAAAAGATATAAATTCCATTAAACTTGAAGAGCGAGCTAGAAATTACCACGATACTTTATACACTTTCACCACTTTAAAATGTATCATGCAATTTTTTTGGTATCGCAGTATTAATTGCTATTATATGTTGTTCGAATTAATCTTTTTCAAAATCTCCCGTTTGTTTTAACTTTTAACTTAACCCATTTTAACCGAACGTATTAGTTTTGTTATGCATTCCATTAAAAGTTCACTTCTTTTCCATTGCAGTGCTTACACGTGGGTATTCATCTTTTGCGAATCATGAAGATTTCACGGGTAGTAGAATGGACAGGAAATCGTGGAATTACACGTTACAGAGACTATGTGATATGTTAAAATATTAGACATAAAACGCAAATATGAAAGCGTGAGATAGATTATTTATGTACTATACATAAAAGTAAGGTTGTGTTGACAATGTGACATTAAAACTTAAACGGTAAGAATAATTATATTATTCTCATGTTGCATTAAACGCTAAAAGGAGTCGTTTCTCCCTGATCACCTCCATCCGGTAACATCTTCTTCCTTCCTGTCTTCAAATAAAAGAGACTTTCGATGTCAAAATAACCGCAAACAGACTGGACTATTTTCGTTCTTTGTCGTTATGATATATAAAAAATCGATTCACTGATTGTGAGTGCCGTTTGTGAAGCAACGCAGCAACCGATATCTCCACCCCCCTTTCTTTCGTGCTGAATTCCTCTTGACCTCGTATCGCTTTCTATTTAGTGGCTCTCTGCCTATTGAACAAAATTACCGCAAAAAAGGTATAATTGGGTCAAGCGGTTTGTGGATTTCTTGATTTTCATTGTTCGATTTTTCAGAAACTCACCTACAATACCGTTTCAGCGAAGTCACGACGTTACTGTATAAATTAAGAGATGTTTACCTTCTTTCTAGGAAAATGAACGATAAAACTTGATCGGCTTTAATTGCTGTAGTGTTATTAATAAGTAACGGTAAACTTTTCAATAATACAGAGATAACATACACAATTTTTTTGTTACAACAACCACGAACAATTGTCTCCTTTCTCAGCCATCGATAATGTTATTTTTCTTCTAAAAATAACTTGATTTTGGAAAATGGGTCTATCGTTATATGTCTAACCAATAAAAATATAAGAACTTCCGAACACTTTGAACTGGTGACAAATGATATTTTAGTAAACTACTCGTACATATCAAAGTAGGTATTATTATTTCCTCATGGCAGAAATATAAAATAATTGCGATTATCAATTTCAATAGTAACAATACATTTTTCTTTGCGGCTTTCACCTTGTTTCCACAAGATTTGTTGAGTTTTTAAACATGCATGTCTCTTTTAAGTGTAAGGAGTGATGCACTATCAATTAAAACTTTGGAACCGGTCCAAAATACATATGTCGAAGGAGAGGAAAGGCTTTTGTTAAAATTAAAAATAATGATAATCATTGTAATGCTTATTTCATTCTTAACAGATTGTTGTTTGGCCAGACATAAATGGACTAGACATGGTTGAGAATAATTCAAATTGCTCCGTGAAACACGTACCACATGTTGCTTATTATATTGTATATATAATAAACGGTGCATCAAAAGAAGCGCATCTAATTCAGCCGTAGGGAGAGCTGCAGTATTTTCAAACTTTATAAAAAATCAAATTGGAATTTCCAAATTAAGGCATTATGGACTTAAGATTACATCCCGTTAAAGAAACTTAAATAAGCAATGAAATTATACTTACGTATACTTTCCTTTGTCGTTATTTAAAATGTTATAATTCAAAGACTGAAATTTGGTGGACCTCTCCCTAAGTGACCCAAGACGTAACTTCATATTCTAAGCTTATATTTCAGGCTGCTCGTTCCTGCATATTGGTTTACTTATTCATATTATTGTAACAATTACGATGCATTAATTTCTTTTTTAGTGGAAAACAATGACTGTTTTAATAAAATAATTTAATCCTGCTTTTTATATGCCATAGAGTATTTTCAACTGAAAATTCGAGCAAGAAACGTTAAGAGATAATCAAATGTGTAGATATATAAACACGAATATATCCTAACTCAAACAAAACTGAAAAGTATCAAATCTTATCGTGCAAGATACATACAGGCATGGAAGACTAAACGAGATTCACTTCCAAAGAATCAAAGCGGAAGACAGAACCAAAAAGTTGAAGTTATATGTGCAGGTATTCCGTAACGCCGCTCCATAATCTCAAATAACACAAAACAACAATGTTGAATCGATTAATACTATCGTTTGGTACACCAGAAATATTCCAATATGATCAAATTAATGTTTAATTAATAAAGATACAATTTTCCATTGAAAATTAAATTGTACAACTCTCTACGATACCTTATAAAAGAGTAATCAACGATAATATGTGTTCGTTTATATAACACAATACATATAACAATACCGTCTAGACATTTTAGTAGCCATGTAGATTTAAAATAAGAAATTTTCGTGTTTTCCTGTATTCTGCTGTACTCTACAATCATACAGTTATTGAAGTCCCTTGCAATGAATAGTAAGAATGCAAGAGTCTTTTAAGCGTAGCCAACAGTGCACAAATATCTATTTTCATTTTCAAAGTAGTTGTATCGAATCAAATTATGATGTGCACATGCAATATTCCCCTTTATTCAAATGTCTGAAATAACGTTTTGCTTAAGTAATAGTTTAAATAAATATATTTCTTGTGTTCCATGCTTGTATTATTTTGTTCATTTTATTTTCTTCTACACGTGTCGACAGTCTGGATGTAAAATTAATTGTATTTGGTAAATGCAAGAATTCATCGGCACCGTAGATTCGTGTCACAAGGAATAATTAGAAGATATTCTTTCTTGTTCCTCGCGGTTTTCTATTGAACATTGATAAGCGACGCATACGGTAGCCAGCGTGCATAATACATGCGAAATTACCATCGCAATGTAGCTCGGTTGGAAAACTGGGTAAACAGCTGCGCGAACAATAGAAACTCCAGTGGTTTTTTCTCTGACTTCTCGTGATGGTGCTCCACCTCGATTCTTCCACTTTATTTTCCTTTCATACCGTTCCGTCCGCCTCTTTTCCCCATTTATCTTTCTCCGTTCCTCTCATACAGTCATTTATCGGTCTCTTTCGATTCGCTCGATTCTGCGTTCTCGACGGTTTCGGACCGTTCATCTCCTTTAAGCTGCATCGGGCTACCTGGCGGGCGATCGCGCGAGTGCATGCAGGCACACGCACGTGCACCTTGGAGACACCGCAGGTGCAGTTACCTGCTGGGCGAGTTCCTTCCTCGTCTTCCCTACAGTGACCAATTATGCAAGTTTCACTTATCTGAAGTTGCCAGGTAGCTCGTTATCGCGGAGCGCAACCACGAGTGGGTTAAGGACATCGGGACCTGCTTTCGATACACCTTCTACTGTACCTGTACACCTTCGTCCGACAGGAGCGTTCCTCGCGCCACAACTTCCTATTACATTTTTTTTCCTCTCTTCTCTTCTCATCTCTGTCATTTTTCATGCGTCCGAGTATGGTAAGTCAAACTTTCCGTAGCTGCGCTGACAAGTAAATCATACTGTTCAATATTTTTCTGAGTGGCATGTTACGCACTTCATTCTAAGTACTAATAAAGAAGGAAATGGATGCTATCACGAAAAATATAGGAGAATTTCATAACCCAGTAACGGCAAAACTAAAAATCATACAAAGAAAAAGTTATAACATACTTATATTTCCATGTTACAAAAGTTCATTGAAAAGGTTTATTTTTTCGCATCTATCAACTGTGTTTTACGTTCCTTTTTTCCCCTCTTCGATCAAAGAAGGGCGTGTTCTTTCAATTAATAGAATTATATTACAAGTAGTTTAATACAGGTTCCTAACTATACATTTTCTGACGTAAATAACATGGCGAAAACTGTAATTGGTAAATACATTATAGGTAGGGGAAGATTGCTCAAGTCGTAAGCCCTAAGAAAAACGGCTAGTAAATTGTAGGTTTTAGTAAATGAAGGACAAAATTTGGTTTTATATACAACTTCTATGAATATTCCAACTATGTATTTAATGAAGAAAATTGAAATACATGCACGAACGAATGTACTTCAACGAATGAGAAAACGGTGTCCTAAGTCTTACCACCTGTGTCTTAATACGTACCTAGGAAGCAAATGAACAAAAATAGCGCAAATTAGCAACTCTTGCATACAACACTTTATTAATAACAATAGCGAGCACTATCAGGTCCACAGAGGTATTTAATAACAATTATATAATACTTAATTTAGGTATTAAAAGATTATAATTCGCCGAACTGTAAACCTCAACAGTGATTCTCCTCTACAAATAAAAAAAGAGTATACTTCCTATGACATATTAAAAGCTCCAATACTCTATTAAGCCTTATTATTACATTGTTTATACAAAAATTATCTGTATTACATTACCGTATAGTACGTAACTAAGCAGCTGTTTATATTTCTTTTTGTTCTGGTCGTTTAGAAAATTGTGTCATAACCTAACAGACTTTCAGAAGTAGTTTTATAATGAAGCAGCGGCACTAAGAAACTTCTCCGATCAAATAATCCTCTCTGGGTCTAAACGGTCTAATTTTTGCAAGAAATATGCTCTTTTTTTAGATAGGTACTATCTATAATTTCTGTAACATCTCAGGATAAAATGTGTCAATTCAATTTTTCATATAGATACCGGTAAACTTATAAATATGAAAGGAATAAAAATTAGGGATAGAAATATTTATAGCACTCGATAAAGTTAGACAGTTATTATAGATAAATTTCCAGCTTAATTTGCAAAGTTATACCATAATCTTTATTCATGTAGAAATTAACTTAAATTAAATTACTTACTTAAATTCATCACGATCTCTTCTACAATGTGGTAAAAAAAGTTGTGTTCCTACTTGTTTTTGAAAATTACTTGCTGATATCTGTTGTATACTTTATACTCCAAAACTCTTGTTCTAAACTTTATTTTATCAGATGGCTGCAAGTGGGTGAAAAGTCATGCGTTGTGGAAGAGAAAACACCCTGTATATACATATGCATTACCTTATGAACGTATACTTACTTTATGTACATATGTATATTTCTAAGGGAAGTACTTAATAACCCATGGAAGGGATGTACCGTGAAATGTTTAATTACTATAACATAATAAAAATTTGTTTTGTTGCAATGTGATGTATTGTAATTTCATCTCTAATTCGAATAAGCTGTTAACTGGATGAAAAATGTTTCTAAATTCTTCGAGAAAGATCCAGAAACAAACAAAAGACGACCGAAAGACGGATGTGGACTGCACACGTTCGAGAACGCACAGTGAGTGGACGAAAGCCACGACAGATGGACAATGATCCTTGACGTAAAGACTCATAAGCTGATATGTAAACGTAACAGACGAGTAGACGAATAGACGAATAGACAAATAGACGAGAATAGTAAGTGCACGAATAGACGCATAGACGAGCAGACGAATAGACGAGTAGACGAACAGACGAGTTAACGCATAGGCGAGTAATCGTGAAGACGAATAGACGAGTAGGCAAATCGACGAGTAGATGGACAGATGACTAGACGAGTTGACGAGTTGGCGGATAGACGAATAGACGAATAGACGAATAGACGAATAGACGAATAGACGAATAAACGAATAAACGAATAAACGAATAGACGAATAGACGAATAGATGAATAAACGAATAGACGAGTAGACGAATAGACGAATAGACGAATAAACGAATAGACGAGTAGACGAATAGACGAATAGACGAATAGACGAATAGACGAATAGACGAATAGACGAATAAACGAATAAACGAATAAACGAATAAACGAATAGACGAATAGACGAAAAGACGAATAAACGAATAAACGAATAAACGAATAGACGAATAGACGAATAGATGAATAAACGAATAGACGAATAGATGAATAGACGAATAGACGAATAGGCGAATAGACGTACAACATATAGAAGTACAGAAAATTAGACGGGAATAGTAAGTAGACGCATAGAAGAGTAGACGAGTAGGCGAATAGACGCGACTAAACGGACGATCGTATAAATATATCCTATTGAAAGTAAAAGTGCGTGTGTGTGCATTCTAGTTATTCAAAAAATTTTTATATTTCGAGATGTATATATTATCGTACTCAATATTTGTAATACATATCCTACATTAATATAATTCTATTTCCAAGTAACTAAAAATTAATTTTGCCCAAATTAAAAAGCCGGTTCTCCAGATGGCATCGCTAATACTACTTGATTATATGTTTTTATTTAGTCACATAGTGTTCCAATTTCATTAGCTTTATGTAGATATTAGTCATAATGTTGAAATCATTCCCAATTTTTCTATTTCAAACTTTTGAACGCGTTTCCCATTTATGAAAGACCTTTTTTTGTAGGAAATTTCAAGTTTACAAAATTATTGTATGTATCTATTTCATTTCTATAATTTGAAATACTTACAGGTAATAAGTTTAAGGATATTTACTTAAGGATGCGCGAATATAATATTCTTACGCAACAGATAAAAAAATGTATGTGCCAACATATTATTTTTAAATTTAAAAAGAGGATAGGTATGTTACGGAAAATGATTGTGGAAGAACGGTATTTCTTTGACATTATTATAGATTGTCGGGTAGATATATCGTTACAGGGCTAAAATATAACAGATGAAAATATTCGATTACTGTAAATTATTTGATGTTTTTTACACTTACTGTATTTTCGTTGCATAGTTCGGTGTCTCTTAAATATATTACCAGAACACTCGGGAGTCTGCGATATAGTTAAAGCAAAAGCTAGCAACAAATGTATCAACCTAACGTTACATGAAATTGAATTATTATTTATCGTTCACTTTGCTTCAAGAACATCAACTACACGTTACAATTTATAAGTAAAAGGCAGAAAATAATAAATATCATATTATTGTTTTTATCAAAATATCGAACATGAAAACCTTGGTAATCTACTTTTCAGAAACCAATGATAAGTGACAATTTGTCGCTAGTACAGTAAAGTAGTAAAAATATTTTTATACACGCCTTATGAGACTACTATAAATTGAATAAAACAAAAACAAGGGGCCCTCGGGTAGCCTGTAATGTTCGTAGGCATTCATCCGTCGATAAACGCGTTTTCATTGCACATATGCACCTGTCTGCATGTAATGCTAATTTGTTAAAATTACTCTGACTTATACCAATGTATTTACTCTTAAATAAAATGACCAAATTAAACTGTAATCCATCGTCGTGTCTATTGTTAAGAGTACTGGAGAAAAGGAAAGCCGAAGTATATAAGTATCAGTTTCAAATTCGTCAATCGGGAAAACGCAACACAGAAAGGACAATAACGCGTAACCGATTGTAAAAGGTTTTTATCTTCGCTTGGTAAAAAAGACACCCGTGCGTTCCTACGGTCCTGACCTATACCGACGTGAATTCGGTTGTAGCGCGGTAACGGTAATACGATTTGACTTCCGGTAGGTGTTCTCGCAAGTAGGACGGAGCTTGAAGGTCACCGATTGGCGCGTACGTATCTAAATTCGACTAGAACGGTCTGGAATCTTCGAAGGTGGTTCTGCTTCTAGGAAAATCAGCCAATAGAGTGTGATGGGTCGGCGCAGACGCAGTGGCGGCTCTCCTTCCTCACGGTACCCGCGCCGAATCAAATCTACTTGCTGATATTTCCTGCGCGCGCACACCTCTCCCTCCGGCCACAGATGCCGCCGCCCTATCAGCCTATCAGCCTAACCGAATCTCCCCGCTGCATGTATACGATACGTACGACACATACTTTTCACCGAGCTACTCATAGATTATACACATTCCGACTTGAAATTTACACTCCACGATCGTTTCCGATTCCGAAGTGATAGGATTTTTTGAAAGTGATGGAGAACCACGTGTTGATATACCTCTTCGAACTCCCTGAAATAAATGATTATATTAGATAGCAATTTGTTCTTCTTAAATGTCCGTTTGATTATTTATATATGTATCATAGTTGTTCATTGTTAAATAAATATCTAATTTAGCGTGACATATTAAATAAATAAAAAGTGTCCCATACAACTGCATCGTGAAAGTGAATTCTATACATATCTATATATCCTTTTAGCTATCGAACTCTAAAAGTTCTTGGGCAGTCCTTAATACTTTGGTTTCTTTCGGAACTTACGGTAAATCAAGAGTTGTTTCTTAATACGAATTCGTTGCGATAGCCGTACATAATTAATATAGTAATAACATTAATGCACATTTTTTATATTCCAGTTAATTATCATGGTTATATGTTGCAAAATCAATTGCAGGAAGCTGCAAAACCACTGGCGTAAGCTTCCTCTCCGGATGACTTTTCTTGTCCGCGTCCTTTCCTCCTATGTTCTTTATACTTTATATTTCATGAATTTCATTACTACACATGTAGGCAGGTAAATTATATATAGATTTAGATGTAGAGTCTAGTAAATGCTAAGATTTATATTTTCGTTATAGGTAATTGAACACGTCTGGATAAACACGTGGAATAGGATAAATTTTGTGTAAATTAAATATTAATATTAGATTTTAAGTACTGCACATCTACATAGTATGTTTCCTTCATCTGAAAACGACCGAATGTTTCACCGAGGAATGATACCAAAAGAATGGGTCAAGCAAAAGTTGTTTGATATGAAGAGTGGTATCAGATTTCGCAGATTCTTTTTACAGGTCCTAGTGGGAGAGATTTTAAGGCAACATCATTTTTTTATATAGAACCGTATAATTTTGAATTTTCTATGCAAAAGCATTAATCTACTAATGTTGAAAAACTGCCAGTTTAGGAAGTATTTTATTGCAAAGAAATATCCAATATATCCTTAAATAATAACTAAACAAACTGTTGGGGACCGGAAAGGTGGCAGTCACCTATGATTGGCTTTATTTCCGTGGCAGGTACTTGGTATCTAAAAACATAAAAATAAAACACACGGATTTTCAGTATTAATTGAATATTTACGCGTCATTATTTAATGTACGTGTTATTTTTACATTCTACCATGTTTACTCTTCAGAAGTTTGATGCCAGAAGAACATGCATTTTCTTTCATATGTGTTTCAGTGAAGGCTGCCCTACGGAACTAACAATAAGGTTAGTTACAAGTAGGTTAAACCTAATGTTTATCTTCCTAGCTCCTGAATATTCAAAATGAAATGTCTCTTGGACAAATGGACTTTCTACACGAGTAGACCAATACTTCCTTATAAAGAATGTCCAGATGAACCTTTTGTTACAATTCAAGATTACTTACATATATGATCCTATCTAAAAAACAGTGCAGTTGACTTCAAAATCTCGTCCATTGATGGGCTGTGAAAAAACAATTTGAAAAATGCGTTGTTCTCCTTCATACGCTTCAACTTTTGTTAAAACATTTTTTTGATAACATTTATCCTCCTTGAGATATTTCAACTGTTTCCATTTAAACGAAACATACTGTACCTATACAGCCCAGGATGGCTGTGAATGCGGGCCGACAGAAAAAATAAAAAATGTAAAAACTTTATGAGATTATGACTCGATTGCCAGTGGACATAAACATATTGCATGCCTAGTTTCAGATGGAATAGATAGAGTTAAAATTTGACTTTTCAACTTAAAGAAACATTTGATTATGCGCCTTTATTGGAATTCTATAAGGTATATTTTCCTAGAGGAAAATCACTCTCACTTCGCAACCATGTCTCATTCATATTAACGCTATTTAGAGGCACCTGCATTTTTTAACAGATATTTTCAAGGACGAATCACACGAAGAACAAAACTAGAACTAAAATATGTATCTGATAAACACCTTGAGAACTCAATGAGAATTGCACCTACTTTCATCGATCCAAATATCGAAGAATTCGTGTCACAAAAACAGTGTTAAACATTTCACCAATTCTAGTTCCGGCCTTGCATTTTGCTTTTATAATAAAGAGTTCATGAATTAATGAAGTTTAAATTGGAAAGACATTTTAAATATGTACTCTACGTTTTTTCGCTCATCAATTATCGTTAGTGTTAACGCATTTCATGTGTGGTTCAAAGCATCCCATCTTCTTTCAGTGATACCACCCTGCTCTATACATAGCTACCTAGTGAAAGTGCAACTTTGTTATTTATTGACGTAAAATATTAATAAAAAAAGTACACACAACCGAGAAGTTGATTGAAATGACTTACATGTAGTGAGAATACACACAGCCTTGTTTGCTATACTCACTTTTTTGTTAAATCTCTATGCAGATATATTCGTCAGTTTCGATTTCAATTTATCTCCATCCACTGGGTTCTTTTCAGTCGGTTTTACGTCTACATACAGGCGGCCCTCGACTTTCCCGCATAATTGGTTCCTGAAAACGTATGCGAATGTTGAATGTTCCAAAGTAGACAGATATAGAAAAGACATTAAAAATTGTATTTTAAAATATTTACTTATCACTGTAAGTTTTCTTTGTAAAGTTAAAATTCTTTAACCTTCTAGTAGGCAATACTACAGGCAATACTATGATATTAGAGAACCTCTAATAGGCAATGTGTGAGTGAGCGCGAGCTACAGCGCTCCATGGGAGCGACTACATAGAAGCGAATTTTTAAAAAATTGAATTTTTAAAAATGTGTGAAATAGCGAACTGTGCGGAAGTCCAGGGTCTATGTATAGTATACATAGGAACGTATACATCTGCAATATTTATTATCAGCATAGTGTAATTATTGCTACTACTTCAAGATAATCTGCAGTTTTTGCGGTAAGAAAAGCACGTGTAACGCTTGCACGTACGGGAAGGTTGCGTAAGTGGTACCCCCCAGAAATAAGGTCTACTAATTGTAGATTTTATTAGCTGAAGGTC
Organism: Cerceris ruficornis; assembly: GCA_963989415.1. Classification (NCBI taxonomy): domain Eukaryota; kingdom Metazoa; phylum Arthropoda; class Insecta; order Hymenoptera; family Crabronidae; genus Cerceris; species Cerceris ruficornis. Next base: position 14,606,401 of record OZ022528.1, read on the forward strand.
AAAATTTTGCTTTATTTACAACTTCAATGAATATTGTAAGGATTTCATTTAAAAAATTCAAAATAAATGTACCCAATCGAAGATAACAAACGAAAACTAAAATAGTAACATCGGTACGACTGATAGTGAGGAAACGATGTCCCAAGTCGTACCTAGGAAGCAAATGAACCAAAAATAACTAAAGTTCATATGTCTTGTGTAAACCACTTTATTAATATGTCCGAAACATTCGATCATTGCTTGCCCTTTGCCCTGAATCCTTTGCTTACGGTCGTCGACAAAGGGATAGTAAGTTCGTAGCTCGTCGCGTTAACCTAATTATTCAGTTATCATCATTTCGCTTTTCAATATATAGTAGTACAAGTACCTATGCATATACGTCAATCGATACATCGATACAAATGAAGCGACCTCGATTGAAATTAGGCAACCGATGATGCTTCGAAGGACGATTAAATCGGCGCAGAGCGGTGCAGCGGCATGGAATGAGTAGCGAGTGTCGCCTCTCCGAGCGGACCGCTTCGATTACGCAGCAAGTTGCCGGAAGAAAGGAAGAGATCGGTACATTCCGAAGATTGGGAGATTCCACGTGAGCAGGAGCCGGACTGCCCCACCACGAAAGCTGAAGCTGGATGCGCGTGAGCACGGTAGGCGTGGCCTCGAGGTACACGCGCGTGCACGCACACACGTGCGCGCGAACCGGCGCAGGTGAGAACAGAGAAACCCGAGCAGGTAAGGGGAAGTTAACAGACGGACTACACGACACACGCTCGACGCGAAACTAAGCCCCGAGTACCCTCCTCGACCACACCGGGGTCAGTCAGGGTCCTGCTCTTAGTCAGGACGCTCCAAAAGCTTCTTCCTACGGTGGAACGAGCGGACAGTCGACGGACTACCTACCATTCTCCGTTCACCCTTGCCAGCCTTTCCCGGTCCTAGCTAATCGCTTCCTTGCGATTACTTTCGAGTGAAACGCGAACAATCACGACAGATAGGACATCGAGGAAGTAGGATCTTCATCGATAGTCGTATCGGTCGCGATCCTTCTATTCGCCCAAGAAACTGTTATCGCTCTTCTCCGATTTCCCGCTAACGTTTTCGAAACGTATTCCGGGAGCGGTCGGACTCACAAATCGGGATCGAGAGCAATCGAAGTAAACTACGTGGACGGTGAGGAGCAAATGAATCGTCTTGCCGTGCCGGTCCAACGTTTTTTTCATGAATCTTCGAGGTAGTTTAACTGACCCACGTTGAACGTGAATTGTTTCACGATCGGTAACACTCAACCGCGTTTGAGAGACGTTACGTTGAAAGTAATTTTGTGCGGTTACTTGTGCGGAAATCTCGTGTGTAAATCGCGAGAAGCAGAATTGGAGTGAAACTAGTTTTCTTCTTCATGAACAGTCAGGAGTTTTAAAGGGCAATTTGATTTGCGAGCAGGGCGCAATGTGCGGTGAGTTTATATCTATAGTTTACAGTTTTTTTTCCTTCTCTTGAAAACTCAAAAAAAACGATAGTATATAAGAAAATGTGTGCGCGCGTTTAGTGCTGAAATATTATGTTTCTCTGCTATGCTTCGAAATTCTCAAAAAAGTTACCGATCTCGGTGTTTCGTCACGATTCTCTTACAAAAAAGGATGATATACGCTAAGTTGTACAGTTAAACCGTGTCTTCGATCTTTACGAAATATTCACTTTGGTGAAGTTTCATTAATAGGGGATTCGTACGATATTAAAAGAAACTAAAATGTTAATTACACTCTCGTCCTTTCATAATTCTTTCGTATAATCCGATTTTTCCGAGCCTTTCACCATTGTCAAAGGTTCTTGATATTTTACATCACGTCAACCAGTGCAACCGATTGGTAGTAACGTCAGATGGCTTTTCTATGGTGCATCCAATAATTTTAATTGTTCGAGAAAACATAGGAGAATAAGATCATTTGTGTCATTTATTTGAACCAAGTTTTAAAAAGTCAGTTCGGCGTTTTTTTTAAACAGTCTAGTCATAGATTTTTACTTGTAAATTAGAAGTTAACAGTTGCATTGCACTTAGGGCAAATTTCAGCATAGTCATCTTATATTACCAAGACAACTATATCTTTAGTTATCAACAATGTTTATTCATCATTCGCAAACACAGGTTTTCAGTGACGTGGTACGATCTTCATACATTATTCTCTTGTGTATATGTCATTATTGCGCGCATTTTCCTCGTGATCCTTTACCACGTATGTCTTTGTTATATTAAGCCATCGATTATTGTTGACGCGCATGAAAGTTTAGAAACAAATTGCAATCGTAACAGCCAATTAAGAATATAGTATCGTTTACCTTATGAGTTTAAGTTTTCGTTACTTTTAAGCGTATTACAAAGTATCTCTATATTTTTTGTTAAATAAATTCTGCTTTTCGTACATACAAACATGTATCTAATAGAAAGTAAATCAGTGTTGTGCTAACTTTTAAAAATATAGATTAAAAAAAGTATCGTATAAGTACATACGTATTTCCATCTTGTGGCAAGCAGATTAAAACAATTTTAACGAATGAAAGTCCTTTGCATTTCTATTTAATATTGCTACCAGTAACGAATGTACTTAATGTTCGTGCACTAACGTCAGAAACGTATAATTATAATCACCGAATTCTTCTTAACTGATTGATTGGATTTACTCAAAACGTAAATCATACATATTCAAAAACCATCGTTTTTGTAAAAACACATATCTGATCAATATTGAATATAAAACCGAACTCATTTCGCATAAACAAGTAAACAATAAAGAACGCATAAACAAATGATTGCAGATGTATCTGCCGAAATAGCTGAAGGAAGTAGTAAGTGTTTATTTAAGACGCAAAAACTACTTAATACAGCAAATGTATATATTGTTTATAATTATAGGTACATTCTTTTCTCTAACAGCTTACGCTTTGGAACTTGTATACGCGATATCGTACGTAACGAAATTAATTACGATGCACTTAAGAAATAAATTTTGTAGAGTCATTTAAATAGATTTGCACGAAATGAACTTACGACTCAAGAATCGTATTGTACACGCTTGAAGTAGCGAAGTAGCGGAGAAGGTAAACGCAGACTAGATTACGGTTTAATTTCGGGAACAAATTCTACCGTTTTTACAAAGTTTTAATCGTTTTTAACGGGTTATCGATTAATTGGAATAATTACAGTTAGAAAATAAAATAGGTAAGAAGAAATTGATCGGTTAAATGACACCAAAGAACAGAGAAAAAATGGTATAAGATTTAATTTGGAATAAAAAGAGGAGGAATCAAAGAAGGAATCAAAAAAGAGGAGGATTAAATCAAATGGAAAATGTTGAAATTCCTTAAATCTGTATTTGCTCGGAAGTTCTTTTAAAAAAATATTCCATGTAGTTTTTGGAAATTAAAAAACCATCTCGTCATCGCGTTATTTTTCGCTTCGAAGCTGTTCGAAATTCCGAGATGATTACAAGTGTGCAGATGTTTCGTATGCTTCCAAAAAAGAAAAGAAGAGAGTGTTTGAACAATTTGTTCTGCCGCATGTATCAGATTTCACTAGATCATTGTTTTCGTTCCTGGTTCCGATTCGTTTCGTACTGCTAGCCCAGAAATTCATTAAGAGACCGATCGGGGGAGGAGATTGTCGACGGCCATTCGCGCCGACACTTGTTCACACATATTTTAATCGACCAAGGACTTGATACGTCAACATTGCTCCTCTTCCTTCGCTCGATTTCGATTCATGATCTGTTTCGAGATTTCCAGTCAGTCATGATTGGGGAATTATTTTCGTAATTAGCAAGCAAACAGACCGTCGCTGGATTTCGAGGTCTCCTTTGTCGTTAATCAAGCAGTCCGTTAATCGCAAGCGGATGTTGATACTTCTGTCTTTGCTTCCTTCGGATTTAATAGACTGTAATAACACGTCGTGTGACGTACAATGTCGAAACGGAACTGCGTCGTGGACTAAGCTGCTTTCGATTTCAAACATTCGTGTTTTCTTTTTTGGTATTATTTTATTTACTTTACAAAATGCAGATCCTTATGCAAGATTGCATCAATTAAGCGTAAAGAAAATTCTGCTTATAAATACTTTCTCATCGTCATATCCTGCAGGCACCGCGAATTAACTATATCGAAATATAAATCCTAAACCTAAACATCCGGTCGTAATTCTTTAAATATTACTTCTTCGATTGGTTTGGCGTTCTTGAGATAAGTTATAAATAACTGTAATAACGGTTATTAAATTATTATTTTATTGGTATAATAAATTTCCCGTTTTCAACACATTGAAAAATTATGAAGGATCCGCTTGTATCTTATTTGTACATTCTGTGTAAATAATTTTTGTGACCTAGACGAGGTGCAAAATTCTCCTAAATGCGTTGTTACTTGTAAATGTAGGAAAATTTGAAATTTGGAATTGAAGGAATTCGATTTTTCTCAAAGAACGTTATGGAAATTTGTAATTTATCATTCTTCCTACGTTTGAACGAAACGTCGGATTAAATTGAAAGCTGACAGGAAATCGTGTCGCAACACTTGTGATTTATTCTCTCGTCCCGCGAAAAACAGGGTACGGCTCTTCTCAGACAACAACTTAGGCAATAACAGAGATAATCAGAGACAAGTCCATGACATATTAAAATTGTCTCACCTGTGATAATATTGTCAGTAAGTCTAGCAACAATTCTGGATGAACAATTGAGGATTCGTCTTGGAATTTTTTTGACTGAAATCCTTTCGGTCTTTGATACTCGCAGATCTACGCCCGTTTGTGTTTGGATTTTCGAGACCAACTTTGGAAAGAATTTCGAGACAACTTTGAGAAACAATTGAGCTTTTTTCTATCATTATGAAGCCTTTCTTGTAACCTTATATATTAGACGCGAAATGACGTTTAATATCTATATAGCAATACTAAAGAATACGATTTTATTCGGTATCTCATAAGCATTTTATTAGATCATGGTAATATTCATTAAACACATATTCCATTGTGATGCTGTGATATTGCGGAGAACTTGAAACGTTATTTGCAACTGTTGATTATGTACAGTTTACAACTATTATATGAGCCGTTTATTTTAAAAATAGCATAAATCACCTTCTTTTTAAATCGAGATATTTGAGGGTTTTGCGTTTTAATGCGATTGAAAATATTGGTCCCAATTTTCGAGAAAATTTACTTATACTTGTTATCTTCGATACTTATACTTTTCTTAGCATAAATGATTTTGTATAACCATTGCAAATTCACTCTTTTTGATTACGATAAAGTGACTTATGCCACTTTCAAAATAAACGGCTCATATATAGATATAGTAGTTTTCATAAATGATATCTATATATTATACATGTATATAGATTTATATTTGTAGCTATAACAGGTATTCACGTGTCAGTATACCTGTAGGGAATGTACACCGAAATAAACAAGATCATGCAAAGTAAGAAATACAATTCGATAAAGGTACTTGAATTTTACAATGCTATGTAGACGACCCTTTTAATATGCGAATAAAAAATAATTTAGTACAACTCAATAGCTTAATGGAGTACAATTAAATCTTCTGTTTGATGAGCAAGTTTGATACAGATGAATACAATAACTGTTATATAACTAAAGCGAGCAAGTTTTTCTCAAAGCGTTCCAGATCTTTTGCCCGATGTAACAGTTATGTTAACTTGAATTTTAAGGACCTTTTTTGTCAAGGAACGTGGTTCGAGGTAGGAAAAATCGCCTATTCTACAAAAACTGTATTTTCAACTACATTGAGAAGTTTTCAAAATGGGTTTCATTATTTTTAAGCATATTTCGATACTCTTCAAAAAAGAGTTGGAAGTATTGATATATCTACTTCTAGCGGTTACCGCTGCACGCAAATCCTGCAAGCATTTCCAATTCAATCTTTCATGCTTTCCAAAATTGAAGGACAATTTGCCATATTGTTTTGTTTAGAGTAGTTTCATCGCAGAGAAAAATATGTAACATCTTCTGTGTTTAGTTGTTCATGCAAAATGACAGACAACGTTTACGGAACGTTGTTCATTAAACTCGAAGCACTGAAATTCTTGATACCTATATGTATCTATCGTATCGATTTGTTTGCCTCGTAATTGCATGTCAAGTACTTTAGCGACGATAACATTAATAAAAGCATCGCAATCTATCGTAGAATACGATCATTCGACTTAATCATTTTCTCTGCCGATTTCGAATTTTCGAATTTTGTATTCGAATCGTTTTGTATCATTTTGTAATAAGATTCTATCTCAGATAACTCAAGTAATTGCAACTTTTAATATGCAGGTATATAGAGAGTTTTGAAATACGTATTGACTCGAATTTGCTTAGTTTAGATATCGGGTCGTGCAAAAGTGTGCTACAAATTCAACTTGTAAAATTGAAATTACCTTCGCTTCCTACCTTCAGGACGTGTACCTAACTGAAATCATTCTGAGAACATTAGTACATTTGTATACAGCGATATGTGAAGCGTATACTGAAATAGCGAGGCTACTTACATATTTTTACGTGCAATAATGGACATTGCTCCACTACTGATCTATACGTTGACGAATTCGCCCCTATTAGAGATTAAGTGTAAGTTTATTCAAGTTTTCTTGTTCTTAACTCGTCACGTTTCAAGTAAGCAAAGACATGCGTTTCGTATCTCATTGTCAGACTGTACGGCAGGCTAAAATTTGCGATTGCATTATTAAAGTAATTACTGTGGAGAATGGTGAGAATAATTAATTCCAGTGGAATCTCAGTCATTCGAATCTAAATTAGTAGATTTAGTTATTTGAATACGGATTACCCAAACAGATTGATGAAAAAGAAACGTTCTTATGTCTCTATTAGATTCGAAAATACGTTCAAATCAGCGTGTCCCTTTCGAATCGAACGCACGAGTGTTACTGTAAATTTTCAGATTTTAACTGCTTTAAAAAATTAAAAAAATAATACTTTTGTAGCCTTTGCATGGATGTGATCTTTATTAAAGCTAAATTGACCCGGTAGTTGTAGGATATTCACATTTTAATGTGCCGATTAGTGCGTGTCAGTCTTATCGGCTAACGGTCGGCAACGTGTTGAAAAACATAAAAAATACGGGAAAGTTTAAGGCGATGAATCTGATTGTTACATTTTTATGAAAAATTCTACGTTTAACGAAGCTACATTATGCAAGAAATGTTTTTTTTACAGTTCTACCGTATCTATTATTTTTATACTTACGTATGATTGCAACGTCTTCGGTGAGTTTCAGCCGTTCTTCAAAGCAATGTTATTATTCTTCCGAGTTCTCATGAGGGATCCGTACTCGTCTTCCTATGTTTTACTAATACTTGCAATAAACTTAATGACATTCGTGATAAGTATGTACCGTCGTTGAAGCGGACTTGGTGACACGAATGGTCGAATAATTATGCTGTCCAGCTATTTTTGTTTTTATCTTTTTCTGAAATACTGCGAGCTGCGTCAAACTTAACGATAAATAATGGCCGGTGATTGACATGAAACTTGGACTCTATGCAGTATTATCTATGTTAACCAGGTATTTCTCGTTCAGTTCGTATCTCGTGCATTTATGTTGTTTGCAAATCGCATTACAGATTTATTTAAACAACGACCGCGATTATTAAGTACATTTGCGCGCAACTACGATGCTTATCTTTACGGGAAAACCTTCAAACGTATGATTAATCTTTTGCCTTATCTGGAAATGCACATTTTATTGTCGATAGAACAATTCTCATTCATGAATCGTTGATTAATGCTTTCATTTGATTTTCATGTCTGCTTGAAAATCATACAATTTCTTCTTTCGCGTTCAAACAGAATTCTCACAGCCGCGGCAGAAGTTTCACCTCGGACATTTTGCTCGAGTACGAAAGTTCTCTACGAACAAAACAATTCTTTGTCATAGGTAATACATTTATAGAGTAATGAAAAATTAAGCTTATCGAACAGTATTTAATAAATTAATGCGACGAGTAACAATCGTTCCACGGCAAATGTTTCTGCGATTTTATAGTAGAACATTTTTAGGAAGGGGGGGGGGGGATAAAATTAATGATCGAGAAGCATCGTATTTCGATCGGATCTCTAATCAGCGGCGTTTTAAAAGCTTCGAAGCAACAAGGGCGCTTAACGGTGGATATTTCATTACGGCTGGTCACGAGTAAAACTGGTCGAACAATCACGTCTGCTCAAGCCCAGATTAGAATCTTGTCTCCTCTGCCCTGGACAACGATGACGCGGCGCACGCACGCTCCTCGGTATATAATTCATATTTCCCACTTGCTGATGCGCATGTTTGTGATTTCCCCCGTGAATCTGATAGCTGCAACTGTGATCGGTCAAAATAATGCTTTATTCGCTCGTGTTCAAAAAGAATTAATTCACTTCGTGTCGGATGGTATGCCAAGAATATACAATATATTCCTTTCAATTTTCATATTTTAAAGAAAGTAGATACAGGCCTACCTTCCCAGCAGCCGTGCATTTGTGTAATTAGAGCGAAAGCGAAAATTGTACAGGGAAATGATATTTCGGTGATCATTGTTTTGAATATTGTGTCTGAAAGTTCATTGCTGTACCAAGTATCGGTACTTCAACGGAATAGCTACAGATAGAGTCGAACTAGCACGTAGGGTAGAATTGGTGCGTATGTACAAAAGGTATTTTATACTATGTTTCACATTTCGTATTCATTTTTTCTGTATAACATTTTCACCATTCCACATGCTACAATGGTTGTCAGCGCTTTTTTTTACAAAGAAGTCGCATTTATGTTAAGAAAGATTAGGCTTAGCCGTTTCATTTTGACGATGACGGTACATATCATTATTACTGCTCATTATGTACGCCATTGTCGTATATCGCTGATTTACTGTTAACTTAAACGCTATGCTCTATTTCCACTAAGCAATCGCTAGACCTTCGTCTAAAAAGCTAGCCGCTTTACCAATAATTTAAAATATAAGTAGTCTTCAGGACTGTTTACGGCATTCTTTTTCTTCTGGGTACATTAATAATGGTAGGAGTGTTTTGCGGAACTGGTAAGATCGTTGAATATAATATTAAGCTAATTTAAGAAACGTAATAAAGAACATAAAATTCTTTACCTTAATAACACGGAGAAGAATATTTTTTTTAATACTTTATACTACGTCAAAGCTGTTTGCGAGACTCGAACGGATTTAAAGGTTGATATTGACAAAAGTTGTTTTCGTTTTTTGGAGTCAAAGTTTTAAACAACAATAATACATTTGTCTGTCGTATCATGTCATTCCCATTTTGAAAGTTAGAGATTTGAATCCCGTTACTACACAATGTAATTACTTTTATTACCTTATTTCTCGCAATATGAAATTATGAAAATTTGCAAGAATGAAAATTTATTACAACTCGTAAATACAATGTCACGTCCATACTGTAATCTAGAATTAAGATATCCCAGAATTTGTAATTATAATTTTGTTAAATCAATAAACTGGAGCATTTAATTACAATTAAAAGAAAACATGTTATTGTTGTAAGTAATGTAAGAAACTTAAAACTTAAATGACGTGAGAACGTTCTAACTGTATCTCTAAATAAATAGGCGACAGTGTTATATATAACTTTTTGAGAATATTAAAACAGATATCGAAAATGAAAAAAGAATCTTCTCCCAAATAGTAGCATATCAGGGCACTCAGAGTTTCGTAAATAAAACTTAACTTCGCGATTCCCTTCTAAAAATTGAAATCACTTACCTTCCAAAGGTTTTAAAATGTACGTACAAAGAACTGTACGTAACGTTATGCTGACGTTTCTTAATTATACAGATACAGACATGAATATGAAAAGAAGACAAAGAAAGAAACATAAAAAAGCTATGAATGTATGGTTAATGGTAACAAAAGTTGCTACAGTTTTTTGGTTTTTCTGTATTCTCCAATTCTTGCGGCTATAGTGATTTATATAGTTTTACGTTGAAATTTTGTACGGCAAACAGAAGAAAACATAACGTTAGTCTCGCTTGTTTGTTATTCTATTAGAAGCGGTACCACGAACTTGGTACGTGAAACCGGAACTTCACTGTAATGTCGTCGGAGTTCCGGCGGGTGCACTGTCTCCTCCGGCGACCCTTTCGCCACCCAGCAGTCCGAGTGTGACCCTGCCACCTTCACCTTGGAGTCCTGGAGCACCAGGGAGCAGCTCGAGCAGCGCGACTTCCTCTAATCCTCCCTCGAGTCTCTGCCCACCGCCTCCGGATCGTTTCAGCGCTTTCACCCTCGTTTCGAACTACAATTCCGACTTGAGACTTCAAAATTTACCGCTCAACACCTCTGCAGCGGCGCGAGGTGATCCGTCTATCTTTCTACTTTTGTTATCCTCCAAAAAGAATTATTTATACCGCAATCGCCAGCTACAATGCTAGATTTAATGCCGAAATTTCGATTTCAACGTATTTCGTTATTTATAATATTTACCAACGCGATATCATACCTTCTCTTTAAAATCTCTATTTGATCTCCTTGCGCAAAGTATACCTGCTAAGTTATGATTTTGTCATTTAATATTTTGCAAAATTTTGATATAAGCGTCAACGAGAATATAACCTCTCCCCCGAAAGGAATATTAAGCTCTAATTTTACACAAAAAGAAAATGGGAGACATATACGTATGGAGTATTCCGAAGAATCGATTTATACGCTACACCTTTGATTTCTCTGTGGCAGTGTTTCCCAAACTTTCAACATCTTTCTACCCCTTCTGTAATTTTCGTAACAATGAGTACCTCTCGTAAAAAAAATTGTATATGCTTTAATAACAATCAAAATAATTTATTTTTTCGTTTTTTGGCACATAAACAAAATAATAATAATCGAAAAATAAAATTCATTCATAATCAAATATAAATAAAATAAATAAAAGTTATGTTTTGAATAATATTCATTATAATCAATGAGAAGGATGAAATTGTTTATGTTGAGACGACAGATCATAATTTGGTTCCGTGGTTGTTAATTTTAATCTGGGATGCGATTCCACATCCAAAAGTCTGTTCCTTTTTTTTGACTTAATGCCTACAAATACTTGGAAAGCAACTTCTCACAGATATGAAATTGGAAAAGGCAAGATGTATTCATTTCAAAACTTTCTTTGTTGAAATTGGCTACACATATTACATTTGCAACCAGGGTGATGTTGAAGTACACTCCTTATGTTTATTTTTCTAATGTTATCGAAGCTAATGCTATCAATTCTCAGCATCATACTCACATACACGTTGCCACGGACGTGCAAAATTCAATATAGGAGTAGCAAAAGTTCTTTGCCAATATCTCGAAAACTAAAGCCAAGCGAGGGTTACATGCATAGGAAAAAGTTACATACAATCGTAATCATGACAACATATCCAAAAATCACTGAGATCGATGGGACGAACCGTCTGTATAATTATAAAGTTTTTTATTATTTTCTATGTTTGTACTCGAAAAAAGTAAGTTGCTTGTTGCACCAGGCGCAGCAAAAGCGCGATGCAGCGCGTACCCCCAACCAAATTCTTTCCGTCCCCCAGGGGGTACGTGTACCACACTTTGGGAAACACTGCTCTATGGAAATGTAGATAATACGAAAATCGGAAGGAGATAATTGTTCCGTAATTGACGGCCAGTAAGATAAAACGTTCGAAAATTGAACTATTTCAGAGATGCGCTGTGGTTTAATGTACGGAGGTTACGGATCGACGGGGGCTGCTTGGTGGGCACGTCATGTGAGCCTTTTGCTACCCCATTCTTTGTTGCCATCTTCGAGAATTCCAGTTCAGCAAACGACACCGGTCACCAATTGTTCACCTGTTCATTCCGAACCCCTTAGCCCAGTTCGAGATGGATCGCCGAGATGTTCCCCGGAAAAGAGTAAATTTGGTAAGGAATTCGTTTTTACATCGAAAATACGTCAATTCGATAGTTTTACTCTCCAGAGATGATTATTAACGATAACCAATAGCTGTTACATTCCTTCTGACAAGTGACACTTAATGAAAACTGTTCTAAAACACGAACATAAAAGTAACTTCGAAAAAACGTATACTTCATGGACAATTCTTTAAATCAATTTACAGGATATAACGTATCTATTCAAATTACTAATTAATGTTGATATATATTCAGAAATATAACGTAATGATGGGTTTCAATGAAAGGCGCGATCTTGTAATAATATATTAAACATGAGTAACATGACGAGCAGCACATGACTAAAATACTTAAATAGGAATACTAACCGTCCTTTCAGTTTCACAAAAGTTTACCGACTGACAATTACTCGTTGAAAATTGTGACTATCATGTAACATATGAATTCTTGTATGTACTGCATCTATAATATTATGTTCACCCTTTCATCGTTACTTAATTCTGAAGAAGAAGCTTTGAGCTTCGCAATTTCGTTAACGTCGAGACCCGCTATAACATATGAGAATTGTATATCACTCATTGATATATTTCATGAACTTTGCGACGAAACTGTTCATGAATAAGATTCAGATATAAATGAAAATTTTGTAAAGTAAACAGTCCGGTGGCAATTGGTCGTGAGTTTGCAGTAACTATCGATCTTAAGACCTCTCGGTGCTTCGTCGCGTAATATACATAGTTATCGGCGACACTTATGTTTATCGTTATCGATAATGACGCGGTAACGCGTTATTAAACCAATTACGAATCCTTTTCGTCTCTATGCAACGTCTCGATTTCGATAATTACAGCTGAGAAGAGGTATATTCGCGGCATACTTTTTACACAGCCTGTAAAACGATAACTGGAATTGGGTTCGCCCGTTGATAATAATAATTTCCTTACTACGTAATTGTTTCAACGAAGGAAGCGTTTTACCATTCTGAATTGCTTAAAACTGTACGCGAATATTAGTTCCAACTTTTTAATATTCCCAAGAAGTAACAATTCAATTGATTACTGAAGAATAAAATTAAATAAAAGTGTCCTTTCGTTAACTGAACGCAGTAAAGGCAGCTGTTCATCGACAGTTTATACAGAACAAGAAAATCAATTGTTTTTTTAGAAGACGAGGCGCCGCTAAATTTAAGCACAAAACCGAGCGACGTTTCCTCGAGCATAGGACGAAAGAGTGAAATCTGGTCACCAGGGTCCGTTTGCGAAAGGGAAGCCAGGGAAATTAGAGCGCCGTCTTCGAAAAGTCCATCTTCGACTCCTATAATTACACGGCAGATTCACCACTCACCATTGACGCCACCCTCATCGTCGGAAAGAACATTCCAGGTAGGAATCGTTATATAGTATAACCTCTTCCTCCTTCAATGCTGCCTTTTACATCTAAAGTACAATAGTTCGAGACTATTTTGAAAGTCAAACTTCAAATATATTTGCATTAACCCCTTAACATCCTCAACCGAGTTAACTCGGGCACAATAACTGATGTTTTTCCGCGGACATCATTTAATACGTGCAAGTTGAACGTACAAGCTGTCACGTATGAATAGAACGAAACATATCTCCTATACATTACGTTCTTCTTAGTGTTATTCCATACTTTTGAATTTACCGCAAGACAGTGGAAATTGACTAAAATAATTTTCATTACGGAAATTTCTTTGTTGCCTGAATTAACGTTTACTAATTCGGTGAAATATATAAAATTCGGCCTGGGTTTCTTTTTGCAAAAGAGAAGCTTTTTTCCTTTTCTTTGCGAGAATTGATAGTGTTATTTTGAAGTAGAAATAAAATAACGAATGAGAAGTTTGTCGAACAAACGACCGCTTTCTGATTTCGTATTCGTGCGTTAAGGGGTTATAGCAAAAATGCTTACAGAATGTCAATGCAAAATTCAAACAGTCATAAATCTTATAATTCGTTGCTCGATTAACTCTGCTTTCATTCGCTCGTCGATTATTCGGTTAATATTGATAAACTTTAATCAAAACAACGTTGAAACGAATTTTTCTCTAAGCATCTAAAGAAGCTCTTTCTGCGGATGTCAACTGCTCACTTTGAATTGTTTTCCTGAAATTTTGGGATCTCGTTGCTAATAATTTTTTTCTCTAAAATCACCCGTTATCTTGTCAGAAAACATTGGAAACACGTTCTGCTATAAATGCAATTATAATCTACGAATGATGATTTTCCAGTCCTCTTTTTCTTGTCGCGCAGTTATCAGCGAAATTAGACCGTTTTCCCGTGTCGAAAAAGGAACGAAAAATTTATTCGACATTCCCTTGGGAAACCTTACGAACCCTCTACTCGATCCACGTACCATCCTGGGCAAAGATCGTCGATAGTCTTCCGAGGAAGGCTATCGATATCGCTCCTGGAAATCTCAACTTGGCTTTTACACTAGTCTCCATGAGCAGGTTAATCGTCGAGAACAAATATCGAGTACTCGAGCGTGTATATCCGCGAGTAAACTCGGCTTTACGAGCTTGGTAAATATTCCACCCCGAGCTTTTTTATTGGCCGCCCTCTTCTCTACTCGTAAAAGATACTACGATTTCAGCAATGCGATCAACGATACTAATGATATATCGATCTTAAACAGTTGGATTCTTTTGTTACTTTCTTGATCTTTGTAAAATTCGCTTTTGATACTTTTATGTAAATGATTACGAATAACCTTCTTAATTTTGTTTTAACGGATAAATTTTAATGATTCCTGGCAGCTCGAGTGTCGATACAGGGACGTTACGCCATTATATTTTTGCAATTTAATAGATTTGCATTTTGCAAATAGATATGCACGACATAATTAGGAGGGGAAGATTTTTATTTGTACAAAACGGGCATTCCTTTTGAACGATCATGATAGATCAATTCTTTCGACGTTGCTAATACCTGCGTATCAGAAGTATGTAAAAGTCACTATTCTTGAGAGATTTTTCAAATTCGTGACGTCTGCCTATGGTTTTACTGTGCTGGCTGTGTTTCTTACAATTCCTTATTAAACCCATATACCTACTGAAAATTAAATATTACAGTATTAACTTTTTAAAATACAGTGAGTGCGATACGGTCAGGATCGTTTCCAACTGAACGGCACGCTATGATACTTCAATTTGAAAATGGATTTTCGATACAATAACATCATTCATAAACATTCGCTTCAAAACGAATAATACCCATGAGTTCGTTCTTTTTATTCCAATGATATCAAAATAATATAAGATTATTTCATCTTCGTCGAAAGAGCACAGTTCACTTTATACACTGCGCTTGTCCTTATGCGACACGGATAGTACATTGAAAATACTCTTGTATTCCATGAATAGTTTACAACACATTATTTTCGAAGAAACTACTTTCACGTTCGGCGGTTTACAAACTTCGGATAAACGTCGTCGCAAGGTACGAACTGTCAGCGATTCTACACAATTGTTGTGATTTTGGAAATGAGACCAATGTTTTAAGGCCTTCGAGACAGCGTGGTGGGAGGTTTGGATGACCCCGACTTCTGGTGTTTACGGTTCCAAAGGGCGGCCGTTTTTCCTGTGACTTTTGTAACACACCGACTCTTCGACGTTAGGTTTAGTAATATTGTAAAAAATATTTTGCACTTCGTCGCCGTGACTCGATTCTTAGTCACCACTGTCATTACTCATCCCCGAATCACCGTTCCAATTCCAAAATCCTTATTTTCCTATTTTAACCCTTCGACTTCCAAACTCCGTCATCCTTCTCCCACTCCCTTCCCTAAACTCTTTGGAACCCTTCGCCTCTTCCCGCCGGGTCTCATAATTCTCATAATTCTGCTCAACGCTCAATTCGCATAATTCCACCGAAGCACATAATTCTACTCAACGCTCAATTCTACTCAACAGACTCATAATTCTATTCTCGTTCGTTAATCTTACTCGAAACCGCAAAGCTGTACGAACGTGTCTACATCCGAATATATCATATTGAAAGGTAAAAGTTTTCTTCTTTTGTAATTCCGGCAAACGCGAAATTTCGAGTTCGCATTACACTTACGTCAATACTAAAGGTCTCCAAAACATGTTTCGAAGGAAATGTGGTGACGAAATCGAGAAAGAGTAACAATTCCAGTTTGGACCCTGAATCACGTTCGGTAATATTTAGGTGTACTATATTAGAGAATTAGGTGGTTATCCAACACTACCTATATACCTGCAGATGTAAGAGAACGTGCCAAAACTGGAAGTTAGTGTTTTTATTCCCTTTGGTGATTGTATTTTGTACAATCTGACGCATTACCCGAGGAATCCTTTCGGGAAGGTGAGGTATGCTTGCATACGAGGAGAGAAGCGGTATCGTGGCCCAAAACCATTCGGTTGAGCAAAGTCACGCGATGGGAATTTCTCGATGCCATAAGCGCCCTTAAGTGCACCGTGAAGTGCCGGCGAAATAGGTCAAACGTTTGACGGATATCGAAACTCGACAAAAGACTACGGCGCAATTACGCTCGATTGAATGGAAGTAGAAACTCGCTCGGCCACGGTTTTACGTGCGACACGTAACATCGAGCTGACATATTAGGATATCTGGGACACACAAGCGTCATATAAAGCTGATTTCGTTCGACAAAGGGTCCTCAAAGAGCGGAATGTATCGGATTACACGCGAGTGCCTTTCCGAAATTACGTTACTTTTAAAGCGTATCGCATAACACTAATGATAAATAAATCGCGACGTAATGATACATACGTCTGTATTTCTTACGGATGAGTTGGATAATCCATTAGGTACCGGAAAAAGTTCGTGCGGATTTGTAATTCCAGGTTCAAGCACTAATAAATTCTCTAAAACATAGTTTTATTTTACAATGTTGTCATAATTGACTTCTACGACACTTTTACATCGTCCTACAAGCTTATACACCCCATTCTTGTAAAAATCGGGGATTGTATTCGAAAGAAATAAATTAATTGCCGTTTTGACCTCGTTATCATTTTCGAAATTTTTATTGGCAATGAAATTTGATAACGATAAAAATACGTGGTGAACTGATGGAGACAGATCAGGACTATAAACGGGTCAATATCAGGCGTTGAGAGCAAGTTGTTTCATATTGTGAGTCCTATAGCGCTTATTCTGCTCTGCTAGACGGTGCGATATCCATTTGTTCCAATATTTCATGTACCCCCAGTGATTGCTGTCTCTTTCTGGCTATGGATTCATCACATCGAAATACTCCTGGAATGTCTGTACACCCTATTTGAGGCTTAAATGCAGGTACCCATGCAGTTCATCATCTTTAACAACGGATAAACGTCCCGACTGTGACTCATGTTCTAGCTATTCAATGCCTTCCTAAAATTATTTAAATAATTTTTGCAGCGCCCTTTCACTAACAGTGCCTTCACAACACACGCTGTAAATGCGTTTTACTGTTGAATTTCCAAGTTTGAACTCATACAAGAAGAAATCACGCGTCTTAAACTTTTCCCCATCCATCTTTAATTTTATAAAAACAATGGAATTTTTAAACAATTGAAAGCTGTACATCATGTATATCAACAACATAATCGTCAGTTTCTGTTGATGCCAATTTTTTGCATGACAAGAGCGAATTTTTAACTAAAATTTGATGGAAATTCATTGCGAATGAGAAAACCGCACAAACCTTTTTCGGCACCTAATACGATGCCGGTCGAAATGAAAAAAACATATCTGTACGCACGCGGTTAGGAAATATATTCTGAAAATGAGATGTACGAGTATGAAAAGTCATGAATTTTTTAATTTGTGAGCGATACTTGGGAAAGAGTTGTAACACGTAATTTAATATTCGAAATTGATGCATCAGCCTATTTCAGTGGCGTTGCACGATCTGACTTTATTTTCTAAAAACATTGTATTAGTCTGACATTTTTACGAAACCTTTTATTACTTGATTTTTACATGTTAATGATAATATTGGTAGAATAACAATTAAAATTATAACTACTAAGAAGGCAATTGCGAAATTAAATATAAGCAAAGCAACGTTTGTTATCTCAAAAGTATCAAGCAGAATTTACTTATGAAGATCAAACCGCAACTTACTGTTAGTATTCTGGCTACTCGCACAGTTTGCAATATATATTTGTACAAAGCAAATACATCGGCTAATTGTAAGTGATTATAGAAAAAAAAGAAAATTATCGAACAAACGTTTTGCTTGCTCCAAAATTTCGCAGCAACCGGAAATAAGTATTTTTGCTTCACAATGCCGTGCTCGGCCAAGTAACTTTCTTTCTTACGGAGGACTTTCTCGATATCTTCAAAGCAGAGAGGAAACTTCATTCCCATTTTTGGATCGACAACATGACTCTCAGATGCAAACCTAAATCAGTAAATTGTATCCTCGTTCCACTTCAAGTAACAAATGAATTTTAAGGAAATTAATTCAATGCCCTTTTTCCGAAACTCTTTTACAAAATTCCTGCCAATTTTCAAGATGTTCTTTTGGTACTTTTTGATCGTTAAAGTGATAACAAGAAAGATAGTTCCTCATTTTCCTGTCGTGCCCAAGAATTTGATTTTAACAATCCGTTTGCTTTATCCGCAATGAAAAATTGTTTATAAATTAACACATTCACGGGCAAGGCGACTGTTCGTTGACAATTTATAAAGCAAAAGCAAATCGACTGCTTTCTAGAAAACGAGGCGGCGCGCCGGTAAAAAGCACGAAACCAAGCGACGCTTCGTCAAGCGTTGGACGAAAGTGTGAAATCTGGTGCACTTTTTAATTAATGCATTTTTTAAAATGCTATGTGCAACTCAGCTTATATCGGCCGAAATAATGAAAGCGGTGTATGTCGTCAATTAGTACATATAAACTTTAAAGGACAGAAGTTTACTGTTCCAGCAGAAACCATGACATATCCTAAATATCTTATCACCTCCGCAAAGGTTTAAGTGTCCATGAATGTGTCAATAAAATTTAGTTCCCTTCTCGTTCACTGGAACGTTGATGTTCCACTTTGTCATATACAGAGAGTGCAACTTTTTCCTTAAATGATGCCATACCACGTATGCAAATAGATTAATTGATATTCATACAATTAAGGTTTCATTTATCTTAGATAATTTGAAGGTGAAAAACGTCACCACAATAAGCCGCTGTTGGATTTCCACTTCTGACACCCAATTTAATATGAGGTTTCCGTGGTACGGGTCCAACAATTTTATTATAAAAAAAAATAATCTAAGACATTTCGGATACAAGCGAGAAAAGAGACGCAGGCCAACGGTATGATTTCGTAGCAGAATTGCGAACTGAAAACTGTCTTATCTACGAGCCCTAGGCCGTCCTTTTAAGGGCTCTAAATTAGTGTGGTGGAAGGTTAGGGAACTCTGACCCTAGTGATTCGGATTCCCAAAAGGCGGATATTAATGTTATAACATCTCTCGATAAGTTTTACATATTTAGAAAAAGCGATAGATGATCGAAAATAAGCGCATCGTGTATGAGATTAGAGTTACTTTGGAATATATCTTGCAAAAAAATATTTAAAGTGAATTAGTATCCAAAACCATTATAAAATAAGTCCTCATATTTTCCACGTTTACAAGTATGATTGCGGAGACTCGTAATATTTGTGGCACATGATTATCACGATAATCTTTAATCATTTTCGAGTAAACGATGTAATTGTTATTGTATATTCGAACGGAAAGATCAGTACAAGCCATCCCAGGAGACACCTATGAACATTTGCAAACAAATTCTTGCCATAGTCTTGTAATATATCCCCGCATTTGCCCAACAGCTGCATTATCGACAAACCTGTTAAATGCTGCTTTTGCTCTTTACGTGTTTATTATATATTATCGAATCTCTTACCAACTTACAATTTCTCGTAATAGTATAACATTACATTTTATTTATAACGTAGTACCTGTATTATATCGACGAAGTAGATACGTCCGGCGGAAACTGAAATATCCCATAGATATTTTAAACTTCGTTTGGTACGATTCATCGTGCATAAAAGAAGAAAAATTATTTAAAATAAAGTTAAACGTGCACAAAACTTACGTAACCTAAATCGCCTTTAACAACAATCGTTTAAATATTTGTAAACGATATAAAATCTTTCTACCATAAAACTTGTTTCATCTACTATCTTTCATATCTTCCTACAAGCTGTCTGCTTACTTTTACCTAGCACAATTAATTTTCCAACATCTGCTTCTACATTTTGATTAGTCTTGAATTTCGCGAATTTTTTTCACGTACAACTCATAGCGATTAATATACAGTAACGAATAAACCAAATTGTAAAACAGTAGATTCACGTGTAAAGGAAAGAAAGAGGATGAAACGAATAGCAGAAAGGAAGAATCAGTTGAAGCAATTCTCGAAAGACGAGTATTGCACATTAAGTTAAAGTTTCTTTGCTTATTATTGATCGGAGAGGGAGGTGAATCATGCGTAGTTTCAACTCGTCTGGTAGCGGTATGTTAGCGGTGCATACTCGTAATAATATTCCGCGGTGGCACATTCATAGACGATTCCACGCACGACGATGCAGCTATATGTATTGTCAAGCGAGACACGCCTAGGCCGGTAGTATTGTCAGGACTGGCGCCCGCGTGACAATGTGCTTGACGAGAGAAAAAACGACGCTTCGTGAACACAGGTGCGTCTGGCGTCCCGGCGCCCAGCTGCCTCTTCTTCTGCTCCAAAAGGAACGATTAATTCCAGAAAAATCTACTACCAGCAACTACCATCCTCTCCGTCCTACTTCGTCCAGATAATCGTTTAAATAAATGCAGGACGGAAAAGTTTATTCGTAAGGGCGAGTAGGGAAAATGCATCGTGTTATAAAACATGATATAGGGAAACAAACGGAGATATAAAGGGAAGTTACGCTGTAAACCTTGTTACGCTCTTAACAGAAAGTTAGTCGAATTATTTACTCATACGAATCGCAATAGATGTTGCGTGTACCTATGCGATTTTGTGGCATGAACTGTCAGCAAGAAATTGAAACTTTACGTGTTTAATATTCTGATACAGGTCAATAAAATTGTAATGATATGTAATGTTAAACTGAAAGTAATGAAGAATCCGCGGAAACGTTTAATGCTTGTAATATCATTTAACGATGTATTGTAACGAAAGAATGAGAATAAGTGTTACATATCATTATATTACATGAATGTACACGATTAAACAAGAGATATTTGCAAGATATACTCCAAGATTGAAATTTACGATTGTAAATTTCGATTGAGCCCCACGGTTCCTTCGTGTTACGAAACATCCATCGGCATACGTTTCAAATCTACATAATATAAGTCTTCACGGACCGTAACTGTCAAAGTCTTAGACATTAAAATGATTGAAAAATATACGTTGCATTGGCATTCCTTTTTTTCCTTAGATCTGAAAGAAATGTAACTGTATTGCCTCCAACTGCGAGCAAGATTTTTGCTAATGGAGCTACTAATTTTGCGAATAATCGCTCATTTTCTCGCCTGTAGTTTACTGGAAAATGCAATGCAGGCGAAGTAACGAGAGTCAATACTTTCTTACAGTGTAAGCAGTGCGGGAAAGCCTTCAAACGTTCCAGTACTCTTAGCACTCACCTTCTGATTCACTCCGACACGAGACCATATCCTTGTCAGTATTGTGGCAAAAGGTTTCATCAAAAGTCGGATATGAAAAAGCATACCTACATCCATACCGGTAAGTGTTTTTGACATTAATCCGATCGTTTGCGTTTTTCTCTCAAATGCGGGCGTTCTCGCGTAAAGCCTGATAAAGATTAAATTGTCCTTTCCTTTCTGCACGTGCAAAAGCGCATGTAGCGCTTACAGTTGAAGACTGTATCGAGAGTTAGAGGGTTGTTTTCGAATTATTTATAAGGTCTGTCTCGTTTCTAGTATGCTCGTTCACTCGTTACATTATTCAGGGCACGGTTACTGCCTACTGTCGTCGAAATGCTCGAGTATATCTCGCGATATCGAAGAAACTTGAAGAAAAAGGACCTTTTAAGTTTCTAAGTTTTTCTCCGAGTTTTTTCTTTTTTCTTTTTGCCAACCATACGAGCGACGAACCCTATTTGTAAGATATACTTTAACTTTCCGCATTTTGAGTCGCGTGAGCTTGCTAGTACGAGTATTACAGAATGTTCACACTCCTCCCGTAAAAGTTGTAGAGTTTATACGTATGTTCGTTCTTCAAAACTCGATATTCTTAACAATTCGTATAGTTCGAAAAATAATTTGAGTTTACCGAAAGGACTTCTGTCTTTGAAAATTTGTTCGAATGTGTGTGCACATTTGTTATCAAGTTTTATAGAGCCTTACAATTACTTCGCAATTGGCTTTCTAAAATCTACATTTCCAAATATGCGACTTTAACTTATTTGCAACGATAGAAAGATCAGAATTGGAGAAAGGAAGTCCACCTATCCCCGGATTTACACGGTACTTTATTTACACGATTTCGCTTTTGCGCGGTTTTTAAAATAAGGGATTTTTAAAAAAAGTTGCATTTAGTTATTTCTATTTAACCCTTTGAGGACTAGCGGCGCATATATGTGGTCTGAGAAAAAATTTAATTATAGTTGATCGCTGCTTGTATACACAGTTAGAGTTGAAAAATTGAAATGCAACCGTCGAAATATGATTAAACAAATAGTAATTCATAATGTATATACATTAACAGCTTAACTTGCCGATAAAAAGGTGGTTTTGAATCGCAAAATAAATGATTATCTCTCAATATTCAAAAATGTCTCCGCCCGCAAAGGGTTAACGTTGAAATAGATGACGGAATTATACACGTTTTAGTTTGTTTCCGATTTACGCAGTTTTACGTATCAAAATTCGCGATTTTAGTTTACACGGTTTTCTGAGGAACCTATCTTCCGTGTAAATCAGGCCACGAATTTTGTTGCGACGAATGAAAAGTTAAAAGAAGGCGTGGTTATCGAGTGGGAAAAAAGGTATATTACATTCGATATGCATATTTGACCGGACAAGCAGCAATATAGAAAGGAACCATATTGTAATCTAACATAGGCCGCACCTTTCCGATCGGCGCGTGTGCGGTAATGCAAACGAGTGCATCCTCGGCAGGGTGCATGCATGACCATCACTCCCATGAGCGATCTACGTGTATCACGGACCCTTCCTAGTGTCGTATGACAGTGAATCACGCACGGAATGTATAGCACAGTCCCGACAATCCGATATCCTTGTTTTTATTGCCACTATAATTATTCCCTCCCACGTTACTTCTTACTATTAATGCTGTTCTTTCCCACGATACAATAAAAAAAATTCATAAATTAAATTATTTCTTTACATTTGACTTCGAAACTATATAACTTCTGCGCGAAGGTAATGTCACATTTTTTTCTCATTAGAGAAATCACTTAAGAACGGAATGTGCCTCTTACCGTTTTTAACCCTTTGCCTACGCAGACTTTTTTGAATATTAAGAAATAAGCACTTCTTCGGCGAGCCAGAACCATCTTTTTATCAAAAAGTCATAGTGTTAATATATAGACGTTATAAATTACTATTTGCGTAATAATATTGCAACGGTTACATTACAATTTTTTAACACTAACCGCGTATACTTGCATCGATAAAGTATAATCAGAATTTTTCTTAGACCACATGCAGGGTATTTGAAAGAAACCATTCGATATTTATATGGTATGTATGATACTCTGTACTGACAATGAGTAAGAAAGCTTTAGTAAACCCAGGTCGAAAGGTCAACCGTTTCTAAGATATAAACATTTTTGTTTGCTAGTATCAAGATTGACTTACTTGCGTCCATCGCATGCGATGTTTACTTTAGTGTTTATAAACCGCGTTCTGAATGTTCTTATTCAAGTGCCGACAGTAGATTTCATTGACAATCAGTCAGTTGTGGATCGGCGATTGTAGATATTACACAGTTATAAAGTATCGTGAAAATGTCAGTGTATTATTCCAATGAAGAAATGGCAGATATGCATTTTATGTGTGGCCGTGCTAATGGAAGTGCTTTAGCTGCACGACGTTTTTACGCGGAAAAATTTCCCAATCGAAGGGTTCCCTCTCACACGCTGTTTCAAAAACTTCGCCGACTTCACCAACTTCAGTAGTAAGTCAATTATGATAATAAGAAAAAAAAATGTTTATATCTCAGAAACCGTTGGCCTTTCGACCTATGTTTGCTGAAGCTTTTTTTACTCAGTACAGTGTATCCTATATACCATATAAATATTGAATGGATTTTTTTGAACACCCTGTATATTTGTCGGTAGTGCTCAAAGGGTTAAATACCGTGACTTATTGTTAGACGAAGTGGTGAAAGCTATCATTCTCCGTTGAAATGATGGTCAATAATGCAGGTATAGATATTTCTTGTACTTGGTGGTAATCGCTTCACAGTCAAACGATCCCGAATTTCGCTCCATTCTTTTTCTCAATAATGCATGAAGAACTTCCGAAATTTGACATTACAGGCAATACGTTAAACTTCAGAAACGTTGGGACTGAGTGTTAAATAATTTTGTAAAATATGTCTAACAAGGGAACTACCCGAGGTGTCCACCTCCGATTTTAATGAAACTTCGTACATTTGTTAAGCACGTGAAAATAATCGATACGTAGTTTTTTATATCGGCTAAGTCGTACGTTTAGGGGGTGAAACCACCCTTCAAAGTGTCGACATTTTTTCGTCTTTCGCTTATAACTTCAAAACGGTTGATGATAGAGATTTACGATAAATGTACGAAATATTCGTTTTTTTTGTGTACTAAACACCTATGGGATTTAAAATATTATTTGACGATTTGTTTTTAAGTTTTTATTAAAAAATGACAAGTTTTTCGTTATATCTTTAAAGTTTGCAATGCGATTTTAACCAAACTTTTTTTAAATGATAGAGCAATAAAAAATAAAAGTAACATGTTTTTGTGTTTTTCCGTAATTTACTCTGGAAAAAGTATTTAAATTTTGTCGGTGTATGGTGCAAGTATGGAAAGTAATAATTAGTGCCTTCATTTCGATACTTGATTGAGAAATCTTTCAACTTATTTATAATATTATGCTAATTATAAAATCCTGAATAAGCCTTCTGAGATAATGCCAAAGAATTCGGGATACTATGGTTTTTCGAATATTATTCATGGCACTATAAAGAAATATCGTTGGACAAAATTATTTAAGCCGAATTCTTACATTGTTTTGAAGGTACAAGTTACATAGAGTTATTTCGATTTTTGTGTTTTAAAATCAGAGCTCTCTTTTTTGGTTTGTTACATATCGCGGTATTGGTATGAAATTACTTATGATTAAGTCTGTGGCATAGACAATTCCTCAAAATGGCATATATTCGTACAATAGTTTCACCTGTCAGAGTTTTAGAACATCGTATGATTCAAAAATTAGTATATAACTTAAAGGACGCTTTTGTGGATTAATTAATTTTGTCGTGAAAGATTATCAGGAAGATGTTGTCGAAGTAAAGTGAACAAGCAATGACTTTTGCTTCTTTTTATATCAGAATTTAAAAATGTTTACTAGAGAATTGATATACTTCATATTCCTAACGATAGTGGCACATCTTACACTAAAAATTATGAATGATCGATAGCAGCACAGTAATGACATATCTTCCATTGCAAATATAATTTAAAATATAGCCTACGACACATGGTTGAAGTAACGAAAATAAGATAAGTTAATTCGGGTAGGTCCGTTGAAGATTAATTCTAACACTTTCTAAGAATAAATCCAGTCGGCAAGAACACTTGAGTATTTCCTATCGTTAATTACAAGGTTTTAATTTGTGGCAAGAAAGCCGGAAGGGAAAGGGATCAGCATAAAATCAGATTAGTCTTAAATTTGATTCATTCGAGGTGCGCGTGTACCATCGGAACACGACAAATATGTCGGCGGCTGAACGTCGTGTTTTACACGTCAGCCGTAGCGTTTATTCGTCACGCGAATGTAATCATATAATTATACGCTCCTTATCTCTTATGGATTGATCCAATTTTACCTATAATATTTTTAACGTCTTGTAATATCACTAAAATCATTTCAATGTAATTCCAACATCTATATGCTACAATCTTTCTCGAATCAGAATAAAACTAAAACCACTCGCATATAGTAGAAAAAAGAAGATTACGCTTTTAGAAAAGACGTGCTACATTCTTCAAGATAAATTTCTTCTCAATAATTTCGCTAAATTGTAGATTTTAATAATAGTAATAGATGCTGTGGGGGAAAAAAGCGTAGGTATACGTGTTTACCAATTAGGTTTAGTTTTGCAGATTTTGGACTTTGAAGTTTAAAAGAGTTCAGAATGTGCTATATATTCTATCTATTAACCCTTTCGCCACTAAGGTGACCTACGTATCTCATAAAATTTTCAAAAATTACTAACGAATATTCTGTGTGTTTAATTTTGATAATAACTTATCTCACTAGTCTTGTAGAGTTAGATGGATAGTTGAACACGCATATAGCTTCTTTCTTTTGCAAAAAGATGTTACAACATGCAATTTTGATTGAGTTTTTGCAAACCAAAGGTGACATTTAGAAACTTTTTGTTGAATCTCCTGGTTTTCATGAAGTTTTTCTGTGTTTTCTATTATATAGTGTTTAGTGCTTTATTGAATCACTGGAATAAAAGCATTAGTAGTAATGTGAGTATTTTATTTTATAATTTGTGCTAATCTAATCTCTAGTGGTTCATTTATCTCTCATTCGTATTTTTTGTCGTTCAAATTTTTCCCAACAGTATTTTTAAAGATATTTTAATCGCAGGACAAATTTTTAGAGCATTTACAGACGAAAAATTACAAAATGTTCTCGGTAATTCAAAAGATCATCAAACGAAACAGAAGTTTTAAAACCAAAAACTTGTAATGCTTGGTGAAAGAGTTAATTAGAATAGATGGTACAGAAATGACAACAAACGTGTCGTTTGCAGTATCTAGTTCAACTGTTTATTAGAAATACGATACATCGTTTTTGTCGTCGTCTATGTTGTTATGGCAAATTATTATCACAAAGACTCATTTACAAAGGAGCTGAGAATTATGCTACACTGACCATTCTAGTGATGTTTTGATCATCATCTCGGACTGAATATTGCATTGTGAAGAAAATATAATATAACTCACATTCTATTACAATATATGACATTTTGTGATGATGTTCTATATATATCCTTTTCGAGATGATGTCCGATAAGTCGATTAGGAATCCTATAAAAAAAGAGTCATTTATTGCTCTTTTGATAATGTTTGCATTCCAAACGATAAAATTGCTTTCGATGCAATAAAACATTAAAGTTTATAATTTGCATAATTGAGTCCCACTATAGATACCAGCATACAACATACTTATTTTGCATCAGATTTATCTTCTCCAAATTCACCTAATAAACATCTGTTCCGGATGATTGTATTTAAAATTCAGTTCTAAGTATTAAGAAGTTACGTACTGTCTATAAAAATCTTAAATGTATTTAAGAAATACATAGTGGCATTGACGTAAATAAACTTTGTAAAAACATGTCAGATATTTTCTAATAACAACGATAATATTAAGTTTATAAATCACAGTGATGAGCACTAATACTATAAGTAATTTCTTCATGAAATGGAAAGTTTGAATAATAAAAGGTAGAAAATGCTAATCGTTAGATAGAAGGGGAAATAATGGTAAAAGTCATAAACGGAATGGCGGCGAAGTGCAATGGGAGAGCATAGGAGAGGTGAATGATCACACGGTGCTGCACTTTCAGAGTGATTGCACGTGTATATATTCAATCTATCCCTAGGAAAACAAAGACACTTAACGCATACACCCACGATCTTCTTTTATAATAGGTCTACCGGAGAATTCTGTTCGTTTCAGATTAAAAGAGAATAGTACATTTATACTAATATAAATAGGTACATACATATATGTGAGAAATCGCAGTGATAAACGTAACATAAACTATTTTTTTACACGATAAATACAAGATAAATATACATTGGTTGATTGGAGACATTGAGTATCAAGTGTACAGGAATAAAAACATAACATAATCATACAACGCCTCAGCGATCGCGTACTTTCAAACTGCGGATGGTTTGGATGTATTTAGCAAACTCTTCCATCTCTCTCTCTCTCTCTCTCTGTCTCTCTCTCTCTCTCTCTATATATGTATATATATAAATATTAATAATATTATTTAATAATAGATATTAATAAATGTATTGCAATCACGTATTTCTTTTAATTCAAAAGTGGACAGAACTTTCCGGTAGACTTAATAATTTATCGAACAGTTTATAGCATCATTACCTGCAATTTTCCTGAAAAAGCTATCTACCGCCGAGGAAAATAAAAGCATTAATTCGTTGCGCTATAAGGCGCACATTTTCTAGAAAATGCCCATCAAATATGCAACGTTCGTTCGAAGATTAGTTTCAGTATTTGTAAACGTAGAACGAATAGAAAAGCTTTTAAGGATTGTAATGTAGTATCATTGATCGTTAGAATATTTGTATCATTACTTATCAGCTTTTCTTATAGCTGGATGTTTTTTCTATAGAGACCAAAAATTATACCTACGAAGAAAACATACAGGAGGAAAGAGTCTCATTTCTTTTGTCATACGATAATGTGTTAATTCAAATGATTTTTTAAACAACCCACAAAATAACAGTGGCTGAAGATGTTAGGGACGATTTAAAGAAATATTGTAGGTTTCTTATAATTATACAAATGTACTGCAACAACTGCTTTTACAGTACACGATATTAAAAAATTACAGCGTTTTATTAAGAAACTACGGAAAATTGATTTATATCGCCCTACTTTATGTAAACGGAATAGCGAAACCTTTTCCTCCTACAAGTTTCCATTCATTCGATAGTCCGAAGAGAAAGCGCTGTTAATGGCTAATAATACAGCCAGCTAGGGTATATTTCGGAAAAATAACAATTGCAACATACATCAAATTTTGGCAAAATAATTCTTTTGATTCATATTTTGTTCCTTAATGTTTTTAAAATTTTCGGCAATCATTAATGAATTTCGAATTGTAATTCTGTGATAACTAAGACGATTTTATTTCATATTGGTAAACATATATTTGGAAAAATTAGAAAGTAAGGCACTTTTTAATTTTAATTACAAAAATTTGATATCAAGTATTGCGCGACGTTTTCAAAGATTTTTACGTGTAAAACAATATGAACCTAATATTTGCGTTATTAGTTTTTTCACGTATCGTGAATAATATCACAACATGTGATATTAATTCACAAATCAGAATACCTTTCAAAGAAATATACTCTATATCGATGTTGCTATTGTTTTACATGTATCAGTTTATTTATATTAAAATCTGGAAGAGAAAGGGAATAGCACAAAATATATGCAATGATAAGAAAAATTGCATTTTAAATTGTAAAAAAAACGGTAAGAAATATATTATATATCAGAGATAAAGATAAAAGGAGAAAGGAAACGAAAGCGTGAAATCTCGATTGTATGCGCGATAAGAACGTTTTACTGGCGATTTAATCGAGTTTCCTCGTAGAGACGGCCGGAAGGAGTGTACGGTTGATGGGAAACGAGCTGTTTGTCCCGCTCGGAGGGAGCTTCCGGCGAGACACGTGCCCGCCACGAGCCTCCTGTCCCTTTCTAATTAGCACCGCCTCCATAAGGGTCGAATACATACTTGATAAAGACAGCCCTTTTACCTGCACACGCAATACCGTTTGTAAAGGTTTCTCCGTCATTTCGAATATCTGATACAAATTTAATTGAATTTCGTCACGATTTCTACCTGTCAATTCTTTGGCATATCGCTAAAGCTTTTTTTAATATTTTTCCGTGTTTAATTTCTCCAGATTTCTGAAAACGTCTTACATTGTTCCTTTAAACATTTTCACTTTCTGCGCATACAACGCGTGTATGCGTTAC
Organism: Cerceris ruficornis; assembly: GCA_963989415.1. Classification (NCBI taxonomy): domain Eukaryota; kingdom Metazoa; phylum Arthropoda; class Insecta; order Hymenoptera; family Crabronidae; genus Cerceris; species Cerceris ruficornis. Next base: position 14,636,343 of record OZ022528.1, read on the forward strand.
GAGTAATATAATTGTATTTTGTCTGTTAATCGCGCAACAGTTTATATATCCCGAAACTCTGAATATGCATTTTTTGTAATGGGTTTTATTCGTTCGGTATCGTTGGCCCAAAATCATTTCTTTAGCCATACGAATGATTAACAGTATAAGAAAATGTTTGTTAGGAAGCCTTTGAAAGTAAAAGTCGTAATTAGATGTCAGATACAATACCGGGCAGATTGTGTAATATAACCTTGAAGTGCACACTTGCAGTTTTAAAAGGGCGACAAAATGTTTAAGTGCCAGCTTTTGCCTTTCATTGTGCTCTGATAAAGCCAGCCTTGAAGATAATTGCACATAATTGCCATGGAATTGTAAAGCCATATTGATGATACGTGTCGACTTGTAGACTGTGAAATTAAAGTTGCATCGAATGTTTCTTATATTGGGATACCTTTTAGTTTTTGCCTGTCGAAAGAAACTTTTTCTTTAATTTTTTTGCCATTGTCTTTCGATCAACACATTGAACTTATTTCCTGCTTAGTCTATCGAACATTTCATTGTCCTTGTCTTTACGTATTAATGAGAATATCGTTATAAAAGGAAACAGAATTACATTCTCCAAACGATACCGTATTTTAACGAAAAATCTACTGAAAAATTACAAAGTTTCACGAAGAAATTCGTAGCGTAATGATAATTCTTGCGAATTGTAATTACGAGCTTAATCTAAAAAGTGGTTACACGAACGATGTAGGCAGTTCAGTTAAGTTTTCTACGATGAAACCTACTTTCATAAATAATTCCTGTGGGAGAAATGGCACACCTAATCGTCACCAACATGCGAAGTATAAAACCCTTTCTTAGCCCGACGAACGGCGAATCACAATTCAATAAGACTTTAATGTTTCAATTAATTATGCACCTATTCAAAGTATCTTCCTAGATATGGTATAATATATATCATTATTCTTATTGTTAGTAGTAATTTACTTAAAACTATTCTACCGTCTTTTTTTTTATTGTCGAAGAAGAATTTATAAACCATCCGTCGAACGATTCAGACGCTACAAGCGCGCAAGGCATTTTGCAGCGAAGTGTCTGTTTGTAAGATGCAATTTTCTGACCCCCTTGTGGGCCGATTAATATCAAATTGGTGACTGAGCGAATAATCATCTATGAAGATTTATTCTTTCTTTTTTTTCGTTTTTATCGGTATACGGGCCTGCAATATAATTTAATCTTACCAACTCCAGGATGAATTTAAATTTTTAAAATATTTTATCGTCATTCTCGTACGTTTATAATTCTTTATCATTATTTTTACTTTATTTAATATAGCGTCGGCTTCGTTCTATATTTTAATTGCATGCTGCATAGTATCTGTACTTCTTTTAAATACTTCTGCTACTTCAACAAGAGTTTTACAATTTTTATAGTGCCAAATAATAAGTTCATGGTTTTCGGCATATGTTTGTCACATTTTTATAACCTTTGTTTTATTAACATAAAACAATGATTTCTAGAAATTAAAACATTTAAATACAAAAGGAAATAATGTATAGTCAACAGTTAAACAAAAGAACGTTGCTTAAGAAAGGTTATTCCCAAACTTATTACAGTTTTTACAAACGTGTACGAATTTTACTGATTGCTAATGTAGCCTTCACTGTTCTTTATTTTCCCTTTTACAAATCTGAGTTTTTACAAGTATAACGCACTCGCCGGAAATTCGCGTAAAGAGAGCTGTAGGGCCGAGCGTCGTCCTTTTCGACCTCTCGGTCCTCCCTACTCCTTCCCGTGAATTTCCGTTCTTCCCTTCTTCGCGGGTTTGTACGAGGGAAAGGGAACTCTATCTGTCCTTGTCTAGGTGGGTCCGCAAAATTGTTAAAGTCGCCTCGAAACGCCCGTAGGTCATGGGGGTGTTCTGATATGGAAAATCCCCACATCCGTTGAACACCCCTCAAGGTCCCGGCCGCCTCGAGGCAACGTGCCCACCTAGACAATGGACTCCCTTTACTGACGGCTCACGACCCGGCCCCTGTCCACCTCGGACAGTCTTAGACCCGCGCGGTCCCAAAATATTTGCGTGTGCTAATTATAAGTGGCAAATACGCTCCGCGCAGAGTCCGCCGCCCGAAGTCGATACAGTGGCGGAGACCGAATCGTAAACCATCACCCCTACAGCTGATTTTCTTATTATGCGGAAACGGCAACTTGGCACCTGAGACGGAAGGGGAGATTGTTCTCGCACCGCCTATCCCCACCATGTCGGCCCTCTAAACCTTAGATCGACGAATGACAACCGAAAATAAAACACTACTTTCGTCGTTCACATGACGACGCAACGAATGTGCCGGTCTCTCTTGCCAATAGCGCGTCACAATCGAAAATGCGTGAGGGAGAGGGATGTCCCTATCCGTCGGGCGAATCAGAGCAAATTACCCCTCAGATGCCAAGTAAACTTTCCACCAGAATACCAGATTTCGAAAATTATTCAATTTCGATATTACCCATAAATTATTTGTTACATTGTTAATGGAGTTCGATTGATCATTCATCGTTATTTTACGTTATATGTACGTTTTACATACTTATTGACATAATTTTAAAAATAAGAATATTTCTGATGCCGAACTGTGCAACTTTGAAAGATATTCACAATAGATTTGATTCATCATATTGTATAATTCAAATCTTTTTATTTACGCACACGGAGTAAAGATTCAGCACTAATTATCTCCTTGTATCTAATTGTAAGTGTTTAAAGAAAAACAGCTGAAAATATAATTTCAGATAAAAGAAACACTGAAATTTTTACAAAATTAGGACTAAATCTGTGTAAATAATAAATTTTAAATTGATAGAAACTTTAAGGTGAAAAGTCAAATAAAAGGACAAAATCATTTTGTACATATATAAAGCATTTAATATTTCGTTATCATTAGATAAAATTAATTAAGAACTCACGAAATGGAAATTTTAAAAATTTTAAAGCATCATAAATACGAAGACTGTTTCTCTCGTGTTACGACTCAAAATAATTTGATTGACTGAAAGAACAAAAGAAGAATAAGCAAATGATCACTACCAATAGATAATGGCTATTTGCAAGTAACTGAGATAGAAATCTGAGTTTAATAAGTTTATGTTTCATTGCGAAATTACATTTAAGAGGAGATATGGAAGAACAAATTTCTAGTAAAGTTTTGCGTAGAGTGCTATTTTACAATTGCATTCATCATACGAAGCTTTTTACAGCTAGATTTCTGAGGTAAATATTTTCTTTTGCAAAATAATGCTTGTATTCATTCGTCCTACTGACGAAAATAATGAAATGTAAAATATTTGCCAGAAAACAATAAATCTGGCATCGATATGTACATTAACAAAATTTTCTGCGTGAAATAAATATGAAAGATCTAAAAGGTTTTAGATGTATTTCTCTCTCGTTAACGAGGATGAAGAGTTTATAAATTTGTTCAAAGTGTCCCTCATAGGGAAGTTTTAAAATTGTGGAACTGCAATTAACAAAATACGTTTTCAATCAGATATTCTACAGAATGCACGTTATTGCGGAACCATTTGATTTGCATATTTCCTTTTAAGAAACCATCGCGAATACTTCATTTTGTGACGAAGAACGAAGTTTAAAATATAAGAACCCGGTAGTTTTGAAACGGGTAACGCGTACGTTAGAACTACTACCATTTTTTCCAATCCAACATGATTTAAAGTCTATTCAATCACTATTTGAAAAAATAAGTAATGATTATCAAGGAGATTAATGCATATAGATACTATAAATATAGATTGAAAGTCAAACCGATTAAACGTATCGGTTCCTTCTTGTGATCCTACAGTACTATATTCACACCGGAATATAAATATTGTAGTTAATTCGACGTTCTTGATCCAACTTGATACATCTTGATGTATCAAGAGCTTGTATGTTACACTACATTTCTTAACAAGTTTCCTTCTGTTGCCACGAAATCGATCCTCTATCCCTCATCGTAATCTAGGCAACGTTATTACATGAAGTTCGTTAAGTGATCACTGCATAATTAAGCGGCTGACCTGCTACCAAAAGCACACGTACATTAACGCACACCTCCAGCAACTTTCTCCTGTCCTATCATTAAAATCGGCCACGAAGTAAACGTTTCAGACGGTAAATATTTAAGTCGACCGGTAAGGGCTCGATAATGAGAGTCGAGATGGATCGATATGAGACCGTATGAAGAGAGACACATAAGCAAAGGTACGTTCGTGTGTGCACTCGGTATTAGTGGGTGCCGCGTATACTCGTCGCCACGTACTCGATAAACATTACCCGTCGAATGGAACGGCTTTCCTATTTTGTGTCTTCTCCAAGAAATTTTGTTACGAATGATACGGCGGGGCACTAATTCAACCTTGCCCTTCAAGTATCTATATTTTTATTTGCTTTCAAATTACTCGTCATACGGGGATAGATACTCAAGATAATTACTACAATGATGAATTATATTAATGATAATTATATACCGAATCTTTTAATCGAGCAGCAGAAAATGCCATAAAGAAGGAATCAATGGCAAAATTGTTATGGACCTGATATTGCACCTGAGTTATCAAAAAATCTGGATCGATTTGTACTTCACTGAATTTTTTATTTTCTTTTTCATTCTCAAGTAAACTTATGCATACAAAAGTTTATTGAGTAAGGTATGTTTTAAAGACCTTTCTATATTCATGCATTCTGGCTGACATCGGAGTCTCGATACCATAATCTGTATGGAAATTTTGTTATAAATAAATTAAATACGTGGAATAAAATGATAGCAATGAATTTTCGGTCTTATAATCGTTAATTCGCATCAATCTAATTGTTCAATCGTTCCTCGGTATTATGCACTTCTACAACCGATAGCCGAATCAACAATAAGGAATTGCTTATGTTACGAGATCATAAAGACAGGAAAACAATAGCATGAAAGTATTATGCTAAATCCGTTAAACTGCCAGATTTATGAAAAAGAGGATAGACGTTCCTCGGAAATTACGACTCGTAATTAAGCTAATTACGAAATACTTGCATTAACGACGCAGCAATTCGATAACATGCATACCAATTATCTGTTTAATTAACGCACAGAGACATTTGGACAAACATAACGATTATAATGTTTGGCAGTGACGATCGCGATTGTTATTGCAATACTCTGCTTGTGCATTACGTCAACGTGGTTGCCGATAAAACCTCAGTGATATAAATTATACGCTTTTTTTTACCTGTAATCTGTATTTAGACCAGGGATCCGCGAAATCTGCACGCCAGAACCGTCCTTGGAGGAGAACCGTCTACCCCCTACCACCGCACATCTTTGGTATAGCTCGAAAAAACAGCGAAGTCTTCTGGCCTGTGGTTAGTTCTCATTCGCCTGGCGAATAGAGACATCTTACTTTCTGACGCCATTTTCGATCCTAACGCGTTATTGGCGGAAAGAGCCGCACATTCGTTGCGCCGTCATGTGAAGGACGAAAGAAGCGTTTTGTTTTCGGTTGTCATTCGCCGGTGCGTGCGACAGTCTCCCCTTACCCCGTGCTTCATACCACGCGCCTTCTCTGTTTTTGCGAACTTTACCATTGACGCCCTCATGCTGACATGTATGCGACTCACATATACGTTGCAAAAATAGAGAAGTCTCGTGGTATGAGGTACGGGGTAAGGCAAGAGTGTCGCTCGCACTGCCTATCCCCACTATGTCGGCCCTGGAAACCTGAGATCGACGAATGACAACCGAAAACAAAACACTCCTTTCGTCGTTCACATGACGACCTAACGAATTTGTAGTTTTTCGGCCAATAACCCATTAGAATCGAAAATGTCGTCAAAACGAGGGATGTCTCTATCCGTCAGGTGAATTAGAACAAACCACAGGTCACAGGACTTCTCTATTTTTGCGAGATATATATGGAGCATGAGTATATCCGTGGTACCGAAGACGTGCGGTTAGAAGAGGTAGGCTCTGGCGTGCAGATCTCGTGCATCCCTGATTTAGACAATATAATGTCCTACCTTCTAATTGATATCATGCAAAGTAAACAGCTCGAGCATGACAGAGAAGGGGTTCACTTTTTTGCCTATAGATACGAATTCTTGTTTGGCTCAATTCAAGAAAACGGTTCGGTAGATTGCTATTAACTCATATGTCAATTTACTTAGTCGTATCTATCACTCTCTTGATGCACGTGATATGAGCCTAGAAACACAATTTGTAATTCTATAGAAAAATGAGTAAACCGATCATTTTAAAGCTGTTCAGATATCCTTAATTATATTCTGTAAACGACATAATACTTACTCGTGATTTGCAGAAAAAATTGTATAGAATTTCAATTTGCAGTTTTCCCTACGAAGAGACGGCGAAGACTGTATTCTAATCGTGTACCAGACGATATTATGATAAACAAAAGAAAATAACTCCTATTCGGTGGCGCTTTTCTACGTGACTGCTTTCTGTAGCATATTTGTATGTACAGACATACAAAATGATGTGAATACTTCAACACATTTTCGAGATATATTATGTATGCACATATCTAAATGCTCACAATCAGTGCAGTGGGAAATTTCTTGTATACCTGTGTCGTATGAAATTTGTCGGTCGAAGGCATTGGTCTCAACAGTACACAGTCGACTTTCGATACAAACTCAAATTTTCTTAACGTACGTAAAAGTGAATCCACATTCACGTACAGAGTAATAATGTTACACTTTCAAAAAACTTTTATTACGTAGCACGTGTAAAACTGTAAGGCAATCCAACGTGTACCATCGGATTATGTCTGAATTTGTGCCAATTTGAACACATAGAATATGACAGGACGATTTGTAAAGAGATTCTCCTTTCAGTAATGATGAAATGTAGTATGTATTTACATCACGCAATCAAAATAGACATTATAAAAATCAATGAGTCGAGAGTAACATGTCAAAAGTCCTGGTGAACGAAACTTACTGGAACTGGAAGTGCACCTAGTAGGACACGAAAACTAACGTTTTTCTTCAGGAATCTCTTGTTAAACGTATAGGTACATACGTACAAATATATTATTAAAGAGTTTGGAGCTTATTCTTTCTAAAGCGCATGTGTACATCTGTATGTTTTCTTGCATACCCACCTGCGAGTTATGAGTACACGAGTGAAAACTCATCCAGAATCATGTGTCGATACAAATCCCTACTAAGGTGACAAAAAAGTACTCTTACACTGATTAAATAAAGACATATGCAAATAATGATCAATCTTTCAAAATTACACGATGAAAATGCGAGTCTAATGAATTTGACAGTTTGCAGAATCTTGATGTTTTCCACGCGATGTTTTCTATCTTGCGATACCTTATGCTCTGGATTCTTTTATCCAAATTTTTAGTTTTATAATTTCAATGACTCCCATGGCATTCAATGAGTTAAATGTATTTATGATCTATAAAATAGAAAGAATTTCGATCCATCTGAGAGTAATGTACTATCATAACAATAATAATATTTCTGAATGATAATTTGTAATTAGGGCATATGATTGATTAAAGATTGAAATCTGAAGGGGATTCTCTTTCTTTAGTGCTACGCGCATCATAATTAAATGTTAATACATGTATGAATTCTAATCAAATTTTTATGTTTCGAATGGTCGAAGAATGAAATGGGAACAAAGGTACAGCGACTCTGTGTAATAACTAAATATCTTAATTCATATAGAATAATGATTAAAAGTTGTGGGACATCAAAAGAAGCGGTAATTCTAATTGAACGAGCAAATAATTCTGAAGATACCGAACATAAAGAGTAAGGGGTGGATCGTTCGTTTTGATAGTTGTGTAAAATGAAGTAAACAATGTCAAAATTTCATTTGAAACACAGAGTTTCAATTAATTAGATTGTCTCGAAGGTATTTTCTTTACTTTCTGCTATTAACTGTAAAAGGTGTAGAGATCGAAACTTGACCGGACAATTACGGTAATGGTATTTTTCCTCGCGTCATCCTAACTGACAACACAAGCGAAGTGGTGCTTGTGATAACAAAACATCATCGTCATCCACGTTACCATTGTTCGTGTTCATCGCAGAAACGATAATTCCGATAATATATCAATGCGAGTCGACGGTAAGTTAATATAAAAAATTGAAAAGGAAATACATGACCGTCTTCCATGCTTGCGATGAGTCAGTATCACCTGCGACTCTTGTATCGTTTATTTTTTTAACCAAAACTTTGCTTTGTATCCGTCAGTCATTTTTTAATGGGCATATACACGATTTATGGTTTAGTAACAAATATGTTTTTACGGATACGGATTGAAACGCCTCATAGAATTTAAGTTGCGAATTTTAATCGACCGAATCTCTTGTAGATAAGCACTATTCTACAAGTTGATACTCCCTTTGCAGTTCCACAAAATTTATCCAAGATGAATTAACAAGAATCTATTATTCTTACGATTATTTTTAATACTCATAGATATACTATAAGTACATCCACAAATTAAACGGGGGACATCGATCAAAGTTAGAGTTTTTATGATAACTCTTATCGCAGAGACGTGCCCCTTTCTCACGTGTTTTCACACTGTCAAATAAATTCTTTTTAATCGTCGACGCAAAGTTACCCGCGGTTCGTAACGTCGTCCCGCACGAAATTAATTTCTTTTCGATAGAATCTTAACGACGACAGTGGACGATGCTGGACGACGATGGCGACCGACACCGAACGACACCGGATGACGGCTTTCGTCGCATTGCCGCGCGGCTTACGTATGCTTTTATCGGCGCTTTACAATCGTTAAACTGTTTGTTCGGAATTTCGAGAGAATACAGCTGTTTGCACATGTATTATCGAACGATCATCGTTAAACGCGAGCACTGGAGGACTCTTCGAACGAGTTTTTCTATTTATCAGCGAGCCGATCCGCATGGAGAGTCGGTCTTGGACTGATAATAGTTTCAGGCAAATATTTGACGTTGAAGAAACATCTTGGGTGATTAACGAAGAAACTTTAATGAACTTCATATTTTGACAAGGTCTATTTGCTACCTGCAATACGCAAATTACGTTGACGAATATTTGATCTAGTACAGCGATGGGGAAACTACGGCCCGCGGGCCAAATTCGGCCCGCTTAGAAGTTTTATTCCGCCCGTCGCAGATTTTCAAATAACAGATTTTCAAAAAATAGAAACTTTCAATTTTAGTGTTTTAAAAAATTTATTTAAGCGGATGTTTCTTTTTTTCTGTATAAGCAAAGTATAATTGTGAGAATTAAAACGACAGATGAGCATTTAACTTCACGTCTCAGAGTCAGTACATCCCAATTCGAACAAGATTATGAGGAACTTTTGGAAATGCAGTCACATCTTCATTCGCCGCATTTAATATTAAAGAATTTGTAAAATAATATTTTTTTCGTCCTTATTATTTTTTTTAAATAAATTATATTGCGGACTATACTTTTTGTCTGTAAGTGCGTATCGTGCGTTAATTCTTTGTCATATCGTTGTCGCGTTGCAACTATTGAGTTGCAGTCTCTGTCGATTCGTTTTGTGCGTTTGCGACTGTGTTATTGCTCTCCTTTCATGTGTGCAGTTGCATCCGAAAAATGTAAAAATATTCCTTTAATAACTCTCTACATTATATATAATACATAGATAATAGCTAGAAAGCGTCGAAAAATCTGACAAATTATTTGTTTGAAAAGGCATTGAAAGTATTGATGATATTTTGTATTTACCTACAGAGCTATTGTTGTAGTAGAGCATTGGAAAGTGTGCTAATAGTATAAAAGTATTCACTGTGACAAATTGCAAATAATAGTCAGACTTAATGTATACGTATAATAATTATAATGTAGTTATGAAAATCCCGCCTACACTTTAGGTATTCTTTCCTTTTCGGGTTCACACATAATTGTTTCTATTAGCCATACATACAGTTAAAGATTTCATGCTAGATAGGCCTCAGAAGCCAATGCGGTTAAGTCAATTTTTTTTATATTTTCTGATTTCTTCTACTTTTAATAGAATAAACTTCATTCTATTAAACTTTACAAAAATCAAAAATAACAAAAAAATTTGCTTAACCGCATAGGCTTCTGAGCGACTCAATTATTAGTTCGTATAAAGTTCAATTATGTTGTAATCGAGAACCAAGGTATGTAAATGGAATTTCAAAATGATTTTTATAGAATTCCTTGGATGAAATGATAGCTCAGCTTTCAGGTAATGAAATTTACAGTTACAGTTACAGTTAAAATCAATGTGGATAAATAATATGTCTGCTTCATAAATTTTCGGGGCTGTCCAATATTAAATTGTTATTTATATTTTTGGAAATGTTGTAAAATAATTTTATCCGCCATACGAATTAATTGAATAGCACGAAAGATCGCGCGAACGAAAAGCTTGAAATAATTGTGCAATCATTGTGAATTCCGAAAGTCTAAAAACGATCAGGATAAGAGCGTTCATAAATAAATTATATTTGATGTATCATCTACGAAGAAGGTCAAACACGTTCAGTTTTTTAAATGCAAGGTGCTAGTACAATTGGAATCATAATTTCGACGAATATGGAGTACACGGTAGAATGCACCGATTCTTAAAATAGTTCCCTGAAAGTATCAACCGCGATATGCCATAGAAATGAACGTGAGTAGCATCGGTAGATCCAAGTACATATCTACTTTGCTGCTTATTGACGTAAAAAGTTTCTTCGAACTGTCGATGACTTACGGCTGGCTATGATTTATATGTTGATTCAGCTGCGTTCGACTAACCTTGGTTCATTATTCCAAACCGCGTCCCGTTACTTTCCTTGTCGATAATCGAATTTGCATCTTGCTACGCATTTTTTGTTGATCATTCAAGGAAACCGGTCACAGGTACTCGATATCGTTCCTTATTCTGTCTAATGCTGTATCGGCAGCATAGAGACAAAAGCTGCAAAACATCCCCGTGTCAGCGATAGGAATAACACCTGTCCCCCGAATTACACGGTACTTTATTCACATGATTTCGTTTTGACGCGGTTTTTAAAATAAGGGATTTTTAAAAAAAATTGCTTTTAGTTATTTCTATTTAAACCTTTGAGGATTAGCGATGCATATATGTAGACTAAGAAAAAATTTTATTATACTTTATCGCTTCTTGTATACACAGTTAGTAATTTATAATGTATATGTATTAACAGCTTAACTTGCTGATAAAAAGGTGATTTTGGATGGCAAAATAAATGATTACCTCTCAATATTCAAAAATGTCTCCGTCCTCAAAGGGTTAACGTTGAAATAGATGACTGAATTATACACGTTTTAGTTTGTTTTCGATTTACGCAGTTTTACGTATCAACATTCACGATTTCGATTTACACGGTTTTGTAAGGAACCAATCTTTTGTGTAAATCGGGGATTAGGTGTATTTAAATCCGTGGTAATTATACAATAGTAGTATAATTCTTTCTTAGGAAAAAATGCGACATTGTTTTTTAAAGCCACTCTTGCAGCATATTAAGGTGTTCTTAGTGCAAACCTTTCAGAATGTTAATCTCTCTCGATAGAATTACATGACTCAGGTCAGAATGTACCGACAAGTACGTCGTTAAATCTGGAAGTCCATGTTGACTCGTCGGACAATTAAGTCATCGGAATCTCGTTGATTTTTCTTCTCCCGGAAATAAACTTGACACTCCGTAGTTTTGGCATGTTTTTTTATTATAGCGAAAAACGAGAGTATATACAGAACAAAAGTGATAACGAATATAATAGTTAATAAAGTATATAACAAGCAAGCGAGCACAACGAAAATATAAGAGAAAAAACTTGGTATAATGCTGGAACGCTAAGATAGCAGCTGAGGGGTAATTTGCTCTGATTCGCCCGACGGATAGGGACATCCCTCTCCCTCGCGCATTTCCGATTTTGACGCGCTATTGGCAAGAGAGACCCGCACATTCGTTGCGTCGTCATGTGAACGACGAAAGTAGTGTTTTATTTTCGGTTGTCATTCGTCGATCTCAGATATCCAGGACCGACATGGCGGGGATAGGCGTTGCGAGAGCAATCTCCCCTTCCGTCTCAGCTGCCAAGTTACTGTTCCAGACCTATAAAATGTGTGTCTTTGAAAATGTGTTAGAAGCCCTAGTCAGGACGCTGGTTCGGTCCCTTTATTAATTTTCCAAGCACCCCTTCCTCCGTCAACATCCCTTCCGAGGAGGAAGTGGTGACGTGATAGGGTGGAGGATGTTGGGCCCGTGCAAAATTTTATTGGTTCTGCCTGGGTTTCGTGGGTGGTTACCAAAATGCAGAGTTTGCATTGGTTTTTGCCAACCCACCGAAGGCCCAGGCAGAGGGGGCCTTGGGTCACGAGATTGACGAGGCTTGCGCGTAGACGCTAGATTTATGACAGGTGTCGTAAATCTAGCTTCGGAGGAATGTACGCGGGCAAATCCTGGTGGCCACGTGTGACCTTTCGGTCATCGGAGGGTGCTTGCTAGGTGGGCCAGGTTTGCACGGCTGCGGACATAATTATCGAGAATATAAATTTTCTCTCTCGCAACCTCAAGGCTCGCGTTGTCAATTACGCCTCAACAGTCCATATGCAGAATATTAATTTACTAATGTCAAAATTATTCGAAAGCAAAATAAAAACTTAGTCTACAATTAGGTATATCTGGCGTATGTAAAAAGCAGTAAAGTGAAAAAAATACGTGATTATGAAACGAAACGTCGAATTTCGTGTTCCAGGAGAGAAACCGCACAAATGCGTCGTGTGTGGGAAGGCTTTTTCCCAAAGCAGCAATCTGATTACGCACATGCGTAAGCACACTGGCTACAAGCCCTTCCAGTGCGGCCTTTGTGATAAGGCTTTTCAAAGGAAGGTCGACCTCAGAAGGCATCGAGAAGGACAACACCCAGCGGCGCCAGCGCTTGATTACCGGTCTCTTCAGGTACTGCCGCAACCGAGCAATATTCGACAATCGCCAACCCCTCAGCCGCCCACTGGCTACCACGTCATACCAGTTCCTGGTAACAGTTGAGAGTTTCATTCTAGAACGATCTCTTTGGCAATCTGGGAAATTTCTGTTTGATTTCTTATACGCGCCCCTGCATGGCCGCAGAAAAATCCTTTCATTAGCGTCCATATACGTCAACGTAAGTATATGTATATGTGGAGGAACAGTGTGTGCGTGCGTGCGTGCGTGCGTGCGTGTGTGTGTGTGTGTGTGTGTGTGTGTGAGGGAGAAACGAACAAGAGCAAAAAAAGATTTTGTAGAAAATAATCTGTACGTTGCACAAAGGTCTATACAATGCATACAGACACACCTGTGTGTATATATATATATATGTGCATACGCGTGGATTCAGACGCATACACATATGATAAAGAAAATCGTTTTTCGATCGATATTCGGAGGATCGATGTGTGTACATGTTTAGCGTTTATTTTAAATCGTAATAAATTTGATATGCGAGTGTACCGATTATATTTACTATATTTTCGGATAAGGGATACGTGTGTTAGGTGTAGAAAACGATTCTAAACATAACGAGAGTGTCTACGTCATGATAATAGAAAAAAAATATAATTATATGTATAAAGAAAAAACTAAATATATAAATAGCGAATAAACAAACGCATAACTTATCTTTATATAAGATGCAAAACTTGGTCCAGATGCGATACCTGATTATTCAAGTAGCAACTGAAATTAAACGATGCTTCACGATCATTATAGACCTGTAATATCATTCCATATACAAGTCGTAAAATAATTTCGCAAATGAATTCCGCGGAAAACTTCGTAGGCTCGTCTGGAGTAGTCTTATCAAGAATTATCATTATCGTAAAAAGTACATCGAAAATTACGCGAAAAATGTGAAAAAAATTACATCGTGCTCTTTTATTATGTATTTCAATCCAATCATTGCCAAAATTTTCGTTATTTTATGTACAAGTGAACAAGTAAAAGATCTATGAATAAGACAAAATATTTCTGGGGATCTTTTCTGTTTTTACGTAATAGATTTTATTGCGTGTTACAACATTGCGTGTTAAATATGCTCAAAATTATTATTGTCGAAACTTAAACTTCGAATCTATGACTTCCGCATGACTTCAACAGTATAAGCGGAATTTGAAGAAATTGAGTAATGGCTTATCTACTTGATCACAAGAACTAATGTATTCCAATGCAAAAATGAATGGAATAAGATCTAAAAAGTTTCATTACAGTTTAATTCCTACAGAATTAGTTGAAAGTACTTTTAAAGACTCTTAAAGTATACTTTACGTATATTATTGAAGTTATTTACTAAATATGCCTATATACATGTTATAACGTCCTCCAACATTTTTTATTCCATTAATAAATACGAACGTTGATGGTATAATTTTTCACATTTTTCTCCAAACGCGTCCGGATACGTAAGTATGTACGTAACGATATCAAAGTTCCAATTCACTAGGCATCTATGACAGCAGAGAAATTATTCGAAACATAGTACTTAGCATCGTTAGGTGGTGTATGTAACGCATACCAATCGAATTAATCATCAATAGGAAAGCATCTCGGTAAAGTCCCGATTTCGCATATTTCTGAAATCGAGCGGTGTAATACTCGGTAAACGAAAAAGATCGGGCCCCTAGGCTAAGAAATCTCAAGCCGTCCGTTATTACTGTACTTTCCGTATGTGTAGAACACATAATTACATATACACGGTATAAGGCTTTTCGATGAAAATTAGGGGTATGCGAGAATACAAAGCCACCAGCATCAGGTGATTCGGGTCAGGGCGAATCAAGATCTTGAAACTTTCCTACTATGCGTCTATGTTTGGTTGACTGTGAAACTTCAATGCGTCAGTTATAACGAAGCTTTTGCGGACAGTATGTGTTTTAGAAATTTTTATTTTATAATACATTCAATTTACATCAGCCATTTGTAGAAATATTTGGGCATTGTAGTGTTTCAAATACATACTATTGTTTGTATATGGTCATATGGATAGAATGAAATAACTATTTGGATCCTTGAAACGCGCAAAAGCTTTATAATTTCCAGCGTCCACTCATTGTTGTAATATTTCAATCGAGTTTCATAGTTCCGTAATGAATGTTGCCATATTAAATTTGTATATAACAGGACAATTTTGGGATCTCCA
This sequence comes from Cerceris ruficornis, assembly GCA_963989415.1. Lineage (NCBI taxonomy): Eukaryota > Metazoa > Arthropoda > Insecta > Hymenoptera > Crabronidae > Cerceris > Cerceris ruficornis. The sequence continues at coordinate 14,651,528 of OZ022528.1, forward strand.
ATCACTGTTGAGAAAAATTCTTATTCTTATGTTACCCAGTAATCATAAATATCTTGGTATGCACACACGAGTTTCATTCAGAAATTTTGTAATATTTACCTCTGTGAAAGAAATAATTTAACGGAACGATAGTAGGTAGTAGTACGACAAAGTCAATAGGATGTCACGTTCGATTATCGTAAGCGATATTTTCAGCATCGTATTTGTAACACTTTCGGAAATATCAGTATTGATCAAAAGGGAAACATTTGTTTCAAGTATGAGTAAAGATATCTATAAATATTTCGTAGTTACTTTTTATAGTCATGACGAGTACAAGATTGGAGTATGAAATATGTATCGACTTACGAAAATTTAAAACAAAAATCTTTAGGAACATGTATAAATGAATATAGGTAACATTGAATCTATTTTACTTTTACCTACAAGGTTTTTATGAATAAATTGAAAAGTAGATGGTTCGCTTTAAGAAGGCCAGAATTATTTTGAACAATATATTAAGGTTAAGCTGTTGGGATCATTATGTGCCTTTCCTATCGCTATAATTGTCAAAGTAATTTCATTACAGAAGATTGCGTATGAAAATTAGACTGAGTAATCACGTTTGGTGATATATCCGCGTATACGTGCATGCGTGTGAATATACGTACGTGGTATGTAAATATATGAATTAAAACGTATTGAAGTAAATAAGTTGCTTTTTTTGGGGATTACGAAATGTATTCAATTGCATAAGCAAGTGGTTCCATCGATTGGGAATAAAAATTCGCAACGACCGTATGAATATTAATTAATTAGAAAAATAACGAAAAATTTCATGGTAGCAAAACGACATTTCTACATATATTTTGCCCAGTCATTTTCTAACCAGTCATGTATTATGGCAAAATAGTGAAATACGTACAGTACGGAAAGATAATTCTTCAAAATATTTAATTACTTGTATTGCCACTTTACACAAGCACATCTCTATCTTTATATATTTCTACGTGTTCGCATATGTAAATAACTTCTTACGCGTAAATACATTACGCAGATGTTACCAGATACACGTGTAGGTTTTTAAAATGCATAAATTTCCTCGTCTTTTCGTGTGTATAAATTCCGTTCTCTGAGCAGTAAGATTGAAATGAAAAGTTATTAGTTACATTTTTGACAGATCCTAGGTACTTAAAAGTAGTTCATCAACTCTGCATTAGATACATTATTTTCAATGAAAAAGGTTACCGTCTTGGTCGTTAACACTTATACGCTCACTTATTTCCTTTGATAAATTACAAAATAGGTAGAAAAGTTGACCAAAGACATTTTAATGCAGAAAAAGCAGTGAAAGTAAGCTAAGGTGGATACTTCGATGTATTTTGTATATTTGCACCCTTTTTTCGTATTTTGCAGTTCATATACTATTTTTCTACTGTAGTAAATTAAAAGAAGGAAAGTATAAACTCTAGTTTGACAATGATCAATCTTTAATTAAAAAAGCCTCTTTTTTAATTAAAGATGGGAAAAATGAAATAAGTTTTATTTAACAACTACATTTTGAATTTCATTGTTCCATCTTCGTTAACATTATCTTCGATTATTCTCTCATTAATAACGGCTACCGAAGGACTCTCTTCAATTAAAAAACCCAAACATTATGACAGGCGTTGAATATATTCCTCTCGTGCGTAGATGTGAAAAAGGGAAACGCTGGAATGTGTACTTTTTAACGCCCGTAATACCTTAATTATATTTCATCTACGAATTCTACTTATTCTATGTATTTGTAACTGTTCATATCAAAATCTACGACTGTACAGGCAAATCTGATTGAAATTTAATTAATTCTTATCAACATTGTTGCAACAAGTTGATACAGAATACAAGGAGTTAAACGATACTAGTTACAGGTTCATTGGTATTTTGTATTTCGTTGTAGCATTTGTTTTTCTTGTATCTCAGTGTATACGACAGATTTTGCTTTCATCAATGTGTTTTTCAAACTCGTACTTTCATGTTCCTTTTATGAAATGTACTTTCTTTGTCCGAACATTAGTTTTGTGGGAAAACTGGAAACTGGAAGAATTTATTTAAAAAATAAAATATGTTTCTAACGAAACAGTCATATATGAAAGTGTTGAAAGACGAATATTATTGCGTTCTAAGAAAGTTATTTTTTTGGAAATTTAATGAGGTCAATTCGTGAATTATTAAAATTTCAACTGCAAGATACAATTTAAACGGGAGGTTCGAAAGTGCGTATACGTTTGATAAATGTCCGAACGAACGGTACATTAGATATAAATATGTTTGTGTACGACATTTCCAAATGCTTTTCCAGAATTATGTATCTGTTATTTATTTATAGCGGTTCGTAGTCCATCGAAGCCAAAGTTCAATTTTATTTGAGAATATTGATCGAACGTGCAGTTCACTAATTGAAAGATCAATCGCGATTCAGTCACTTTCGTGCGTGTACAACCACGATCGTGCAATTCGCGAAATATATATGATCTAATTGGCCTGAATATTTACACAAATAATTCGAATTTCTCTATGATTCGTAATGTTTTCCTTATTGAAAATTTAACACCCGGTATAGTTAATTTGTATTATTCCTTTATACATCGAATAGCTAGTTTAAGTTTTATTTTTTACATTATACACCTTACCATAATAAGCTTTACCTTCTTCCATAAAAGTGGGACATAATACAGTTTAAACGAAACCTAGAATCGTTCAATATCTTTTAGTTACATTCACAGTCATTAAAAATGTTAAAGGCGTTTGAAATGATCTTGTCATCGGTAAAATCAATTGTCTATTAATAAGGGAAAAACAATAAAAACGAGATCAGACAATTTTACCGTAACTTCTGTTACCGAAGAGGCACGACAGTCGTTGATCTTTTCGAAATTCTTCAGACCTTCAGATAGATGAAATCAGTGATTATCGATTTATTTTATGTTTACTCTTCGTATTTTCGCATTTCAAATATTCACTAGCTACTTTTTAATTTCCCGCACAATTGTGATTGAAAAGATGCTGACACAAATTGTGCGATTTAAATACGTAGGTTGAGATTTGATAAATTAAAGTCCGCGCTATCCATTTTACAAATTCAGTCGTCACTAATTAGTAGATTCAGCAAAATTGCAGAATGACCGAAGGAAAGATTTTCTGCTAAATGAGCGAGTACTTCGTAAAAAGGAGAAGTACATTTTGAGGTGTACTGATAGTTGTACGTACAAAAGAGATAAAAAGGTTGCTTTTGCGCCGTAAAATCGAGAGAAAGTATAAAGAAACTCGAAGGTGAGAAAATATTCTTCTAGAATTTGTTGTCTGTGAAAGAATCATAGCGGCTAGAGGACCAAAGATAGAATAAGTTGGATCCGGTCGAGTGGTTGAAATTCGGGTTTGTCTTACTAAAATGTTAGCGAAAATTTTAATTGTATTGATATTGATTGATCAAAAACGATCGAAGTCCCGAAATATACCAAAGACTGGTCCTTCGTGCGTGTGCGCGTACAGATTGTATCATACCATTAGGATTAATAAGCTATTTAACGGAATTTACAAGTTACGATAAAAAGATTATGCGTACACGAGAAATCGTGAAATCGAATAAGAAAGGGTCGTTACATTAGCGAAATTTTTTAAATCACTTACAATACCCTCGTTATTACATTTCGATATGTCTGCGATATCCGGCGCGCAAAACGTCGCACTAAAGAATTGTTAAGTCACAACGGACGATTGTACTAATCGTTATAAATGTAATTTTTATTGTGCAGAAAATGATTTGATGATTGATTTTCACAAGCATTGATATAAATTATATTACGAAGAGAACGAAAACATAGGTTTCAGATCAATGGAGAAATAGTGCGATGGTCTTGCGCGACAAATTAAGATTGAATAAGTTTTCGTCTAATAAAAGTGATGAAAGAATCGATAATCAACGTCACTTTGCAGTATGCGTGAGATAGATAGATAGATAGACAGATAGAGAGAGTGTGTGTATATGTGAGTGTACTAAAGGAAAATTGTCAAAAAATGCGAATGTACGTGCAAATGATAATTTTGTGTTATCGGTAAAACCAAAAAATATGTTTATTATTGCGAAAGATAATATTGATCAAATAAATTGTTTTTCTTATATATTCCCCACGATTTATATTTATTTTTACATTTTAAGCAATTTGACAAGACCAATTTTACCAAAATGCTACAAAATTTCTCCCACCACTCCTGAAAAGAATCCTACGGCGCATATAACAAATGAAACGAAACGGTACGATTTTCAAATTATTTTATTAGTATTTGGACAATAGCAAATAGCTTTTAATACCGGTGGAAAACATATATTAAAGGGTTTACACGAATAAGCAGAGTAAGTGCATCCAAGGTAAATTGACTCTGATGGATACCATTCTTTAGGCCTTTCGATGAAAGCTGTTGCTGAATTGTACTAACAGTAAACTGCTGTCTACTTGTGGTAAAATTATAGGCTCAATCACGGTTAACAGTTTAAATTGAATTCCACTTTATAACAAATTATGGAAAAAAGTAGTTATTCTATCTAGTAAAATAGTATACATATATTAGAAATCTTTCAGAATTTTGTTTAAAAGTGCTATGCGCATATATACTGTTACGAATTATTATGAGTAACGAAACTTTCTCTCCTCTATATGTTATCGTTTGCTAGAGCGATAGCAACGAGATGCGAATGTTTATAATAATATGTCAGAGAGTTATCTGTGAGCTGTAAGATTGACCGGACCTGTTCAAATAGAATCGCTATTTTTATAAACGACTAGCTGTACCCTGCGAGCGCTGCTACGCCTACAAAACTCGAATTTAAAGAAAACTCGTTATAACAATTCTGTGCTAATTTTTTTTTATTGAAGTGCTCTTGGATATACAATATTTTTTGTTTGTCCGTCTGGTGCGTACACGATTAAATCGGAAGGTTTCCCGACATGTGAAGGGGCCACATGCAGCGATCCATGTGAGAAACATGGATTTTCCTAATCCGCAAACTTGTAGCGATTGTCCCTGTGCTTTGTTGATGGTCATTGCAAAGGCGAGCCGCGCCGGATTGTATAATTATATATACCTTTTATCCACGATCATTATATGTGTCTACATCGCACGAGACTTTATGAGGATTTATGCTGTTACCGTCCAACTTCGTTTTTTTCTTATAGACATAGCCTATTATAGGATTGTCGGATGACGCATGTGGTTTCGGCATTTTCCTCACAATATTTAGGCAAGGATGACTACTATACAAGGGCCACCGTGACTTTTCTTTACATTAGTCATCTGAGCAAAAGTCGCGCTCACGTTGTAAGATGCAACGTGGAAGTCGTCATCCATCCCCTCCACATCACTTATAAAAACATCCCCAAAACTCAGAGGTTAAGCTCTAATTTCGACAATCTACAGAAATCCTCTGTCACAGTAATCTCGTTCGAGGTACTTCCACGCGTGAACTTTGGTTCTTCAGAAATCAAACTCTTCATAGTTAGTAGTAAAAAGTGTTGCAATCGATTGTCGACGCGAACAGCAACCTAAAATTGGTGTTAGAATTAGGGATCCAACAGGATTCCGGAACGCGATTGTGGGGGAAGAATAAAAGAAAACGGATGTACTAAGCTAAAACTATATTTATTAAAAATAACACGTAAAACTAGGGTAAAAACTAAACTCTAATTAACTATAACTACGTCTTAAAAATGATCGTCTTAAAATATACATACGTCTTATAACTCGCGTCTTAAAAACTCGTCTTGTATTCGTCGCGTCTTAACGTCTTCTGTCCAACATCTCGTCTTTTGGCCCTATTTCCTTATCGCTCATTTGCACACGAATTCACAAAATACACGCATACACACATATCACTTATCCGTCCGACTAGGCGGTAAAGCACAATCGACAATATCGCCATAACCAATTCCTACAGTATTGATTACCATTTGCTTATAAAACGCACCAAAAACGACTACAAGCCATTATATTCTAATTACATGATATTCGTAAAGATTAAAAGCTGATATTTTCTAACGTTACGTCGTTAAACATATAACACATTCAAATAATTGATGTAAGTACGTACATTATGTTTTTCGTTACATCGTCATTATAAGCAGTTTTAAGTATTTTATGTCGATTAGTTTTATTACGAGATTAAAGTTTCTTTTTTACAGATCTGTTGAAGTTCAGGATTTTCTCGTTTTCGATTATTCTCGTTTAAGAATTCTTCTTTTTACTTCCATACGGCAGTGGTCCCTACATTTACTATACCCGTAGAGCCCTTCCGATAGCAAAAACCTTACCATGAATCCCCAAGTGAAATAAGTCTACATAACTGCATAATAGAAAATTACAAAAACGTTGATATCTTGAATGGTAAATGGTGGCGTAAAAATTAAATATAAGTAAAACATTTTGATACTTAAAGTATTGGGTTGTACCATAAATTCGTTCGGTTGCCGCAAGTATCGTGTTTCTTTTCTAAGAATCGATTGTTACACTATGAGCTTTTGAAACTTAAAGAAACAGTTAATACAGAACGCTTTGCGAACAACTTCACAGACTGCAGCTGAAGCATGAAGAGTATCGACCTAGTCTTGTCAATCGAAGAGCAGTGATGCTGTAGCACGGTGCTGCGAAACCGCATACCTCAAACATCACGCAGAAAAAAAAGTTACAGATCAAATGGTCAGTTTTACCGCATCCACCATATTCCCCTGATTTAGCACAGTCGCATTATTATTTATTTCGTTCACTGCAAAGTACAAGTCAAAAGTTTTATACAAAACCTTTTTGAATCAACGGATGAAAACTTGTGTTCAAAGGATATTAAGCAATTGCCCTTGAAATGGCAAACTGTCATCAATAATGATGGTGATTACGTAATTGACTGAATGTAATTAAAACCAAAGAAGTAGAGAGAAATATATATTAAGTTTAACCGAATAAATTTATGTTACAACCCAATAGTATTTATAGATCTGATAATTTTTGTTTCAAAATACGAAAACACATTATTTCTTTTTCAATAAGATGGATGAACCAGATGGAGTGATATTAGATTATTTATAATGATATGAGAAACTTTAAATCCAGACAATAGTAAAGACAGTAGTTTATAAGATTCTGTCATTTCACGTAAACAAAACGGTTCTAGAGAAACACTTTAACTTCGAATATTTTTACAATCGAGCGATTTACTCATATATTATTCTGCGATGGTGTAATGTAATTTATCAACTTTGTGGTGCAGTATTTGTAAAATGCGCTGAACTTTCTTTTAAATATTCCAGTATCGACAGACTTGTGGTCGCTTAACTATTTAACACGTTAAATGCCATCCGTATTTCGCTAGTTTCATAATTTCTACCGAAGTGCAACTTTTTCTGTTAGAACCACGTCTTTACAGAGCAGGAGCGTTAAAGGTAAATATAGTGATATATTCTACAATAATTTATTTTTTAACACCAATATTTAAATATTGTATCTGCTACGAAATTCATGAATATTTCAAATTAAAAATCATAAGTAACATTGAATTTAATAGCGCCGGTCACCAGCGACCCCCACGGCATTCAACGTTTTAAGCTATTTAGTTTGTGTTTATTTCTAGCTTGTGATGTAGTACATCTGTTTACTGCCAAATAATTTACTGGCAGTCTTACTGTAGCTTACTTGGTAGTATTATCTTATGTAATTTATTGGTATATTAGAGAAGCATGTGTATTACGAGAAATGGGGGGCGTCGGCGTGGAAATTATCGTCTCGGGAGTACGATTCAAATCTGCAATTGACCAATGTGCAATTCGTATTCGAGAGGTGAACAGACGCGGATATATCCTTTACTAGATAAGAACGAAAAAATAACCGCAGCGCGAATTCTTTCACATTTTACCAATTTATACAATGATCTTGATAAGAATCTCTACATCGCTTCGACTGTGAAACGTCATTCCCAACAGTTTCTTTCATCATCCATCTGCATATCGGTCTTGAATTCCTTTAATCCAGGAAGTATCGAACACATTTGTATTCTATTTTGTATTTGCTACATGTACAGGGTGTTTCAAAATTATTTGTCATGGCTTGGAGAAGTGAGACTGCCAGCTGGTCCTTCCTGGCTCCGTTTCGAACGAAATCTTTCGATATAACTTTTCGGAGGTTAGGAAGACGTCAAAGACCTGCGTTCGGTGTCAGGTTCGCTCAAGGGTCCTCCCGGGGAGATGAACATAAACACTTGCACTTTTCTTAGTGATTCGTGTGACCCAGTCCCCCAATTTCTAAGGTCGTGTTGACACGGTTCTGCTTAAAGTATTCGAGCCAGCAAGTATATCTCGTGTGTTTTTTTTTCGAAGGATCAGCTGATAGTCGCACTTACTAAGCGAACATTAAATCGCGGGGGCCCAATTAGAAGTCAATTTGCGAGAGGACGGTTCGTTTCTGACCCATGGTTCCTCTCAGACATTTTACCTACGTAACAAGACGAATGCGTTGAGCCAGCCGCCCAAATTTTGGAATTTTGCGTCAGGTTTTTTTTACAAATCTCCATCCAATCGAAGGTGTAGAACAACCCCTCCAAGCCATGACAAATAATTTTGAAACACCCTGTACATGTACTGTGTCACATCAAACCGAACAGAACACAATTTTTCTTTTAAAGCTTTTTTCTCTCAAAATGTTACATAATTCAATTGAATAAGCACCGCTAATTATTTTTTGTGAGAAATGTATGCGAAGTTAAGCTTCTCCTTCTTTCGTAAAGCATGCTAATCCGCGATCGCATTTTGTTTTTGATCTTCGAGCCTGGCTGGAGATCAGTTATAGCTGGCAAAAATAGTGAAGTCCTTTGGCCTGTGTTTTTTTCTGACTCGCCTGATGGATAGTGTTGAGGCTTACACCATCAATATGCCGGGTTTTATTATATGCACCAAAGGCCACTATTTCCGAAATATTAATTCATTTCGGGGCACACTGAGGGCTGTCTTCGGGCCTTTGGTGGGCCTAATCCATGAACCATCCTCGCTAGCGAGTTTGTATTAATTTGCTTCTTTGTTCGTGGATTCGAATAATGATTGCCTTATAATGGTCCCGGGGGCATCGGCAAAGCGGCCCTGGTGTCATTGTTTCGAGCGGACCGTGACTCTTAGACCGGAAAGACGCTCATTGTCAGACACAGGGCATCCCGACCTGCCCTTCTTTACCATTACTTGGTCGAAGGTGAAGGAGTTGGATTCGGGAAATTTGCGATGTTGCCGATGTTCTCACACCCCCTGGAACGAAGAGGACAGTGCACTCACGAAATATCAGGCCTTCCTGATTGGCCAGGGAGGGAAGAGTGGGAGAGTGCAGTGACGTCTCGCAACACATAAAAGGGCAAGTGTTCGCCCATAACATCACACTCTTAATTCATTCTTAATTTACACTTTGACTTACACTTCACAACATAACACTTTGATATACACAAGTGTGTGGTGTGGCACTGCTTGGTGGTAGACAAAGTTTGCTGCCAAAGTGCCACACCTTCACAATACACACTTAAACATCAGTTTGTAATTAAATCATTTGAACAATTGCCATAACTAGTAAAATAAATAATAACAATAGAGTACTCAAATCTCTAAGTATTTCCCTCCCTTATGGGAGATGGTCCTTCGCGTACCATAAAATACAATAAAAATACCAACAAGCTCGAACGCTGGAATTCGATCACGAGCGCAAACAGATAGAAACACCCCTCGTTCTGACGTCATTTTCGATTGTCACGCGTGACTGGCCAAAAGAGTCACAGGAACGACGAAAGTGTTTTGCTTTCGGTTGTCATTTTCCGAGCTCAGGTTTCTAGGGCTGATATGGTGAGGATAGGCAGTGAAAGCAACACTCTCCCCTTACCCCGTACCTCATGCCGCGAGACTTCACTGTTTTTGCTAGCTATAGTTGGCATCGCAGTCTTATTGAAACTAAACAGATTATTTTTTTCGTGGTTTATATACAGGGTGGGGCAATAACTATTAGCACCTCAGATATCTTCGAAACTATAAGTTTCACAGAAATATTTACTGAAATAAAATTGCACAGTACGAAGGGGGCGATCCGGTAGCGATAATATTTTTTTTGCAGGTGGAAGTACTTCGGGCATTTGAAGGTCACCTTTATTTTTTTAAATGGATCGGTATGTTTTTGCTTCCGTATCATGATAGAGGATTTTAAAACGAATTCAACGACCTATTATATAAGGTCATTGAAGGTCATAGAAAGTAGAGAAAGGCGATAATACTTACGGTTTTGGTAGTAAATGAAACATATGTATTGTAAACAGTAGAGAAAGGCGTAATGCTTACCGTTTACTTCACTGGGAGTAAACACTGCTTGAAGGACACTTTAATAAGTTTGCAGGATAAGATGAACATCATAAGATTAGTGTAGGATTTCATTTTAAACACTAAGTTTTATTAAAATCCAGGATAAATAAAAGGTATATTTAAGTAATATTATTTATTTTATTTGAATCAAAATATTTATAAAACGTAATTAAAAGTAATTTTCTCCTTTCGCCTTACTTCGTTGATCGCTTATTCTCGACTGGCGCTAGGCTCTTCGCCGTTACAAAACAAACAAACGCTTGCACTCATTGTCAGATTCATTCTACGCACTCTGATATAGATCATTCTTTGTTTCTGTCTTTCTCTCTGTCTTTCTCGCATCCCACATTAGTATCGATAAATCGGTCAATCCGGCACGATGTATCCGTTTGAAGAGCAAGTCGATATGCTTCTTATTTATGGCGAATGCCAACAAAATTCTGTAAGGGCGAAAAACTTGTATGTTGAACGATATCCACATCGGTCTCAGCCTTCGCGTCAAACATTTAAAAATGTGTGTGATACACTTAGGCAAACCCGTAGTTTAAGTGTTCGTGAAAGTGAACGCCAGAAACGAGTAATTAACGCAGAAATGGAAATCCGTGTGCTTGCAATTGTGTCTAGAAATCCTCATATTAGTTCGCGACAAATAGAACGCGAATCTGGCATTAGTAGGAGGAGTGTACTTCGCATTTTGCACCGTTTCAAATTTCATCCGTACCATGTTAGTCTTCACCAAGAATTGCATGGGAACGACTTCATGAATCGCTTTGAGTTTTGTCGATGGGCTAAACGTCAGATTCAAAACAATCAGTTTTTTCTTAATACCGTCTTATTTACTGATGAAGCAACATTCACAAATCACGGGAATGTTAATTTGCATAACATGCATTTATGGGCAGCGGAAAATCCACATTGGCTGCGACAGGTTGAACATCAAAAACAATGGTCTGTGAATGTATGGTGCGGTATCATAGGTGATAAAATTATTGGTCCTTATTTTATCAATGGAAATTTGAATGGCAACATCTATGCTAATTTTATGAAGGATACATTGGGTCTTTTGCTAGAAGAGTTACCTTTACTTACACGACAAACCATGTGGTATCAACATGATGGATGCCCAGCACATTATTCATTGATTGCGCGAAGGGAACTCGATGAAAAATTTCGAAATCGTTGGATTGGACGCGGCGGTCCAATATCGTGGCCAGCTCGTTCACCAGACTTAACACCACTAGATTTCTTTCTTTGGGGAACACTGAAAGGGAAAGTGTACAAAGAAGTACCAACTACACCTTACGACATGCAACAGCGAATTATTGCAGCCTGTGCGTCAATAAGTTCTGACGCTGTAAGACTTACAAGTCAATCAATTGTAAAAAGAATCCAATGTTGCATTGACAGTGATGGTCATCATTTCGAACACCTACTATAAACGTATGTTTCATTTAATGCAAAAACCTAAGTATTATCGCCTTTCTCTACTTTCTATGACCGTGAATGACCTTGTATAATAGGTCGTTGAACTCGTTTTAAGATCCTTTATCATGATACGGAAGCAAAAATATACCGGTCCATTTAAAAAAATGGAGGTGACCTTCAAATGTCCGAAGTACCTCCACCTGCAAAAAAACTATTATCGCCACCGGATCGCCCCCTTCGTACTGTGCAATTTTATTTCAGCAAATATTTCCGTGAAACTTACAGTTTCGAAGATATCTGAGGTGCTAATAGTTATTGCCCCACCCTGTATAATGGTTATCTGTATCTAATAAAGTATATTTCAGTGTGGTTAATTATTTCCGCAACTTCCTTCCACAATTCTGACAATTGTCAGCATATTCTATATTTTTCTATTTTCTGTGCTATATTTTTTAAAACTCTACTTAAAAATAAATATATTTTGTGAATTACATTGTTAAATATTTTACTTGAAAATGTATCAAATTTTCAAACGAAGCAGTATACCAATATCGTATGAATAATTACCATGAAACCTTCCTTAATTAAGACGTATATGTTAATGTACTAAAATTCTTAGTGTAGTGATAATATCATGATTAAAATTAAATTTTATATGAACATATACGAAGGTAGTCACTAAAGAACCCGACCTGACGTATAAATGGCGGTTGTTGTTTGAACAGAATGACTATGGTACAAAGTACCAACCTTATAAAGCTTAAGTTTGTAGTTTGCCGACGCTACGTTGTTCAGAATTTTTTTGGCAGCCATTAATAATGAATGCTCTCAGTGAATTTGGAAACATGGTGTTGAGTGCACGTCTCGTTCGATTTTTCGAAGTCTGACGTGTCAGCTACGGTATAAATTAATATAACGTAGCCTGGTTTTTTTGGGTCTCCCGAATCGAATGATAAGCTCGCTTTGAACTTACGTGTAACTTATTTACACTTAAAACTATTTAACATTAGCACAACAACACTTAAGTTACTTATATCTCTTGGTCGAGATCTTTGAATGTATGAATGTTCCTTAGTTGAGGATGAGACGGTAATGACGTGATAATAATCCTCAATCGAGGATGAGTTGTTCCTCAGTTGAGGATTGGAAAGCAACTAATTTGTGAGGGAGAATCCTTCGTCGATTGTCCCTCCTTCCGATGGCGCTGAGCTCAAGGAATTCGTCTTGAGCGCCATTGGAAGTCACACGGAAAATTAATGATTATTAATTTTGGCGGAAGTGTTCGCGCGCCCCCTCTCGGTCCCCCCCCCCCCCCCCCCCCCCCCCCCCCCGGAACCGAATGGTCTTCTGTTGAGGGACTGAGGCTCGTGGGCGGCGAAAGGGGGTGGCTCGTCGGCGTAGGTGAAGGTTTATGGTACGGCCATTCCTATTAAGAAGGAAAGGATTGATAATGCGTACCTTAAGATTAAAGTTCGCACTCCTCTTAATGGTTGAAAGTCAAGGAAGGCACATGCTGATTTGAAGTTTATTATAATCCTCACAAATAGCATTGCCGCTCGTACCATGAGCCTATTGTTTGCGCGGAACCAGACATATGCATGCCAGGGAAACTTTGAATTGTTGTACGAAAAAAGCTATTGATAGAAGAGACGATGAAGATAATGGAGACTGGCGGGGTCCATGGGCCTGTAAGCCGTAACGCTATTATAGGGTCCTATTCTGGTTTAATCTCAGACGAGCAACCAAAGATTATCGATGCTCGTCTTCGAATAAACGGAACAGATTCCCTTAGAACTAATTAACAATACCGTAGCCTAGAAACTAAACTGAACGCGCGTAATTAAAACAAATGATTAACTTTATTAACTAGATAAAAATACAATAATCTTAACAATACTAAAATAACTCTAACTCTCTCCACTCACGCTATAACTCTCACTCTCTTAATCTCCACTCTGTATAACTCTGTATTCTCCACTCAACTCGACTCCACGAACTGACTCTTCCCAAAAATCCACGCTCGCATCCACCCTCGATCCTCTTTCTCACAGCATGCATTCTTCGTCTTTCCCACAGCATGCGTTCTCTGTTGCACTCACTCATTTTCTCTTTATCTACAGACTGAACATTCATGCTAGCCCTGACATCCGTCGCCTTCCAAATCACGTACTCTAAACATCCACTCTCGCCTATATACAAACCATTCACACTCACTAATTCCAAAATTAATAATATCTACGCGTAGGAAAAATTCCGTTCCTTCACTATGATTTCCTGGACATACATTGTCTATTGTAATAGAAAGATTCCGTGAAACAATTACCCACCTGCGCTCGACGCCTTAATGAAACTAAGCTCGTTCAGGGGTGGTAATAACGCGTCAACACACGGAAAAAATTGGTCGTCGTGACGTGATACGATATTTTAATTTGAAGGGCCTGAGGCCAAATTAAAATCAAAGTCGAGCTAGATTCTACTCTGGGGGAGTCTGCTCTTTCGTTTACAACAGTGAAATATTGGACGTCAGAGTTTAAACGAGGCCATACGAACTGCCAAGGCGAACATCGACCTAATGAGGTGACCACACCAGAAATGGTGAAGAAAATACACAAAATGGTATTGGATGACGTTCGACTGAAAGTGCGCGAGCTGGCAGACATGATAGACATGTCAACAAATGCTGTACACCGCATATTGACTGAAAATTTAGATATGAGACAGCTGAGCGTAAGATGGGAGCCGCGATTACCTACAATCGAGCAATAACAGCGCCGTGAAGATGTTTCAATCGAATGTTTGGCGAAGTTTTACAGTAGTAAAGCAGAGTTTCTGCGTCGATTCGTAACCGTGGATGAAACATGGATCCATCACTTCATACCTGAGAGGAAGGAACAGTAAAAACAATGGACTGAAACTGGAGAATCGGCTTCAAAGAAGGCAAAGACAGTTCTACCCACAAGGTCATGGCATCAGTTTTTTTGGGATGCGCGTGGGATAATTTTCATTGACTATCTACAGAGAGGAAAAACAATTAACAGCGAGTATCATGCGAACTTACTACAGCGTTTGAGTGATGAAATCAAGAAAAAACGGCCGCATTTGGCGAAAAAGAAAATTTTGTTTCATCATGACAATGCACCAGCTCACACATTCGTCACCGCGATAGCCAAAAGTAATAAGTTTAAGCTCGAATTGCTTCCTCATGCACCCTATTCGCCCGACTTAGCCGCTCGGATTATTTTCTGTTTCCAAGCTTGAAAAAATGGCTTGATGGTAAAAGGTTTGCCAACAATGAAGAGGTGGAGTCTGTGGTTGATGGCTACTTTGAGGAACTCGATCGTTCTCACTATAAACAGGGTATCGACGCTATTGAACATCGCACAGTGTGAAATTTGGCTGGTCTAGCTGGACAAAAGTTAATTTTCGTAATTGTCCATATGTATACAATTTTATTGTAAATCAATACTAGAATGCCCATATAACCAGAAAATGTAAAAATTATTCCAAAAAATAATCTGCAATAATTAATTAACAGGCCTCAAAGTTGTACTTTCCGTACATTGCTTTTTCACGCTTATATCATGCCCCGGACATTTTCAACAATTGTTTCGGGTCGCTAGATGAGAATGGTATTTTTGTATATGTATTGTTATCTTCACTTCTTTGAGTTCTGTTCCGAAAGGTATGTAGACTTTTAACTTGAGTACTGTTTATTACACTTTTGCAATTTTGTGTGTTCAAAACTAAAGGTATAAACAACTGAAAATGCGAAGAGCCATTGCAGACAAATGACGACACCTACTCTTTTTTTTGTTCTATCCGTACCGGACGGACGCGACTTCTAACTGCGGGAAAAGAGCATTGTCTTGGGTTTTGGGTCTTGTGAGCGGACGAAACTAAATGTCTTGCGGAACTATTTTAATTTCTCAGCTGAAAACAAAATTTTTGTTGTAACTTTTTTTTATGCTTTCCCCAAGAAAAACGTCTACCCTATCGCCACCTGCTATTAAATTTTTTCCTCGATGTTTAGTTGTTAGAGTAAATTGGAAAATATTTATAAAAATGGGGGAATTTTGGGAGTTACTCCGCTTTGAACATTGTTTAAATATATTTAAATCTGTATAACATTAAAATAATATACATCGTTGTATTCGCGGTAGTTTACAGAATCACTTTGAACAGAAAAAATGTAAATAACTGTTACCGTTAATGTACAAAGAAATGTTAAAGTTGAGAGTTTCTTATTTTGCGTATGAATGTCAAATAATTATTAAAATTTATATTGTTATTAGCACTAAGAATGAGATTGTTTCGTATTAGTAGAAAAGTCAGTAAAATCAATGGAAACCGCAATTTCATTCAAAAAATAGTTTTGTCCAGCTAGACTGGCCAAATTACACACTATGCATCGCTGGGAAAAGTGTATCGATCTAAAAGGAAACTAATTGTAAGTATGTAGAGAAATAAAACTGTTTTTCTCAAATTGGTGTGTGTGTCTGTATATTTTGAGTGTCTGAAAATAAAGGATAAGAGATGTTTATTCTTAATGGTTCTGCATAATTTGAAATACATAAATAACTCCGCGATACTTTCACAGCCACGGTTAGTTGCGCAATTACTATTACTTTACTGATAGCACTGAAAATATAATATATCCTTTTACGACTTACAAGACCATTTTTGAAAGCACTACCACAATTTAGGCTCGTGAAATGCAGTATTTAGCATAAACGGTAATTATTCTAATTATACAACTAATGATGCTTATCAGCGAAAAGAAGCTATCTTATCACAGCGATAACCTTCGGTTAAACGAAAGAAAGAATAGCAACACGGAGATATATCAGAAACAAATATTTAAGAAGAATATATGAAATCACAATTAAATAAATTAAATGAGCATGGTTAAAACAGGGTAAACAAAGGTTGCATAAGGTACATATTTAAAAATTGATTTTTCAACTCGTTCACGGTAACTTCTGGCAATTCCCAAATAGATCGCGAAAGAAATGCAAGAGCGAACTGTATTCAATCGTCTTCGAAAATCTTCCTGCCCTATTTAAAGAGAAATGTATAGAACAACAAAAACAAAGAATAAAAATTATATATAATATATATTATATTGTACTATATGGGCAGTTTATTTTGAAAGTGGTGAAAGTCCATTTTTGGAAGAAGTTGAGAAATTACATAGATTACGAGTCATTTAGTGTGCACTTCTTATTTATAAGCAATTCACGCAATATTTTAAAATATTCATATGCTCTGACCAATTTAGAATTCGTCAATACATGAAACTGAATAACGATTGATTATGAAAGTGGTGTAAGTATACTTCTCGTAGACTAATCAAGCCCTTATGAGAGAGAAGTAAAACTAATTGCAAGAATTTTACCAACAGCAGCGTAACGCAATGCAATTGAAATATATTGAATTAAAAAGCAGCATCTAATGTTAAGTTCGTATTAATCATAAACATATTATTAAACAGTTTCACAATATGTAAATATTTTTAACGTTGGGAATAAAAAACACTGTTTTCATTCGCGTTACTATTTATAAACGATATCAGAACAAAATAAAATGTATTTTACGTGAAATTGATAATTGTGATTGATGAAAGTGATGTCGATAACACTGTCCAACAAATTTGAAGGTGATTTCTGTTTTCCTATAGCCACTATATAATTCTTATAGAGTTCGTCGTCCTGAACACGAATCCGGCAACCAAATTTCTGGATCACCCTCTGTTTTCGAAAAAAATCAGCATTTGTAAAAACGGTCGTTTTCGGTAAAGAAGCTGGTATTACGTGAAAACTAAGAAACGTAGGTTGTTGTTCTTGGTCTCAAAAAATAGAGGAGTGTTTCCCGAGTATGTATGTATAAGCAGTTATAATATTCCGTATTAGTTAATAGCAGTAAATCACTGTCAAAGTTCAAAACCGAGCGGATTCGCGAATTTTTTACGCATTCACTTTCCATTTTCACGTAGAGGACTGTTGCTAGCACAAATTTACTGTACATCATTGGATTCTACGTACATTTCTGAATAAAAAACTATCAGCGAAAAATGTCATAACTGTTTTCGTTTCGGCTCAATTTCAGAAAATATCCATCGGGAGCGTGTTCCGACCGTTTTGCCGCTACGACGCCATCGCTGCTTTTGGGCGCCGTAGCTACGCGTAATACTTTCGCGGGCCCCGCGCATCGATACATTCCGTTGAGGTAGAATTCTCTACCCCTTTACTAAAGTATAAGGTCATACTTATTTATATATTTTTTTTTTTTTTTTTTTTTATAGAGGGGAAATGCTTTACGCACACCCGCAAATGTCTTAGTTTGCGGATAGTGTGGGACTCCGTAAGCATATTGTTTTCGTATACCCACTAAAACCCCTCTCTACTTTAGTCTGCTTTGCTCTTTAATTTAACTAATCAAACAATACTCGCTTCAAACAATGAATAAGAATTATTTTATACGGGCTATTATTCAATGATATATTAATACCGCTTATTATTCAATGAATAAGAATTATTTTATATGTGCGCGATAAATCTTATCATCATTATTTTGTTGTAGTATATTTGGTAGGAATAGGATAGCGAAATTTTCTTTATTTAGAAGATTTGAAATGAAAGAAATATGTGGAACATGTTATAATAACGATTTATTGCCGTTATCCCATATAAAATGATTCTCGTTCATTTTTTAAGGCGAGTATTGTTTCATTACTTAAATTAAAGAGAAAAGCAGAATGAAGCAGAGGGGATTTCAGAGCGTATACGAAAGCAATAAGCCTACGGAGTTCCACACTATCCGCAAACTAAGACATTTGCGAGTGTGCGTAAAGCATTTCCCCTCTATAAAAAAAAAGAAAAAAAAAAAAATAGAAATAAGTATGACCTTACACTTTAGTAAAGGGGTAGAGAATTCTACCTCAACGAAATGTATCGATGCGCGGGGCCCGCGAAAGTATTACGCGTAGCTACGGCGCCCAAAGGCAGCGATGGCGTCGTAGCGGCAAAACGGTCGGAACACGCTCCCGATGGATATTTTCTGAAATTGAGCCGAAACGAAAACAGTTATGACATTTTTCGCTGATAGTTTTTTATTCAGAAATGTACGTAGAATCCAATGGTGTACAGTAAATTTGTGCTAGCAACAGTCCTCTACGTGAAAATGGAAAGTGAATGCGTAAAAAATTCGCGAATCCGCTCGTTTTTGAACTTTGACAGTGATTTACTGCTATTAACTAATACGGAATATTATAACTGCTTATACATACATACTCGGGAAAGACTCCTCTATTTTTTGAGACCAAGAACAACAACCTACGTTTCTTAGTTTTCACGTAATACCAGCTTCTTTACCGAAAACGACCGTTTTTACAAATGCTGATTTTTTTCGAAAACAGAGGGTGATCCAGAAATTTGGTTGCCGGATTCGTGTTCAGGACGACGAACTCTATAAGAATTATATAGTGGCTATAGGAAAACAGAAATCACCTTCAAATTTGTTGGACAGTGTAATTGTAAATTAATGATTTTCCCAATTCCGTAATTATGAATGTGGTGTTCCTTTACGACCCAGAAATATTATTTTAGTTAAATCCTCGTAAAAATCATTTATATAATTAAATTACATACTTCCAAATTCGTAGAAACATTGTCAAAAGAAAAATTTATTTATACTTTTGAATCGAGTAAAATGCTAACCGTTATATATGTGGTAATGCAGAGCGAATGAGCGAGTGAATGAGAGTGTTTGATGGACAGAGAGCGAGAAAGCATGGTGCGGAGTAGGGAATGGAAAAAACAAAAGACAGTAGAGTTGGAGAAGACGGCAAGGAAAGCGTGCAGAGAGAGATTGAGAACGCCATTGCTTGACTGTGGAACGTATTCGTTATTTTTGTTATTTCATTTTGTGTTCTTGTTATATTTTTAAAGTTAATAAACGTTAGTTTAACCCGACTGTCATTACCATCAATAATAGTATCCCTACATTTGGGGGCTCGTCCGGGATCCGATGGTACAGTCAGAATAAGTGGAAGTGAATCGGTAAAAGTGTGATTATTCATGGTCGCCATCGTTCAAGAAAAAGTGAAAGACTGACGGCTAGTACGCTGTAAAGTGAAAAGTACGGAACGGTGAAGACAACGGTGGATTTTTGCAAAAGAACGATTCACGCGAATTAAAGTAAAAGTAATATCAAGTGAAAGGAAAAGAGACAAAAGGCAAGATGAATACGAATATAGGAAACACAGTTGCAGGCAAGGCGACAAGCGAAAGAGAGGATAGTGATCAACGGGAAGAAGAAGAAGCCGATCGAACGATAATAAGTGCAGAAGAACAACGAAAGAGAAAACTAAAGGAAAGTGAAGTAGATAAGATGAAGGTAAGCCAACTAAGAAAGGAACTCGAAAAATTAAATTTAGACACGATAGGGAAAAAAGCAGAATTGGGAAAACGGCTGAAAGAATATTTGCGAAAACAAGAGAATACAAGTGACGAGACGGAAGATGAAGAAGAAGAAGATACAGACACGGAAGAAAGCGATAGCGAAACCGAGACGAGGACACGTGACCGATCCCATCGAAGGCCCACATTTTCAATAAAAGACGTAGAAGACAGTTTAACATACTTTTCGGGCGACGATAAAATCGCGGTTGAAAAGTGGATAAGAAATTTCGAAGAGACAAGCATTTTACTAAACTGGAACGATTTACAAAAACTAATATATGCAAAACGCATGTTACGAGGATCCGCGAAGCAATACATCGCGTCAGAAAAATCAATCACCACATGGAAGACATTCAAACAAAAACTATTACGCGAGTTTAAAGTCGATGTTAGCAGTGCCGAAGTACATGCCGAATTATACAGGCGTAAGCGACGGAATGATGAAACTGGAAGACAGTACGTATACGCCATGATGGAAATTGCGAGTCAGTGTAAAATAGAGGAGCGAGCGATCATTGACTATATTATTCAAGGTACCACGGATGCAGAAAGCAATAAAGCGATTCTGTATCAATCGCGCACGTTGAGCGAGCTCAAGGACAACATAAAAATATACGACAAAATGAGGGATCGCGAAAGAAGAGGTGAAACAAGAAAGCATCGAACGACGAAGGAGGACGTGAAATCGAACAAAGGAGGAACGGCCAGGTCGGATAAAAAGTCACGTTGCAATACTTGTGGCGATACGCGGCATGCTGCCCAAGATTGCCCGGAAAAGGGAAAAGGACCCAAGTGCTTTAAATGTAACGATTTTGGTCATTTGGCCAGAAACTGTGAAAAAACAATAAACAAAAGTGCGACAATCAATTGCATCGCGAGTGTAAAAACACACAAGGTGTTAATTAACAATGTGCTATGCAATGCACTAATTGATTCGGGAAGTGACATTAACGTGATGCAAGAAGCGAAATATAAAGAAATAGGTGGTGAAAAACTTAAAGTGACGTTCACAAAGTGTATGGGTGCAGGAAATGCAGTGACGCCAGCTCTCGGCACCTTTGAAGACAATGTTGTGCTCGCAGGTGAGAAATATAGAATTAAGATATTCGTAGTGCCGACGGCAACCATCCCGTGCGATTTGATACTTGGACACGATTTCTTGCGCGAGGCAGAGGTATGTTTTCGACAAGGAGAAATAATCAGCGTGAAGAAGATACCGAACAGCTGCTTAAAAGGCAACGACACCGGCGACACAGAGATCGGTGACGACAATGTGTGTGTGTCGCAAACAAGTGAGAACAGTGCGGCGGAAAGTGACGATATGAATGAAGGAGTGCACGAATTAAAGAGCATATGTTGCGTGAATGAGTGTGAGTTAGATGTTAGGCAACCGTTTAAAGGTGAAATAGAAGAACTGATAAGAGACTACAAACCGGTGGAAAATCTGCAAACGAGGGTACAAACAAGAATTGTGGTAAGCGATAATGTACCGGTCAATTTGAAACCACGGCGATTAGCGACCAAAGAAAAACAAATAGTAAATAAACAAATAAGCGAGTGGTTGGACGCAGGCATCGTTCGGCCTAGTGTGAGTGAATACGCCAGTCCGGTGGTTGTAGTTCCTAAGAAAAACGGTTCATATAGGGTGTGCATAGATTACCGCGCAATAAACAGGAAAATAATACGCGACCGTTTCCCAATGCCGTTAATCGAGGACTGCATTGATGCATTGAATGACGCGCGAGTATTCTCCGTATTGGATCTCGAAAACGGTTTCTTTCATGTGCCGGTTACCGAAGACAGTCAAAAGTACACATCTTTTGTGACACCAGAGGGGCAATTTGAGTTCACTAAGACACCATTTGGCCTTTGCATCAGTCCGATGAGTTTTTTGCGATTTATCTCGGACGTCTTTCGAGATTTAATTCGGGAAAAGATAGTATTTACCTACGTAGATGATGTTATAATTCCGGGAAAAGATAATCGCGACGCTTTGGAGAAATTAAGACGAACACTTAGTGTGGCGGCAGCCAATGGATTACGAATTAATTGGACGAAATGCCAATTTTTGAGAAGGAAAATAGAGTTTTTGGGTTATGATATAGAGAACGGTAAAATATCTCCAGGATCTCTTAAAACGCGAGCGGTTAGAAAATTTCCTCAGCCCAAAACTGTAAGACAGGTCCGAAGTTTTCTCGGTTTAACGGGATACTTCAGAAAATTTATTAAAGATTATGCTAAGATCGCTAGTCCATTGTCTGATTTAACCAAACGTGACGTGAACTTTTTATGGGGTGAAAGACAGGAACACGCGTTCAATACACTAAAAAGTAGATTATCGAATAATCCAGTATTACGGATTTATGATCCAGGCGCGATAACGGAGTTACACACCGACGCGAGTCAGGACGGATTCGGAGCGGTATTGTTTCAACGATCCGTCGACGAAGAATCGTTGCACCCGGTATACTTTTACAGTAAAAAAACTACAGATACGGAAAAGCGCTACCATTCGTTTGAATTAGAGATATTAGCTGTAATAAGTGCTGTTAAGAAGCTGCGGGTATATTTGCTAGGAGTGAAATTTAAACTTGTGACCGATTGCGATGCGTTTCGAAAGACATTGTCCAAAAGAGACTTGACACCAAAGATTGCGCGATGGGCCTTGATGCTCGAGGAGTTTGAGTATGTGGTCGAGCATAGACCTGGCGAAAGATTGAAGCATGTGGATGCATTGAGTCGTGCGCCAGTGTTAGTGATTCAAGCTAGTTTCAGCGCGATGTTACGTCAAAAGCAGCAGGAAGAGGAAAGGTTACGGATAATAAGAAAGGTATTGGAAACCGAAACATATGAGGACTATTTCGTAGAGAATGATTTGTTAATGAGAAGAAAAGGGAACCGGAAGTTGATAGTAGTGCCCATAGTGTTGCAAACGGAAATAATACGGCGGAGCCACGAAAACGGTCATTTCGGATCAAAGAAAATGACGGAAGAGATTGAAAGTCAGTACTACATTCCCCAGTTAGAAGACAAAATCAAGCGATTTATTAGTTGTTGCGTGAAATGCGTGATAGCCGAAAGAAAATCGGGGAAGAAGGACGGCTTTCTAAAACCAATACCAAAAGGAGACACGCCACTACAAACCTATCACATGGATCACGTGGGTCCAATGACAAGTACGAAGAAATTGTATGCCTATTTATTCGTCATTGTGGATGGCTTTTCCAAATTTACGTGGTTGTATCCCACCAAAACCACAAACGCGAGGGAAGTAGTCGAGAAGTTGGAAGCTCAGCGGAAGATATTTGGAAATCCGCAACGAATTGTGACGGATCGCGGAGCGGCCTTTACGTCCGCGGAATACAAGAACTATTGCCACGAGAATGGAATCGAAGCGATACTTACCACGACAGGCGTACCACGAGGGAATGGACAAGCCGAACGGATCATAAGAACGATTATCCCCGTTCTTACTAAATTGTCGGTGAAGGATCCAGATAAATGGTACAAGTATACGGACAAAGTACAAGGATGTTTAAACAGCACATTCCAAAGGAGTCTCGGTATGTCTCCGTTTGAGGTGATGTTCGGTACGAAGATGAGACATCCCGAAAGCCTAGAGATACTAGCGTTAATCGAAGAAGAAGCCATACAAGCGTTTACTGACGATCGTGACGATTTAAGAATAATAGCCAAGCAAAATCTTAACAAAATACAGGAAGAAAATAGGAAGCAGTATGATCGTGGAAGGAAGCCGGCTACTCAGTACAAGGAAGGAGATCTTGTTTTTATTAAACGTACTCAGTTTGGAGCAGGTTTGAAAATAAAACGCAAGTATTTGGGACCATACAAAGTCACCAAAGTGAAGCGCAACGACCGCTATGAAGTAGCACGCGTAGGTGATGGTGAGGGACCGACGATGACGTCTACAGCAGCCGATCATATGAAACGATTCGACTACTATGACGACGAAGTACTTTGCCCTTCGGAGACCGAAGATAGGTCAGGAGAGGCCGAGTGTGGTAATGCAGAGCGAATGAGCGAGTGAATGAGAGTGTTTGATGGACAGAGAGCGAGAAAGCATGGTGCGGAGTAGGGAATGGAAAAAACAAAAGACAGTAGAGTTGGAGAAGACGGCAAGGAAAGCGTGCAGAGAGAGATTGAGAACGCCATTGCTTGACTGTGGAACGTATTCGTTATTTTTGTTATTTCATTTTGTGTTCTTGTTATATTTTTAAAGTTAATAAACGTTAGTTTAACCCGACTGTCATTACCATCAATAATAGTATCCCTACATATATTTAGAAGGAAGAATAATGGGCTTATATAACTTTCAAAATAAGTTTTTTTTTCGAAAATAAAGCTTCGTATGAACAAATTTTATTCTACATTTTCGATTCAGTTTTTCATGTAGAATCACCTCCTGCTCGCTTGTACCACCAGTTATGGGACATCCTCTATTTTATTTTGAAACACCGGACAACGTTTATTTTGAAAGTGGCATAAGTCATTTTACTGTGATGAAAGATAGTGATTTTACAGTGGTTATACAAAATCATTTATACTAACAAGGGAACATCTCGAACTGTACATCACCGATTTTGATGACATAATTTTCATAGAAATATTTGACACCTATTTTTTTGTCGACAATAGTCCACGTTAAAGGGGCAGAAACAACCCTTAAACTTGGAGTTGCGAAACCTATTTCATCGAATACCTCGAAAACTATTAGAGGTACTTAAAGTTTTTAGGGAGAGGAAAGTAACGTCTTTTGATGGCGAATCCGATGGTGTAAATAATTTTTTAAAAAATTAATTTATTTAAATAATATATTAAACATAAAAAAATTCCATCATTTTTTCAATTAAATTCAATCCATTTTCTTGAATATTTGTTTGTAAAAACTCAGTCAAACACAAAATACGGATAAATTAGAAATTTGATATTTGAGAACAGTTTTCACCCCTTTAACGTGGCCCATTGTCAATAAAAAATAGGTGTCAAATGTCTTGATGAAAACTATATCATACTAAAATTTCATAAAAATCGGTGATTTACAGTTCGGGATGTTCCCTTTTAAGAAAAATATAGGAATTCAAGATAACAAGTAAAATAAGAAAAGATAAAGAAAAGATAACAGTGAATCTTCTCGAAAATTTGCAGCGATATTTTTAAACACGTAAAAATGCAAACCCTTCAATATATCGATTTAAAATGAAAATGACTTATGCCACTTTCAAAATAAACGGCTATGTTCCAATTATAATTTCATAACGGCAGGACGTACTACACCTTTTACGTAGTATATATCATGCGGTGCTGGAAATAAGTTCCGCGAAAAAAATGCAGGTCTAATTAGACCGATTATAAGGAACACGCTTGAATTTCTATGGATTTCCGTGTCTAACCCGTTAATAGCCAAACGAAACTACAAGCTACTCGTATCGCGGAACGATTATTGAGCTACTTCGAGTGAAAATGCGGTAATATGAAATGGGCGACGCATCAGCGTAATTATACAGCCTTGCTGTTACAATGACATAAAGATACGAGTGTTTTTATCCATAAAATTTTATAAGATATAAATGAAAGCAATTTTTTCTTATTACTGCAGTAAAATCGTCCTATCTACGGTTTTGAATATCCACGGTAAAAGGAAAAATGGCATGGAGATCCTCCCATTATGCCATATGTAGCATCGATGTACGCTACATACGATGGGTTCGCTTAAGGACCCTCCTGGGCCATAGTTTGATGGTTCCTCTCAGACATTTTATCTACGTCACAAGTTGAATGCGATGAACCAATCAAAAAAATTTGCAACCCTTTCCCGAATTTTGCGGCGTTTTTTTACAAATTTCTCTCTTGCCACTTGCCTTCTCGCACAAGATTTCTTTACACCACCGCATGACAGATCTATCGGTCAAGCACCTCATTCTACTCTATGGGAAATAGATAATTTCTCCTGTAGATGATTCATTGTAACTTTTTCATTGTAAATGTTCATTGATGATTTCATTTTATGATGATTATAGAAGTCCGTACATAGAGCTCAGCGGGAGTAGATAAATACAGTATACACTGCTTAATTAAACATTTATCGTAAATCTCTATTATTAACCGTTTTGAAGTTATAAACGAAAGAAGAAAAAATGTCGAAACTTTGAAGGGTGGTTTCACCCCCTAAACATGCGACTTAGCCGATATAAAAAAATACGTATCGATTATTTTCACGTGCTTGACAAATTTACGGAGTTTCATTAAAATCGGAGGTGGACACCTCGGGTAGTTCCCTTGTTAGACGCGCTTTTGTCAAAAATGGACTTATACCACTTTCAAAAATAATAGCTCATATAATATTCCTTACGTTTAAACAAAGAGAATTGGTGGGTTTGTCGAATAGGATTGGAATAAATCGTGCATTATCAAGATTTCCCTAGACAGTACGGACGAAAATCATCATTTACACATGTCAGCAGACACGAATTCATAGATAACGAAGGTAAGATAAATTAAAATTCTTTGTCTCATTTAACTGAATGTTATAAGTGATCCGCAACAACCATGGTACATACTCTTTTCAGTTGAGCACAATCTTACCATTTGTAAACAGCAAAAAGGAAAGAAGTCCATCTTCCTCCTCAAGGTCAGTACCTACGTATGCATATATTCGTCGGAAAACATAGTCAGGTGGGGATGGAGCAAATTATCAGCATAAATATAAAAATGACATAGAGTGTGATGGTATATTTCGCACTTTGGTGCCTGAAATGGCATGTAATTCCACCTCCTGGTATACATGATTCGTTTTTCAACAGCGCGAGTGGTGGCCCAGATCATCTTATTGACAATAAAGACTGACCGCTCGGCCTGATTTTTTCACATTTTAATTCAAATTGGCTTTTGGCCGTTATGAATATTTATACCTTTCTAAAAATGCTATCGATAACTTCCTGCGACTTCCTGCGGCATTGATTCCCATACACTCTTAGACAATTATCAAGCCTCACGGTGCACCCTCGTTTTTTACTATCGCGCATACATTTTTTAAGTCTATTTTATTATTTGATTTCCTTCAAAACTTGTAAAATTGTTCTAATACAAGTAGCTATATTGAATTTACCTTCTCCCGAGAAAATAATGTATCCACAAATCTCAAAATTTTATCAACAAACGTTTTAACAAGATCCAAGCTCTTTAATTTCGCAGCTTTACTAATATATAACTTTGTTTGGGTAAGACGATCACGAAAATCGTTATACCAAAGAATTTTTCGCTTTCTTTTATAAACATATATTACTATTGTAGGACAATACCACAAGATTTCATAATATGGCTTTATTCCCCCAAGCATTATTTCTCCTAAGGGGAAGCGTACAATCACTTCTGTGACTCACCGAATATTCTATATCACAACATTAATGGTTCTTTCTTTCGTAAATAATACGTATGATCAAGTCTAAGTGTCCAAGGCCATCGTAAATTAAGGGTGAGGACACACAACTCTGAGTCTAGGGCGAAAGTCTTCGTGACGTTTCACACGAAATGCCTCGACGAAGGCCGAAAATTGGGCCCCTCGGTAAACTATCATATTGTTTAAATTTGCATTCAAGTAATGGATTCAAACTGATCAAATGGAATAAAAAGAGACCTTAGCGGACGGTTCAGAAATTAATGAGTACTTTTCAATGCTCTATATAAACACTTTAAATTTTTCTCGCTCGATAATAATCCTATGTTACTTTTTGTCTCAACATCCAAAGCATTAATAAATTGTTTTTCAAAAGATATATGACTATTCTGTCACTCGCTAAAAGAGATGAACTCACTACCTCTCTTTATTTAATTTTTTTCATAAAAATTATCCTCTATTTTCAGATAGTGAAGTAATGCAGCACAGTCAATTCGTGATACCAACGAACTTTTTGGCGAAGTAAAAGTTAGCAAAAACCAAGTTGAAAGATGGCTCAAGAAGTTCGGTGAAAATTCGGAGACGTTCGGCTTTATTGTTGTCACAGAGTTTGTGGGGAACCCACCCAGCCAGTTTCCATACTTTTCCGAGCTTTTTGCTGATTGTTCCTTCGCCAAAAAGTTCGTTCAGATCACCAAATGACTGTGCTGCATTCCAACCTTACTCGAAGTGGTAGGATAGAGCATAATGTGAAAAATATGGATACGATTTTCAATACGCATCATCACTGTCTGAAGATTGAGAATTATTTTTATGAAAAAAATTTAAATAAGTAAATTGCAAAACAAAAGTCGCGAAAAAAGCCGCAATAATTATGCACCAACCTAATAAGTAATAATGCGGGGGTAAAGCCGTACGTAGTAAATCTATTTAGTTATAACATAAATTCCTTCGGTTAAACTCTTAACACATATTTCTCTTTATTTCTTTGGTTTGAATTACATTCAGTTAATTACGTAATCACCATCATTATTAATGACATTTTGTCATTTCAAAGGTAATTGGTTAATACCATTTGAATAGAAGTTCTCATCCGTATATTCCGGAGCTTAACACATAACAATCACATTTTCCTGAATTTTTATAATGTGACGTTGAGGATGCAACCCTGGTGTAATCTTAAGCGTTCTTGTTAACGTTATTTTGTATATATATCTATGTATGTACAAGGTGTTTCAAAATTGTGAGTCACGATCTACCAGGCGGTATTCTAAACTTTTGGATCGGGGGACATTTGTAAAAGAATCCGGCCGCAAAATCCGGAAAAGTGTTAAAAATTAAGGTCAAATTTTTTTATTGGCTCATCGCATTCGCCTCGTTGCGTAGATAGAATGCTTGAAAATAACCATGGGTCAGAAATTATCCGTTGTCTTACAAACTAACTAGGAAACATTTATGATGTGTTTAAAAAAATGGCGATCAAAAACAGCAACTTTGTTTATATCTTGGCGCTCAATGTGTGAAATAGAACTTGGAAAAACACAGATATGCGATGAACCTAGAATCACGGAAGCCGAGATTAATAGTGCGAGGAGAAAATGTTTTACACCAAAGATTTACTACATCCATAGCTACTATAATTACAGGTTGTAAATTCAGATACGAGAAAACTAGAACGCACTTGATTCACGCCGTTCAATACATACCAAAAAGGAGCATCCGCCGTAAATATTGTTTCGAGAAATTACAGTTTTTCATAAAATCAAACGCTACGAAATTGTGCATAGGTCTTGTCAGACTTCCTGTATTGACCTTTTTTGAATTGTTACTCCAATAACAACATTTACAATCTTTTCCTTACCAAATAATCTCTATCTTACATAATTTCAAAGCATCAAATTGTGGACATTTAGGAGAAAAAGTATTACGTATTTAATAACAGGGCTAAAGTTATGCGAACGCTGAAAACTAGTTGTGAGAATGATTTGTGGCGGCCGTGTCATAAAGTTCAGAAAATCGTAAGAAACCTCTTAGTAATTATCATTCAATGTTATTTAGTGAAGCCAACTCAAAACCGCGTTCACTGATCAAATAAGGAAGTTTATGACACGAGGTAACTAAATAGATCTGCCTGCATATGGCATTTCCCCTGCATTACATTCTCGACCAATTACGACCGCCGCACTGTGTGTAATTTCGCCGATCTACCTGGACAAAAGTCAATTTTCGTAATGGTCCATATGTATAAAATTTTATTGTAAACAATAGTAGAATGTCCATATAAACAGAAAATGTAAAAATTATTCCAAAAAATAATCTGCAATTACTAATTAACAGCCCTCAAAGTTGCACTTTCCGTTCACTGCTTTTACACGCTTGTATCATACCCCAGACATTTTCGACACTTGTTATATAACGGTAGGTGAGAATGGTATTTGTTTGTATGTATCGTTATTTTCACTTCTTTGGGGTATGTTTACAATATTTTATTTTTCCAAATGACCTTTTATTATCGTTTTAATCCCCTCTAACAATTAACATGTAATTTACGTTCTGTTCCGAAAAGCATGTAGACTTTTAACTTAGATTAATATGTATCACAGTTTTGCAATTTTGTGTGTTCAAAGCTGAAGGTATAAACAATTGGAAAGGCCAAGAGCCATTGCAGACAAATGACGACATTTACTCTTTCTTTGTTTTGTTCCATCCCTAACGGACGGACGTGACTTCTTGTACCTCCCGGAAAACAGCATTGTCTTAATACAACTACGCAGGTTACCGAGGAATGGTACCATAACCAGAAGTGAGGATGTGCCATACAAAAGGGAAAGAATCACAAAAATTAGTGCGATGATTAACCTATGTTATCTTCTTTGCGACCGTCGCGTTTTTAGTGAGGCGTGCGGTCAGTAAATACCCGGATTTTTTCAAGGTTCCGTGCAATAATTATAAAATCCCATTAGCATTACTAACAACGAAGACTTTTTAAACGTCACTTTTATTACTTAATTGCTCTTATTGTTAGTTTACAAGCAAAGAGGAACGAGCTGGGTAATCTGGGTGGAAGGAAATCTTATTCTCTGCGGCACACGGTTGATTGAAAAATTGCATAACTAAAAAGTACCGAAAGGTACCGGGTTGAATCTCCCGACATATATTCCTTAGACAAGTAATTTCCGCAAAGATTTCGTGCGTCTACCTGTGCTCTTCTTTGTTATACCTGTCGAAAGTTTGCGAGACAGTCCGCATGTCGAAAAAGGCTTTAGTGGGTTCTTTTCCATTAAACATATTTTTAAAATAAAACCCAACAAAAATGACTTATGCAAAGGTTTCCTTATTTCTTCTATAGAATGAAAATCTGCAAAGAAAAATATAGATTTTTCTATAAAAAATGAAGTTGACCTTTAATTAACATTGAAGAAATATAATAAATAAAAAATTAATATTGCACCGATATTCTGACGACAACACTATGAAACTTGTATGAAAAAAAAGTTGCAGCGACAATTTTGTTTTCGGCTGAGAAATTAAAATAGTTCCGCCAGACATTTAATTTCGTCCGCTCACAAGACCCAAGAAAAATGTCTGGAGGAACTATTTCAATTTCTCAGCCGAAAACAAAATTTGTATTGCAATTTTTTTTATGCTTTCCCCAAGGAGAATGTCTGCCCTATCGCCACCTGCTATTAAATTTTTTCCTGGACGTTTAGTTTTTAGGATAAATCGGCAAATATTCATAAAAATTGGGGCATTTTGGGCGTTACTCCGCTTTGAACATTGTTTAAGCATATTTATATCTCTATAACATTAAAATAATATACATCGTTGTATTCGCGGTAGTTTACAGAATCACTTTGAACAGAAAAAATGTAAATAACTGTTACCGTTAAAGTACAAAGAAATGTTAAAGTTGAGAGTTTCTTATTTTGCGTATGAATGTCAAATAATTATTAAAATTTATATTGTTATTAGCACTAAGAATGAGATTGTTTCGTATTAGTAGAAAAGTCAGTAAAATTAATGAAAACCGTAATTTCGTTCGAAAAATAGTTTTGTCCAGCTCGATCGGCGAAATTACACACTGTGCGCCGAAGGGACACGTCTAGTTGGGGCTAGGAAAATTCACCACCCGCAATTCACGGCCAGCAATTCACCACCAACAATTCTTCGCCAGCAGTTTACCGTTTGTTTATTGTTAGTCGGACCACCCAACGGTGGTCCTCATTTAAAACTATGCCCAACCAAAAGTAATTTACCTTTTTGTTGCATGAACCTAATTTACACCAGACCCTCGGGGATACGTACCCAGTGTGAAATGCACATAGCATGTGAAAATCATAATCCTAGCAACGTATCCAAAAATCATTGAAAATGGTGAGATTGGACCTTCCCTGCATAATTATTAAAATCTATTGTTAATTAATAAATTTCTCATCTATCGCAGGACATTTATTAATAAGAATGAATTATAATCATCTCAGAACAAATTAAGTTTTGTGTTTTTTTCCATTTCATTATTTAATCATCCTAAATAAGTAATAAATGTATGGCGTTAACGATCATTTGTAAGCTATAAATT
This sequence comes from Cerceris ruficornis, assembly GCA_963989415.1. NCBI lineage: Eukaryota > Metazoa > Arthropoda > Insecta > Hymenoptera > Crabronidae > Cerceris > Cerceris ruficornis. The sequence goes on from OZ022528.1 coordinate 14,683,787, forward strand.
GTTTATGCGCTAAACTAACGGAGCGGTAAGCTAATGGCGGTGAATTTATGTGGCGGAGAATTACTGTGGCGGTGAATTGCTGGCTGTGAACTGCTGGCGTTGACTTTTCCGGATGCCTGTCTAGCGATACAGGCCGCGACAATTCTGACGACGCGCGACAAGTGTTTGAGTCTGATTTGCCAGATTGATAGAAACTACCCTCATTCACACGTATTTTCGAATCTAACGCGCTATTGTTCGAAAAAGCCACATATTCAAATCCGAAAGCATGACGAAGAGACTGAATTTAAGATGGAAATTTATTAAATGTAAAAATGAATTGATACAGACACAAATAAAATTGGAAAGAAGTCTGATTCTCGCAACTGCACAACTGGAGATGAGACTGCTTGTCTCCTCTCCTGCACGCGCTCTCTTTTTCACATACCCTTAGACCACACGACGATCAGCCGCTTTACGTCACTAACATTAATAGCTAAACTTGAAAGATGGCGCGCAGTATGAGGCACGGGGTAAGGGCAGACTGTCGCTTGCACCGCCTATCCCCACCATATCGGCCCTGGAAATCTGAGATCGACTAATGACAACCCTGTTCTCCATTGTTGATTGAAATTTAATCGGCAACGTGCTTGTTACGTATTGTAATACTGTTTTACTAAATTTTATAAGTAGTAAAATAATGGGGCGGCCTATACAAGAGAACTGTCTCGATTCATATTTCATCATATAATTGTCCCTTATATTTTGAAACTTCTTTTTTTCAGTTTGGTCATCGAAGTTCAATCAATTACTTTTATATATAGGTAAATACGTTCGCTATTTCGATCACCTACATGGGCAACTGAAATCCACGAGTTCCCCCAATTTTTTAAACTTTTTTATGTATGTTGTTTCACGAAATGGCCGTTCGTTATTTTAAGAATATTTATACTTATACTTATACTTATACTTATCCTTACTTTGCCTAACCCGGAAATACCTTTTAATCTCAAAACATAAAAATGCATCAAAATCAAAGACTGGCGAATTAACTGAATTCGTAAAAATATACTTATCTAACAGTTTGAGTGTGAGTAATAAGTCGTTTAAATGTAGATGCAATAGGAAGCCTATTTAAACGAATTAAGTTTGTCAATATAATTTAGTTATAAAAATGAATAGGAATTAGACTCAAAGGAAAAGCGAATGGTGAACTGAACGTAAGAATTTCTGTGATGTACTGTGTGGGGAATAAGCAGTATTGAAGCACGAGATATTAAATGAACTGAATTTCTTACACAAAGAGACGAAGAAAATGTTTAAAGACTCATGCTACAAGCTAAAATTTTACGCATCTCGTATTTTCGGGCAAAATAAACAAAAAAGTCACTTTCCGTCAATAATTAAAACATGCTCTCCAGGAGCTCGTGTATTTGTATTTAAATTTAAACGAAAACTCGGTCGATCTTTCACGTGTATGTACATACATTTCCAAAATTTTAACAGTAAAATTGTTTGTAACGAAGAATTTTGAATGTTCTATTGAAAAGTCGATGAAAATTATTTCGGAGAACAAATTAAATGCTTATTAATCAAGCTTGATGCAAGTGATAACCAATTTTTAATATTTACTTATATACGTAAATAATAGTACATAACCACTACAATAATTGAAAAACTTAACCAATTATGTTCTACGAATATTGCATTAAAATGTACCAATTTTCCAAGTGACATGTAATATTTGCACTTCCAATTATAACATTTTTAACCTAATAATATTAAACATTATTAACAGCAAAGCTTATCGTACCATCACAATAAAAATGGAGTTCTTTTTCCATCATATTTCCCATAAGACCGATCCCTCTGCAGGGGTGTAGAAATTACAACGTGAAAATGTGTCACGTTGGTATGGTCAATTAATTTCATCCCCAAGAGAACGATGGTACTATGTACATCGGTCTATCGTTATGATAAACATGGCATTCTTATCGATTATAAATCCGTAGGGAAATGCCTTCCACGAATACGTTCTTACGGTCAACGCCAATTCAAGTTATATGAATAAATTGTGACGAATCTTGTATATTTAATACATCAATAAATATAATGTAACCATATAACGTATATTTAAAATAAATATATCTGAAGCAAAATAGATAAAACAATTTAATAGTGAATAACGTATACATTTTTAATGCATTACATACCACACAACGAAAACGAAGTACACCTATCCCTAGATTTACACGGTTTCGCTTTTACACGGTTTTTAAAATAAGGGATTAAAAAAAATTGCTTTTAGTTATTTCTATTTAACCCTTTGAGGACTAGCGACGCATATACGTGGCCTGAGAAAAAAATTTATTATAGTTTATCGCTGCTTGCGCACACAGTTAGAGTTGAAAAATTGAAATACAACCGCTGAAATATTGTTAAAAAAATAGTAATTTATAATGTATATACATACACTAACAGCCAACTTGCTGATGAAAAGGTGGTTTTGGGTCGCAAAATAAATGGTTATCTCTCAATATTCAAAAATGTCTCCGTTCGCAAAGGGTTAACGTTGGAATATATGATTGAATTGTACACGTTTTAGTTTGTTTTCGATTTACGCAGTTTTACGTAACAAAATTCACGATTTCCATTTAAATACACGGTTTTCTAAAGAACCTATCTTCCGTGTAAATTGGAGGATAGGTGTATATAATTGCAGCAGTTTCAAACCCATACTATAAATTAATTGTTTTTGATTAACTTATTTTGCCCTCTTTCTCATCTGTAAATCATTGCATTCGATTCAAGAACGATGTTCATTAAGGTAGTTGTCGTGCAATGGGCATAGTGTCAGAAAATTCTAAATTTTAGAATACTCATTGCAAGACGTCTCGCAATTTGGCAACGTCGTTTATGCCACACAGTTGGACATACTGGGCTTGTTTACTGGATACAGCGCTTCAGTGTATACAGACTCAATGTATGTACAGTACAGCGTTGCTAAGTTGTTTCTGTTCGATTTGCCCGCGTGTGATTTTTTCCACGATTTTTAATTTTTGCATTATTATAACTCAATAACGGGAAGGTCAATATATTTGTTGTTTTTTTGTCTAATTCAGAACAAAAACATTTACGAATTGTTAGTTTTTTGAAAGTTTCTGACTGTTAGTTTTTTTATTAGAATTAATAAAGTGGTAGAACCACTACATAGCGCATATACTCTCCATGCTAATGACCCGAACTTTAATTAAGTTTATCTCGAATTAGAGGAGGTCAATCGATTCAAAATTTTAAGGATAATTGTATTATAATGTCCTCAATGAGTATTCTAAAATTTAGAATTTTCTGACACTATGCCCATTGCACGACAACTACCTTAAGCGTTTACTTTTGCACGGAGCATTATTTGCCTTTAGAATTTTTCGGGCTTCACGTGTTTCGCCGTCTCGTGACAACCTTCGAAATGTGCCGGAGACATTTCTCCTTGCTCTGACAAGGGAACATCCCAAAGTGTAAATCGCCGATTTTGATGAAATTTCAGTATGATCTAGTTTTCGTGAAAATATTCGACACGTATTTTTTTATCGGCAATTGTCCACATTAAAGGGGTGAAAACTGTCCTCAAAGTTGGGGTTGCGAAACCTATTTATCGAATATCACCGAAACTATTAGAGAAACGGTAATTTTGTAGAGAGAGAAAATTAACACCTTTTGATGGGTATTTTGGTGGTGTAAATATTTTTTTAAAAAATCCGTTTGTTTAAATAATATGTTAAAAATACAATCGAAAATACAATAATTTCTTTTGTAACAGAAATATCAAGTTTCTAATTTATCCGTACTTCGTGTTTGACTATATAGTTTGTACAGACGAATAGCCAAGAAAATGGATTGACATTTAACTAAAAAAATGTATTTTTTAACATATTAATTAAACGAACGAAATTTTTAAAAAAGTTTACACCATCGGATTCGACATCAAAAGGCGTTAATTTTCACTATGTACAGGGTATTTCAAAAGGTTTTGTCATGGCTTCGGGGGGTTGTTCCAGAGCTCGGATTGGATGAAGATTTGTGAAAATTATTTGCCGCAAAATTATTTGAGGAATCCCCGATTCAAACTGGCTTGGCTATCTTCTTCGTATTGTTACGTAGGTAAAATGTTTGAGAGGAACCATGGGTCAGAAGTGAACCGTTCTCCCGCAAATCGACTTTTAATTGGGCCTCCGCGATCTAATTTTCCCTTAGTAAGTGAGAGAGTCAGCTGTTCCTTCGGAAAGAGACAGACAAGATATCTTTGTCGGCTCGAACAGTCTAAGGACAAGCGTGCTACTAGACGTTAGAAATTGGGGGACTGGGTCACCGAACCACTAAGAGCAGTGCAAGTGTTTATGTTCTTCTCCCCAGGAGGGCCCTTGAGCAAACCCGTTCACCGAACGCAGGTTATGGTCGTCTTCCTAGTCTCCGAAAAGTCGCATCGGAAGATTTCGTTAAATACCCGAGAGGGGAGAAAGGTTTTCCAAGTCAGAATATGCCGGAAGAACTGCGATGCATGTGACCATCTAACTGTTTTATTACTTGACCCAACCCGGCGCACAGTGTGAAAAAACCGACATTTCGGCGGCCACAAAGTCTTAATACTATTAAATATACTTTACAAATATACTAATTGAAAAATATACTAATTTACATAAACATATTTTTTGCTACATTTAATACTTAATATTTAACCCTTAGAGCTCTATGGACGCATATATGCGTTTGACGAAAGTCATCCGTGTGGCCTAAGGCCGCATATATGTGTTTTCTCTAAGTCATCGGCCTGGACTAAGGGCGCATATATGCGTTTGTCGATTTTTTCAAACAATATGCAGTCATTTTCGTGTAAAATTAATACAGGGGCACTCATTAGTAATTTGCCTTCCTTAGGTAGCGGTTGGGCAGTATTAGGGTCATAAAAATCTCCGGGAATTATAATATATAATTAATTATTTATAGATAATTGTTTTGAAATTTTTCACACACAATTAAATTATTAATTTCTGTTGTAAATATCAAATTAAGTTTTTTAGTTGATTGTAAAATTTAATGTTTTAAAATTTGAATGTTTATAATAAATAATTTTAATACTCAAAAATAACAGTCTTTAATTATTTAACCTTCTGCAAAAGAATTACTAGAATTTATTACTGTTTGCGCCTTGAATAGTCACTTCAGTGTGGCGAAAAAGTATTTCGGCCCCAGCGATGGTCAGCGCTAGCCGCGCTCCGTCCCTACGGACCGTTTCGGCCGGGAGTATTCAGAGCTCAAAAGGTTAATATTTCGCATCTGCAGACATTATCCTGTGTGTTATATATTCTTACTAGATATCCGAAGACCGGATATCTAGTACTAAAAAGGCATTTGCAAATAAGCGAAAGTTAGTCTTAGTTAGTCCTTCTTCTGCTGACGGCCGCTGCAATTTTTTAAACTGTTAAACTAACATTTGGCAGCCATATGCGAACGAGTGACTACAGTGTGCGGGTATTGAAGAATTAGGTAGCTCGCTTTACCTTTCTTTATTTCATATTACTTTGTCGACGGGTGGTCTCCACGGTTACCGTTGTTACTGTTACAGAGAATAATGAGCAAGGTCTATCCAATTTCAATATATTCGAAAATTTCCATATCTCTAACAGTTTCGGAGATATTCGAAAAATAGGTTTCGCAACTCCAATTGTGTAGGCGGTTTTCATCCCTTTAACGTGGACGATTGCCGATAAAAAAATACGTGTCGAATATTTTCACGAAAACTATATCATACTAAAATTTCATCAAAATCGGTGATTTACACTTGGGGATGTTCCCTTGTAAGACTCACGGAAAACTCCCGTTATTGACCACCATAACACTTTCATATTAATGACATAATTAACGTATACCTTATTACTTACAACCTACATTATTGTTGCCCGTTCCTTGGTATATAACAATGTTTCGAAAAGTCTGTATCGTTCAAATCCTCTGACGGTTTTAAAAGGGGAAAGTTCATATAGTCGTACAACACCTGAGATCTATTGAGATTTACCTAGTCTGTTGAGAATCGTTTGAATTAACGAAGTCACTCTACAGGGAGACAAGGGAATTATCACAATAAAAGGCCAAAGTCTATGAATTCTATGCAGATTTCGAAGAGCTTCGTCAATACGAAGCTTGAAAAATGTTTATTTTCTAACATTATGCAAATAAACGACATGATATGATATTCAAATGTCAAGAAAGTTTTTATTTGCATGCTTGACGAAAGGTATTCATAGTTCACCGAAGAATTTACTCTCTTAAGAATAATTTTCAGCTATTTTACAAATTCCCAATTAACATAATAATCGTTGATTAATTTCGAAATTATAATGCATCTCGCAGAACGCGAACATTATAAAGGCTATTTTTACTTAATCATTTTAGAAATTCAAACTCTAATGAAAGAGAATATTTAATTGTCCTTACTACGTTATTATCTGTGAACAAATGAATATATAGTTTATAATACTTATCAAGTTCTTGCGATGTTCATATATTTATACAAACTTAGATAATATTAGTACATATATTAACGCAGTTCAGTTGATTGTAATAGAAGCCATTTAAATTTTAATTACATTCATTTAGTTCAATTTTTTTTCCTATTTTAAGACCATTTAACGAATTTTTCTTCAGTCGTAATTGTTTGCAATTAATATACAAGTCTAACTCATTTAATTTGTAGTGTTATATATTTTTCAAATAGTTCTAGTTACTTGAACTGTCTTCCTCCTCATATCTACTACTAAATTAAGAAGAAAAATTCAGTACTGTCTATTTAATTAATACTGATCCATCGATGTTACAATTCATTAAATCGCTTCGATACTCCCTTTCCCAATAACCGGAACACCGTACAATATATTATCTTTCGTCATACAAAGAGCTTTAATTAGCATAAAAGGAACAGCGCGTTCCATGGATTTCACGTCGATTCTGTGGCAGGTCCTACGAAGGAAACATCGACTTGAAAGCTGTAAACAAAGATTCAACTCACAAACGGCTAACGAAACATAGAATACTTTTCGGTACATAAATATTAAAATGAAACTGGGGATAATGGAATAGAGTAGCTGTTCTTATGTTAATAATATAAACCGAAGATTAGAATTGTGTTGAATTTTATTTCTAAAGCGACAATGGTGATGGAATCTTCTTTGTACACATGGATCTACGTTAATCTTTGTTCCAAACGTCTATAGCGAAGTAATTTCAAGTTTTATCACGATAATGACCCGAACCACAACCGTCGAATGAGTAAGAATATCTGTTTCTTGAGAAACCTGAATTTTTCTGAATTTTATATCCACCTCTTCCCTTATCGAATTTACAATTAAATCTCATCGAAATTCTAGGAGATGAATTAGACTTCTAAGTCTGACAAATAGAAATAGTTTCAAAGTTAAAATAAAAACAAGTAGCAAAGAAAAAGAATAATTTTATTTGGACACATCGATTAGAAAGAAATATTTGTAATATGTTTGGACGATACAACATATGTAAATAATGTTATATTATAATATGCGGTGTTATATGAGTATAATATGTTAAGTTTTCACTTAAAATCTATTTCACAATTAAATATTATATTAATTGTTGTAATATAATTAGGAAAATTTTTTTTACAATAAATGATTCACATATTTGTAAAATAAGCAGTATGGTATTAAAGACATCCCCTCTTATAGGAAACAATCAATACAAAAATAGTATTGTGTCCAAATGTTAAAGCGCTAATGCTACGAAATTAGCTACAGTTATCTCACATCAGACATATTATTGTACACAGAATATATTTTTACTAAAGTGAACTCTAACCTTTCTATATCTTATTGTTAGATGCAACGAAGGAGTATTTCTTTTATTTTTTCCATTTTTAACCTTCGTTAGTCACACAAATATTGTGGATGACGATTATGCGGACAATTAGTAATTGTTCTTGTTTCGTGTTTCTCAATTTCTTGTTTCGCATGTACATTTAACTATATATTGTACGAATACGTAATTATACTTATATGTATTGTACGCATTTGCTTTATAGAATAGATTAAAATAATTGTTATCCTTCTATCTCAATTATACGTTACTTAAAATGTCTTTATAATACACTAAAATTATCCTTTTATCCCAGATACAGAAAGACGACATCTGTTAAAGCATGGGAAGAATCTGTCATTTGGTTAAACGCCTGACTATCGATGACCTCGTTTCTGTTGTCGCTTGTGTCCAACTGTCACATTTTGCACTAAAATGCAATTTCACAGGATGTCAGATGTTTCGTACGTAGGTACTGTTTCCTTTAAAGGGGTATTTCCATTTTTCATGCGGTCTTTTAGACCTTCTGTAATTTGTTTTGTAAAATCAGAACACTGCATTGTATTGATCTTTTAGGCTTGTATATACATATACTTAACCGTTTGAGTGCTGAAGCACTGAAAATCAACGCAAAAGAAGCGCGATAGCGCTTCGCCCCCTCAAACGGTTAATATGTTAGCTACATTATATATTTTTAAGTCAAAATGTACAAAATTGTAGCAGGTATGCATCATTGAAGAAGGCATTGTTTTAGGAAAACGTCGTGATGGCTGACAGTTCTGGCCGTTGCACAGTAGAACGAATCGACAGTCTAGGTGTAAAAAATAGTAACTTGGGAACCATTCATTTCAGAAAAAGATGTTACATACAAAAGTTGCACAGCATCGTGGAGAAAATATCGGTGAAATGTTTATTTTTTATTTGTTATATTTCTTCAATGTTGTTTAAAGGTCAACTTTATCGTTATACGAAAATCTATATTTTTCTTTACAGATATTCATTCTACGGAAGAAATAAAGAAACTTTTGTACAAGTCATTTTCTTTTTGAACTTTACGTTAAAAAGACATTTAATATAAAAGAGCCAAATAAAACCTTGTTACTGCTACTGTAGAGGATGGAAAGTTAAATAATGTACCCCAGACTGCTTAAGTTGATCTATTATTTAATTTTTTAAAAAAACTTAAGTAACTTAAGTTAATTTTAGGAAAAAAATTCATTTAAGGCTTAGTTTTCAAGAAAAAGGAGTTTGAAAGTTCGATGTGTATGTGCAGGGTAATTCAAAATTATGTCTCACGACCTATCAGGCGTTGTTCTACACCAGAGGAACACGCCAGAGCCATTTTTCGAGAAGCACCGCCTATTTCACCCATCATACACCCGAAATGTCTCTGATTCACAAATACTCTCTCTCCCGTCAGGCGCGAACCTATCCGCGACAATAAAGAACCCCGCGGCAGAAGAGCGCCAGGCTTTCTCGCGTCAAAGAATATTGTCGTTGTTGCCGCCGCGACCCTGTCATATGTCGGGTGTGTGGTTGGGAGAAGTAGGCGGTGCTTCTCGAAAAACGGCTGTGCTGTGCAGATCTCGTGCACCCTTGTTCTGCACCTTCGGATCGCAAAATCCGGGAGAGGCTTAAAAAATAAGATCAAACTTTTTTATTGGCTTGTCCCATTCCTCTCGTTGCATAGGTAAAATGTCTGAAAGGAATCATGGGTCAGAAATGAACTGATTTCTTGCAATATAATGTTAAAGTTCCAGTTCCGTGATTAGTTTTCCGTTCGGAACATCACAGATACATAAGAAAACAGAAGCGCGCGAATTGGAGGAGCGCACTCCTCCAAGGACCACTTTATTCGATATATATGCAATAATATACTGATAAATTATGCAGAATAATTCAATTTCGAATCAAACAGCACCGGTATTTTATTAAACGGTGTGTCAGGTTTTCATAAATACTGGATTCGGCAAGGCAAATATGTACATATGTACATTCTAGAAATGACCCAGTTCATTCTAGAAATGAAGCGGAATATATTTGTTGGAATATTTTTCATTTAAACGATTCGCCATAGTAGCTCAATATTCTCAAAAATGTTCTTAGCTGTGGCCACAATTAGTAGTTTTTGTTTTGATTTGCTATGTGCAATAAAATTTTCCATGTAAAATGAGGATCTTTTCTGGTTTTTGACCAATGGTTTTTAAAGTATACGATAAAATAGTTGGGCATAAACGCCGCTAGGGTAATAGACTATTATAATTATTATTTCGTCATCTTAAATTTTCTTAAAAAGAATTAACATTTTTCTGTTAAAAAAAGTAACTGACGATTATGTAGTTAAAGCATCACAAGAATTTATCGGAACGGTAGCACTCGTTTGCATTAATAAATTCATTCGCCTACCTAAAGTCGTTATGACTATAAAGGAAGAAGAAATCGGTTAGGCTAAATTTTGGAAGATACAAAGTCATCGGGTGGAAGACTGTACTATGGAAATTGACAATGAACAATATTATTCTGTGCGCGCTCGCAACATAAACCGTAGGAAATCTACAAGTACATAAATGGGTATAGTTAACTGGCTTAATACCGTTCCAGTTTCTTCGAGTACAAGGACCGCGAAACAATTTGCAAGAAAATTTGTGGAAGACGGAAGGCCACCGTTGAAAATCAATGCCCTGGTTTTATTACGCACTCCCGTTTCGGTATGTTTTTTTTCGAAGAATCCGGTAATCTTTATAATCGCTGCCGTCTTCTTCCCAGGAAATTTTCAGCTTTCAATGATTCTTGACCATGCTGGGATTATTCTCCAAGTTATTCCTCTCCATAACCAAGGTTTATGCCCGCTGGTAAATTCGAACTCCCGTAGTTGCAGTTTGCAATGAAGCAACGATATGTTTCTACCAATCGCACTCTCGACCCACAGAATTGTATTTTCTAAGAATACCAAAGGCACTCTTACTTACAATTAGATGTGTCATTGGTTTCTTGCTTATTACGATCACAGAATGCAAAAAATCACAGGTTGAATCGTATCACCCCGTTTTTGCGTTTAAATATTTCTCAAGAACCGTTGAAAGACCTTCAAAAACCATAAAACTAATTTCACATTCGACATAAGAAGATGTTACCTCAAAAAGAGAAGGCGAAATTAAAGGCTGCATGAAGCTTTCTCATAAATAATTTATCCATTTACCCATGGAAGAATTGCCATCTATGTGACAAATAGGAGCAGTTGATCTCATTATCATCGAATTACTTACATCTTTTTAAATTACTTTCAGTTGTTTTTTTTATAAAAACTTAAATTTTTTATCAAAGACTTTTTAATTAACCGATTTACTTCTGCGTTTAAAGCAGATTAAATATTTTTTGCTGTTTCGGTCTTTGTTTACAAAATTACGAACTTTAAATTTTTTCGATTTTTTGTCATTAAAGTTTGTTATGTCGGCACAAAATACAAATTTATCATAAAAAAATTAACTTTCTAGTAATAGTATTTTTTATGGGAAAATTAAAAATTATTTTTGTTCAGCTAGATTTGTCAATTCGCTCACTGCGCGCCGTGCTTTATAGGCGAAACTGTATTATTTTTCATAGTACAGTTTTTGATTGTCCCCATAAAACTATTTTGTCATTCGAATTACAGAACTTAACTCTTACTTCCTTCGAAATTATAATGTTACTTCCAAAGGTTTAACCAGAATTAATATATTTTTCAGCAAATTCCAAACTTTCCATTTTATTTACTTTGGAAATGTACGATCTTTTTTTCATTATCCTATTCTGATAGTTCTTAACCATAGTTCTTTGCGAGCACTTTCTGTGGATTTTGTTATTTTTTCTTTAATTCTTGCTAATATAGCTTCTGCTAGCTCTGGCGCACTGGTTCTCTTCACCCTAAAATTAACGATTTCTCTTCACCGTCGATTTTAACTCAATGAATTGACTATACGCTCAATTTTGCGATGATAAAGTAAGCGCATTTTTACATTTGTTGTTGAATGTACATGAAAAGTTTATTTTATGTCAAATTTTGTTCACGCTTTGAAAGTTCCAGAATTAAGAAAAGACAAAACATTTTGCGGATCGTAATTTTACGATATTATTTGTAAACCTACTATAACGTATTCGAGAAATGTACAACTTCCGCATGCACAGTAATATGATACGAGCTATCGAGCATTTACCTGCTTATCACAAAAAACTTTATCTGATAGAGACAAAAGGATTGCACACATAAATTTGGAACAAAGAATATGAATCACATTTTCCATCAAATTTTATGTACCAAATAGAATGTTAGCTTTATGGGCGAGTCTATTTAATCAGTCTTATTTTGGCGTTTTAACCACATCATCTTAGTACATAAATGGGAAGCAGATGCCATGTTGGTAATATAAAAGTAATATATACGTTAAGAGTTCAATTTATTATACTTATAGAGAATCTGATTTTTTGAATACTCTTAACATCTTTTTCTTCAGGCAGAACAATTATGGAGTGTTTGCGCAAAGTAGCGAAAATTGGAAATTTGAATGTGTTACATTATACTTGTGGCATTGGTGTCGAATAAATATTTACGTATAAATTATATAGAGTTTACATTACCTTAGAAATTCCACTCGATCGTTTATTATTCTGCACGAATATCCACAGATAATTGATTTCTAAGCTTATGATCCGATAATTAATCATAACAAAATAAAATTTATAATATAATATATAATAAATTTTCGAAAATATACCTAATAATTGTCAATAAACAATACGGCGAAATTGGAGAACTTTCCAGCTTTACATTTCAATTGACCATCTGAAATTTAAATCATGTTCATGATTTCAGGATCAGTCGTAACAACTTGTTTTAGAGAAAAGTGGAATTAAATTTTTTTTAACACGTTGAACGCCACCGGTATTTCACTAGATTCATCATTTCTACAGAAGTGAAACTTTTTCTATTAAAATTACAACTTTATAAAGCAGGAACTTCAAAGACACAGATGGATATATATTCAGCAGAACTTTATCTTTTTAACGCCAATATTTAAATATTGAATATATTACAAAATTCATACATATTGCAATTTAAAAGTCTTATGAAATTTGATTGAATTCAATAGCGCCGGTCACCGGTGACCCCCATGGCAGTCAACGTGTTAATTAATAGTATTATTACAAGTTCGATGAAGACGGAACAATTATCCCAAATAAAAAAATATGAAATAGGGAAAATATAGATGCGCCAAAATAAGATTGACCAATGTAGCATATTTAATTTGCATAATTACCAATCGAAGCAAGTCAATACTTTTATGTGCATATAGTTGAATCTTGATTATCTGAAATAATTCTGTTCAAGGTGTTCACATAACCGAATGATTCACATTTTAACCATAACAGAAATAATAAATTATAATTCTGCGTATACATTCATGCATAACTTACATTATTTTAGAAACCACTTTTGTTTTCTCGATTATATTAGAGGTCAATTTTATATTCTTTTTTTAAACAACAATTTGAACAAAACAATTTCTTTCAGTGTTTCATTCCATTTTGTGATTACATCAGATGCTGTTACTGCCTCCAACTGACAATGAGCAAAAATGTCATTTGCTAGGACTATGTTTTGTTAACATATTAGTATACAGTGTGGCTGACATAGGTCAGCTGTATAAATAATTCAATCCTATTCCTGTTATTGTAACCCTCTTTCCCTTGATTTGTGTTCAGACATGATTTCGATATCATTTACACCCACTAAGCAAATGAGAAGCATTGTGAATTCACGACATTTCGAACATTCACATTCCAGAATATCGATAATTTAATTTAAAATTCGGAAGACAATGTTTATTCGATTCGTTGGGCACTGCTCCTTTTACATGCATTCATGGGATGCCGGCTGCATGCGTGTCAGCAATGCAGCAGCTCAATTTACTCGCGGCATATGTGCGTTTTATGTGAGCATCGATCATTGTATTGTTAATGAGCAGCAGTATTATAACGGTAGTTGGACGTTAATCGACTAAAGAGCCGCTCTCGTTTATACATCATGTATGATAAAACCGACGTACTTTATCTCTTTTTTTCAAGTAAATTCATTATACATACGCCGTAATTTACTTATTACTCCATACAGTTAACGACTGTGTTAATTGAATATTTATATTTACATTCTACAATTTATTAATACTTAGCTGAATAAACAAATGTAATTCAACCATTCGTTAATAACCATCCGCTTGGAATTGTTATACAATTTATGGTAGTTTGCTAACAATAAGACATTGAGAGTTTGTCATTTGTAATATTTACATATCAGGTACGACTATGTACACGGTAGGTATGTGCCACTTGCAACTTTAAGAATACAATCAAGGATGTAGTCGTATTATATATTCTTTACAGAATATTTTATGAAACAGTAAACATTCAAAATTGTCCATTCACGCAATACGCTTGGCTGAAGTAGCATTTTTTCTTCTTGCCTTACGATTTCTATTTTGACAGCGTGCGTAATACCCCAGAATTAATTCCAGAAATAAAAATTTCTCTCTGATCTTTAACATTTGGCACAACTGACCGCAATATTAATATTTTAGAAATAATTTTACCGTCTCGTGATCGATTGATATTTTCAATTTAATAGTTATTGGAAAACATCAAAATTTCGTATTCCATTTATCGCCTCACGTGTGTCACACGTTAGTGTAAGCTAAGGGGTTAAATTCCATACTTACTAACGCAAGACGTATTGCACAGTCATTAAAATCTCATTATTTATAAAATCATATTTCAGTTGCTTTCAAACTAAAATTAATACATGGATTTACAACAAAAAAGAAATGAGACTAAAAATTAAATACTAACAAAAAAGTCTAGAACTAGCAAAAAAATAGTTTTTAAGTAATCCAAAATATACATATTTGTTCTCGCTGTCGACGCATTCGGTACCAGCTTCAAGGCTTTCGTCTCGTTTCCTTCGGAGAATTTCCGGGCACTGCATTAAAATACATAAGCCGTAATCACGTTAACGTAAGAAGCAGTCATAATAAGTGCTCTACTGAGAACCCGATGATTTTATGAGGAATTTTTCATGCAATGTCTGTACACTCCCAATTTCCTTATGGCAAAAAGTTGTTTGTCATTAATTTCCCATCGCCTTGGACGAATTCAATCAGGAAGTATAGAAAAATTGCATCGCATTTGTCGTAACATTCCTTCGAAACGCACATTCCTGTATGTTCATCTGTAACGAACGGAAAGAGTTTCACTCTATTTCTGAAGAAGTTTACTCTCTCCTTCACTAGAAAATTCCTTGACAATAATTGAACATCTTACAAGAAGTAGAAGAAAGTAAAAAATCTGAACGATAAAAACAAGCATATATGTAACAAATTTCGATGTTATTATTAAGAAGCAATATTTGGACCGTTTATTTTGAAAGTGGTGTAAGTCCATTTTTCAAAAAAATCGAGTTAGCTACATTAATAGTTACATTTTTACATGATCTTTTCATTCTAAACCAACTTGTTATTAATATATTTAAAATCATTAAGATTTTGTAATACGAAAATTTGTTGATTAATTAAGTGATGAAAAAGTTTATTTTGAAAGTGGGGTAAGTCCCACTGTGAGAGTTTTAAATGGATATGGAAAATATTATGTAATAAAATTTTATGAGATTACATCTTTATGTTTCATTATCAAAGTAGCAGTTGAAATATCAATATGCGACGACTTTGTTATAAACAATTTAATTTCAAATTTCACTTTCGATCCGCTAACGGATTTATACGAGGAGAATGAATAATAATTAAGAAAACAATATTAATTTTAATGTCAAAATTATTTAATAAAGAATAAAAGTTGAATATTTTTTTGATTTTATAACATAAAAGTGCATGCATTTGTTTTTATTTCAAGGGAAATTTACTGTTCCTATGGACTTGTGCTTTCTTAAGAATTGAAAACGTCATTTCATTGATTTTGAAAGTGGTGTAAGTCCATTCATAGCCATCATAAACATATTATTTCAATAATGTTAATTATACTAATTGGGGTGATAACTCTGACACCCTTAGAAACCCATAAACATTATTCTACTATGTTATCTGTTACCCATATTTTTAAATTTGGTCCAACGCAAACCCTTCAATACCTCGATTCAAACATAAATGGACTTACACCACTTTCAAAATAAACGGTCCATTTTTAAAGAAAATTCTATATGATTGTTCAAATAATTACAATGATAGAATTATAACGGTATGCTAGCCAGTCGACAGCAATCATTGTATTTTTGTAACAGATTAAGTAAAACGTTGGAAGAATGTGATATATACGTTCGAATACATCTCTGTAGTTGTAAAGTTGACGAAATTAATGATTGCAGTCGAGACCATAGCTATACGAAAAGAAACGAAAAAGCCAACCATGTGAACGCTATTAATGAAGGTTACAAATGAAGGGAAATGGCAGGTGTAAGCGCGTGCCCGCGATAAGAGCGATCCTTAAAGAACCCGGTGAGAAGGCTACTCGTCAGCCACGCGTGCGCCTTTTATTTAACGCGTTGAATGTCGAGTGTTACGCCCCGCTGCTCATCCTTTTCTCTCTGCCTACCCTCCCATATCGGACTCTGCTTATTTTTTCGGTTTCTTTATGCACTCGCTCAATCACCAAATCTGCACATCATTTATGTGATTCAACTATTCTTTTTTTCTCAAACGGAACGTATAAATAAATTCACACAAATTACAGGATTTTTAGCAATAAGTTTATTAATATAGGAATACAGTTTATTTATTATTAGAGTAATGTAGATTATAGATTATAGATAAATATATACAAAGTTAGAGCACTGCCTGATTATGAATAATACGTTTAAATATTTTATCGTCTAAAATAGAAAAAATGAAAGCGTCTGACCTTTTCGGCGTCTATTCACAAGGTGTGCTGAAGGCCTCTCGCAAAACATTCGCCGATCGACACTCAATGCATATTTCTCTCCATGCATACAAAGTATCTACTGATGCAACAGAGATTTTTGCATCTCACAACATTATGTATGATTGTTGTAACAATTTATAGATATTTTGTATAAAAACAGTTCGTTGTTTTTTTGTTACAAATTCGTGTCACCTGTCACATATGACACGATATGTGAAAGCAAGTTTCTGACAGGAAAAATCAAAAGTAGGCGTACAACGCCCGTAAATACATATAGTATCAAATGTACTTTTAACAAAATTTCAATACAGTTTGTATACGAAAAGCAGCATGCAAGGCGCAAAATTATTTAGAATCAATATAATATTTAAATCTAAATATTTTGTTTATGATCGGCTAATATGGAAACTTGATGTGTTTTTTAATTAATAGGTTTACTAAAATGTTCTTTCCACTGATTGTGAGTTTCATTTAGCTGCTACATTGATTTGTCCCGAAAGAATCTCCCGCTTTATTAGCAATCTGAAGAATATATATCAAGAACAATACAATACTGCGCGATGCGTAAAACTTTACAATATGATCTCTTTAATTTACGTCATAAACAATGGCACTAACGAAGAAGAATATTCAGCATGTATTATGCGGGAACGGCAGCTTGGCACCTGAGACGGAAGGGGAGATTGCTCTCGCACCGCCTATCCCCACCATGTCGGTCCTGGAAACCTCAGATCGACGAATGACAACCGAAAATAAAACACTACTTTCGTCGTTCACATGACGACGCAACGAATGTGCCGGTCTCTCTTGCCAATAGCGCGTCAAAATCGAAAATGCGTGAGGGAGAGGGACGTCCCTAACCGTCGGGCGAGTCAGAGCAAATTACCCCTCAGCTGCCAAGTAAATATTCCATCAGTATATATAGATATTTGTCCCTTAAGGGGGACAGTCCCTTTAAACGCAAGGAAATTAGTCTTTTTTTATGAATTTTTTTGAAGGTGATAAAATTATCGAATCCTTTTGAAATTTGTATATCATTTTACTGCATATGTCTAGTTTTAGAAAACATTTTTTTTTTTTTTTTGTTTTTACAAAATGGCGGCGTTCCGAATTTTTTCTATCGGTGTCTTTCGCAAGAGACCGCAAACTGCTGCACCTGTAGTATTTTTGATATTGATTTGAAATAAAAAACGAAAATATTTTCCGATTATAGACAAGTGTAGGGGAAGGATAAAGCTAAAAAAATATAAAAAAGTATAAAATTGAAAGTTATATCGGCGTTTTAATAAAAAGGTAATTTTTTTGACCATTTTCTCGACAGTTTTTATTCCTTAAAATATTGTTACGAAGCTGTCTCCGGCAGTATAATCGATTAGAGACTATGTTCATCGATACATCGATAGTCGGGGTTTGAAGATCGTATCAAGGACAACGGATAAAACAAGATAGTCGAAGACGAGAGTCGAGTAGTGACAGTGGCGCGAAGAAGTAGCCGGAATCCTCAGTTTAACTGTATTTTGAGATATCGAATCTTTGTAAATAAATAATGTCGTGTGGCGATTCCTCCCGGCGCAACAATATATTTATTTACACGATAACTTAAAAATTTTAGGTACATCCTTCCGGTAATGTTGTAGTAAAAAACGTGGAAAAATTTCAGCCAAATCGATTGATAACTTTTCGAGCTACAACACGAGCAGTTTTTGAAAATACAGTTTCGAGATAATCGCGTTTGAAGTTTCAACCGAACCGCTCGGATTACCTGAGTCCCTATTTTACAGCATGCGGTGCCGCGCTCCCGATTATGTGCTATAACTTTGTTAATATTTCGAATTTTTATTTCTCCTTTATATAGTATACTCTCAACATATCATACTTTCGAAATATGCAAAAAAAAAAAAATTGATTTTTTGAAAATTGTAAAGGGACTGCACCCCTTAAATGCGTTGCAACTTAACGTAACTATGCTCGATGGCAATAGAATGACTATAACGACACCGAGCCACAGTGATCCAAAATCGCCGACACATACGAAAAACATCAAAGCGTACTTCAGTTTGGCTGAAAGTTGACATATCGGGATAATTTGGATCGCTAATTGCGAATCTAAGCTCAAAATTTTTAAAAACAAAATAGCGGAATCAATATGGCGAACGCGTATATCTAAAAATTGCAGGCTCTGCGCAAAAATTAATATACAACTTACTTTTACTCTAATAAGTAATTAGAAAATGTGATAACAAATATTTATCATCAATAAATAATAGAATTTATCATTAATTAACAATTTATTTAGTTGGTTCAATTTGATTTATAATCATAAATTATAATGATCCTATAACAAATTAATAGAAATTAGAAAGAAGTATGACAACTGTAGAGAACTATACAGAATTATAACATTTATATGTAACAGGTATACTGATGGAATATTTACTTGGCAGCTGAGGGGTAATTTGCTCTGATTCGCCCGACGGTTAGGGACGTCCCTCTCCCTCACGCATTTTCGATTTTGACGCGCTATTGGCAAGAGAGACCGGCACATTCGTTGCGTCGTCATGTGAACGACGAAAGTAGTGTTTTATTTTCGGTTGTCATTCGTCGATTTGAGGTTTCCAGGACCGACATGGCGGGGGTAGGCGGTGCGAGAGCAATCTCCCCTTCCGTCTCAGCTGCCAAGAACGGTTCCCCAGCTCTATGTACATTTTATACTTTGACGAAGAGTCTCAACTATATGTAGAAACGGAATTTGTTACACTCATAAATAGTATTAATTTTTAGAATTAGTCAGTGTGGATGGTTTGTATACAAGCGAGATTGGATGTTTAGAGTGCGTAATTTGGGATAAGGAGAAAATGAGTGAGTGCAACATACAACGCATGCTGTGAGAAAGGATATCGAGGATGGGTGCGTGCGTGAATTTGGGTTGAGGCAGTCGAGAATATGCAGTTGAGTTAAGAGATCAGAGAATGAGAGACATAGCGTGAGTGGAGAGAGCTTTAGTGAGAAATTCAGAGTTAGAGTAATTAAGGGTGTTGTATTTTTATAGTTATATATAGCTAATAAAGTTAATCACTTATTTTTAAATTACACGCGTTCAGTTAAGTTTCTAGGCTACGATATTATTAGTTCAATTTTAAGGCAATATAATGGGTGAAGTAAAAAGTTCTAAGCGTTTTTTCTCTTTATTTTGATGATAAAATTAACAAACTTAGAATTTTCGGAATTAAATCAAATAAGCGCCGTTTTGTTCAATAACTTTTTCCCATTTTGAAGGCAATTTCATAATTCCGCGATTGAAGAAGTCTTCGTCCCTATTGTTAAAAAATTCGACCAGCTCACTTTCACAAGCCTCTCTTGAGGCCAGTTTTTTGCCATCAAGAAAATGTTGTAAATGTCTAAAAAGGTGATAATCGCTTGGTGCCAGGTCTGGGCTATACGGCGGGTGCGATATAACCTCCCATCCAAACTCTCGGAGCTTCTGGCGTGTCGTTAAAGATGTGTGCGGCCTGGCGTTGTCTTGATGGAAGACAACACCCTTCCGATTGGACAATTCTGGTCGCTTCTCGTTGATCGCCTGCTTCAATCTGGTCAGTTGTTCACAATATAGGCCCGAATTGAGTGACTGGCCCGATGGGAGCAGCTCATAGTGCAGGATTCCCTTCCAATCCCACCAAACACATAGCAAAACCTTCTTGGTCGTTAATCCGGGCTTGGCGATCGTTTGGGCCGTCTCACCGCGCTTGGACCACGATCTTTTTCGCCTGTCATTCTCGTATGTGACCCATTTTTCATCGCCAGTCACCATCCGCTTCAAAAATGGGTCCATTTCGTGACGCTTGAGCAAAGAATCGCAGGCATCAACTCGCTCCAAAAGGTTCTTTTGCGTCAGTTCGTGTGGCACCCATATATCGAGCTTCTTTTTGAGACCAGCCTTATGCAAATGGTTCCAAACGGTTTTCTGGCTAATCTTCAGTTCCTGGGCAATGGAATAAGTGCTCGCATGCCGGTCTGACTCGACGATTTCCATGATTTTATCGACATTTTCAACGATAGGCCTACCAGAGCGTGTCTCATCTTCGACGTCCATATTACCAGAACGGAAGCGTTGGAACCACCGCTTTGCTGTTGCATTCGATACTGTTTTGGGTCCATAAACAGCACAACTTTTTTTGGCTGCCTGCTCGGCTTTTTCCCCTTGATCGTAGTGGTATCGTAGAATGTATCGAATCTTCTCTTTCGTTACCTCCATTTTGATACGCTCTAACAAACAACTGGCTTCACAAAACAAAAGACTGTCAGAGAACTTTTTTTAAAGCGTTATGTTGCCTTTAAGTCACAGTATAGAATGACATGATGCAACGTATACATTGTGTGATATGGCTCACTAAAGCCATCTAACAAAAAACGCTCAAAACTTTTTACTTCACCCATTATTCCGTTTCTTCCAAGACGAGTACCGATATTCTTTGGGGGCTCGTCCGGGATTAAATTAGAGTAGGACCCTATATATGTTACCGATAATTTCCACTATTCTTCGGCGAAAAATATTAAGAAAAATTCAATTTCAAAGCTCCGAAGATTTACATTTATATATCTCGGAAACTAATGTTTGCGTGGTGTAAATAATTCAATAGTTCAATTATTTAGAAAAATAACAAATATTCAAAACAATTTAATCATTTTTGACGTATAATAATTGTTAAATAAAAGGTTCGAGACGTCCGCTTAGGTCGTGCGCATGCGCGCGCGCGGCGCCTTCTTGGCTTTGCGTTTTCCGTTTCGAGCCTGCCATGCGAGAACGAGTGTGCATAGTGGAAGTAATAAATCCAAGTTAAATGTGAACAATCGAAACGAGTTTATTGTCACCAACCACCCATACCTCCTACGAAGCAACTAATCCAAAGTTCAACAATAATGAAATAAATCTAACTTCTTTTGACCTCTGTACATTAGTTTAAACAAATTTATTGTAATTAAACAATAAGTTACTTTCAAATTCAAAAATAAATTATGTTTTAAACTATTTGTAAACATTTTCCTTTTGTATGTAAAAAGCCATAAAACTTTTCCTTATGACATCTTTTGGTATCTACGATAGTTTGCGATTACTGCGTCGTGGCGGATCTACACGGCCTATATATTGTATAGTAAAACAAAAAAAAATTTAATTTTTATTTTTTACAAAATCAATAATATTCTACAGGACAAGGGGACCATTTGTTGCATAATACATTTTTTTCCATTCTCACTCGTTTATCAGATATGTAATAGTAACATAAAGTGTCAAAACCGGCAAAGGAAAAGGGTTAATTTCACGACTGCAGAGTAAATTACGGAAAAACACAAAAACGTGTAACTTTTCTTTTTTATTGCTCTATCATTTAAAAAAAGTTTGGTTAAAATCGCATCGCAAACTTTAAAGATATAACGAAAAACTTGTCATTTTTTAATAAAAAATTAAGAACAAATCGTCAAATCAAATTTTAAATTCCATAGGCGTTTAGTACACAAAAAAGCGAATATTTCGTACATGTATCGTAAATCTCTATCATTAACCCTTTTGAAGTTATAAGCGAATGAAAAAAAATGTCGAAACTTTGAAGGGTGGTTTCACCCCCTAAATGTGCGACTTAGCCGATATAAAAAAATACGTATCGATTATTTTCACGTGCTTAACATATATACGAAGATTCATTAAAATCGGAGGCGGACACCTCGGGTAGTTCCCTTTTCAGACACTAACAATAAGATCTACACAAGATATTTAAATGAAACCAAAACCAAAAAGTTCCGAAGAATTAGTTGTTCTTCGCATATTTTTTCAAATTTTGATAACACTTATTAAGGGTAGAAAAAAGGAATACATTTTTTGGGGATGGTTTTCACAAATGACCCTTGAAATGACACCCACCAAACTAACTGAGGACATCTTCTGGTATAATAATAATAATAATCATTTATGGGGAAAGAATGTAGTTGACAAATACAGAAAATATTGACAGGTTTTTAAACTCGATTGGTTTGTTTACCATTGTAAACATTTAAGAGCACTTAAGGGTTAGTAAACTGATCTAGGATTAAACTTACAATTAAAGGAAAAATTGGGAAACAAAATCCTCAACTGATATCCTCTGGTATCTAATCATAAGTATTAGGTATAAATGTTTCAAGGCAAGCAATCTGGTGGAACACACTTCGATAATTAAAAGAATATAATATTTTTAATGTAAATAGATATAGGTGATAAGCATTTCTTTTTTATAATCCCCAATTTGGTTAAGTTGGTACTCAAGTTTTCATGATCAAAAACATCGATTTCTTTTTTTTTACTGAATCATGTAAATTATCTTTATAAGAATGTCTTTATAAAATTTTACATTAAAATTCATTAAAATTCCAAAGTATAGACTTATAAAGCACGGTTAATTACTTGACAGCATGCGATCGAGCAAACTTTAAACGCGTTTTGCTCGGAACACTACTTTCGCAGTTGATTGACACAATTCTGAAAAAAGTATCGGACCGATCAATTTGAACTTTTAACCGTTAAGAGAGGGTTCCTTTATCGTTTGGCCTACAGGTAAGACGATAGGTTGTATACTTTTCTTTTGATTACCAAAGTTCTGAAAATTTTTGTAGAGAAATCGAACATTTGACTTTAGACTTTTTGGAAAATAATTTTTTTTAGAGACACTAGAGCTTTTTATTTCAAATGAACTTACGGGGGGGTGGGGGGGGGGGGGGGGGAGAGATATCACGTCAACTGTCACGTGCGCAGCGTACTATTGTAGTTCACAGTCAATTCAAACAGTATTTTGAAGTCTATGAAAATGAAAAAAATTATGTAACACAAAGAGGATATAACTAAAACCCACAAAAAGCTTCAAATTAATTACTGTTATAGTTTTGTGTATAAGAAATGCTAAAGTATCGGCCTTTTTAGCCAAAAAAAAGGGAGAATTCCCTTAAGACTATAGTCAGGACAACATAATTGAACTGCAAAATATGTGAAGTACAACTAATCAGTAGGAATTCTTTGGTTTTGGTTTTATTTCAATATTTTGTGTAGTCTCCGCTGAAAAAAGTGATAAAGTTATAACGTTTTACCCCTACATTGCCCTTAGACGGGGGAGGAGTGATCTGAAATTATACAGAATAATGTTTCAGGTGAAGAGCATTATTTAGCTATTGTTTCCGAGAGAGTGCTAGAGTGTTAAGAATGCCAATCGGAATTATCGCAGGGGCCGTTTCACCATGCTGATCCTGTGATTTAGACCTTTTGCGGCAAGTGAGGGACAGTCGAAGACTGTAACTCTGATCTAGACGCTCGGTTTCACACCGGAGAAGGCGCCTCACGTCCTCATGATATCTGCCTTTAAGGTGGGAAAGGGTCCTTTTTGAGGATCGTTAACTGTCCACCGCCTGAAGCCATCGCACAGAACTGAATTCTTCGTGCAACACAGTGGCTGTCATGTCAAACCCCCCTAAAGAAGCCGTCACAAAGAAAGTCGTTTTTGTGGCGGACCAGTGACGTGCGGTTAAATTTGATTTATCTGAAGAAAATTTACAAAGAAAGTGCAAGGTGTAATAGTATTAGCTCTAGCGATATGTTGACGAATAGATATTCAGTCCGTTGTAATGGTCAGTAGTCGACTTGTGAATATTATATTTTACTACATTTCCGAAATTTTTTCGAAATTACTGAAAAGTTATTAAGAAATTATTAAGAAGTTACTGAATTCTCTTCATTCTTTAATTAATTATAATAAATTTGTTATGAGATAATTGTTATAATCCTTTATTACGTTTATTAACTTGTTCTAAAATGATTGTAATTCGTTGTTATTAATAAATTCATTGCGATAATTGAGTAATTTATTACGTAACAATAGACTTTATTGTTTATTAAGGATAAATGTTTGTTATTACATCTTCAGGTTAATTAATAAATATAACTTTTGGGCAGAATTTCGGTGAATTCAATTACTGTGTGGCTATAGCAAGAGTTAATACTTAAATACCACTTATATAAAAACTTTATATTCAATTAAAAATTATATGTTTTGCCTAACGATAAAATATGGTAGCGATCGTTTACAATTTATAAATTGTTTATGCGCTAAATTTCTGGCGATGAATTGTTGGCGACGAATTTGCTGGCGATGAATTTTCCGAATGCCAGGTAGAACATCTTATTGTTAATCTGACATATTAGCCCTTTACACTCCGAGTCATTTTTACTATCAACTACCAGCAACCCCAGAAACATTTACAATTGTGCGAGTGCACATGTGTGGAATATTGAAAATCTTGTTTTGTCAATAAAAAAGAAACGTATACATTTTAAAATTATATTTTATAATATAAAAAAATATGAAAATACGCCGGTTTTACCAGACAACGAAGTTATCAGCTTTTATTGCAATGTCACCGCTGCGGCGACAACAGAGTGCAAAGGGTTAAATATACCGTTTCCTGACATGGACCTAGACAGAGCGTAATGAGCCGCGATACGTTGCGGACCTTGTTTTCTTATGTCTTTTATGTACTTTATGGTTTCCGAGTGTTTTTTTATGTTAGTTTGTCATTAAAGTACATTCTTAATAGTTTTAAATAAATAGTATAAACAGTTTGTTAGTTCTTAGTGTTGTATTGTTTTTTTATTCCTTTACGCGTATGCTTATAACCCCTTATAATCCCGGCCGCCTACTACATTATAAAATAGAAAACCGATCGCCATAAAAAAATTGCAATATACATAATGTAATACTTATTGTACGTATGTAGGTATACGGTTCAATTTTATTTCTTCTGCTGCTACTTCTGTTAACACTAGAACTACCAAACCAGTCAAAATGGCTGGTTCCCATTTTTTTTCAAAAACTCTCTAAGCTTACAGAAGAGTCATAGTGTAAATATTCAATGTCTATCTCATAAAATATAAATTTCCGAATCAATTGTCTTTCCCACCTTTTAATTTCTCCTTTCTCAAAGTACTTCAATAAAATATTGCAATACAATAGATTCAATGCCGGTAGTTCTAGTGTTAATATTAACCAGGTTGAACACCATAATAAAGAGAACGTTTCCAACTACAATAATATCTAACAGAAGTACTCGCTGTTCTGTCATATAACATATCAATAAGTACTGAGTATTTATGTAAATAATAAATGTAATAGTGCTAATGCGGTATGACTCCCTACAGACTAATAAATGCAGAATAACGCAGAATGAGATCTTGTGTTATCATGCTAAATAATAAACTCTTTTGAAGCGAATCAATATTCGGTCGATCAAGTTATGCACAATAATACAATAATAATTGTAAGCATCACAGCGAATAATTCCTGTAGAATACCATCATACAGACAATAACTCTTTTTTACGGGCAAAACCTGCTTTTGGTGTGGGTAACAGTGTTCGCCTTGGTATTGCCCATTACTTTTTCTTATGAGGATAAAATAGTGTATAGAATCCAGTTCTCTCTTCTCCAGCTAGAAATTGTCGATAAAAAAAGATCTCTTTCGCACGTGGACAACAATGCACCGTAAATGGCTGCGTTTTGTTTTCAATTGAAAGTTGAAGAAAAAAGAAGTCGATTTTTCTTCGCTTTACACCTTTTTTAGTTGCTTTAAGAAATGTTTCGCTGCTAACTACGATATTTCAAACTTTGTCATTAAGGGGGGATTCCCATTTCAAGTGTTGAAAAATCGTGTTTTTTTAGGAATTTTTATTAAGGAAACCATTAGATAAATCTTTGTCATAATTCACACGTATAGTTATTATGTATTCAGTGAACTACGGTTAAATTTTTAATTGATTATCTTGAAAATTATGGCTTTCCCGTCGTTTGAGGTGGGACGCCTCCTGAAAATTCCCGGTCGCTGGCCGACACGATAACTGATCTTCAAGTTGTTTGAAACAAAAAATTCAAATGGCAATTTATTCCTTATGAATGTAGTTCTGGTATGAACTACGGACAATTTTTTTTCCAAAAACTAAAGAAACTGCGACGGTTGGAAAAAAAATTTTGTTTTTTCGCAACAAATTTCGTCACACGTTTGTTTATAAAACAAAAAGTTGTGCATGTATATGTTTTTTCGTAGTTCACACTGAAAACAGATGTTTTTTCGAGAATTGTGCCAAATTTGAAGGCAATCGACTGAATAGTTCCGGAGATATCATGTCGGCCGTACAGAAAAAATCCGTTTCGAGAAAAACGCGTTTGAAGTTTTACGTACAGTTTTCAATCCAGGAACCAGCGTTCGGCTGTTTACCTGGCCTAATCACTCATAGAGCATTCAATTTCCACTCCACCAACTTTGAATTTGACACCGACGGATGGGTGGAGTCTTAAAGTCAAAGTCAAAGACTATATACCTGCTACACTAAACAGGAACCTCTCGGGTATTGCCCGCTCGCTATCTCAGCATACGTGCGCGCCGAATTCGTTATTGACTCATAACTTTGTCAATTCAACGAATTTCGGATTGAAATTTTGCACGTTGTTTCTCAAGAGTATGAACTACAATAATAATAATAATAAAAAAAAACACAAATTTTTGAAGCCGTGAAATGGGAATCCCCCCTTAATTCTTGAATGGTTTGGGATTTAGTTAAATTTCGGTAAACACCAGACCCTCGTCAAACTCAGTAGACCTTCCAGATCTTTTTCTATCAGGAAGATCGAAATCGTCGTTTTAAAGTATTTAAACTGACACGTTCTGATATCCAAGGAACTAGGATATATACGAATTGTCATTTGTGGCCATAAGTTCATCATTACACTTTCGAACTTCGTCGAGCATCAAATGTCTAATATCCATCTTATCTATATGCACCTTCGTTTTTTATTCATAACTGAATACGTAATTTCTTTCAAAATTTGACAACATTTAGTAATTAAGAGGTACATTATTTATGGATATCCCTAACATAAAATGAAAAGCTAAAACGTTTCTGATTTGAAAATTCATAAGTTTACAAACCATTATAAGATCAAATAAAATGATTTATTCCGCATTACAGTATTGTACGTTAGCTGTTGGCGGCTTACTCAACCTATACGAAAAATTCCGAAATATCGACTACAAAATCTACAAATACGAATTATAAAATAATCAGTACGAATGAATCATTAACACTAGAACTACCAACCGGTCAAAATGACCGGTACACAATTTTTTTCCAAACATTCTCCAAGTTTATAGAAAACTCATAGAATAAATATTCTACGTCCATGTCAAAGAACATAAATCACCGAATCGATCATCGTTTCCGCCTCTCGATTCCTCTTTTTTCAAAGTACTTATTTAATATGATAGACTATAATAAATTTAACCCCTTAACGTGCACACTCGAGTTAATTCGAGCGCGCTAAACCGGCCAAACTGCGCACACTCGAGTTAACTCGAGCGACGTTTTATTTTATGATGCTATAATTTTTCGCACTCGCACATAATCGAGAATTGAAAATAACAATGTGAAAGCTAAGAAAAACAATCGTTTTGTTGATATTTATCATTTACTTAGGATTGTAAGCTATAACACTTATTTATTCAAGAATAAAATATAGCCTTTTTCCATGGGACAAAAGCGCAGTATATTTCTGCACTCGTGACGACTGAATGCGATCCGTCGTAGTATTTTCGAAAACGACTCTACGTTTTAGGAATTCCTATTCCAAACAGAAGACTCTCTCTACAGTGTAGGGGAAAGTAACATAAACAATTTATATTACTGAGTGGGCCCGAGCTCGTCTTTTGGGCATCCACAGTCAGTTCCTTCTAAACTCCAGCAATATAAAGACGGTTATTTCATAGCCTCATAGTAAAAGTAATAAATATAAAGTATATTAATTTATCACCCATTTCCAATAATAGTTTAGTTCAATATTTACCTAAATGTTGCAAACTTGCAAAGATAACTGTATCTTTATAGATACGATCAAAATCCAAATTTAAAGTAAAAATGTTGAATAATTTTTTATTTTTTTTATTTTTTTGCCAAGACTATGTTCTAAAGTATGTACTTTTGCATTAAAAAAAATTGATTTTTTTTGGCCGTTTTTTTTCAACAAAACTGTGCGTTAAGGGGTTAACGTCGGTAGTTCTAGTGTTAAATCAGAGAACGTAGATTAATTTTGAATTAATGTCTGCATAAACACAAAATCATAATCACCTTTCGCATTTCCTTGAGATTATGCCTCATATTGATAACCAGCAGTAATTTAAAAGTAACGGTACCTCTTTAAAGAATTTCTCCTTCCTTAACAATCCGTTTTTAATTCGTTTGATTATTAATAGCAAACAACTCTTAACGAAATTACCGTTTTTTATCGTCTGTCATCTACTGGCGAAAGTTTGCAAGCTGGTAGGTAGACTCTTAATTAATAAATAATCGTTCTAAGATGAATGCCAGGCAGCCAACATTTTTTTTTCTTGTTAGGCTAAAGTTTAAATTCGATGTGTCACTCGTTACACGTCTCATTAAATGGTGAAAGTCCGGCGTTACACATTTTTTCCCCTCAGAAAGCAATGCCACCTGCTTCTCCTCCCCTGCAAGAAACGCAACCACTCTAGATTTTTCCTCTGGTTCCAAAACCTGTCCGTTTCTGCTTGAAAACTTTATCATAAATTGGCAAAGTCCCTTTTTAAATCTGTATTCGGTTAGAAAAACATGAAGAATATGAGTTCTGATTGTTAGGACATAAGTCAATCCGTGTACTAATAGAAATATCAATAATGGAATTATTTACTTTTTAACTACGTATTTTAATAATCGAGATATAACGTATTAATAAACGCCGAAGATTCTCGTATTCACAATTAGCTTGTTTACCCGAAATGAGTATTATTCCTTTTGTGGCTGATTCATTTTATCAATTTATCATAAAAGCACGAAACTATGGTAAACTTTTTCTCATAATGTGCAATATTAAAATAAATTCAATTTTTGTTAACACTATTAATGAATAGTGCTATTAGCAAAATGTTTGTCATGTTACTCAAAAAATTCGCTAGGCTAGAAAAAACAATTAATCTCGATTATTTGATACATTTCCATCAGTTCATATTTATCTTCTACAAGCGTGTAATTATTATGTCTCGTTGGCAGTAGTACATACTGATAATCCGATATAAATCGCGAATGTATTATCACAAACGAATAATTAATTTAATTCGGATGAACATGCTATAAAATGCTGAAAAATCTTTCAAGGCAGTTTATTAGCAAGAATTCACGTAGAAAGCAATTCTGAACAACCTTATGTTGGCATGGTGTAACTTCGGTTGCGTGATTCCTGATAACGGTCCCTGGCGACCTGTTAAATACATCTTACACATTGAGACGTGCGCATGAAAATATTTCAGGTTCACCGAAAAGGGGAAGCAAAACCCTAATAATTCATGACCCGATTTCTCTAATGGCCAAGCTCTTTTATATTACTGGTTTTACAAATTGATTTTGCATAATTATTTATCACTTCAATCATATATCATTTTTGTTTAAGCAATTTTTTTATGTATCTGAATATTTTAAAAATTTTATGTTGCAAATAGAAATACATATAAAATCAAAATCTTTAATATTTATATTCAAGTATTCGGTTTCAATGACATTAAAGGTTATTTCCAGTATGTGTGTCTCTTTTATAGGTTTTCGAATAATAAAATTATGTGGAATTTTAAATGCAATAAAAAAACTATAGCTTATTGTTAGACTTTTGCAATGTACTGTTTGTAATTCCAACATATTTCATCTTATCACACATATTTTTTAAACATTTCTGTTATAAAATAATTGAGCGGTAAGAGGAGTAATAATTCCGGGCTTGCATTAATAATTTACAAAGAACCTGAAAAACACTTAGACATCAAAATAAAAGTCATGTCTTTCTTTTACACATAAAGATGTAAAATGTAAGTTATGCTATATACAACTATAACCCTTGCTCGAATTAGAAAGAGTTAACACAAAGTAGCGGCGTTTAAGATGTTAAAAAGTATACATAGGTGTTGCATCCACTTTGAATATACCAAAAATATAAAAACTCCTTGCTACTGTCGAAATATTCATCCTCTTCGCAATGTCCTGTATATCGATAGTCCGATATGCGTGATCAAATCGTCGCCAAAGAATCTTTAAATCGGAAATCGTGAATTCTTCTTGTCAACAAGGTTAATTGCTCCTTTAAGAAGTCAGTATTTCCGATTGCCGTTACAGAATTGGAATATGTACGTATGTGAAATCTCATCTATACGATTCTGATTTTATCGGTAAGAGAGCAGTACCGAAGAACCAGTTCTCGCGTTTTCAAGGTAACACAAAGTATGGTTGCCGCGATATGGAGCAGACTCATCGACATATTATGGCGACATCAGGTAAGACGATTTTCAGGTTCATGTACCAAATATACTTAAGGTGAATATGTATTAATTTAAACAACTGAAGAAGCTAAACAAGAACAGCCGCCGAAAGATTAAAATTAGGAAATAGTACGAGGAAGAAAAAATATTATCATAAGTTGCGGTAAAAAGTATGAAACATGCTATTATTTGTCGTGATTGATTTCGGAAAAAATATGTAGCTGTTGTCACGTGACAAAATACGAAGAAATTATGAAAACGTCAAAAACGAAAAAATCTAACAAGATTGGAACTATCTGTAGATTAACACATTGAATTCCGTGGGAGTCACCGGTGACCGGCACGGTTCAATTCGATGAAAGGGCCTAGCAGGATAAGGATGGAAAAATTGCCCCCAAAACAAATTAATCTTGGGGCGTACCATTCGATAGGTCTCTCAAAAAAACACCCTTCCTGCAAAGTATACAGGGTGAAACGTATTTTATAGTTTTTGCCCGATTTATCCTGTTTGGATTCATTGAAAATTTTGAAAAAAATCACAGATATCGCACCCAGTGGTATACATACTTCTGAATTTTTTCAGATTTTTTGGCTGGCAAATCTATTTTTAAAAAATTAAAAAAGTTTGAAAACATTAATTTTTTTATTGAAAATATGAAATGACCACTTTCATATTTTTATAGTATTTGCATCATATCGTAAATATTGACGTGTAATTGTTTCAGATTTTTAGGAGTGGTGGAACTGGATGGATTTTTCTATCTTTATCCGGCTAGACCCTTTCTTATGCTTTTTAAATTGCGATATTCCCGGATATGCTAATATATTCAATATTAAAATATTACTGTTAAAAAAGTGAAATACTACTGAGTACATAACTATTCTTACTTTTAACATTTTTGTTCTATAAAGATGTGGTTTCAATAGAGACAGTTTCGATTCGGTGGAAATTATGAAACTAGCGAAATACGGGTGGCATTCAACGTGTTAATGAGCCTATTGTTATTATATGTTTGTTTTCCTTTTTCACTGATAAATAGCAAATGCGAAAGTAAAGTTCCATTTGTGTCTAAGGAAGTCTAGTTTTATTAGGACTCTTTACGACATCCGGTTTACAGTTTTTGGAGAACGTATTAATATATTTATACAATTTATACAGATCACCTGGTAATACGGATATAACGGTGCATCCACAGCGATAAATTTCACAAGGCGGTGACCATCATATTTTACGTTCGAATAATTCCTTCGTAACCACTTGTTTCACGTTATACTCCAGCACACCATAATTCACTTATTGTATGAATGTAGAATTGTAACCATTAATATGGATGCCATTTAACCAAAAAAGATACTTATTACCGAAAATTTATTTAAATAATTGATAAATAATACACGTAAATTATTACAAATAAATAATTGGATTTATGTTAGTTGCATA
Organism: Cerceris ruficornis; assembly: GCA_963989415.1. NCBI lineage: Eukaryota > Metazoa > Arthropoda > Insecta > Hymenoptera > Crabronidae > Cerceris > Cerceris ruficornis. The sequence continues at coordinate 14,716,418 of OZ022528.1, forward strand.
GAAATTTGTAAAATTACAAATATCTTACGTCAAACATAGCCGGAAATCAACTTATCACTAATCAGTAAATAGCAGTCGTAACTAATTTTGAGCACGTAAAGTTCGGAAAACAAATGAAAATACAGGAGGCGGTTATAAGGTTTTTATTATTGATAACTCTTAAACTGTTTTGCGGATATTTACGATTACACGTATAGTCAGATTATTAACCCTTTGCACTCCGTGCCTTTTTCGCGCGGCACACCAGCAACAACAGACGTTTCGCAGCCCTTTTGACGCATTTCTTACCAGTGACTTAAAATCATTACACACACAAGTCAATGTATAAAATTTTTATATTTTAACATTTTATATATCTCTACACTTTTACAAACATAATTTCTTAAATATTAATCTCTATAATTTTTCTGTGTGTGATATTCCATGAAACAATTCCCAAGATGCATGCCCGGCTTGTCGGGGCAAGTATTACAATAATATGTGGTCTGATGTCTTTTTCCGGGTTTATTTCTCTCAGAACAGACTTTGCAGTCCTTCCTAACTCCTGTTAGAATATCGTGGAGCTTACCATTCAAACGGATATTTTCGGAATCCGAGGTTGAAGTCGAGGCTCGATCGTGTGGCTGGCGAAAATCTCCAGTCAATTGGTGGAGTAATGTTTTCAAATATTTCAAATGATTAAGCGGCTGTTCGCTTTTCTGCTGTTTAGTGGCTTTATATAAAATATATGAATTTATTCGACAAATTTCCAAGCCCCATCCAGTTACCGTAGCAAACCAAGTGGTGAGCGAGAGTCACCTCTGGAGTTGGGGCATCAAACCACATGGTGAGTGAGAACCACCACTGGAGTGCAAAGGGTTAAACATTATCCCTTGCCCGGCGGATCATCTTGTGCGGCGGATACCGGGTCCACTCGAGCCCATGCGACTTGATTCGCAGCATTCGATTGTGTTTGTTCAGCGTCGAACCGAACTACATACGTAATTGTAAACATACTTGACGCGGACCGAGAGTTGGGGATATGTCGGTGCAGATGTGCACACGCCTGATCGCGACTTTGAAGACACACTGTCCGACAGAAGACGATCGGGATGAACGAACGAGGACTCAATGAAAATAACGAATTAACCGTAAAAAAGCACTGAATCAAAGGAGATCAAGCATTGTTGCATTCATAAATCTTCATTAAAGATTGACGATAGAATTTAAATACTTTTGCCAATCACAATCGAAACTATAACGCGTATGGGTTCGAATGAGCCCGGCTTCCGCCGAGCGAAGGTTAATCAAAATCCCCTATATTGAAGTATACGTAGTAAGTATACATACATATAGATACATATTGTGCATTAATGGCTGAATGGAATAATGGAGCGAAATTTTAGCGTAACAAGAAAGGAAAGGACTATTTAGAAACAAATTCAAATTTTGTATACGTACTGTTAGTCCCAAAAATATATGTAAAAACATTAGCTTATATAAAAATCTGCTATATGAGCCGTTCAGTGCACAAATCGATTAACTCCATAAAACCTACAGTGGAGAAACATGATGAAATAGTACACACTCTTTTTCAAAATTCCCTTCAAAATATAAATGCAAATAAGTATTGTAGAATATATAATCACATTTAGCTTTCCTCTAACGGAGTACAAAATGAATAAGGTGGAATAGCCTTGGAATTAAGCAGATTGACTTCTGAATTCAATTATTTATTATTCGATGGCCAAACAAACTTCGTCATTTAATGGTTTTAATCGTTATTATTACGAAAATTTATTCTAAACATAAAAAGTTAGGATTCAATCAAGTGCTTTGAGACTTAAATTTAAAAAAATTCAAAAAGTGGAGTTAACCGTTTTGTGCACTGAACGGCACATATGTAGATCCAAAATAGTTCAATGATATTCCGATATAGATTTGTAGTTCGTTTCGCAAACATATGCAAGCTGTCCAGGAGGTTTTATCTACTAACTGATAATTGCAAGTAATTGTAATAATAAAAAACATCTAAGAAAGCTATACTCGATAGTTTTAGAGGTTAAGCTATTGTAGGATTCAGACGGTAGGGAAAAACCAAGGTATTCACTTAATTACACGTGTATATATATATTAGGGAAAAGAATATTAAAATACAAGCAAAACAGAAATAAACTATTGCGCACCGTTCAGCACGTGTCGCTACACTCACTCTCTCGTTTTTCGCAACAGCGCCGCGTAGCGGGCCTTCTCTTTGCACACACCATACGTACATACACACATATGCAAACAAACATACACACCTAGTTATATACGCTAGCACTAAAAGTCACTAAACACTACACTATTATAGTATTCCACTCCAGTAGATGAACAGTTTATACCTTACCAATTTAATAGTTTCTTCTATTAAAATGCAAACTTGATTCGTCTTACTTTAATGAAATTATATATAAGATTACTTTAATAGTATAAACATTTCAACATGTTTAACCAATGCTAAAAGGGAAAACGACGCCCAAAATGCCCCAACTTTTGTGAATATTTTCCTATCTACCTTAAAAACTAAACGCCCAAGAGGAATTCTAATAGAAGGAGGCGATAGAGCAGACATCTTTCTTGAGGAAACCATAGTTGAAAGTTACAACGCAAATTTTATTTTCGGCTGAAAAATTAAAATAGCTCCTTAAGATACAAGGTATGTACTTCTCACTGTACACAGTGCTTCTCACCGCAGCCGTTTTACCCGCGCTAGTATTATATCATGATACGTTGCCAGCCTTATAAATACATTTATTGTGTATGAGTTATTTTATGACAATAATGCTCCATTAAACAGAGAAGTATATTTGTAAAATTTCATCATATAAATAAACAATATGGTTCAACTGCATCCTCATGTTCGAGATTATCAGACTTATTAACCCTTTGCACTCGAGAGATGACTCTCATTCACCATATGATTCGATGCCGCAACTCGAGAGGTGACTCTCACTCACCACTTGGTTTGATGCGGATGCTCTATGCGCGGTAATGATAATTTATGTTTAGTTTCTTTGAAGTGGGCTTCTAAACTCTTTGTGCATAATCTTATAAAGTGTAGAATGACACCTCTTTAAATGAAGATAAGATTTTCTTATCTGAAATTAATCCGCAATCACGAACCAGATTGCATTTTCGGCATTAGTCCGAACTTGACAGTCCTGGCAAAATGACTATTAAAGTTTTCCATTCCTAACAGGAGTTAGGAAGGATTGCAAAGTCTGCTCTCAAACAAATAAACCCGGCAAAAGACATCACACAACATACTATTGTGATACTGGTCCCGATAAACCGGGCATGCATCTTGGCAATTGTTATATAAAATATCATACAAAGCAAAATTACAAAGATTAATGTTTAGGAAATTATCTTCATAAAGGTGTAAAGATACACAAAATGTTAAAATATAAAAGTTTTAGACATTGATTTATATGTAAATTCACCAAAAGTGCTGCGAAACGTCTCGAGTTGCTGGTTCGTCTGCGCGAAAAAGGCCTCGAGTGCAAAGGGTTAAAGATAGAAGTGCATCTCACAAAAAACCTTACACGATGGAGACAAACGGATTACATATCTTAATTCAGCGCTTTTTGTGCTAAAAGAAATACTTTATTTCTCTTCTAGTACTTTTCATTAACCTTTTGCGGTAGTGATTCATTAAAAACAAAATGCGTAATCGCACTTAAAACAAAACTACTAAAATCTTACATTAGTATGAATTATGTATACCTCAGAAACGTGTTGATTCTTTGCTGTGGTGGCTGAGATAGACATATAATGGCAGCGGTGGAATGGCTTTGGTGGCTGAGAGTAGACAAACCACCGCTAACTGAGGGTTAATACTAATGTAAAGATGAATTACCAAGTGGCCCACAAAACGAGAGATATTTGTTGATTCTCAATGTCGTCTTCACCGCCCACAATTCACCGCCAGCAATTCACCGCCAGCAGTTCACCGCCAGCAATTCACCCCCACAGCAATTGAGCGCCACAGTAGTTCACCGCCAGAAATTCACCGCCATTAATTTAACGCGGCGTCGGTTTTTAAACAATTTATACCTTACAAATGATCGTTACCGCCATACATTTAGTACTTATTTAGGATTATTAAATAATGAAATGGAAAAACCTATTACCTATTTCAATCATTTTTGGATATGTTGCCAAGATTATGACTTTCACATGCTATGCACATTTCACACCGGGTACCTGTCCCCGGAGGGTTTGGTTTAAATTAGCTGTATATAACAAAAAGATAAATTGGTGTTGGTTGGGCATAGTTTTAAATGAGGACCGCCGTGAGGTGGCCCGAGTAACATAAAAAAACGGTAAACTGTTGGCGGTGAATTGCGGGCGGTGGATTTTCCTACTCCCTACAATGGCAACGGTGAAGCTGCTTTGGTGGCTGAGAGCAGACGTACGACTGTTAACTAAGGGTTGATACCACTGTAAAGATGAATTACCAAATAGTCCACAGAAAGAGAGGTATTTGATGATTCTGATTCTCACCTCCGAAAGTACTATACACGTACTAATAGGTGAAAATATTTGAACCGTTTACGGAGCACTGATTACTCGTCGGTGGTCGAGCGCAAACTGATAGCGAGGCGGACATCGAAACGACTTATACTTACAATTAGTGGACCAACGAGACGAACATCTGTGAATTATGGGCGCCGAGACCCGCCGAGCATATTTTGATAACACGCGGCGGTCGTCGTACTCGTCGGTCAATGAAGTTGAAATAATTATTATCGCTGCTCTTATTGTTAATATTGATATCGTAAATGCAATTGAACAATATTGTTTATTTATATAATCAAATGTTACAAATATAATACTTTGTTTAATGTAGCGTTATTGCCAAAAAGTAACTCATAAACAATAAATGTATTTCTAAGTCTTCTTCTCATTGTCAGTCGAAAACAAAACTTGTGTTGCAACTTTCAATTATGGTTTCCTCAAGAAAAGTGTCTGCTCTATCGCTTCCTTCTATTAGAATTCCTCCTCAGCCGTCTAGTTTTTAAAACAGGATAATATCCACAAAAGTCGGGGCGTTTTGAGCGTCGTTTTCCCTTTGACTATTGTTTAAACATGTTTAAATGTTCATAACGATAAAGTAATATGCATCGTAATATTGGGGATGGTTTGTACAATCGTTTTATGTAAAAACAAATTTAAATAACTTTTACGGTTAAAATGCTGAAAGTTGAAAATTGATTTTTTTTTTTCAAAACTTATTTTCTCAAAAATGAAGTCTGATGGAGACAAACGCACTTCATATTCGTGTTCAGCGCCACAAAATCTATACGAACCAGCATAAATAGTGTTTGAGCAAAAAATCGTGTTGCCCAGTGTTACCGACAGGAACGAGGATTTTATACTTTCCAGGAAGGACTGGAAGGTCCTTCAAGAGATTTCAAGTTAAATCAGATCACTAAAACGATATTTATTAGATCTAAATTTTTTGAAAATGTCATAACGGTGGCTAAATGAAGGAGAAATAAATGAATTTACCCGAGAATTCTCATCAGATGTCGGCTCCTGCTCCTTGTCAGATGCTGCAAACTTTGTGGAAATTGATGAAGAGTCTTATGATAGTAATGATGACAATATACTTTCAGAAATACTAGTTTAATCGTATTTTTCGAAAGATAACGAGATGGAATGGTTTTCTAACCAGTTTCCACAATATGCTCTAACTGCATCCTCAAACATAATCAAAGAAAAACTAAAAAAAATCTTGTTTTATTTAAATAGAAGTTAAGCTAGGTGTCAAAAAAGACCTGAGGCACTTTGGTGTGGCTTCTTTAAGGAACGGATGAAAGTTAAATTAAGGTATACACTTTATGTTAATTTTGTTTTAAGTGTTTACTCACTAATGAGGCATCATAAAAGTATCTAATAAAAAATTTCAGACGTCGTTTACAAAAAAAAGAGGTGGCAAGAAAAGTGTTTGTGTATACATATTATGTAGTTATAAACCATAACTGCTGTTATACTGTGTCGTTCAAGAAAATCAGCACATATTTGTCCGTAATATAATCAAACCTTGAATGTATATATTTTACTGATGTACTTACAAGGCTGCATTCGAGATAATATTTAGTTCTCACTTTTCTCTTATCTTGTCATTTAAACTTTATTTCAACCATATTGTTCGCATCAATAAAAAGTATATTATATTCCAATTAATTAAAAATTATAATTCTGGCATTCGACGAAATAAATTTGTATGAAACAAAAAATTTCATTGTTTTAGCTTTCCTTCCGAAAAATGCGGATTCTTATGTTACATAACCTCATAATATAAGTTGTTACTGAGGAAAAAGGGGAAAATAAAAAACTGAATTTTTCTGTCCGTGACTATAATGAGATCACAAACATAAGTGCTGTAATATTAATAATGGGTGAAGTAAAAAGTTTTGAGCGTTTTTTGTTAGATGGCTTTAGTGAGCCATATCTCACAATGTATACGTTGCATCATGTCATTCTATACTGTGACTTAAAGGCAACATAACGCTTTAAAAAAAGTTCTCTGACAGTCTTTTGTTTTGTGAAGCCAGTTGTTTGTTAGAGCGTATCAAAACGGAGGTAACGAAAGAGAAGATTCGATACATTCTACACTACGTATACATACCACGTATTCGATACATACCACTACGATCAAGGGGAAAAAGCCGAGCAGGCAGCCAAAAAAATTTGTGCTGTTTATGGACACAAAACAGTATCGAATGCAACAGCAAAGCGGTGGTTCCAACGCTTCCGTTCTGGTAATATGGACGTCGAAGATGAGACACGCTCTGGTAGGCCTATCGTTGAAAATGTCGATAAAATCATGGAAATCGTCGAGTCAGACCGGCATGCGAGCACATATTCCATTGCCCAGGAACTGAAGATTAGCTAGAAAACCGTTTGGAACCATTTGCATAAGGCTGGTCTCAAAAAGAAGCTCGATATATGGGTGCCACACGAACTGACGCAAAAGAACCTTTTGGAGCGAGTTGATGCCTGCGATTCTTTGCTGAAGCGTCACGCAATGGACCCATGTTTGAAGCGGATGGTGACTGGCGATGAAAAATGGGTCACATACGAGAATGACAGGCGAAAAATATCGTGGTCCAAGCGCGGTGAGACGGCCCAAACGATCGCCAAGCCCGGATTAACGACCAAGAAGGTTTTGCTATGTGTTTGGTGGGATTGGAAGGGAATCCTGCACTATGAGCTGCTCCCATCGGGCCAGTCACTCAATTCGGGCCTATATTGTGAACAACTGACCAGATTGAAGCAGGCGATCAACGAGAAGCGACCAGAATTGTCCAATCGGAAGGGTGTTGTCTTCCATCAAGACAACGCCAGGCTGCACACATCTTTAACGACACGCCAGAAGCTCCGAGAGTTTGGATGGAGGTTATATCGCACCCGCCGTATAGCCCAGTCCTGGCACCAAGCGATTATCACCTTTTTAGACATTTACAACATTTTCTTGATGGCAAAAAACTGGCCTCAAGAGAGGCTTGTGAAAGTGAGCTGGTCGAGTTTTTTAACAATAGGGACGAAGACTTCTTCAATCGCGGAATTATGAAATTGCCTTCAAAATGGGAAAAAGTTATTGAACAAAACGGCGCTTATTTGATTTAATTCCGAAAATTCTAAGTTTGTTAATTTTATCATCAAAATAAAGAGAAAAAACGCTCAGAACTTTTTACTTCACCCATTATAACAATGGGTGTACAGTCATCGCTGTTTAGTTGCTATCCTTTAGTTTTTGAATAGATCATTTTTATTATTCAGCTTTGAAAAAATGAGGAATTTCCAAAGTTTCTTTATTAACATACATATTGCATATTAACAGAAGACAGAATTTTGAAATTCATTGAAAATGTTTTTAGATGGTAGACTCCTGCTTGCTCACTCTCCTTTTTATTCGATCGTTCGCTGATTCTGTCTTCTTCTTTCTAAAAGCAGCTGATAGTAAGCTTTTGCAAGTTACCAGCACGCCACTCGCTTTGCAGTCCCCTAATCTCATTAGCTTTAAAGTGATCATCTTTCCTGAACGAAATTACGACGGACAAACATGAACAAACTTTAAGGCGAACTTGGAATGGTGTAAAATGCGATAGCTGCAACCGCCTTTTGCGGAGGACGCATTGAAGAGGTACCTCGATTTAAATTGTACGATATTAAATCCATCGATTCAGTTGATCAATTGATCGAATATTATCATGATCATCCGCTAATTACAGTGGACACCCGTATAACGCGCTCCCGTATAACGCAAATTGGTATAACGCTCCGAAAAAATTGCGACTAGTTCTCATACAACGCGATAGACCCTCCCGTATAACGCGCAAGATAAATTCAACATTTTCATATAGTTTCTGATTTTTTGTTTAGACAAGCTAATGTATACACTTACCTGTTGTTTATTTTTACGTATTGTTAAAAAATACTAAATCAGAGCTATACGTTTTCTTTTCAACTTTTCAGGTATTTTATTTATTTCAGTATGCATGGCTGTAATATATATTCTTCTTATAAAAATATTATTATAACATATACAATACTTTTTTTTTATTATTAAGTCACCTGTATTCTGTTTTGAATGCTTTATTAAAAGAAATTTTATTTGAGATAAGTTAGTTACATATAACACTAACAGTCTGTTCGCAATGAAATAATATATCAAACTGAACCACATCTCATCAGCAATATGCGATAACCGTGGCAACGTCTAGAATTTTCCGTTTGCAAAAGCGACGGTTTGATGTTGCGCCGAAACGTTTGGCACCGATTGATCTCGCGGCGCTTGATCACCTTCAGAGCGGCGACTCTGCGCTTACAGTTTGTCCCATATATGTAACGCGATTTCCTATAACGCGGATCGTATCCCCCGCGTTGTACGGGAGTCTACTGTACTAGGTTCAGTAACATATCAACTTAAAATTTGTACCGATTAATCATGCAAAATAGATCAAATCTGATTTTACCAAAATTCTTTCGTCGATGAAAATTGTTAATAAATTTTTGACTCTTGATGATCCGGTTTTGAAATAATTTTTTTGCAAGACAACGACCAGTTATATTGCGCATAAATCTCAACTTTGTATTTAAACTTTATTTTGTACACTGACATTTGCGTTTCACCACTTTTGGATCACTATTATAAGCACATTGGTGTTGAAATTGGGAATTAAGCATTACTTTATCGTTGGTATACCGCTATTTCGTATTTTCGTATTCATCTTTATATACATTTATTCACTATCGATCTCATTTTTCCACGTCCTATGATGGTTGTGTAGTAATATAAATTTATTCTAGAATATTTTATATATATATATATATATATATATATCTCAGAATGCTTAGTATAACGTCTTCTCAGTTCGACTGCTGCTTAACGAATGCCGCATCGATACGCCGATGAACCTTCGTGCGTTCCGATTCTGTCGCCTTCCTCGAACCCTTCGTTTACGTTAGTCCTCCAGTATTCTAAACATTGACTGGAGCGATATCGACTCTGGCGACATAGCGGCACCATAAAAATTCCTCTACAGTTGATTACTATAACCATCAATTATTCATGATTATTGAATAATAACAATAAGTGTCGAAAAAATCCACAATTTTCAAAGCTAACAATAAGTTACATGTGTTTCAATGAAGAGTCTGTAAGAATTTTCAAGTAAATAAGCTGTTATACAGTATGGACGCTATCTCTGTTAACCTTGAATATATCCGTTATTTGTAATAATACGAAGAAATATTGTGGTATCGATAATCGAGGTACCGCCTGGACTGTTTAGTTTAGGCGGCTGTTTATAAGATACGTGCCGCGAAGGCCTACGGTCCCTATTTTAAGGAATGCATGTCTGTACGTATGAATGAGTGCATGGATGTATGAGTACGAACGAGTGACTGAGCAGAGCGAATGCTATTTAGTTCTTACGAAGCGATCAAACGAGGCAGTTCAGAGTTATATTCATTTTGTATTAGCATTTAGTATATAGTTCTAGTTAATAAACTTAGTTTTACTCTATATTTTAACATCTTAATATAAATCTTGCACGGCATAGAGGAGGACATATAGTGCTACAAACATATTTTGCGTGGGTAGAGGGATAGAGGAGATTTCAAATTCAGCTGTATTTCTTTTAAATGGGCTGCTATGCTCCTTTTACCGCAATGTGATCGTCGATATTGCGACAATTTTAACAAGCTATCGTGAAAGATATGCACGTCCTGGTCCGATATCGACCTGTTCTCCTGGGAGAGGCTATCGCTTCGATATGATTATCGAATTACATATTCGGCTTCATTTTCTACAAACTTGAGGGTCAACGAAATATAGTATGCACTAGAATAATAAGATCAGAGGTGCTAAGACATGTATGTGATGCAACGATACGAAGATTGCAACTTTCTATTGACGCAAGCGATCACCACTTTCAACCTTGCCTGTAATGCAAGAAAGTTAATTTTACTACCACACTTGACCTCGCATGACCTTCCACGATGGTTCGTTGAAATCGTCTCAACATCCGCATCACACAGTAACAAAAGAAACATAGCATTCCATTTAAAAAAATAGAGTTGACCTTGAAATCTCCTCTATACCTCTACCCACGCAAAAAACGTTTGTATCACGATATGCCCCCTTTTATACTGTACAAGTTTTGTATATAACATTTTTTCGCATTATTACAAATAACGGAAATATTCAAGGTGGACAGAGATAAAGCTCCACCATGTATAATCCAAAAAGTTTTCAAATAAAGATCGAGAACTATCAAGATAGTTACCTACAGAACCGCAATTACAAATACGTAGTGATCACTGTGAGTATAATATATTTAAGAAAAGATTTTAATGATTGTCTATTATTGTACGTGAATAGCCTTTAAAAGAGTATATTTCATTAAAAAGCGACTCAAGTACATGTATGAAATGATGTCGTTCAATAGATTCACCGAAATGTAACCGTATAAGATTCCAATAGATGGTAATTGAGTATTGTAATTCTGGGTCTAGAAAGGGAGCATAAGTCGATGCAAACGATACTATTCAGGGAAAAAATAGCGGTCGCTTTCCGAGTTACTGTTTACGTCTGTCATAACATTTCACATGGTAATGGCTGATCAGGTCTAAGGGGTGCCGTTGTACCTCCATATTTGAACAATTTATGCCCCTTTAAGAGGGCAGGAGGTAGGTTTAAACGAATGATACCCGTGAAAAATCCTTGAATACCTGTGAAACCGAGCGTTGAATAAATCAGGAGACAAAGTATCTATATCTTTTGTGCCCCTGGATGAGGAAGCAGACCGTGAAAATGTGCGACCAAGTGAAAAGCAGATCGGGAAATATACGTGTTTGCATCTTTTTCGAGTTATTTCGGCATATGCATGGATATGTATTTTGGGGCGTTCTGGTGTCCTGTCCTTTTTCTTTTTTCCTCGAAGGAATGCAGAGGGCATGTCGTTTGATGAAAGGTCGATTACGTCGACATGTGCATCCAATGTGAAGGATTACGAAGATCGTCAAGATTTGCCGGGCTTTATATGAGAAACCGATTTTCCTACTTCTTAAGATTCTTCGGACCGTCATTGATTAAGGACAGTTAATTCATTTGAGATTAACAATAATAAAAAGCAGTCGGTAGTAACAGGTTGACTGCAAAATTAAGAAATAAAGTGACAGCTATAAAATGCTCGATCAAAGAGTTGTTTAAAAAATTAGAAAAAAGATACGATACGTACTTATTAATATAGCGTAACACAAAAGATGGGATGATGCCATTGTTGTATTTCGAATTTGACTTCTATGAGAAATATTAAAGTAAAATAGAATATAATATTCGTAAATATTCGATAACAATAGTATAATAATATTTCAGTGTTTTGTATTGATATATCCGGTGTAGCAATTTCGAAAAACATAAAAAAGCTTACAACTCTCAGGCGCGACTCTATACCTCTTAACCGCTGGACCTATAGAAAAAAACTTGCCTCGAAATTCTCTTTGATATTGAAATTCAAAGTTTAATCTGTTTACCCTATCGTATCCTGATCGCCCTAGTGCTGGAAAGGCTAAGGGAAACCATTGCAATGGTTTGGATGGGTGGAAACCATCTTTCTTATGGAAATTAATTTTAAGGTTACAATTATGTAGGTGCCATTACCCTTAGATTGGTAGAGCAATATTAGTAAAAATGAAAGCATATAATTTTCATCTGATATTTAAATTGAGATATCTTCAAAGCCAATAGTTTGTCGATGTAATGTGGCTGATAGCTTTTTATAGGGAACGCTTAGATTAAATTAGTATATGCAAACACGTATGGTTCCATTTATAAGTGTGAAATAGGTTTTAAACTTTTTTTTATTATGTCATCCATAGCAAAATTTATTTTAATGCAATTATTTTTTAATAATTGTTAAATTTAATTTTTTTTAGTATAATGGCTAAATTTTCTTTCCAAATTTTTATAAAGCATCGAATTCTGCATAAGTAATCATTGCACCATGTAGGGTCCAACATTTTTGCTTATGACGACAGATAATGTTGAGCACGATTTGAGGCATTATTATATTATAATATAATTATACCGACAATGTCTAATGCCTAGAATTGTACTTAGACAACATTATTTGCCGCTGTAAACAACGTTGTCCTTCAAATTATAGCAGTCCGGTTTTATGATCATGCCTTTTAATGCAGGATAATTATTTTGTGAATACCTCAGTAATTGTTCATTTTAGACCCTACATGGTATAACGATTTATTATTCAGTATTCGATGCTTAATCAGAATTTAGAAAGAAAATTTAGGCATTCCATTAAAAAAAAATCGAGGCAGTCTGCATATCTCGATAAAACAGCAAAAAATCAGTATTACTATTGAACGTCCACTTCGTAACCGTACAACTTTTGTCCGAAACATTTTTTCATACCATAAATATTTTGAGTTATTTAACTGATCACATTACGAGACTCATCCTGTATATTGTGCCCTTTTGTACGAATCAATTGTTATCTAAATATCTTTTACATAGTGTCAATTCCATAACAAGTCCTTCAATTGTACCTATAGTGCAGGTAGTTATCGGTAAGTATAGTACTTGAATCATATCTTTGATTCATATCTTTGGAATTTTTAATAGTAGGTATGTTAAAAAGTTATGATTAATCTGAAGATAATAAGTAATTGTATACACTTGAAATAACACGATCATTTATTAGATAAATACCCATCCGTAAATGCGAGGCTAAAGTTCTCAGGAATGTCAACCTTCTGCAGGTTTAAAGCAATAGAAACCAGTTTTCGGACAATAAAAGTGCTAAAATATGTGGCAATAAAGAAACAGATATATTTAATCAATTTTATCCTATTTCTTCATAGGCAACTGCTAAACTGTCAACAATTTTATTTTATCGTATTCTGTAACACTGAACCGTGGATCTGTCGATTTCTGAAACTCGATAAACTCAAGATTTTGAACGAAATATGTTTTATTAAATACAGATCCAATTAACGTTATTCGATCGAGCCAATGTTATTGTACAATATGCAGATACGATAGAGAAGAAAATTAAATTTTTACGTAGACTTGTCCTCCTACAAATATTGTTTAAAGTTCGATAGTCGGTATCGTATGGAAATTGAATTATTACAACGTGAAGATATGTATAATTGATTCGATGGAAATACGGAAGGCGTCGATATGATCCATATAATCATTTTGGTAATGACAATGATTTCAGTTTGTTTTTTAGTTATTGTCACAAACATCATGTAATATTTTAAATAATATGCAATACAATGAAATAGATTTTAAAGAAAAGCAAAAGAAAATTCAGATGATATAGCAGAATAAAGGGGACACAACTGCCCTGCAACCGATTTCAATGGATAATGTATCATTCGATGGGTAATTTAAACAAAATTATGCGCCACATTTAAACACTGTATCATCATCGAGAGGGTAGTTACGAAGTAAATTCAAAAATCCAGTTTTTGCCTTATTTTTCCTATTTGTTGAGGCGACTGTCCTTTTCTTTTCAAATTATTGAAATTTAATAAAGTAATGTCAGAGGCATATTCGATTTTTAATTATATTCGTATGACGATTGATTTTATTTTTATTACCTTAACACTGACAAATAAAATTAAAACGTCTTATAACGTAGGTAGTACTGCTGTTTAATTAGTGTACAGTAAAAGCTGGATAAATGCGACAAAATTTTGGCTGGATAAATGCAGCACGACTATCGCCTCGACATAGCCGGATCCCCCTTGATGAACCTCGACGCTCAACGAGGGAGCAGTGTATGTATATGAAACATTTTTAACAAGAAGGTCCAATACAAATATGCTACTTATTTTTATCTCTCTGTGCTTGTTACGTTATTGTGTATACAATTATCCTGGAACTATAGGCAACTGATTTAAAAGAATTACATCCATTTTGTGCGTCACCATGGAAGCTGCAATGCGTTTATATTATATTATATTATACTTGCTTTTCCATTTCCAACACGTTAGTTACACACATTTTTTTTTGTACCTTATATATTGTCATTTTGTGTGTGTGTATGTAGAGGGGGGGGGGGGGGGGGGATACATCCACAATATTACACTTACGCAATGGGTAATGGGTATCTGCAATTTAAATATTATATATACCAGATATTTATTACGTACAATGAATACCGTTGAATATCAGTTGCAGTATCGTTACTTTTAAGAAAAGAAATAAGAAACCGTTATAATCGGTTTTTAACGACTTATAAATTAAAATATTACATACAGGCACCTGCATAAGAAGTGTTAATTCCGATACTAAAACATTCTTGAAATGTCATAAAATAAAGCAAAATATTGAAAAACACAATACGCGGCCCACTTACATAAATGTGTTATTCGAATGTTTATGTCTCTAAGGGGAGTGCACAGAAATTTCGACATTTCGGGTATAAATTACAATAAACCGTTAATTCATACCATAAATGCACAATAATATTACCCCTCAAATGCATCATAAAGGAAAGTGAACGTTTGATTCAACATTTCGTACGTGTATCAGGGCCCATTTTTATTAATTATCTGTATTCACTGAATTGCCATATTCCTCTTCTTAAAACTGACTCGGTTAATCAGGTAACCCAATTCTTTCGAAGTAACTGGGTGGAGTACGAAGAGTCAATGCAGAAAATTCGTTCAAGTAAATTCCGTAAATTATTCACGGAATCTTCATTCAATGCAAACTGAGTTATTTCGAGGCGAAATTATTGCGAATAATTTAAAATAACCATCATGAAATATTTCGAAATAGCGAAAAATAATCAAATTCTTACCGTTATTACGAAATAATTACCAAGGCCGAGAGTAGTTGCCAATGATATAGCAGTTTGAATAAGGGAATGCAGTTTTTGATTATGGAAGTACACTATGGAGTTAGTAACCCTTTCGTTACGACAGTCCTCTCCGCCGGAGAGCTGCCACTGGACACGACACCGCGCCAAGAAAAGTGTGAACATTTAAAAAAATATTTTTTATTACAACACTTTCTTATCATACAAATATTCCACTGTCGAATAAAAAAACAGAAGGTCGCCTCGACAGCTAAAATGTGTTACGTATGTTCAAAATGTACTTTGAGTTGAATTAATCCAATACTGGTCAATATAATCAAGAGATACTTTAGCGGTACGGTATAACTCGATGTCGACTATAGTCGGCGCTCGCACACACAGTTCGTCGCGTGAATGCCGAATATAGTCGGCGCTTGTAACGAACGGGTTAAGAGTAGGTAATCTTTGGCAGTCACGAGAAGAAGAAACATGCGGGAATGGAATGTTAGAAGAAGTGAGAACATGCGAAGATGACCTTGTACGTAAAGTTACGGCTAGCGGCAACAACAGCCAGTATGGTCTTCATAATTTTATCAAAATAAACCACTTTGAACGGCTCTTCCCTATCAAAGTGAATAAAGATAACTGTGAAATTAATAACGCGCAAAATTTACTTTGAACAGGAGTTTTAAAGAATTTTTATTACAATAAACGAAGTGAGTGATTTTGGCTCGTTA
This sequence comes from Cerceris ruficornis, assembly GCA_963989415.1. Lineage (NCBI taxonomy): Eukaryota > Metazoa > Arthropoda > Insecta > Hymenoptera > Crabronidae > Cerceris > Cerceris ruficornis. The sequence continues at coordinate 14,732,526 of OZ022528.1, forward strand.
AGAATTGTCGACGTTTTTAACATTTGGTGAAGAATTCTGGCGCCAACAATTTTTGAAATTCTAGCCGTTCTTAATTAGATTATGAAAAAATAATTTTATCAATAATATTGCGATTCACATACTTCACGATAAATTGATCAAACTGCTGGAACCATGACTATCACCAATACGTGTGTATCAAGACTTATTGCAAATAATAAAACATCGTAAAATAGTTAATAGATTTGTAACTTGTACAAGGGAGAATGTGTATGCTTAATATAATCGCTGAAATAAGGAAGGCAACTGCTAATCTGTTAAAAATTTTATTTTGAAGTATATAGCTTTTTTAGAACGAAATCTTCGGGCCTACAATAGATTTGGAGGCAAAGATTTTTTATATAGTACGTATATCATAGTCTCGGTAGTTTAAAAACCACGTGAAATAATAGGTGCCGGGAGAAATGTCCGTAACAATTAAAACCAAAAAAAAACGAAAAAGAATTATTGGAAGGCTGATAAAGTGGTCCGTAAAATACCGAATTAAGATAATCAAGTTATATTAGTTTGGTGCATATGATATTCCGGACAGTATAAGGCGAAATTAAAATGCTACAGTTTTTGCAAAATGAATGTTTATAAATCAAAATAATTTCCATCGACATCAGTACACTTCTGCCAAAGATTCATAACGGCTTTTATGCAGTTTTTAATAAAATCTGTGTTATTAGAAACACAATTTATAATCCATTAACGGAAGATCAGGTGAATATGATGGGTACCGTAAATTTCATATTTCTCTTGTCGATTAAATGGAACCGAACGCAGTATTTTTAATTTTACAAGCACTTGTTCAATTTTTTTACACTATCTGTCAGTAGTAATGCCTGCATCGCCTTGCAAAAAAGGAAGTTCAGCTTTCCATATATAGATTAGGACATCATTATGGCATACGGTTGTGGGTCTATCACGAAGCGCATTTTGAAGCTACTTATATCAAGAACGAAACATTTTGAACCATCGTTGTACGATTGTTTTGTTAACAACTGCCTCCCATATGCTCTTTTTATATTAAGACTTGCAACAGCAGCATTATTACCAAGTTTAAATTCATATCGGATTACTACTCGTATTTCGCTAGTACTCACGTTGCACAAGAAAGTATATTTTTTTATAGAAATTAGATGTCTTCCAAAAAAACATACACTCAATATTGAGCGTATAGACCAAATAATCTGTTTCAACTATAAAATTATTAATTTTACGACTATTTACAAAGTATGGCCAAAATGTAGAGTATAGACCTAATCCGATATTTCATATGCACTAACCTAATAGTAATATTGTTTTAATTTAACGGCTCCAAATTTATTCTGTGTCTGTAAGAGGGGGAGTATTAAAAATGTTTTGTTCCTTCAACTTCTCCCGACTTCAATAATAATTAATGTTTCATTATGTCTCACCAACGCGGAAAAATTAACAATATCAGCTGCACCGCACCTTCTCGTACTTGATGCCTATTTTTGTTGCCCAATTGCACCAAAATTTGTTGGGGCTTCAATTTCTTCTCCGATTAGTATCGAACTACTCTAAACGCAGTCCTCTACGAATAAAAAAATTATTTCTTCCCCCTCCGAGTAGCAGCGGAAACTGCCACAGAGAGAACCATACCATACCGTACTCTTCTATTGCGGTGCTATCAATACTGTTGATTTAACCCTTTCAGCGCTGAGTTGTGCGAGGTTAGGCGTCTGCTGTGGGCAGCCTATTTTTTACGGCGAAACTCAAGCTGGGCTGATTGAAATTCATTATAAAATGTATCAATTGTGTTGAATTGTGCGCCATAGCAACATTACACTAGCATTAGTAGCCTCTTTCTAGATGGCGCCTTAGATGGCTCCCCCTTTGTTAAGAAAAACGCACTTCCTTCCGTGAAGGGAACGCATGGAGATCGCTTCTAACCTATTGTGTACTTTTGTATTGTTTTTTACTATCTTAACATACATATTAAACGTATATATCCAGTCTGAAGAGAAGTCAATCAAAAACACCATTCCGATCCACATCCCAACAGATTGTAACTGAAATAATTTGAGCCCTGACTGCAAAAAACCTTAACAAAACCATTTATTTCATTAAGCAATGATAACATAAACAATATTAAAAATAGTAAATTACATTTTTAATCGACTTAAAAAAAGAGGCCAAATTAAATGATTTTTGAGAACCCATATACAGGCGGCCCTCGACTTTCGCACATTCTACTTTTGCACAATTCGCAATTTCGCAGATTTTTAAAAATTCAATATTTTACAGATTTTTGTCGATATTGCAAAAATTGTTCACGAAAAAAATCAATTCTAACAATTGATATTGTTGTTAGAGGTTCTCTAATAGTGATAGTGTTGCCTCTAGCATTGCCTACTAGAGGTTACAGAATCTCACCTTTACAAAAAAAACATATGAAAGCGTTCAAACACTCGTCATTATCTTATTTATACTGATAAATAAACATTGTAGAATACAATTTTCAATGTTTTTTCTATATCCCTCCACTTTCGAACATTCAACATTCGCACACGTTTCGGGAACCAATTATTTGCAAAAGTCGAGGGCCGTCTGTATGCGTTCATAGCCCAGTTTGAATGGGTGTCCGAGAACTGTGAATAATTCTGCCGAACGCATATATGCGTTCATAGCGCCGAAAAGGTTAATGGGCTATGAATAAAGTTGTTAAAAGAAAGATCCTTCTCGTACGACAACCGGGGCCCCACTGGATTGAAAAAGTATCCACTGATCTTATTACTAATTGTAAGCGATAAGCGCTAGAGTAATTTTCATTCCTACATAAATCCAAGTAATTTGTCATGAACGACTAAATCAATCTAAAATTAGTGCTGCGCATATGCACTTTTGTATAGACAGACTATATACAATACTTATTGAATACATTTGTCTCGAGCAAAGCCATAGAATCGTGACTATTCTATAAAAATACAACTAGATAATTCTATAATAGAACAATTTAGCAAATACTTTCTAGTGTCCAGTAGATCATGTATTTTTGTGATAGTCAACTACGTTATATAGATTTGTAGCAGTTCGAACTCGCACGTTGACATCGATCAATCGGTCGCTATTACCTTCTCAGCTCCAAAGCTCCTCTTCGAGAAGTAATATGTAGGTACAGGCGGACCTCGATTTTCGCACATAATTGGTTCTTGAAAATATGTGTGGATGGTGCATGTTCGAAAAAACAAGGATATAGAAGAACATTAAAAATTGTATTTTAAAATATTTATTTATCAGTATTAGTTTTCTTCGTAAGCTTGAGATTCTTTAAACTTTAGTAGGCACTACTAGAGGCAATACTATAATATTAGAAAACCTCTAATAGGCAATGTATGAGTGATTGCGTGCTACAGCGCTCCATTGGACCAAATGCATGGAAGCGAATAATTTTTGCAATATCGAGAAAAATCTTTAAAAAATTGAATTTTTAAAAATGTGCGAAATAACGAATTGTGCGAAAGTAGAATATGCGAAAATCGAGGGTCGCCTGCACTTGAAAGTACACAACACGCCGTCGATTCCTATACATACTGCCGATCGGCAGGTAGGCTATGTGCCATGTGAGACACAGCATCTGCAGCAGGGCCTTTTCGATCTGCCCTACTGGCGATTTTATAAGCAGAGTCACGACAAAATTCGCTCAAACAAAAATTCTACCTCTTTGCTGGAAGCAGAGAGACCACGGCTGTACCGGACGAAGCCGAGACATCGTACGTCGACGTTCGAATGAAAATCAAATCCGCTGCAATGAGATATGTAACTAATTGTCAGTGTGTAATTTTCAAATTGCAGCTGAAACAGCACAAAGAGGTCACTTACTCTGTACTCTTTGTATCGAGACACCGATACCTCTTCTTTTCTCCCTCAAGAACGTTTTTGGAAGGCTCCACGTACGGAGGAATTAATAACCGTGGGGAAGTTTGGACGGGCAATAGAGTCCAGGCCAGTTTGCCAATGCCCTGATATACCGTACGGCTGTTGCCATCGAGAATAAGCTAAAAATAGGGAAGTAAATCAAAGTCGAAGTCGATAATTAAGCGCTGAAGTTCGGTTCCATGCATAACAAAATGATAATTTCTCATAAATAGGTGATTTTGAGAACGACGAAAAAGTTGGGCCTTGCTACTATTGTATATCCTTGTATCATATATATTGTATAATATATAATATACCTTGTATATTCTTTGAACAATATGGTGCGCTAAAACCAGAAAATGCGTCAATTACGTTGTAGTAGAAGAAAAAATAAGAGTAGAAAGAAGATGCAATGGATAGTGAAAATTCTAAACGTATAGAAAAACATTCTATAGTTTTTTAGTAGCAATTTAAAATTTATTTCACCGCTATTTCTATATGTTAAATTAACATACAATATCAGATATTAAATATTATAGCATCACTGACGAAACAAATATTATAATATTAGGACCCCTGATTTTAATAGCTGTTAAGTACATTAAAAACAATACAAAATTTCAACCATTAAAAATACAAATTGTCTGAAAATATTTACACTCTGAAAGAGTGACAAATTTTAAAAACGGAAACAACCTTTTCTGAATATATTTATATTTCATGCGCATTACCATTTATGCACAGACAATATCCGGAGTTACTCGAGATAATGCGAGTAACGGAACATTAAAGTCGGTGAGAGGAAGAAATTAAAGCGAAATAAGAAAAATAGAAATGGGGGCATTGGATATCAGTTGTGCCCCGCCTGGGGTATTGATTACACCGAGAAACCCATAAGGCCTTTCGGCGCGTGGCTCCTGCCGAGACCTTTACAATGATTCGAATCAGCAATCGGGTCTGAAACTGCAGCAGTTGGTCCGCGAGCAACGGCAGCCCGCATAAGGCCTCCTATACATACGAAGAAAAAGAATTTTTGATGTTGAACCTTGGTATGTGTTGATAATCGATTTTACCTGGCGTCTGTTCTGCGCTCCACTTTTTTTATTTTTCTACATTTGTTAACAATTGTCTCATGCAATATGATACAAAGTCGAAGCGAATGAGCTTCATCACATTTTTACATCGACTGAGGAACCATCCGTTGGTCCTACATGTAATACAAGAATATTTACACCTTATTGACTACACAAATCATTAGTTGAAATTGTGACGACAGCAGAAACGCAAAAAAATATTAATTACAATCCAAGAGTACAATCAATGTACATATTACATTTTATATTATAACATATTGCAATTAGTTCCCCTATATGAAGTCGATGCCAGTAAGCGTCTATTATACAAGAAAATTAAATCGAAGTTTTCGAAACAATTGTATAAATAACTTTTATGCCTTCTCGCTCCAAAAATGTATCGATAAAAAGACATACAAAATAAGAATAAGAAAAAATGTAGGAGTTTCCTTTGTTTTTCAAAGTGGTATACGCATAAGAAATGTAAAAGTGCGTTAGACCTTATGTGGATACGCTCGTTCTTCTTCTATTCATGTGTTCGCATGTTGGCAACCACCTGCACCCGAAAAACCTGCCGAGGTTTGGGGTTCCTCAAAGGGCCTTGCTCCTTCTTGGCCGCCTTTATCCTTTTGTATCTAAAATCAGCTCGTAACCAGTCTGAAGTTCTGCGATCGCTATAAGTATAATACATAGTCTGTACCGGTATATTTATAGCTCAATCTCGAATTCCATTTACGAACTTGCTTCGAAACAAAACGACGATAAAATAGTATTTTCATACTATTTCTCTTATTATCATACACATAAATATTTGTCCTTATAAAACATTGTTTCCCTATAGCATCTTTGCGGCATTTTATAGATATACAAATTTTCGAATGTTATGTTAAAGCTGCACGTTGAAAGATTCGTTATTTCTGTATAATGCGTTAAAATATCGGAGTCTGCTTTTCTTACGCATAATATCAGAAATTACAAAGAAAATATTGAAATCTATGGAAAAATACCACAAACGTGGTTGATTATTATATTTCATGTTAAGTTAAGCAACACTCATTTAATTAGCAGCAATTTTGCACTGTAGAAGTTCATGCCGAATACAAGTTTTTAAGCGATAATAAGATCCAGCTTACTCCTCAACATTCGAATGTATCGGAAGAGCGGAATACAAATTGCCACGAAAAAATATCCACTATCATATAACATAATATCGGTTGGCCATAAATATTCCAAGCCGGATGCTTTGAGCAAGTACAGCGCTTCGATGTAATTTTTTTTCGATCCTCGATTGCGAATAAAAGGAAGTATCACTTGAGTTTCGCGTTGCCCCTTTTTCTCTCCACCTTCATTTTTTTATTCGACATGTCCCCAGATAATCCCCCGTTTGCTACTTCGTATCGGGCAGCACATAAATTTCATGTTTCATTTATGAGCTCGCGTGTATGCTCGATGCACGTGAGCATGAGGAGCACACTGCAGTTTACTGATAAACCTCCTACGATACATACTTTCCTTTCCTTTGCCTGCACATCTTCTTCCCCATTCGATACTTCATCAAGTAGAAACTTACAAAACGTGCGAAGATCTCCATTACGTTTATTATATCTAATTTCATTTTCTGCATTAAGTTGCATACACAAGTATAGCGAAACGAATTTAATTCGATAAAGTGCAAAAGGGAAGTGGTAGAGTATGACGAGGCATGTTTGATAGCGACCCGTGTATAACGATTATAAATTATTATTATGAATATTAACTTATCCCAGTAGAAACAATTGCGTAAGCTAAATGTAAAATTGTAAATAAGAAGTATCTTATGTCTGACAATTACTTTAATTATGGTTCATAGTCCAACTCTTTAGTTATACGCAAAGATTTTTGATAGATATGTTTCGATAATAGTCAGTTGATTAACTTAAAATACAGAAGTATGTAACGTTCGATTAAGCATTATTCTTGAGAAAGAGGAAGTATAACGCGCGCGACAAAATCTAAACCCTACCCTAACCGAAAAGGACATTTACAAGGTCAGATTAAAAATTTCTTCGGAAATGATAAAAATATAATATGCGAAAGTGCGTCGATAAAAAATTATTTAATACTCGCTAACGAAGTAGGTCATCGTTGATTACGAGAAGCGGAGTAACTGACGTTGTACGGTGAGACAACGATCGGCAGATATGATCCTACATAGCCGCACATGTACATGAACCTGTAAAAGATAAGTGCCGCTTCTCAGCGACACGAGCAGGTAACACGACACCCCGTGTAAATAAAAGTGTTCACCGCGGTTACCATCCACCATCAAGAGACAGTGAAATTACATAAAAAAGTATATGCCGTCGTACGACACCCTCAGAAAAGCCCTTTACTCCACAGAATGTCAGATCGAAATAGCAACTGGACTTCCAAATTAGTAGCGTACTGGAAATTTCAGTAATGTTATACAACGATCAAAGGTTGAGTAACAAAACTGAACATATGACGTTGTAACTTCAGAAGTTATTTTGGTAATCACGTAAATGAGAAATATCATCGAATTCGATGAACCTATAATACATTGTTAAGATCGTGATTATGAACAACTTTTACCAATCCGTGTAATTCTCGCTCTGTTTCAATTTTCGTGATATTCGCAGAAAACTTATAGTCCCTGTTCCTTGATATGGGCTAGGTACCACTTACCATTAGGTTACGATTACATTTGTTTAGGGGTATGGCTACATTACACGCTTATATCGCGAGAAGTTTATATATGTTACGATAAATGTGATTAATTCGGTAATTATACATAATCACATAATCGGTTATTATGTATTAGAGGGACCGGAAAGTAATGTCGTTTCTCCAGATAATTTACTTAAAAACCAATTGATTTTTATCGATCCTGCATTGATAATTTGCACAATAGATGACAAAAGGTTGTTGATAAGGAGGGTGATTGCATCATTCATTAAAAATAAAAACCTATTACAATTTTATTTGCCCGAATGTAATGTAAAAGAACGATATTACTTTCCGGTCCCCCTAATATAATCACCACTAAGTTTGGTAAATGTGATTAATTCTTGAATATTTATCAAATTTGCCGGTGATTTTATATAATTCCCAACTCATAATGGCGAACATGATAAAAGTCCGTCACTGTTCGTTATTGGCGGTCTTTGTTGATGTCGGATGCACTCGGCGAAAAACTGCCTTATAAGAATGTGGGACAAATATATTTCCAATGCTTAGTCGGGTCGCCTAACGGCGACCCTTTTTTAAAACTATCTCCAATCAACACTAATTCATCTTTTTGGTGCAGACACCTAACTTAAACCAGACCTTTCGGGACCGGGACCCGGGGTGAATTGTGCATAACAGGGCACTTTCCCCCGAAGAGTTTGGCTTAATTTAGGTGCTTATAACGAAAAGGTAAATTAGTGTTGGTTTGGGGTAGTTTTTAGAGAGGGCCGCCGTGAGGCGGCCCGACTACACAGTGGAATTACATTTTCCGCTCATCCTTATAAGATTCCCTTCCAACAAGCATCGTGCTGACACGCACATTGCCACGGACGTGCATGTATGGACAAAATTGAATGGAGAAGTAGCAAAAGTTTTTTGCCAATATCTCTATAACGAAAGCCGTGCCAGGTTTACATGTATAGGAAGAGTTTACATGTATAGCTTAGAATCATTATTCTGGCAACGTGCCCAAGAATCATCGAAATCAGTGGGATGGACCATCATCTCTTTAATTACCGTTTTTGATATGTAACTGTTTTGTATGAGTTCTAATAATAAAATTATTTTCTCGACTGAGGTCTTCCATTTGTAAATTATGAAGAATTGTTATTCGCAGCCTCTTGTCCCATACTGTCTAACAAAAAATTATATTTCTGACTAGTAACTACTCAAAAAACTGCGCTGCATTCTACTGGCTCAATCAGTTGAAATATTTATCACATTCGCCATTACGAGATGGGACTTATAAAATCACCGGTTAATTTGATAAATATTCAAGAATGTATCACGTTTACCGAACTTAGTGGTATTATGTATAATTTATTTTTTTTATGTATGTTGTATAATATTGTACAACATACATACGTTGTATAACATTACGTATAATATGTATATAACCAGCGATTATACATAATGACCGGATTAATCACATTTGTCGTAACATATACATATCTCACGTTTTAACCGCTTAGCCTACGACAACGTGTGCACTCGTGACGCGTCAATGGAACAGGAAACTTTGAGGTCTTCCAAAAACTATTATATTGAAAATATCAGTCGGTTACGAGACGATGAAATTATTTCTTTACTGTTAATATTGAGATGAACTATACGAAATATCAGAAATCAGAAAGAAATTTTGATTTCAGGAATTAATTCTGAGCTATTGCGGACGCAGTCAAAATAGAAATCGTAGGGCAAGGGGTTACCTTGTATACACAGAGAGGAAAGATGGAATATTTAAGGACACTTACAATTAGTAAGCATATTTGCAAACAAGTCATGACCGAACGTCGTAAGAAAACTCATTATGGTATCCTAATACGAACCTGAACGATACCGATGAAATTATACAAAACTTGCTTCCTAGTTCATTTGATTCGCGAAAACCTTTAGCCATTGTTTTTTTCTGGGGGTTCGGCTGTTGTTTAGGTTTGAGTTAAGTTTATCAACGAGCATAACATTATTAGATGATTTGTGTTAGTGGTTTTGTACAGCTTTCGCGGAACGGTTTATCATTTCCCGAATTCCCTCTTGCAGCGGATCATATAAAAAATTCTACCCTTTCACTCTGTGTATCGCGGCAAAAAGGTACAGTCCGGTGCAAAGAGGAGAAGTTCAAGCAAAGAAAAGCGGATTTTATATGCATGGATGCCTTGCTATTGCTTAAAGGGGTTTTATAGTCTAGAATTGTATTTTCTTGGTCTTTCTAGGGACCTTTTTCCAAGGAATTATATGGAGTTGCACCTTCATCTGTATAATTATTTTTAAGTATACGTCTGTCAAAAGAAACGTCAAATTTAAGCGGCTCCTAAACGATAGCTACCGTTCATGTGTATTGCCAGCTTTGCAGTAATATACACAGGAACAAAATCTACAATTGTCTTCACCTCTTGGTCTATTTTCCTTTGTAGGAAAATAGTAAAATCCGTTGGACAATTGTGTTATAACGTGAGCAAATGATATTGGTTATATAGTACGCAGATGTGTGTATGACAGATTTCAAAGAACAAGTTATGAAAAACATTCCACGTGGTCTCTCATTTCATCTTAATTTATTAACTTTACTATTTACCAGTCCATATAAAACCTTTGTAAAAGTCCGTGCAGTTTTCGTTTTCTCAATGCATTTCAATCAAATTTTAGTTAGAAACGCGCTCTTAAACTTAAAATTGACATTCACAGAAAGCTACGATTATGTTGTTGGTATATATGATGTACAGCTTTCAATTCTTTAACAATTCCATTGTTTATGTGCAATTAAAGATGGATAGCGAAAATTTTAAGACGTGTGATTTCTTGCTCTATGAGTTCAAACTTGGAAATTCAGCAAAATGCATTTACAGCATGTGTGGTGAAGGCATTGTTAGCGAAAGAACGCTGCAAAAATTATTTAAGCGAAGGAAGGTATTGAATTTCTAGAACATGAATCAGATTCGGAATGTCTATCCGTTATTAATCCTTTTGCTCCGAGCGCCGCATATATGCGGCATCTACGCGACGACGTGTGGGTGCGAGCGCCACATATATGTGGCATCCACGCGACGATGTGTAGGTCGAGCGCCGCATATATGCGGCATCCAAATGATGTGTATACAAGTGCCATCTGTAGTCGATGACAACATTTTTCGTCGTCGGCTGAACATTTTCTGTTGATTTTATTTTATCTTTTCATATTAAAAATGTAAATATACTTGTTACATTAGAGCAATGATTGTTTTATTCAGCACAGTTGTTATTTAAGACTTAGAAAAATGTATATACAGAAACCACGCCCACTGTGCATATTTCTGGCGCGAGTTTCCGTTCAATGATGGTACTTCGGCAGACGGGACTGCCGTTACGAAAGGGTTAAAGACGATGAACTGCGAGGGTACATGCATTTAAACCCTCAAAAAAAGGTGTACAGACATTCCAGATGTATTTCGATGTGATGAATCCACAGCCAGAAAGAGACAGCAAACACTGGTAGTCCATAAAATATTGGAATAAATGGATACCGCATCGTCTAACAGAGCAGAAAATAGGCGCTATAGGACTAACAATGTGCAACAATTTGGTCTCACGACTTGTTATTGACCCATTTATAGTCCTAATCTATCTTCATCTGTTTATCATCTATTTCTATCGTTACCAAATTTCATTGCCAATAAAATTTCAAAAATGATGCCAAAGTCAAATCGGCAATTCATTTATTTGTTTCGAATAAAATCCCCGATTTTTACAAAAAAGGGATGTATAAGCTTGTAGGATTTTGTGAAAGTGTCATACAAGTCAATTGTAACAACATTGTAAAACAAAACTATTTTTTAGAAAAGTTAGAATTGCTTGAATCTGGAATTACAAATCCGCACGAACTTTTCCCGGTACCTAATAGTTTGACAACTATTCTTAAGGTAATAAATATTATAAAATATATAGAACTTTCTTTTACATATTAACTTGGCTTTCCATCTTTTTATTATATTATTTGAATATATTATTGATCAATTATCTAAATTGTAAGTAATGAAATAAATACTTTGCAAAAGACATGTCGGAAGTATAATATATAAAAAGTAGGCAGATGTATAGAACATACGCGGAACTGATTCGCAGAAAACTTTATCGATACAGAGGGTACCTCTTTAAAATCGACTAGCAATAAGAGTAGGCATATTGCATATCATATTCTCCAAAGTCAATTACAGAAAAACATCGCTTGCATTTATCTTTAGGCAGCGTATGAAAAGTATAAGAAAGAAGGAAGAAAGAAAAGGAGGGAGGGCGAGAAGAATGGAAGGAGGGAAGAGCGTAAGGAAGACAGAATAAAAAAGGGAAACGTCCGAGAATATCCCATCGAGTGAATTGACTCGTAAAGGCACGTGCCCATTGAGGTTTGGCCTTGCTTGGTGTCTGCATTGCTTGGCGTGCTGACTGGTGGCGTAGCTGCGGCTGTACCCTATAGCTGTGTCGTTGCCGTTACTGTTGCCATTGCCGTTGCTGTTGCTGCCGTTACTGCCGTTACCGAAGTTACTGACGCAGCTTGAGGCAAGTGTCATCGCACCCGAAAACAGCTGCTCTTCTGTTAAGGGTTCTCTGAGCGCTCCGCGAGCCCGGTGCCCTCCACTTAAGCCTCCCTTCCCGCCTCCAACTTCTCTTCACAGGTATCTGACAAATCCGATCTTCCGCAAAGCACGCCGAGAAAAAGCACCGAGGCAGAGACGGTCGGGGAAGGGTAAAAAGAAAAGGAGTTCAGCGGTCGGCGAACCCTATTCCATCCAGACAGCAGGAATGTATGTTGATTAATTACATATTTACTATTTCTTTCCTATATGAACAAAATATTATAATGTTATAATAACATAAATCGTCATATCACTGTTAGGATAATTTAATATTAAATTAAATTCAATTACAATTTTCTCGGTCAAATATCAGTAGATAATTATAATTCTGTCGGGAAAATTTATATACTAAATATTTTCATATTTATAGACTAAATAAAATTTGTATATTTAAGGTGAGAGACTTTTTCTGTTGCGTTACTGCTGTACCGTGAATACTTATCACTAGATTTACGGACTGAGCCAATTTGACTCATTAAAAATTTGATTACTATATATATATATATATATATGAAATATATTTAAATGTTGATTCCTCTCCCCCACAGACCCCTTCAGTTCGCATTATCGAACGTGGTATACCTATTTTTACGGTTGTGTGCCAATTTGACTCACAAAATGATTTAACAGTTAATCGCATAACACATGAAGTTTATATCTTACAACGGGCCTGGGCAACTTGCGGCCTACAAGCCGCACGTGATTTGTTTCTCCTCTAATTTGTCTCTCCTCGCATACAAACAATCATCCTCACTTCTTTTCGGTACTCCGCTACATTGCCCTTCTTACCTATCCACTTCTGCCATCATTTCGATTTATACATCGTGTGTGAACAGAGCATTTTTAGTGAAATAATATAATTTTATAAAATCCATTTCTTGAAAAATATTTCCAATGAATTTTTTAATAGTAAATCTTTCATTTAAATTGACTTGGAACTATTTTCATTGCAAAAAACTTTAATTTTCTTGTATGAGTCAAATTGGCTCACTTCAGTAAAAATAGGTATATAATCAACATCCGTAAATCTAGTGTTCATGATATTTTATAGCACTTCCTAATAAAAAATGCGGTAACATTAAATTTTATTACAATCTAAACAACATTCCGGCATAATAATAACAGAAAAGGAGCCTCAGAGATTCTCATATGTATTGTAAAGTATTCTTTAAAGATTTATTAGTAGAAACAATATAATAAATTAGTAACTTTGTACGCGTTACAAAAGAATATTTGCATATAAGTAGCTGTGTACACCTGCAAGGACTTTGGTACACGTGTACATTTGTTTGCAATTTGCCATCCTAATTCATCAAACGATCGTATTGTTTATTCGGCTATTTCCATTTTAGATGACATTGACATCCTACATTGACAGTTCTAATAAAAATCGCCACAAACGACCACCTGCGGTCCAAGAACTATTCCTACTAATAGTTACAAAATTGAGTATAAGACAGTGTTGGTAATGAATATCGACCGATAAATGGATAAAAACAGACATATATAAAAATAGAAGTAAAATATATATTTTGGTTAAACATATTAACACGTTAAAAGTAATGAGGGTCATCGATGACCGGCTCTATTGAATTCAATGTTGCAGACTGATTATAGTGCATAATAATAAGTCACTTGACGTCTTCCACCTGATGTTTTCCTGTCAGAACAAACAATACTATCCGGTCTTCTTTCTCCCACATTAACAATATGTAGTCTATTGTTCAGTCTATTGTCCGCCGAAGATGTGGATGGATATTATTTTCATATATCTTATTAATTATGTTTCATTTGATTTCTTGTGCCATTTCAACAGAAAACTTTAGAAAATCATGCATTTCTCAAAAAGTTACGCTGGGATAAGTTGATTCGCCGTAATCACTAACTTTGATGCCCCTCAGAGGGGACAATCGAGTGCAAAGGATTAACCGTTTGAGTTCCAGAGGCCTTTAAAAGAACACGGTCGAAAAAACCCGAGCAGCGCGATAACGCTTGTCTCAACCGAGTACTGGGACTTTTCGACACAAAATCTGAAGAGCGCGGTCGCGCTCCTTGGGACTCAAACGGTTAAATTAGTTTGCTACTCGGACACTAATGGTGACCTCTGGCGGAAGCATAATATAGCAGGAGATTTCAATTGAGTCCCACATTTATCAAATATTTAAAAAGGGGAGATTACTAAAAAATTACTTTCAGTCAGAAAAGTTGGCATGAATGTTAACTAAACATGTTTTTTAAGTAAAATTTTTGCATCCAAACGGTCTCGTTCGAAAGCACATGTATAAAGTGTTCCCGGTGGCGAAAGTTCATATGCTTTGTTTGTTTCTACGATTTATTTAATCCTCGTACTTGTGAAATCAGTAATATGTATAGACAGATATTAATTCTAATCCATTCTGAAAACTTTTATAATTCATAAAAATTGTTCACTAATTTAAATTATATTAATATAGTATTACCTTTTTCTGTAGTATTAGCCATTTACAAGAAAGAGATTCAAACAAATGAAAAAAAAATATGTTCATTTGCCGCCTTTCGATTCCGAACCTCCGCTGAGTGCAAAAATACAAGCTAGCCACGCTACCGCCGCACAAGGCAACGAAATGGGTAATCTAGGTGAAAAAAATCATGTCAGGTCAATAGGTCAGGTCAATAGTTTTATCTTAACCAAGAATGTTTGCTGAGACCACTGATAGAAATAATAATTGACTTTGCAGCCATCTACGTGCAAAAATCAGTGCACAATACACCGAAATATAACAGCGCGAAATCGTACAATTATTTCACTGAAAAGAAAATGCTATTAGAGCAGCTAATTATTTTGTGAGACCTTTTATCTTTTGTACAGTTTGCCAACATTAGTTAATTTTGAAGCATCCACAATGAATTTCTCGAAAGATCATTCTTTCAACAATTTTTCGAAAAATTGAATAACTACAAAGTAACAAAAGCCATCCCCTTGAAACTTTCCAGATATATTCGTTAGACTATACAGAAGCAATTTTTGCAAAAATTTCGTGCGCCAACCTGCGTTCCTCTTTGTTACACCTTTCGAAAGTTTGCGAGACGGTTCGGCTATCAAGTCTTACTGTCCAGTTGGACGCGCGGTCTATAATTTCCCGCATTACGTAAAACCATCGTATGACATAGGACAGAGTTCTAATGGCCTAGTCTAAGGACATAGTTAAACAAATTGGTGTTACCTTGATATTAAATAAGTAATAGAGCAACTTAAACGAATTCGGGTACATCATTTGGACTTCCATCCTGTATAGTACCAGTAGCAGGGCTTTATTAGGTTTTTTTTTTATTAATATCTTTTTAACATAAAATCCAACAAGAAAATGTCTTATACAAAAGTTTCTTTATTTCTTCTGTGGAATGAGAATGTACAAAGAAATATATAGATTTTCGTATAAAAAGTGTAGGTGACTTTTAAATAACATTGAAGAAATATAAGAAATAACATATAAATAAGACACTGATATTCTCTCCACGATACTATGAAACTCTTGTATATAACATTTTTCTCTAAAATGAATGGTTCTCGAGATATTATTTTTTTCCAGTTACAACAAGATTGTCGATTCGTTCCACTGTGCGCCGACCAACTGCAGTTCTTCGATAGATGTGTTCTCCTTATAAGAAATATGAAGTACAACGTGTTAAGGACTATGTATCATGGTAGGATTGAAGCAAAAGGGTCCATTTGAGGCAAAATAGAACATTTGAGATTTACTGCCATACACAAATTGTGTCCAAAACTTTTAGAATGACATCATATTTTCAGATAGAGTGAAAATTAATTTATTTAATTTTGGTGCGGTATAGTTATATAGAAACAAAAAAAAACATGGAATTTAACAAAAATAATACAGTTATAACGGTAATGCACAAAAATCTATAACAGCTATAGACAAAAAGGTTTTTTTTGAGGAAATTAAAACCTTCAATCCAAAAGTTACAGACATCAAAACCTACATCCATCCCGTAATATTTTCAGCAGAGAAATGATTGTAAACAATCAGTGTATATTTTTAACGAGCAACTGGTACACAGTACATGTACATGTATACATAACTCCTAATACACACACACACACTTATACACATATGCAGGGTGGAGCGCTATCTCTGTCCACCCTAAATATTTCCGTTATGTGTAATAATATGAAAAAATATTACATAATGGCATAGAGGTGAATGTATTGTGATACAAACATTTTTTGCCTGGGTGAAGGCATAGAGAAGATTTCAAGGACAATTCTATTTTTGTAAATAGAATGCTATATTCTTTTCATCGCTTTGTAATAGTCGATGCTGAGACGATTTCTACGAGCTATTGTGGAAGGTCATGCGAGATGACAATGACATGTGGTTGTAAAACGTAGTTTCTCACATTACAGAAATGTTCGAAGTGGTAATCGTTTGCGACAATATAAAGTTGCAATCTTCGTATCGCTGTATCGCATACGTGCCTTAGCGTCTCTGAACTTACTATTCTAGCACAAGCTGTATTTCCTAGACCTTCAAGCTTTTAGAAAACGATTTCGTTACTACGCGATGACATATCGGAGCAATAGGCTCTGCCAGGAGACCGGGCCGATGTCGGACATTCATCCATTGTTTCCGGAAAAAAACTCTGCTTCTATAATCTTATGTAACTCGTATCGTTGTTTATATTGTAGCAGTACATCGCAGATAGCTAGAAATGTAAACATTCCAGCAGTGTGTAACATTAACATGAACTGATAGCAATATAAGAAAGTTAATTTTACTACCACAATTGACCTCGCGTGACCATCCACGATGGCTCCTTAGAATGGTGTCAGCATCCGCTATCGCACAGCAATAAAAGAAACATAGCATTCCATTTAAAAAAAAATAGGGCTGACCTTGAAATCTTCTCTATCGCCCCACCCACGCAAAAAAATGTATCGTAATATGTCCACCTCTATGCCGTGAAAGTTTTGTATATAACATTTTTTTATATTATTATAAATAACGAAAATATTCAAGGTGGACAGAGATAGCGTTCCACTCTGTATTATATCTTGAATACAAAGTATTGTTGCGGTGCGGCATTATAAATTAACTTAGGGTTTCCAAAAATAGCAATTATATTTGTACATATTATTATATATATCTCTGACATATTATTATTAAAAAGCGCACCTCGTTGTTGTCTCCCTAGCAATCTTATCTTCCATGATACAACAACATTTGTTCGATAATTCCACGGCACACCACAAGTAAAAGCTTGCAAATACATAAATTACATTATTACGTATATGTTTTTATTAGATAAAAAACACAATAAAATAGCTATATGTATGTAGATATTTTCCCGAGAAAATCACCGCGGCACAGCGATTGCGGAGCACTGATATTAAGAGCAGACAATTTTGTTACAGTATATACAAACATAAATTTATATAAACCTACATATTTCTTTACTCATCTATCATCGAAACGTTGGGTTAGGGAAAAGCTTTCCTGTATTTTAGCGCAAAAGTGAAACAAATTCATATTTTAAATAAACTTCAAAAAACCAAATATATTTTGTTCAACTTCATTTAAACATTTTTTGTGAGAAACCATAATCATTACTGTATAATGACGTTCTAAAATACTTATTTCACTTTTGCGCTAAAGAAGAAGAAACTTTTTCCCCAGTCCTATATTTCTACAACTTAGAAATGTAAGGAAGATTTACATTTCTATTTTTATTGTTTAATTATAGTATAACCTACATCGTGAAATAGACCTTCTATTTATTCTGGAATCTTTTGCTGAAATCCTAGAAAGTGTACGACAAGATCCATGTAACGATCTTTTCACAGACATGATCTTTTCTTATACAGGGGCTTTGACAAATTATCTCTACTAAAAAATACTGTAACAGCCATTGTATCCGCATTTCCATCAATTATCAAAGAAAGAATGTTGCTTGTGTTAAGCACATGCGCATTTAAAATTGTTTCTTAAAACTTTCGTAGTTTGCGGTGAAATTAACGCCTATTAACATGATATTTCGCTTGCGCTAATTCAAGATTTTTAAAAATAAAGAAGGGAGAAGAAAGTACATGTTTCCGAAGGATCAAGATACAGATAAAACATTCTGGTAGCAGTAATGATAACATGGAGCGATCAAGCAGTGGGCCGGAAGTGCCGCACGGAATTCATATTTTTTTCTCACTAAATTGGCCTTAAGTAGCCAAAATCTCGCGCTTCCTTTAGTGGCTCCTCGCACATGAGCCGAAAAAGAGTGTAACATGTGTGTAATAACTAGCCACTCAAAAAACACAGAAACCTTAATTACAACTGTTCTCATTTTCATTTATTGCTGATATTAACTGGCTGGATTGTCATCAACGTTTGATAGTGCCATTAAAACGGAGATGAAGAACCTGTCCTGCCGATGCGTCATGTGCATCATTTTGTCAGATTGTTAATCTAGTAAATTACGTCATCAAAAAGATTTTGTTTTTGAGATACCGATAAACATTTTGTATAGATCGCAACAATACAAAACAGATGTTATTATTTATCGGATTTCATTGGATAATGACTTAGAGTCCCTTTCATACTAATATTATGTATTGTCTCAGCTATTAACATTAAGTAATAATATGTGTACTAAATTCTATGTTGACTTATGTATACTATAAAAGCGTAATGAACATGTAAAATGTTTTACCATTTAGAAAAAGTTATTGTCAATGCTTGGCTAATTTTGATTCGTGACACTTAAATTTGTTGAATTTCAAAACAAAAAATTATTGGATAAATATGCTACATCTGCATCTATTACTTTTAAAAAGAGCATTTTTCCATAACTTACACATTACTCGTTCGACATACTTTTCCCTTATTTACAATTTCGTTCGGCGTAGGTTTACGTGCCCAGCCGTAAAAAATCGAACATCATGCTTGTTTAATTGTAACTGGAATTTATATGACAACATTAACGATTATACAGGCAAACAATACACTGTATATATACGAATTGCACATAATATTTGTAGGGGATTATCGTTAAAGAAATATCTGCTCGCGCAAAATTTGTAAGTTACGTCAGCACTCTGCAGCAGATGGGCATAAAAGTCACTTGGTACACGAGCCGCAAAAAGCGAAGGAATATTCAGTTTGTTACGCGAAACGATTCGCGTGCTACAGATTGCTGGCAGTCTCGACTTTATCCGTGTACGTAGTTGCACCTGCTGCTGCAACCATGCTTGTACACGTGCTCGCCATTCCGAGTTACGGTATCGATAGTGCGTCATCGCAGTAGTCGAAAACAGCAGAACCTATCTACGCGTAGAAAATATCGTATGTCTCAAACCTCAAATATTTCAAAAAGAAAGACGAATACTGAACTTTCAATTATTTTGACAACTTTATTTTGGACAAGTGCATATATAATTTATTCTGATATTTGCTACTTTCTCTGTTACTCCAAATTTATGAAAAGAGAAATTGTATTTGTAGGAAACCCTGTCTGTATAGTATTATAGTATCTGTTTTGTTTGTTCCAAGGTTACTTGCATAGAAAATGAGAAAAACCTTTTCTAATATGTAAATTGTTAAGCAAATTCCGTGGAATTCCTTCGACAAATATATTTGATAATGAGGCTTTCTTCGAAGAGAGTATGCTAAGACTTGGTTATGAGTCATAACTTACGACAAAATTACCGATTTCTAGATAATGCTAAAATTGCTTCAACGCTCCATATAAAGAATTGCTATTAAAGTCTAGAATATTGACATTTTTGTTTAAACGAAATTTAATCAGATTAAATTTTTATCACAGTACTACATCGTTTACTGTTGGTTGACAGGACAATGAACTAATATGTGCTTTACGTTTACTAGTGAAATGCATTGCAAAAATACATCTTATAATCTACACACACACGCGCGCGCGCACACACACACACGCACATGTATATGGTAATAAAAGCGTTTTTTTATTACGAATTCAACGGTGTATTATAATATATAATTGTTTAAATCATTCCGTTGGACTTATAAATTTAAGTTTTGTGGCTTATCTGTATTAATTGTTAAATCGTTGTATACTTGCAACGTTGATAAGATATTTGATAAGAACCATTTTTCCGTTCGTTTGTCATGTCATACAATATACAAATGTGTATGTCATACAATATACAGAGTATTTTCGATGTATTATTACAGTAGTAAAATCGAAAGCACGATTAATTTACGTACAAAAGTAAGCTGAAAATTTAAAGTAAGAGTTCCTGATATAGTGACACTCTCATTCATCTATACTGTGTTCATAAAATCAATTCCTATACATATTTCGCTTAATCTAATTGTTAGTATAATATAATATTAGATAGCAGAAGAAGGTTTACCGGAAAAAATTAACAAAAAAATTAAATTTTTAATATATTTTTCAAACAAATAATCTATATGCAACTTTCATTATGCAGTTTAATTGTCTGTTAAAGAACACACTATTTAAAAGAATTACTTTTTTATGACCACTACTTACTGAAATATTCCCAAAATGTGTTTTCAGCCCTCAACTTTGAGGGTTACGTTCACTCTTTCAGAATAAATGGTTGCCGATAAAAAGAATACGTGTCAAATATTTTTTTAGGAACAATCTTTCACGTAAGTTTCATCAAAATCTGCATGTTCAAGTTCGATATGTTTCCTTGTAAACAGAATACTCGTATGTCTACATAAAAAGTAAGGCACAGAACAAGTGAAAAAATTATTTTACAGCTGAATAGCAAGTTACGAACAGGGATTAATACAACACTACCAAAATACATACCAGTCAATAAAGGATTACGATCATGTCTATAGATAGTATAGTTTATTCGGCCAAGTTGGAAGTCAAGTATGCAATCCCATAACCACGTTTTAGTTAAAACTAACAATAAGATACATGTGATACTGCTCACAATTAAACAGATTTAATCGTTTGTCTCAAGATGCTCAGTTTCGATCTAATACCTTTTATATTCTCATAGTATGTAAAGGGCTAAGTATGTAGTAGTTTTTTTCTTAGAGGTCACTATAGGTAATACTTGCGTTCTTTTCTCCATGCGTCTGTCCGCGAAAGTTGTCCTCCCGATTGGAAAACCAATCACGGAACTGCAACTTTAACATTAACCCTTTGCACCGAGGCCTTTTTCTCTCGGGCGACCCAACAACTCGAAACGATTTTCCACAAATCTGGTGAATTTCTAAAGAACATAAGAGGTGATGGAGCAGATCTCTAAATCTCAAAAAAATAACTTTCGCCACCATTTTACAGACTTTCTTAGAAAACAGTATGTCGAGGCGTATTGATCAGCTCGATCAACACCGCTTATATATTTTGTATAATGTACAATAACATGAGATTTGTTTTAAAGTAACTTCAATACCGCCTCGTAAAATCCTTTTTACGGGAGTTATTCCCTCATTACTCCAAATGGTCAAAGACGCCACAGTCCTTTCGTCCTTCCATGCTAAAACTGAAGTGTTACCTCTACGATATGCAACTATAGATTTTTTCTGGAATTTTGGTTTTTCTATTTGACATGACAGTTCCTTCCTATTTATTAGGATGGTCCTAATGAAGTGACATTTTAGGTTGCGTAATTTCCCAAAGAAGCCAAACGTAAATAAACATCCACCGCTCGATTTATCGCGTCAAACAGAGTGGTGAGCGACAGTCACTTCTCAAGTTACCGCATCAAATCAAGTGGTGACCGAGAGTCACTTTTCGAGTGCAAAGGGTTAATTGCCACACGAACGACTCAATTTCGAATCATGGCACCTTTCAGAAATGTTTTATCTACGCGAAGAAAGCAATACAATGAGCTAATAAAAAAAATTTACCTTGATTTATTATATTTTTAATACTATTTTAAATATGTTTAATATACTCTGAACATGGTATGTATGAATGGCGACAAGAGCGGCAAAGAAGGCTGCAACCATCTGCACACATAAATGACCCCTGCTCGCAGGCCTAACAGCCAGCAAAGAAGCGAAACGCTTAAGCTCAAACCGGGGGCTACGGTAAGAGGGCACGGGAATGGGAAACGTCTGAGAAGCGAGACCTATGGTTTTAACAAGGGAACATGCCGAATCCGTACACGCCGGTTTTGATGAAAATTATATGATAGATAGTTCACGAAAATATATGAGACACGTATTTTTTTATATCGATAATCATACACATTGAAGGGGTGATAATATCCCTCAAATTTTGGGGTTGAAAATGTTTTTTTGAAATATCTCCGTGATTGAAAGGCGTAAAGAAAAAAACTTTTTTTGAATGGTGCGTCTTGATATGTCAAATTCAGGGTCATAAAAAGTAATTGTAAAAAATTATTTATTTAAACAATATATTAAAATTTCGCAATTTTTCGTTAATTTTGTCATACTACCATGTTGTTCTATGTTCGTGTAAATTTATATGTATAAAATATAGGCAAAATTAGTGAATACGTGTTTTTCCAATTTTTTGTTTGCTAATATTTAACGATAGTCACCAAATATTTAAGTTTCACTCGCTTCATACAGGGCGTATAAAAATTATTTGCCATGACCTACTAGGCGGTTTACTACACCTTCGGATTCGTGGACATTCGCAAAAGAAATCTACCGCAAAATTCGCAAAATTTTTGCAAATTCAGATCTAATTTTTTTATTAGCTCACCGAAATCGTCTCTTCGCGTAAGTAAAATGTCTGATAGGAACTATAGATCAGAAATTAACCGTTCTTGTGCAAATTAATTGCGCAGTTCTGCAATTGGCTTTCCAATCGGTAGGACCACCTTCGCGCACAGAAACATAGAGAAAAGATGTCCACGAATTACCCTTATTGTCCGAAGTGTCTCATTTGCCATTTGAAAAAGCTAATCACCGTGGCACGTTAAACGGGCTTAGAATATGGGTGAAGGGGTTATCCAACCAATAAGAAGAACGCATGTGTTTATGTTCTTCTCCCCGGGAGATCACCGTTTTACTTACGCAACAAGACGAATGCGATGAGCCAATAAAAACATTTAGTCTCAATTTGCAACCCTTCGCAAATCTTGCGGCCCATGTTTTTGCAAATGCCGACCGATCCAAAGGTGTAGAATAACACCTGGCAGCTCAAGACAAATCATTTAGAACAGGCCGCTTATTTGATCGCCGCATGTGTCCTTGGTAGAGCTCCGCCTGCTACCCCTTCCCGTGCACTCGAGAGCTCGCTGATTGACTTGCCTTTCACATGCCAGACGCGAACCTATTGGCATAGTGTGGTGGCGCATTGGGGCGACATTTGTATTAGGAGTACAAATTAGTTCGGTCCGTTTTTTGTGGTCAACAATGCATTTATTTCAGTACAAAATGAATGCACAGATTAAACAAAGTATTGTCCATCGCTGTCTACTACATTTTCCCACCTCTCAGACAATTTTCAAATTCCATCTTGAAGAAATGTCTCGTTTTTTGAGGCGATCCAAGTTAGGAGCCAATTTTCGATTTCTGCGAAAGAAGTGTACCGGCGACCTGCCAAATCGTGCTGCATCCGGCAGAACAACCAGTAATCAGAAGGAGCAATGTCCGGCGAATACAGCGGGTGCGGTAAAATATCCCACTTGAGCGTTTTTAACCTTTTAGGTACGGCGCGCTCGTCCGCGAGTGGATACCCCTGGAACGGCGCGCCTGGCCGCGGATAGCACAAAAACCGTTCATGACGATTTCCACAACGACATTACGTGGGAATAGAGAAATGAATAAATTATAATTTCTTTATACATTTTCATGTAACGACATCGAAAAACTTTATTAATTAAGTAATTATTATTATTTGCTACATTTTAGTAATAAGTTTCTCTGTGTGTAATATATTTTAAAGCACTGAACGACGCAGAGTCCCACATCACAGTCTTCGCATTGGTACCGCGATCTTCGCCTTATATTGTTTTTTGTGCACACTACACAATTTCGCAAAGTTTTTTGGTCTTAGCGGTTTTATAGTATGATAGGAAATGAGGTTTAGGCGAAACAATTGAGAAATAAAGCAAAAAATGTGTAATACTGTCCAAAAGTATGATATCCGCGAAAGCCACTATAGTGACGCGTCGTTCTGAAAGATGACATATACGAAAGCCACTATAGTTGCGCGTCGTCCTGAAAGAATATATCCGCAAAAGCCACTATAGTGGCGCGTCGTACCTAAAAGGTTAAATATTTTTTTACGTCTTTTATGACATGAGGCCGAGCCGCTGAAATCACCTTTCAACGTCTCTCGGTT
The DNA here is from genome assembly GCA_963989415.1 of Cerceris ruficornis. Classification (NCBI taxonomy): domain Eukaryota; kingdom Metazoa; phylum Arthropoda; class Insecta; order Hymenoptera; family Crabronidae; genus Cerceris; species Cerceris ruficornis. The sequence goes on from OZ022528.1 coordinate 14,757,115, forward strand.
TCAGTTCATAAGGCACCCAATTGCCTTGCTTTTGAATCAGTCCCATGGATTTCAATCGTACGGAAACTGCTTGTTGTGTAACCTGCAATGATTCTGCAAGCACCTCTTGTGTTTGACTCGGATCTACATCGAGTAAAGCCTCCAATTCGTTGTCTTCGAATTTTTTTGGCTGTCGAGAGCCAGGCTTGTCTTCAACGCTGAAATCACCATTCTTGAAACGTCGAAACCATTCCCTACTTGATTTATCAGTTGGAGCATTGTCACCATAAACTTCCACATGCATTCGATGCGCTTCAGCTGCACTTTTCTTCCAATTAAAGCAGAAAACTAAAACCTCCCGCAAATGCTGCTTACTTAACACGAAATTTGACATATTCAACACAGTAAAAAACAAGGATTTTGTATGAAACTCCAAGCGATATAAACTGAATATTATTAACAGATATGTAACCTCTCTGAAACAATTGAAATCAGCTGCAACTATGAAACATTCATAACAGCCAGAGCTATCTTTTGAAAACGGACCGAATTAATTTGTACTCCTAATAATGGGTGAAGTAAAAAGTTCTGAGCGTTTTTTCTCTTTATTTTGATGATAAAATTAACAAACTTAGAATTTTCGGAATTAAATCAAATAAGCGCCGTTTTGTTCAATAACTTTTTCCCATTTTGAAGGCAATTTCATAATACCGCGATTGAAGAAGTCTTCGTCCCTATTGTTAAAAAACTCGACCAGCTCACTTTCACAAGCCTCTCTTGAGGCCAGTTTTTTGCCATCAAGAAAATGTTGTAATTGTTTAAAAAGGTGATAATCGCTTGGTGCCAGGTCTGGGCTATACGGCGGGTGCGATATAACCTCCCATCCAAACTCTCGGAGCTTCTGGCGTGTCGTTAAAGATGTGTGCAGCCTGGCGTTGTCTTGATGGAAGACAACACCCTTCCGATTGGACAATTCTGGTCGCTTCTCGTTGATCACCTGCTTCAATCTGGTCAGTTGTTCACAATATAGGCCCGAATTGAGTGACTGGCCCGATGGGAGCAGCTCATAGTGCAGGATTCCCTTCCAATCCCACCAAACACATAGCAAAACCTTCTTGGTCGTTAATCCGGGCTTGGCGATCGTTTGGGCCGTCTCACCGCGCTTGGACCACGATCTTTTTCGCCTGTCATTCTCGTATGTGACCCATTTTTCATCGCCAGTCACCATCCGCTTCAAAAATGGGTCCATTTCGTGACGCTTCAGCAAAGAATCGCAGGCATCAACTCGCTCCAAAAGGTTCTTTTGCGTCAGTTCGTGTGGCACCCATATATCGAGCTTCTTTTTGAGACCAGCCTTATGCAAATGGTTCCAAACGGTTTTCTGGCTAATCTTCAGTTCCTGGGCAATGGAATAAGTGCTCGCATGCCGGTCTGACTCGACGATTTCCATGATTTTATCGACATTTTCAACGATAGGCCTACCAGAGCGTGTCTCATCTTCGACGTCCATATTACCAGAACGGAAGCGTTGGAACCACCGCTTTGCTGTTGCATTCGATACTGTTTTGTGTCCATAAACAGCACAAATTTTTTTGGCTGCCTGCTCGGCTTTTTCCCCTTGATCGTAGTGGTATTGTAGAATGTATCGAATCTTCTCTTTCGTTACCTCCATTTTGATACGCTCTAACAAACAACTGGCTTCACAAAACAAAAGACGGTCAGAGAACTTTTTTTAAAGCGTTATGTTGCCTTTAAGTCACAGTATAGAATGACATGATGCAACGTATACATTGTGAGATATGGCTCACTAAAGCCATCTAACAAAAAACGCTCAGAACTTTTTACTTCACCCATTATTATTGAGGCGGCCCGTGCACGAGCGCGCCGCCGACAAGGCGCAAAGCGGAGAACAGTTGCCGTCGTCGATGGGCCGCGCCCCAGCGCCGGTAATTGTTCTGAAAAACGAATCTTCGAGAGCCTCGAGAGGAGTGTAACGCCACGCGGCATACGAGGACGACGGAAATAAAAATTATATTCGGCTAACCGCCATTCGCAAAATTTATTTACTTTCGCCCCCACATTATAAATGGCTATGACAATTAACCCTTTCGCTCAAAAGGGCGTATATATACACCCTCGAAGAATGAACATTCATATACGAAGAGCGTATGTATACGCTCTCGAAAAGCAGGCGCTCGGGTACGAAGAGCGTACATATACGTTCATACCATATGTAAGATTGCCAGTGCTTGATGTGAGTCTGCATTCGGATCATAGCATGTATGCCGTCGCCGCTGCGACGACCGGCTCGCGTGGTTCCGTTGACGCAACGACGAAAGGCGCTTTTTATAAACGAGAGACACAGTCGATTACGGAAAGCAAAAGTGAACGGATTGGTTTATGTATTAAGAAATAATTAGTGTATGTGTTTTATGTAATAGTTTATTCTTTGTGGTTTTCTGAATTGTGTTTTATGTATCAGCGTCTATTTCTTGTGTTAGTTTGCCATCTTAAATAATTATTAAATTCGTTTGTGTTATTCGTTCCGTTTTACTTCCTTACACATACAGAGTGTCCCATTTAAGTTGAGATTGTAAAAAATCTCGAAAACGGGTGATTTAAGAAAAACCAAGCGACGCGTGCCCCTTACTATTGCGGGTGGGAAGTCTAATGGCATTACTGATTTTTCAATGCGTGGGCGTCTTCAAGGTCATTTCATGGTCAACCTTTTTTTGTGTCATAAACACCTATTTTTTATTTCGGAATCACATTCTACATAAAAAAATGGATCACTTTTGTTTGAAACATTTTGTTGTAGATTTAATATTTCTTAAGATATCAGGCGAAACGTCTTTTAAAATTTATGCTGATACCTCATCTGGTAGGCTTACATCTTCAAGTATATTATTGGTACCTTGAGAGAGAGAGAGAGATTTGTATCTTAAGAAATATTAAATCTACAACAAAATGTTTCAAACAAAAGTGATCCATTTTTTTACGTAGAATATGATTCCGAAATAAAAAATAGGTGTTTATGACACAAAAAAACAATATTACCTTGAAATGACCTTGAAGACGCCCACGCATTGAAAAATCAGTAATGCCATTAGACTCCCCACCCGCAATAGTAAGGGGCACGCATCGCTTGGTTTTTCTTAAATCACCCGTTTTCGAAATTTTTTACAATCTCAACTTAAATGGGACACCCTGTATATACTATTGTTTCATATTTTATTAGGTTGGAAACTATGAAACGGGCGTTGAATAAGAATAAAATACAAAAAGCGCAATTTTTCACATTATTTATTATATTCAATCGAAATAACTTCCATTGGCATCTACGACTTTCTGCCAACGATTGGGCAAGTCATATATGCCTTTTTGAAAGAAACCTTTCTTTTTAGAGTTAATAAAGAATTCAAAGTCTTTTATAAAATCATTTCGGTTATTGTATTTTGTTGGAAACCAGAAAAATGACATTACCGGTAAATCGCGACACCTTCTCTAGAAATCGGTAATTATGTGTATGATGAGGCGTACGTGAGGAATATCGCGTTCCTCTCACTCTCTGTGAAACCTTACGTGTGAACAGTCGTGTATGTAAATAGTGTACCGCGCCAATAAATATACTAATTGTAAGACAAAAGAGGATTCCATTTACTGCGAGTAACCAATATAACACAACTAGCAGTTATAAATTACAACAGGTTATGGGCCCAGTTTTAAGCCAGGAATCCTTCTTATTAAATAAAGTCTAAATATTAAAAGAACGGACGCACCATAAAAAGATCAACGACTCAACGGTCGAAGAAACCTTCTATCGACCTTCACGACAAACTATAAAGTCGGTGAGTTTCGCACGTAACTTTATTATAAACCAAAGTTGAAATCTTTCTTTTTGTTGCTACGGCTGCACAAATTAAGCGAAAGAATCATTATAAATTTCTCTTTCTAAATCAAATCTTCCATTACGTAATACAATGACTACGCAAACAAGTTTAACCACACCAGTGAATGTACTTGGTAATATACCATCTATAGATCCTAAATTGGATGGTACCTCAAATTATTCCACCTGGAAACTTATAATGAAAATGACACTTATTGGGCTAGACTTGTGGGACTGTATTACAGCGTCAAATGGAAGTAGTATAGATTCGAAAAAAGTTCAACGGGCATTGGCGGCCATTTGTTTGAACGTGCACGCACATTGTTACGTACACGTAAAGGACGCGACAACGGCCAAATTTGCGTGGGAAAAACTAGCTAAAGCCTACGAGGATAACGGTTTATCGCGCATTTTAATTTTAATGAGAGCGTTATTTAAATTAGATTATGCAAACTTTGAAAACATGAACCAGTATGTATCAGAGGCCTTAAATTTGTCTCAAAAACTTGCAGACATCGGTAATCCAGTAGAAGACAAATTACTAGCTGTTATCTTATTGGCCGGCTTACCACCAGAATATAAACCTATGGTGATGGCACTTGATAGTTTGCAGGTACCAATTACAACAGATCTTGTTAAAACTAAGCTATTGCAAGAATATATAAAGGTTCAGCTTGAAAATAATTCAAGCGATGTAGCATTTGCAACAAAACAGCAACAAAAGTATAATGATAAATCAAGGTTTCAGTCTAAAAAAAAGGGTTATAAAATGCTATGGTTGTGGACGATTGGGACACACCAAGCCAAATTGCAGAAATTTGAAACCAGAGTCATCACAAAAAAATTCTAAATATTCAAAAGATCAAAGGAATCACAACTGGAGTTTATTGACTGCCTTGATGGCAAATAATAAAAACGATGGTTGGGACATCGATTCAGGGGCCACGAACCACATGTCGCCAATTAAAGATTGGATGGAGGATTACACTGCAGGATAAGAACAATCGGTGACAGTAGCAGACAACAAAATTCTCCATACCAAAGGAAGCGGAAATGTGATCGTCAAAATTAAAGGTCAGTCCAAAAACAAAACTATCACGGACGTTTTACATGTACCTGATCTGAATGCAAACCTATTGTCAGTAAATAAATTAGCCAACAAGGGTTTCATATTAGTATTTGACGCATTCAGTTGTAAATTATACAAAAGTTCTAATTTCCAAGCGAATGGAGAAGTGTTGGTGACAGGGACTAATGAAAACGGGTTATATAAACTAGATACTGAACCGTCACTACATAGTTCATATAGTGTCACAAGCAACGAACAATCTCAAGAGCTGTGGCATAAAAGACTTGGCCACCTGAATGATCGTAGCATGACCTTGCTAAGGAAAGGTTTGGCAACCGGGATCCAATACAGCGAACTTAATAAAAAACCATGTTTAGCCTGCATTACAGGAAAGCAGACTAAATTGCCATTTGACAACAAAGGTCGGAACAGGGCAGATGAAATTCTGGAAATTCTGCATGCCGACGTTTGCGGTCCATTTCCACAGCTAAGCTGGTCCGGAGCACGATATATATTCATCTTAATCGATGATTTCTCTTGTATGACCTTTTGTTATTTCCTAAAGCATAAGAGCGAAGTAACAACGGCTTTTAAGGAATTCAATGCCTGGGTAACAAATGAAAAAGGCAAGAATATCAAAATATTTAGAACAGATAACGGAACAGAATTTGTAAATAAGCAGATGAAAGAATTTTTAAATAATAATGGTATCCGTCACCAGACAACCATTCCGCATACTCCTCAGCAGAATGGAGTATCTGAAAGAGCAAACCGAACGATAATAGAAAAAGCGACCTGTATGCTACAAGAGTCAAAATTGAACAAAAAGTACTGGGAAGAAGCAGTAAGGACAGCTGTGTATTTAAAAAACCGTTCGCCTTCGAGAGCAATTAAAGGCAAAACACCATATGAAATATGGACCAACGAAAAGGTTGATCTAAGCCATTTACGCGTTTTTGGGTGTAAAGCTTATATGCATATCGAGAAACAACAACGAACAAAATTTGACAAAAAGGCGAAAGAATGTGTCTTTGTGGGTTATTGCTTAGACTCAAAGGGATACAGATTGATAGATTTACAAAATCCAAAGCGAGTACTAAAAGCAAGAAATGTCACGTTTATAGAAAACGAATTCCCAGCACAAAAAGAAGAAAAGGAAGTAAGCAGCAGCACGGTTAATTTTGGGCAAGAAAACCTGTTCTACAACATAATTCCAGATAGAACAGAGCAAGAAGATAACTTCGAGTCGGAAGAAGACGTATCGAGAATGGAAGAGAATGATTCATTTTCAACCTCCAACGAAGACACCAATTTCGAATCCATAGGTGATACTGATGATACAGTAGAGTATGATACGGATAGTTTCTCAACGATCTTGTAAGAGAGGAGATACCCAGAAAGAGAACGAAAGGCAAGAGAATTTCCGGGTATGGTAAGACATCAAGCGTTCTTCACGACGAATTCCGATCCAAAGTCAATAGAAGAAGCGTTGTCTAGTCGTGAGAGTGAAAAATGGAAAAACGCTATGAAAAAAGAATTCGAAGCACTAAAGAAAAATGAGGTATGGGATTTAGTTACTCTTCCACAAGGAAAAAGGGCAATAAAGTCCATGTGCGTCTTCAAGTCAAAAACAAACGAAGATGGTAAGGTAAAACAATATAAAGCTCGTCTTGTGGCAAAGGGCTGTTCACAGTCCTTTGGCACGGATTTTAATGAAACTTTTTCGCCTGTTAGTAGATATTCCACTATTAGGACCTTAATTTCGATTGCGCTACAATTAGAAATGAGTATAGATCACTGGGATGTATCAACAGCCTTCCTCAACGGAAAATTAGATGAAGAAGTATACATGGAGCAACCCAAAGGTTTCATTATTGACAAAAACAAAGTCTGTCGGCTAAAACGAGCAACATATGGACTAAAACAATCTGCACGAGTTTGGTACAAAAGAATTCACGATATTTTAATAAAATTAGGATTCAAGGCAAGCATGAGTACATCGTCTGTGTACTTCAAAACGGTAGATAATTCAAAATTAATAATTTGTTTATATGTCGGCGATATATTAGTATTTAGCAATAATGTACAAGAAAAAATGAAACTAAAAAATCAATTAGCTTCGGAATTAGCTTAGGAATTTTCGATCAAAGGCCTAGGAGAGGTAAAATCAATATTAGGAATTAAGGTAACAAGAAAAGGAAATTGTATTTATTTAGATCAAAGTAGTTATATAAAAGAAACCTTACAGAAATTTAATATGGAAAATTGTGAGCCAGCAAAAACTCCGTATGCAGTGGGAGTAAAATTAGAAAAGGTAACCGTGGTAGATGATCGCCCATACCAGGAGTTGATGGGTCATTTAAATTTTCTGGCCTTATGCACACGACCAGATATCGCCCATACTGTAAGTTATCTTAGCAAATTTAACAATAGTCATAACGAAGAGCACTGGTACGCGGCGAAGCGTGTATTACGATACCTAAAAGGCACTATGGATCTTTGTTTAACATACAGAAAATCCTGTATAGAGATTACGGGCTTCGTAGATGCCGATTACGCGAATGATAACGAAGATCGAAAATCATATAGCGGATTTGCATTCCTACTGGGTGGAGGAGCTGTAATATGGCAAAGTAAAAAACAAGCGACAGTAGCAATTTCAACAAGTGAAGCCGAATATATTGCACTCTCCGAAGCCTGCAAGGAAGCGAAATTTTTGAATAACTTTGTATACGAGATTACGAATAGGAAAATTATAATAACCACATTCAGTGACAGTCAGTCAGCGTTAGCGTGGGCAAACGAACAAATGCCATACAGTCGCACGAAACACATTGATATTAAAAATCATTTTGTACGAGAAGCAGCAAAATTAGAAATTGTAAAACTACGTTATATAAACACAAAAGATATGATCGGCGACATTTTGACAAAAGCGTTAACTGCAGACAGACACAATAAACTCACAAAAGGATTAGGATTACTATTACAGATGTAGCGATTTAGTGGGAGTGTTGGAAACCAGAAAAATGACATTACCGGTAAATCGCGATACCTTCTCTAGAAATCGGTAATTATGTGTATGATGAGGCGTACGTGAGGAATATCGCGTTCCCTCTCACTCTCTGTGAAACCTTACGTGTGAACAGTCGTGTATGTAAATAGTGTACCGCGCCAATAAATATACTAAGACAAAAGAGGATTCCATTTACTGCGAGTAACCAATATAACACAACTAGCAGTTATAAATTACAACATATTTCTTTTTTCTTAAAAATAATTCATAATTACGAAAAAGGTAATAATCGGTCGGTGAAATATCGGGTGAATATGGAGGATGTGGCAAAATTTCATATCGTAGAGAAGTTAATTTGTCAACAGTAATTGAAGCTTTCTGTGGTCGTACGTTATCATGCAGTAATATTGCGCCGTGCCGATTGAGCAATGCTGGTTGTTTTTTCATAAGTTTCTCATGCATGACATCAATTTCACGACAATAGGACACCGCTGTTATGGTTTCACCTAGTTATAGGAAGGAATAATGGATCACTCCTTGGGCATTCCACCATATGGAAACCGTAATTTTTTTTTATGAAATTTCGGCTTCGGGGTGTGTCCTGGGGGTGTATTCTTATCTACCCATTTGCTTGATCGCTTTCGATTATCATGCAAAATCAACTTTTCATCACAAGTGATGATTTGGTGTAAAAAGGGCAATCGTGTATTGCGAAGCAACAAAGATGCGCACTTGCTCTTGCGGTCGATCATCTGCAGTTGCGTCAGTTCGTACGGCACATATGAGTCCAATTTCTTTACTTTATTTATTGTACGCAGATGTTTTAACACAGCCGTATGACTAGTTCCTAGTTTAGACCCAAGTTCGCGAATAGTTGTGTGTGAATTGGATTCCACAGTCATCCTTAATTCCTCGTTATCAATATGAGCCGGTGGTCTTCCTTGAGGCTCGTTGACGATACTCAAATTGCCAGAACGAAATTTTTGGAACCAATATCGAGCATTTTGTTCAGTAGTGGATCCATCTCCGAATGCGCGATTAATGTTTCTCGAAGCTTGAGCTGCGATATGATTCAATTTGACCTCGTATAAGAAAAGTAGATGAAAATCGCGTTTTGTTTCCATTTGGTTTCGGAGAAAAATAATATAAAAATGGGATACAAACACGAAAAAATTTTACGAAATGAGTAAGAAGAATACCTTTAAACTTTATAAATAAAAATATCGAGCGCACGTTACAATGAACCTCTCTCAGTCGCAGCTGAACACAGCTAAACAAAAACGCCGGTTTCATAGTTTCCAACCTAATACATATGAGATACTTTCGATACTTTAGGAAAAGCAGGAAGTGTCGTTATGACGCTCTTAGGACCATATCTTGAACAAGCCCATACTGTATTTGTTGAAAATTGGTATGCAAGCCCCGCTTTATTTACAAAATTACAAAATTATAAAACAAATGCTTGCGGAACGGTAAAGAAACCGTCAAAATATGCCCGTAATTTCAGATCATTTAAAAAGAGGCGAGGTACCATTCCGTTCGTGCAATAGTTTATTAGGGTTAAAACGGCATGACAAACGAGATGTGTGGATGTTAACAACTTGCCATTCGGTAAACATCGTGGATATAACTAACAATAAGATAGATTATCGTACCGGATTGCTAATACAAAAACCGTTCCTGCGTCGTTGATTATATGGCCAATATGGGAACCGTTGACAAAATTAACATGGTTTCAAAATCGGTTAAATGTATTCGCAAAAGTTTGAAATGGTACAAAAAATACTTTTTCCATATGTTAGACATGGTTGTGTGGAATGCATTTTGTTTATACCAATCATCAACTGCGACAAAATTACCGTTTGCCTTTCATTTATATCTTATAAGACAGATATTGGAAACATATAGGAAACAAAAATCAGATATGAAATGTTTAGTTACACGAAATAGTAACAATGTTGAAAGACTTACTGAAAGACATTTGCCGTCTCTATATTAGAATAAGGCGGCAAAAAAGAAAAATCAAGTTCGAAAATGTGTCATCTGCAGTAAACAAGGAAAAGGACGTGAGTCCAGATGCTATTGTTCACAATGTGAGGTTGGTTTATGTGTGGCTCCATGTTTTAAGCTTTATCATATCAAAGTTGATTATTAATTATGTATTCGTCTTTAAATAATTTAGTAATTTTGTTATGTTGTAATAAGAAATATTATATGAACATTATAATGTAATATTTTAAAAAATAAGTTACAATTATAAATTTTTATATTTTAGAAAATAAAATGATATTACTAAATATAATAAACTTCATTGTAAAATTTAGGGAACAAGAAACGTCTTGTAATTACTTCGTAGCATTCCGTTCCTCATTGACAGTGTCGACTAGTCAGTGATGTGGGATTATAGTGACCAATTGGGCAAAGATCGATAGCTCGCGAATCGTGCTTATCTTTAAACTTCAAAATATGCTCCGTCGCGTCGCGACGCGTCGTTCTGTTCTCCGTAACCGTTTTACCCCGTCTCCGTTCGTCGGTTCGTCTCCGTACCCGTTCAAAAAAGGTCTCTCTATCTGTGTCCGTGTATATCCTAACTCTCCGTGTATATTCTATCTGTCCCTTCGCTTTGTTCGTCGTGTCTATATATTTCCGTTCGTGTGACTTTGTCTTTCTTGTTGGCCTCTGTCACTCGAGGAAAAGCGGCACGTTCGCCCCAGTGCGTGTGCATATGACCGCTGGGCCTCACCCCCAGGAAATTCCCAGGCCTGCCAGCCACTTGCACTTCCCATTATACACCGTTCTCCCTCAAGACGTCCGTCCTCGTCCTTCCGTCTACCCGTCACCGTGCGTCATACCGTTAATTCGTACCGTTATTAGTGAAATCGTAAATGTCCAGTCCTTCGTCCTTACTTTTCTACGTCTATACTAACAAGTCTTCATACTTGTAAGTCTAAAAATTCCCGATACTACAGTAATGCGCTCCGTTCACAGCGATCATATTTTGTCACAAGCGCGCCGTAGCGCTTATATAGTATTATACTATACTATTACAAACTATTACTATAATAGTAATGATGGTGATGATATATACTAATACAGACTTACAGTGACCGCGAGTGATAATCAAATATATAACAAGGGTGTTTAGGACTTACACGATCTTCAATGTATACTAAACTAGCATTAGCAGTAACAGTCCTACAGTTTTTTCACAATCTCACCACTACGAACGGTTAGCACATCAACATGTACCTATCATGACAACACGATTCACGGAAACGAGTCACGCAAATGGAGTCATCCGTAATACTGCTAACGTAAACAACGTACCAAGCAAACGTGTAATATATTCGAAGATAAACATGAATCATACAAATCTACATGCTTCCTGGTGTAGAGGACTTTCTGTAAATAAAAATGGAGATTGACCCTTGTGCTAGTTGGAGATACTTTATTAATGGGTGCCAAAAATAATTTCTTCGCTCTTTTACACTGATATTACGAATTTCTGCTTTTCGCATGTCGCGCGAGCGACGAAGCCTCATGGTTCAATTGGTGCTTCACGATGTTCATCCTCAGCGACCATCTAGCAACATCAAATTCTTGGCAATACACACATGCTTTTTCGTCCCAAATATACGCGAGCAGCCCTCGAGCATTTTCCTACTGGGGTCGTAAATTCGACGAACTTCGCTTCTGTTGTGGGAAGTGACGTATTTTGGAAATGCGCCTCTCGAATGAATGATTAAACTGACTACAAAATCCAACTTTTTCTTTGCCGAAAAAATACTTATGCTGATTCCTATAGATTTTGTAGTACTGAACACGAATATGAAGTACGTTTGACTTCCACAGACCCTATTTTTGAGAAAATTAGTTTTGGAAAAAACATTATATTTTAAAATATTAAAATTTTTTGTATTTTAACCGTAAAAGCTATTTAAATCCTTTTTGCATAAAATGATTCTACAAACCCTCTCAAATATAACGATGCATATTACTTTAATGTTAGCAACATTTAACCATGTTTAAACAATGCTCAAAGGGAAAAGGACGCCCAATATACCCCAACTTTTCTGGATATTTTCCTATCTATCTTAAAAACTAGACGCCCACCAAGTTGTAACACAAGTTCTGTTTTCGGCTAAGAAATTAGAATAGCTTTGCAAGACACAAGGTACTCCGAAGGATTCTCAGAGCATCCGTTTCACCCGCGCATGTATTATAATATGTAGCTTGCTTTACAAGTATATTTATTATTTATGAGTTACTTCATGACAATAATGTTACATTAAACAGCGAAGTATATTTGTAAAATTACGTCATATTAATAAGCAATATCTATCAATTGCATTTTCATTTTTAAGGCTGTACGACTTATTAAATATAAAAGTGCTTGTCACAAAAAAAACTACGCGATGGAGGCAAGCAGATTAAATTTCTGAATTCAGCATAAAAATATTATTAGAATTACATATTACAGCTTTCGTGCCTAAAGAAATACTTTATTTCTTCTAGTACTTTTCATTATCCCTTTGCAGTCGTATTTCATTAGAAACAAAATGCGTTACCGCACTTAAAACAAAACTACTAAAATCTTAGTAAGAATTATATATGCCTCAGATACGTGCTGATTCATTGCTTTGATGGCTGAGAGTAGACATATGAGCGCAACGGTAGAATGGTTTTGGTGGCTGAAAGCAGACAAACTACTACTAACTGAGGGTTAATATCAATGTAAAGATGAATTACCAAGTGGCCCACAAAAAGAGAGATATTTGTTGATTCTGAATCCCGTCTTCGAAAGTATTATACACGCACTAATAGGTGAAAATGTTTGACCCCAATCACGGAGCACTGATTACTCGTCGGTGGTCGACGGCAAACTAATAGCGAAGTGAACATCGAAACGACTTGTTATTGTTAGTGGACCAACGAGACGGACACCTATAGGTCACGGTCGCCGAGGACCGTCGAGTATGTTTTAATAACACTGTTCTACATCATTTGTGTTTCCCACTAGCCACTGGGTAATTCTTATAGGGATCGTCGACCTGAACACGAATTCGCCAACGGAATTTCTCTATCACCCTCTGTTTTCGAAAAACATCAGTTTTTGTAAAAACGATGAATTTCGCCAAAGAAGCTTGTATTGCGTGAAAACTAAAAACGGTAGATAGTTGGTCTCAAAAAATAGATGAGTGTTTCCTGAGAATACAGGGGTGAGTAAATAACTGCCAAAGTTTAAAAACGAGCGGATGCGCGAATTTTCTATGCAACTGCTGTGTATTTTCACGTCGAGCACTATTGCTAGCACAAATTTACTGCACATTATTGCACTCTGCAGACATTTGTGAAGAAAAAACTATCGGCGAAAAATGTCATAACTGTTTTCGTTTTGGCACAATTTGAGAAAATATCCGTTAACAACTTGTGCCGATCGTGTTTCCGCTACGACGCCATTGTTCGCTGAACCGAGCTCGTCAGTGTCGTAGCTGTAATGCGAGGTCAAAATCAGGATATCAATGAAATAATACACTGGGAGTTGTATTAAAAGAAATAAAATGCATATTTAATATGTAGGGCAATATGCTACCGCTGCTGCGTCTAGACCAGGGAAGCCGTTTATTTGATCGCCAGACCCATCCTTGGAAGATCTCCGCCTACTTCCCCTTCCCGTGCGCTCGAGAGCTCGCTGATTGATTTACCTTTCACTTGCCAGCTTTGGACCTATTGGCACGAGCGTGGTGGCGTACTGGGGCGACATTCGTATCTAACCGCTCGCGCTGGAAAGACATGCTACGCGAGTCGATCGCGAAAGACAAAACTACGTGCGTAGCACGCCGACTAAGGTTATTTGTCGAAGAACAGTTTCAGATAGCACCGCGATAGGTGTAGGATAAAACATAAATATTATCAGTGAAAAAGTATGCTCAGATATGTCTTAAATCAAATGCAATTAATAGATTTTATTAAGAACGTGTTAGAACGTGCTAGAACGTAACACTATATTTCGCCGTAAGGCGTCACGTAGTAGTCGAATTCGACCAAAACCATCGTCATAAGTCCAAAAACATTAAAATCTATTAATCGTATTTGATTTAAGACATATTTCAGCATACTTTTTCATTAATAATACTTTTGTTTACCCTGCACGCGACGTGGTGCGATCTGAAACTGTTTTTCGACAAATAACCTTGGTGGACGTGCCACGCACGTCATTTTGTTTTCCGCGATCGACGCACGTGGCATGTCTTTCCAGCGCGAGTAGTTATAATGCTGGAACGCTAAGAAGGCAGCTGAGGGGTAATTTGCTGTGATTCGCCCGACCGATAGGGACATCTCTCTCCCTCATGCATTTCCGATTTTGACGCGCTATTCACAAGAGAGACCTGCACATTCGTTGCGTCGTCATGTGAACGACGAAAGTAGTGTTTTATTTTCGCTTGTCATTCGTCGATCTCAGATATCCAGGACCGACAAGGGGAGATTGCTCTTGCATCGCTATCCCCACCACGTCGGTCCTGGAAACCTCAGATCGACGAATGACAACCAATAGTAAAACACTACTTTCGTCGTTCACATGAGGACGCGACGAATGTGCGGTTATCTCGACCAATAGCGCGTCAAAATCGAAAATGCGTGAGGGAGAGGGATGTCCCTATCCGTCGGGCGAATCAGAGCACATTATCTCTGAGGTGCCAAGAAAGTTTTGGCCTACATTACCGGGTAGGGCCCTCACCTCTACCCGGTCCATGGTCTCAGCCGAGCCATAGCCTCGCGAGGGAGCATGCGCAGCGCGGCGCTATGCCTCAGCTGATCGGCTTTAGAGTAGAATAATAAAATAAATACTTATTACCTACTTATCCTATGTATATATAATAAATAAATAAATACACACACACTCGCTAACACTCACACATACACACAATAAATATATATACATTATTCGCCGAGGGAGAATAGGTCTAGGTGACCCGAGGGGGTGCAGAGGGATCCGGTCATGTCACCGGAGCCCTCCCCTCAGGTTACCTTCTCCTCACGCGGCTTTGCCTGCGTGAGGTATTCTCCCTCAGCCCTTCCCTTGCCCTTTCCGCGGCCTCCTTTACGAGCAGAACGCTCTCACTAAAGGAGGCCACCGCCCGCCATTTAGGCTCACTATCAAGCATTTCTCTCACCACACTCTGTGGTGAGAGGTCGTCCCCGATAATCGCGTTGAGGACACTGCGCTCAGTTTGCCACGCTGGGCAGACCTTCAGCGTATGCTGGGCAGTGTCCTCGTCCCCCCTGTCACAATGGTGACATCGAGGTGTTACCTCCTTGCCGATCTTACACAGAAACTTACCGAAGCACCCGTGCCCGGTGAGAATCTGTGTTAGGCGATAGGAGAGTTGGCCGTGCTTTCTTGTCACCCACTCCTTAAGGAATGGGGTGACAGCATTCACAGCGCGTGATGCCTGGTTCTCGGGCTCCTCGAGCCATGAGGACCATTTGGCTATCATGCGCTGTTCGGCCTAACGCCTCACGCACATCTCCTCTGTACCGGACGACTCTCCCTCCTCCGCTTGCTGCGGTGGCGCACGGAGATTCGTATAAACCTCCGCGGCCATTTCCGCATGAAACACAAACGGTGGGGAGGCCGCCAGTACGGAGGCGGCTGCATATGAGATCGTGCGGTAACCCCGCACGACTCGGATAGCCATCAGGCGGTGAACTTTGCGCATAGCGCGGCTCGCCCGCCCGTTGACATCCAGGCCGTCGGCCCATACTGGAGCTCCATAGAGCGCCATGGACCGGACGACTCCCATATACAGTCGCCTCGCCTTCAAATTTGGACCGCCCAAGTTGGGAGCCAGGCGGCTTAAGGCAGCCGCCGCTCTCTCCAACTTGGGAGCCAAACTCTCGAAATGGTGCGAGAAGCGCCAATAACTGTCCACCACGAGGCCCAAGTATTTGAACTTGCGCCTCACGGTGACAGTTGTCTCTCCTACCGTGATTGAGGCGTTGGCTGGCAACCCGCGACCCGTCGCGCCACAGAGCCAAATGGCCTGTGTTTTCTTGGTTGCCACCCTCAGCCCCAGTCCCTCGATCGCCAAGGAGACTCCTCCAGTCGTTCCCGACGACGACGACCATGGTGTCATCTGCGTACGCTACGAGTGACGCGTCGTCGGGGAGGGGAGTCCGCAGCACTTTATCGAAAGCAAGGTTCCACAGGAGCGGTCCGAGGACCGATCCCTGTGGAACCCCCCGTTCAACGGTGTCTGTACAAGGCCCATTCACACCGAACCAACCTATACATCTGTCCTGTAGATAGTCCAGGACGACCTTCCTGAGATAGAGAGGGACTCGATGATACTCGAGAGCCCTCCCTATGGCAGTCCAGGAAACAGTGTTGAAGGCGTTGGATATGTCTAACGACACCGCCACCGCAACACTGCCCCTTCCTACCGCCCGCTTCGCGAGGTCGTTCACCCTGTTGATAGCATCAACAGTGGAACGACCTCGTCTGAAGCCAAACTGGGCCTCAGAGACGTCTGGACCAACCAAGGACAGATGCTTGACTATACGGCCGGAAATTACTCTTTCGAGCAATTTGCCGGCCTCATCAAGCAAACAGATTGGTCGGTATGCAGCTGGTGAGTCTCCGTACTTCCCCGGGAACCGACCAGATCTTAGGCAAGCGTCAAAAATACGCTTTAGATCGGGTCCAAGGACACTCATCGAATGCACCAGTACTTTGCCGGGGATGCCGTCCGGTCCTGGCGCCGTGTTCCGGCTAGCCAGGCGCTTGACAGCCCCGGTGAGCTCCTGGACCGTGATCCCCAGTTCATGGGACCAGTCCTCGCTGGTATCCGATCTTTCTCCGGCAGGCTCGACGGTCCCCTCCCTGGGGAAAAGTGTCGACACCACCTGCCGGAGGAACTGGGGTTCTAACCTTTCCGTTAGCGGGGGCGCCCATGGTCTTAGTTTGCCTAAGACCATTTTATAGGGTCGCCCCCATGGATTGGCATTAAGTCCCTCCAGGAGCTCCTTCCAAGCCTGGTTTTTTGCATCGAATATGGCCAGGCGGAGAGTTCTACGGGCTGCGGAAAAGATCCGGCGCAGCCTCAGCTCCTCCTCCTCCGTCGTGCTCCGTCTTCTACGGGCTCTGGTGTACTGGCGTCTTGCCCTAACGCAGGTAGCTCGCAGCTCTGCGATTTCGGGCGACCACCAGTACACCGATCACCGACGACCAGGGCGGCTCCGGGGCATTGTGGCATCACATATGGATGTCAACGCCTTCGGGAGCCACAGCGCACCGGCCTCCGGATCGTCAAGGATCTCGCCTGGTCTTTCATGCCAGGCAAAGACAGAGGCTGCCAACTCTATGGTGTCCTTGCGTAGGCCTTTCATGGCCCACCGCGGTGACGGGTCTGGACGACGAAGACCGTTTATGGCTGGAGGGGCATTGATATTAAATGTAATGTAGAGGTGGTCACTTAAGGTGGCCACCTCCTCCTCAACCCTCCAGCCGGTCACACGTCGCGCCATGCCAGGAGATGCAAAAGAGAGATCCACTATGGATTCTCCCTCATGGGTTCCCTCCTGGTTCCCTCATTCAGGAGAATGAGACCGTGAGTCGCCGCCCACTCAACCAAGGCCGTTCCCTTGGGAGTGGTCCCGGGACTTCCCCATTCCAATGCGTGAGCATTGAAATCTCCCAGGACCAGCGTCTGTCGAGGTTGGCATGCTAAAAGGCACTGGCCAACCTCTTCTAAATAACCCTCGAAGAGTTGAAGACTCTTCGAGGGCGACGCGTAACACCCGATCACCGCGTGTTCCCCCCAGGCTACGGCCACGAAGCCCCTGCCGCGAAAAAGTACGCGGCAGGTCGGAGCTCCGTGGGCCATACTCCAGGTGATCGCCGCCGTACCATCCAGGTCCCCTGCCCAATCCGGGCGGTCTGGGATTTGGTACGGTTCGGCGATCACCGCCAGGCCGATATTCCACTGCCGGAGGGTCTGCTGCAACAAATCGTGCGCACCCCGGCAGTGGTTTATATTGCTCTGGAGGAGGCGTGCAGACATTATCGTCTGCTTACAAGCCTCCCTCCAGGGCAACCCCTACTTCGGCCTGGCCGCAAGTACCGGCAGAGAGTTCTAAACTCCCTGCCGTCGTCGTCGTCGTTAGGGTGGGTGTCGGGGGAGGGGAGGCCTCAGCCCGCACCATCGACGAGGGGGAGGAGGTCGGTGCCTCCTTTTCCCACGTCTGCTCTGCTGAAACAGAAGAATTAATAGGAGGGGGACTCACCGGGACGGCCAATTCCACCTCCATCGCCTCCTCATCCAGCGCGACCGCCCCCAATCTTTCAGTGATAGTAGCTGGAGGGGGGGGGGGGGCGGTCTTCTTCCTTGGTCCGCTTTGCGTCGGTGGGAGGGCCTTACCTCCCACGTTCCTCGGACCCGTCTTCCTTGTAGGGGGGTGACACGATGGGCCCCCCATTCGGTGCCTGGCCAGCTTTCCGGTGCTGGTGCAGACGGCGCAGATCGGCTCGGCTCGGCAAGTACTTGCCTTATGGTCTTTGCCGCTGCACCTATAGCACAGGTCGGACCTATCGACGGAACTCTTGCAGTTCTGCCGCGTGTGTCCGACCTCTAAGCACCGGAAGCACTGTAGAGGCCGCTGCGTCATTGCCGCCACCTTCGCTCGCAGGAAGTGGACCTTGATGTAACGGGCTTTCGCCAAGGTCCTAGCTACTGAATGTGGGCAGCGGGCCCAGGCGGAGAACAATCCGGAACCCGTCATCCAGAAAGCCCCCACCTGGACCTCATTAATTCCGCAGTTGCCTGCTGCGGCGACCGCCTTCCTGACCTCCTCCGGGCTGGCTAGTTCAGTCAGCTCGGAGATGACCAGTTCAGCGGTCTTCCGCGGGCAGGCAACTTTAATACCCGTGCCCTCGAGGGCTTTCTCAAGGGCGTCAATAACCCGGCAGCCTTGAGGAGGCTGTCGGGTCCGGGGATTTCGAAAATAAGGGCCCCGGTTACCGCCCTTCTCGGTTTTGCCGCGTCAATCCCCAGGGCCTCGAGATTGACCCTGGACATCGCCTGGAGCACCGTTTGCCCCAGGACTTTCTCCTGGCCAGCCGGAGCTGTGACCGAGATCACCGATGTCCCAGGGGGACGCGGTAGTCTCGGCCTCTCCGTCTGGCCGTTACCCTTTTTGCCGGGGGCTCCCTTGGGCGGCTGCGCCGTCCGTGTTCCTCCGGCTGGAGGCTTCGGCGGCGCCTTGCCAGACGCCGCTTTGGGTGCAGGTGTAACGGGAGTGGTGGGGGCCTTTTTGCCCCTCTTCACCACCTGCACCCAGGTCTCCTCCGTCTTCTTTGCCGGTTCAGTCCTGGCGAGAGCTGGGGGCTCTGCGGGGCCACCGCTTGCTGCCGCCTGGGCAGGCTTCTTCTTTTTCTTCTTTTTCCCCTTTCCTCCCTCAACAGGGGCTGTGGAAGGGGGGGGGGGGGAAGGAGGGGAAGAAGGAGTGGGCGGGGAGGAGGGTTTGCTGCCTCCACTGTGGGTGGGGGCAGCCGCCGGCTTCTCCACCTGCGCCAGCCTTTTCTCAAAGCTCGCGATAACTCGCCCGAAAGCGAGCTTTTCGGCAGCGTTATCGCGGGCTTGATCCCTGGCCATTTCGCCGGCCACCTCTTTGGCCAGTTCTCTGGCCTTTTCCGCCGTCCATCCTGTCTTCTCTTCTCCAGGCCCCACCACGGTCACCTGCTGAACGACGGCGAGGTCCGGAGAAGCGACCTCCACCTCCATGCCGCCGCTGTCTCCTGCGACAACGGCGGCCTGGGGGCGGGCGTCCGCCTTCTCGAGGCGCTCCTCCAACGCCTTGATTTTCTGGAGAAGGAGGTCCTTCTCCTTCTCCAGTTTCCGTACTCTTTCATTAGCACGGCGTTCCCGATCGCTTCGGGCAGTCAACATCTGCCTGGCCGAAGCGTCCGGGGCGCCGTTACTCTTCACCCTTCGGGTGATCTCTTCCCCGTAAACATGGGCGTACCGCATGTTCATTCTTACCTTTCTGAGGTCGGTGGTCTTTATATTTGTCATCTTGCCCACCGTCTGGGCCGTCAACTCCAGGCACCCCCTCAGCCTACCCCAGCATTTGCTGAGTTCCTCCGCGGGCATTCCCTCCCTGAGATATGACGCCCTCGGAAGTGGCTTCATCCCGGGACCGGATTTCTCCGGTTCCCAGAAACCCCCCCCCCCCCCCCCGGTTTAGCGCCCCCCCTGGGTGATTTGCCTTTTTGGCCTTCCTTACCGCCATCGTCGTCGCCGGCACTGAGGGATCCGCCCTCTGTGCGGTAAACTTTCTCTTTGTGTTTTGTACTATCCATGTTTATTTAAAAGAATGCCAATCCGTCAACAAAGAGATCCGTCCGACAACCCACTCGCTCCGTTCGCGCTAACCCCCGCAAGCAGGAGTGTCAGCCCCAGAGGACACCACGTGGAGGTGGAGCGATGGGAACCTTTTTCGCTAGCAAAGGCCCCCAACTTCGCCGAAATCCCCTCCATCGAGTCTCAAGAGACGTACTGCTGGTTGGACGTAAACAAAACCTCTCTTTCCTTGCTCACAAAAAAGGGCACCACACCAGTAATTGCCGCACGACACCTCGCCCGGAGGGCGGAAAATTAATTTGATGTTTAAAAATCCCACCCGTCCCGAGTGCCCCTTCGGGCTACTATCCCTAGGATTAGCCGCTCGGGACGGAGTCTCTACCGTACCTCCCCGGACCCCGCGCCCTGGCTCCTATTGCTAGGGCTCAACGCGCAGGGCATACGAGGTACGGCGAGACTGGCTTGTTATTCCGGGGACGTGGCGCCCCACTCTGCCAAAGGCGGTGACAAAAACGGAGGTCCGTTATCAACAGGTGTGTGCACCCGGAAGTTTTGTACCAACCTACGGACTTACGAGAGGGGCTCCGGCACCGTCCCACATATCCCTTGCCGGGTGTGTGGGCGCCTGGACCAGGCCTTAATCTTACCCCTCCCTGTGTCGGCGGCCCTGCGATCTTTTGCACTACGTGCGATACAAAACCAGCGGCATTTAGCCGCGCCATCCATGAAAAGCACCAGCAGACGCTCTCTCGACTACCGGAGAGGGACATCAGCTACATCGGAGTTTTTCGGAAGTTAGTCCTCCCTTGGTCAAAACCCAAGTTCGGCGCCCGAAAACCCTTCTAGCCGCCGTCCTCCTCTGCTGCCAAGTACTGTTCCACACCTATAGATATGAATGTCGCTCCAATACGCCACCACGCTCGTGCCAATAGGTCAAAACCTAGTAAGTGAAAGGCAAATCCAATCAGCAAGCTCTTGAGCGCACAGAAAGGGGAAGCAGACGGGAGCTCTTCCAAGGACGGATCTGGAGATCAAATAAACGGCTTACCAGGTGTAAGTCATGTTCGGTTTGATTGCGCTCGAGGCGGGATGACTCCCCTGACGTTCTGTCGCGATACCGATTTATCGGTGACGGCGGCCCCACTCACTTGTGAGGAGTAGCGCGCCGCTTGGCAGAAGGGTAACGAAGCTCGGTGCTTCGTTACAAGTTATAAATATTTAAATAACCCAACCCAGATCTTTTTTTTTGTTACATGAGGAAATCTTCATGAAGAAAGGGGCCTGAGGGATGGGCAGTGGGTAAATGCCGGTTTCCTACCAGCTAAAACCTCATGGTGACTTCTCGTTAAAGCTTCATAAGTGGGTCCCGGGAAACATACTAGCAATACCTTCCGAGACCCAATCGTTGTCTGTTGCTCGCGGTGAAGGTGGTTTCCGACCCGAGGGTCTTCCCCCAGCCTTCCCCGGGGCTTCCCACCCAACCCAGATCTAACCCAAACCGTTTTAACTTCATCCAAACTAGTTGAAAATATATAATTTATTAATCTAATAAAAGTACTACATTAAAAAACAAATATTTACTTTGCGTTTAAGTTAACTTTATGATTTCGCGATTAAATAGAAATTAAGCTTTACGACGAAGGAGATTCAGCGGTGGGAAGTTATTTCCTCTTTAGGTCTATTGACTTGGTTGTTCATTACCTCCAACATGTATATAGCATAATAAAGTGACTGTATTATTCTACTGTATGCAAATGTAACTTGGAGATATTATGAAGATGGTACTCATGATGAAGCCGCCACCACGGTAATAAAGGGGATGAGTGTGCCACCTCAACGGGATCCATCGACGTACAGGGCCCATAAAAGTATTATACGTAGCTACGGCAATGACAAGCCCGGTTTAGTTTTTGCAGCACATTCTTCTTTTAATATTTTTCCATTCAAAAAGCCATCTAGGTGCTTGAAGAAATGGTAATTAGTAAGTGACAGGTCATAGCGAATAAAGAGGGTGACGGAGAACTTCACACTTCAATTCTGCCAACTTTATTACAATTTGTTTCACAATTTCGCTAAAAACCGGTGAATTTTGCCTCTTTCAGTAAAATTTTTTACTTTTTCTAAAGCCTTCAGATGTCCAGAGAAAGTTGAACAATGTATATTAGCTCCATCTACGATTTCCTGAACAGTTAGACGTGAATTCCTTTCAACTACTTCTTTTAAAACTATATCTTTAATAGCTGGTGGCTTATGATCACGAGCCTCATTTCCCAAATTTAAATCACCGGAACGAAATTTTTCTAACTGACGCCTTATACTCTGATCACTCGCTGTACCTTCCCCAAAAGCAGCATTTATGTTTTTCGCTGCTTCAGACGCAGCATGACCGAGTTTGTACTCGTTCAAATATATTATACGAATTTTCTTCTTTTCCATAGCGAAGGAAAATCGACTTTCAATAACATACACTGTACAATATTAATCACATTATACATGCCAATTCTTGCATGAGACATGTACTTTTCAAATGGCACAACATCAACACCATATGCTGTGAAAAAAACTAAACTGCAACGGCGGGAAGTTTCAAATGTCAAAAACGGCCATTTCATTCGCAATCGCCTAATCGATTTTCATGCGTATCAATTACGAGAAGAAAGGGCTTACAGATCTTACTGTTAGTTGTTAAAAATTTATATTAAACTCCATCAACGACAAACACGTTATGCACGAAGAATTATAGGAGAATTGTTTTAAAATTCGGAGCTTCATTGGTATACGTAGCTGGAAAACTGACGAACCACTTTCAGTATTTTTGGTGAACCAAAAATCTCA
The DNA here is from genome assembly GCA_963989415.1 of Cerceris ruficornis. Classification (NCBI taxonomy): domain Eukaryota; kingdom Metazoa; phylum Arthropoda; class Insecta; order Hymenoptera; family Crabronidae; genus Cerceris; species Cerceris ruficornis. The sequence continues at coordinate 14,780,265 of OZ022528.1, forward strand.
TAAAATTTAATCAATCTCATCTCAATGAAATTAACAATAAAATCTATCACATAAAATATTTGTTAACACTGTAATTATGGGGTCCCATTCTAATTTAATCCCGGACGAGCCCCCAAAGAATATTGGTACTCGTCTTAGAAGAAACTGAATAGATTCCCTTAAGTTAATTAATAATATCGTAGCCTAGATACTAAACTGGACGCGTGTAATTTAAAAATAAGTGATTAAATTTATTAAATAACTATAAAAACACAAAGACTCTTAATAACTCTAAAATTACTCTAGATGTCACAGAAACTGTCTCCACTCACGCTATGTATTTCACTCTCCCGACTTTAAACTCAACTGCATATTTGTAAGAAGTGGTTCAGGTGGATCCTTTTTAGTTTTATTTGACGACGGACAGAGTAACGACTTACAGCAGGTTTTTAAATACAATGACTGATTTTTCGGTTTTTCGGTGGTCTTAAATACATAGCGTTCCTTTGTCTCGAGATAGGCGTACGTGCCTATCGCCGGGGCAAAAGTTCTATTATATTCCGGAAATGCACCGGCGACTAAGAGTAAATAAGAGGCGGAGGCCTAAGTTTGCCTAGCGGTCGACGGTCAAGACTGAGGCTTATCTTACATATTCTCAACTGACTCTCTTCCCAAATTCACGCTCGCATCCACCCTCGATACTTTTTCTCATAGTATGCATTCTTCGTCTTTCTCACAGTATGCATTCTCTGGTGCAATCACTCACTTTCTGCTTATCTATAGACTAAACATTCATGCTAGTCCTGACATTCGTCGCTTTCCAAATCACGCACTCTAAACATCCACTCTCGCTTGTATACAAACCATCCACACTAACTAATTCTGAAAATTAATACTATTTACGAGTGTAAGAAATTCCGTTCCTACATAATAAAAGTTTAATACTGTCGTACCAAACGCCACAGCACCAGAAAATACGATCATATAAAACGTGTAAAGAGTCACACCTTCAATACATGGATAAGATATCTGGATACTTCAGCGAAATACAAATTGCGCGATAGTCCTCTTGAGGCGTAATTTACAACCTGGTCCTTGAGGTTGCGGGAGCCAAAAAATCTCCATAGTTGTATAATTATTTCCGCATCCGTGCAAACCTGGCACATTTGGCAAGCACCCTTCGACGACTGAAGGGTCGCACGTGGCCACTAGGTTTTGCACGGATACATTCCTCCAAAGCTAGATATATGACACATCTTTTTTTACATGAGGAAATCTTCAAAAGGTACCAGCACTCCGGGAGAGTACGGGTAGTGTCGAGATTTCTACCGGCTAAAACCTCATGGTTCTTCGCGTACCGCATATGGGAGGCCCCATATGGGACTGCTCCCCAACCCCTCATGGCTGCAATTCCTCGTTGATTATCCTCGCCCAACGTGGCCCATGATATTGGAGGAGACCGGGACGAAAATTCAAGAGAGGCAAGCCTCAACTTTAGGATGGAAAATCAAGGATAGAAAAAAGGAGATGTGGGATCAGGCGTGTGAGGAATTAAAGAATGATACATGGGGAAAACCCTATAAAATAATAAGGAAGAGATGGAAAGGGGGAGGAAGTCTACCCAAGTTAGGGAGGGAAGAAGCAATCAGGATAATGATAGAGTTATTCCCGAGAGGAGAAGTAAATAGGGGCGAAAGAGGAGAGGGACTCAGGACAGAAAAGAGTGAGGAGGAAAACGGGGAAGAGGAAAACAGTAAACAGGGGATGGAAATTAGCATCGAGGAGACAGTAAGGGCGGTGAGATGTATGAGCGGGAGAAAGGCAGCAGGATATGATGGGATTCCGCCATCAGTTATTAAAGAACTTGCGAAGGTAGATGTAGGCGGAATTAGGGAAGTGATGGAGAGATGTAGGAAGAAGAGAAAAATATATCAGGAATGGAAAAAGATGCGGCTGGTCTTATTAGAGAAGGGGAAGGGAGAAAAGGGAAAGGGAGGAGAGAACAAAAAGAAGTACAGGCCGATATGTGTAATCGACGGTTGGGGGAAATGTATGGAATACATACTAAAGGAGAGGCTAATGACAGAACTTGGGAAGGAACCGTTCAACAAAAGACAGTACGGGTTCTGTAGGGGAAAGTCAACAATGATGGCACTGGATATGGTGAAAGGATTCTTGGAGAGAGTGAAAGGTAGGGGGAATTATGGACTACTTATCGGACTGGATATTAGGAATGCCTTTAATTCTATTAGAATCTCGACAATAATGGAGAGGCTGAAAAGAATCGGGGTTTCAAAGGAAATGAGGGAAATACTAGGAGACTATTTTAGGGAAAGAAAGATTATTTATGAGACTATCAATGGGGAGGTGATGGTTAGGATGGAAAAAGGAGTGCCTCAGGGATCAGTACTAGGACCAATACTCTGGAATATCGCATATGACAGAGTATTGGAACTAGAAATGCCAGAGGGTCTGGAAATGATTGGGTATGCGGATGACATCCTAATAATGGGCCAGGACAAGGAATGGGAAAAGTTGAAAGGAATGATAGAAGAAACGATAAGTAGAAAGATAGGACCGACGATGAAGGAAATGGGATTGGAGATAGCAGGACATAAGACCAGTATCTGTACAGTGAACAGGAGGAAAATAGAGGAAGGAACGAGAATAAAGATAGAAGGATCTAGGGTGGAAGTAGGAAATGTAATTAGATACCTGGGTATAGATTTCGAGAAGGGAGGGAAGTACAGGAGACACATTAAAAGAGTGACGGGGAAGGGATGTAAAATTATGGAAGAGATTAGGAGGATCACGGCCAATATAGGTGGACCAGGAACGGGGGCTAGGGAGGCCTATTATAGGATTATGGAGGCGGTAGTTATGTATGGGGCAGGCATTTGGGGGGAAGAGACGAGATGGGAGGGGAACAAGAAAGAACTAAGGAGAGTTCAAAGAATAGCACTAGGGAGAGTGGCCAGAGCATATAAGACAGCATCAAGATACTCTTTATGCGCAATAACGGGCATCCCACCACTAGAAATTAAAATTCGGTGGAGAGCGAAAAGATGGGAGAAGGAAAAGAGGAGGATAGAGGGTAAAAGAAGAGTACTGCCAGGTGAAAGTATCAGGGAGGGAGGAAGGAGTGAAACACAAGATTTGCAAGAGGAGGAGAAGAGAGAACAAAATAGGATAGATAGAGAGAAGGAAAGGATATGGGAAGAAGGGGAAATATGGAAAGAATGGAAGATAATATGGGAAAGAGAATCGAGTTGGACAGGAAAAATGATAAGGGATATTGAGAAATGGAGGGACAGGAAATTTGGGGAATTAGACTTTCACCTAGTACAAATATTAACAGGACACGGCTGTTTTAACAACTTTAGAGAAAGAATCGGGAAATCGGATAGTGGAACCTGTTGGTTTGGATGCGCGGTGAAAGATGATGCATACCACACCCTCTTCGACTGTAAAGAGTTCGAGAAACAAAGGGAGGAATTGATAGGAAAATTAGAGGGGAGGGTAATTAATATAGGAAATTTTACCAAAATAATGTTAGAAGGAAAGAAGGAATGGGAGGTGATTATGGAGTTTATTAAAAAGACAATGAGAAGGAAAGAAGAGAAAGAAAGGGAATTGGAGAAAGGAAGGGGATGATTATGGATAATAGTACTTATTTAATAATACAATATATATAATTATTTATTTATTATATATATATATTTATTTATTTATATATTTATTTATTTATTTATATATTTATTTATATACTTATTTATTTATATATTTATTTATTTATTTATTAATATAACTATTTATTTATTTATTTGTTATTTAATTACTTAAGATTTATTAGCTACTATTATTATTAATTTATTCACTTTATTTATTTATTTGTTATTTACTTACTTAAGATCTACTTATTTATTATTATTAATTTATTCATTCTATTTATTTATTTATCTATTTATGCTAAGGTACTAGTCTATGGGTTGTCCTGTATTGGTGATGTACTGTATATGTGTTATTTATTGGAAATGTTATTTATGAGAGATGTCTTTATGTTATTTATGAGACATGTGGGGAACCAACAAAGTTGGTTAGGTGGAGGATAACGAAGCCAAGTACTCTCCTCCGATGAAAGCTTAATTGCGGATTCCGGAAGAGGGGAAGTTGAAGGTGGAGTTAGGAGGAGTGGTTTTAGTGGGTATTCCGGGTGCTTCACACCCGGCGAGTCCCACACTCCCCCCGAATCAATCGGGGGGGGGGGGGGGGGGGGGTGCGTAAACGCATTTCCACTCCTCGGTAAAAAAAAAAAAAAAAAAAAAAAAAAAGCCTCAACTTGAAACCATGTCCGCCGTTCCTCCACTCTCCTGGGTCGAGTCTTAGTAAAGGCTCGGCCCATTCCGTTCCCGAGAGCATGTGCTCCTGGCACGCCATCCCTTTTGGGTCAGGTGACCACGGGTTCGCCGGTTCCCGTACCTGTCAGAAGCCTGAACAGCGGGCTGAACAGTAGACTGAACAGGCCCTTGAGGTACAAAAAATACTCCCAGGAATCCCACTGGGGGATTTTCTGCCCCTTGGCTCAGGTGACCCTAGGATCGCCAAACCCGTACCTGAAAGCAAGCTGAACAGGCCCGTGGGGACCTCGCGTTAGAGTCACAAGGACTCTCCATCCATGTCAGATCGGGTAATCCTGGGTTCAATTGCAACTCTGGACAGGCCCGTGAAGCGGTTTTTGAAAGGGTTTTCCATCTCTTGGCTCAGGTAACCCCAGATTTACCATGTCCGCCCCTGACCAGACCCTCAGCTCTAGTCAGGCCCTTGAGGCGGTTTCGTGAGGATTTTCCTTCCCTTGGCTGAGGTACCTCAAATTCGCCATGTCCGTACCTGACCAGAATCCCTCTGGACAGGTCCCTGAGGTTGTAACTCTCGCGTGGGGGAAACGTGGGTTGACTTCCCATAGCTCGGGTGGTCCCGGGATGGCAAATTCCCGTGCCCGAACGCCAGACCCACGATCAGGCCCCTGAGGCAGTTATTTTTTATAATGGGTTTTCCTTCCCATAGCTCGGGTAGCCCCGGGAGCGCCCCGTCGGGCGCACCACCACCAGTCGGGTCCCTGAGGACAGATTGATGACACCTGTCATAAGACTAGCATCCACTCGCAAGCCTCGTCAATCTTGTAACCCAAGGCCCTCTTCTGCCTGAGCCTTCGGTTGGTTGGCAAAATCAATGCAAAACTCTGCATTTTTGTAACCAGCCACGAAGCCCAAGCAAAACCAACCAATAACAATTTGCACGGCCCCAACATCCTCCTCCCTGCCAAGTCACCACTTCCTCCTCGGAAGGGATGTCGACGGGAGAAGAGGTGCTTGGGAAACTAATAAAGGGGCCGAACAAGCGTCCTGACGACATTTTTTAACACAATTTTTCAATCACCTTGCAACACACATTCTACCAGTTTGTCACTATACTTGCGTTGTGCTCGCTTGTTATATATTTTGTTATTTGTTACCATTTGTTGTTCCGTGTATATACTTTGTTCATATCGTTACAATAAAGAAACACGCCAAAAACCAACGGGGTATCAAGTTCATTTCCGAGAAAAGAAAAAACGAGATTCCGACGACTTAACTGTCCGATGAGTCAACAAGTCCTCATCCTGCAGAATGACAAAGGGTATGAAGTGTACCAAGCCCTCTACAAAATAAAAGAAAATTCGTAGAGCAACATGAAAATATTCAAAAGTTAATTAAAAAGGAAAACGCAAACTATGATTAAGTTGCAAAAGGAATAGAAAGTACAGTGAAAACTACAGCAATATTAACGCTTTGACCTTTGAGCAACTTTTAATATGACCTTTCAGCAACTAAGAGTCATTTCTGAAATGAGTTACCAGCAAGTCAAGAACTATTCACAAGAACGCGTATAATAATATATAGATGTAAAAATACAGGTTAATAATACTCTAAGCAATACTATAGCAAGGAGTTAATAATACTGACAGTAAGGCCATGTCCAATCAATTTTTACCCTTTGAAGCATCCTTTAACCAACGTATAAGTCAAAATAATATCATCGGAAATATTTTACTGGCTATAATCACAACCAGAAATCTTTTTCTCGAAATGTGAATTTCGACAGCTTAAAATTTCTCTATGGAAAGTAAATAATGCACCTCAGCGTCAACAAAAAAAAAACCTTTTTATACTGAATAGAGAACATATATGTGTCATATATGTATGAAAATTTTTTTCAAAACGCATTTTTGCAAAAGAAAGTCAGTAGAGCTCGCAAAAACAGAGAAGTCGTCCGGCATGTGTTTTGTTCTGATTCGTCTGACGAATAGAGACATCCCTCGTTCGCACGTCATTTCGACTAACACACCACTAGCCGAAAAAGCCGCACATTCGTTATGTCGTCATGTGAACGATGAAAGAAGCGTTTTGTTCTCGGTTGTCATTCGCCGAGCTCAAGTTTCTAGAAACGACATGGCGGGGATAGACGGTGCGAGCGATACCCTCCCCTTACACCGTACCTCATTCCACGAGACTTCTTTGTTTTTGCAAGCTTTACCTATTTCCAAGGCATGAGATACGGGTATATAAGCGAGTGTGCGGAATATAGGCGTACTATGCGACAAAATTTTGATGTCTATCGTGACGGCGGACATCACCTATTCCCGCCCCGAAAAACTTCAAATCCTGGCCCAATTTGAGAGTCTTAATTCTTTTAGGGAATAGCGCGTTAGAAACGAAAGTGCCCTAATTGTAAGTGTACGTGTAAGTGGAGGCATGGCTCTTGTCGCCTGATGAATTACACCTGCATTATTTTCCCTAGCCATCACTGGGTTGTCGGTCCATATAGACTATACAAAGGCAGATGCAAAGTCGCTAATCTGATAACTTAATACACTAGGAAATGAACTGTAATACGCAGGAGGTGATTTTAATGCCGAACACCCACAATGGAGCTCACGAATTATAAATCCGAAAGGTGAAGTGCTACAGAAAGCAATGCTATCAATAGAATATAATTATGTACGTACTGGAAGACCGGCGTATTAAACATTCAACTCATAACTCACTAATATAAATAAAAAAAATGCCGGGAATGACAGTAGCAACGTTAACGCAGGTATTTAATGCAGTTTCCAGAAGAACATACTTTCTGATACAGTGTAGTATATCAAAAGCTGATTAAGCCAACAACTGAAGTAACCTCGTAGAGGTAAATTTCTCGACTACTAATTCCATCAAAGCTATTTGAAAAGCTGTGAAATTATAATAAGCGAAATAAATTACTACCTGAACGTTATCGAAGACCGAACCATTAAAGTTAAGAAGATTTTTCAGCAACACTTCGTTTTCACGTAAAGGTTATTTTCTTCGTAAATTGAATCTCTATACGTTTTCTTTAATATCCTCAAAGAATATTAATAAGTCTCCGACAGATCAAAATTTGTTATCGTTTAGCGGCTGACACAAAGGCCTACATGATTTTTATACAGTAACCGTTATAAATTTCTTCAGTGAAATCTGAAAATATTTCAAAGGAAAATGTAAGGTTTTTAGAATGAAAGAGGCAGTAAAAAATGTGAATATGTTTAAAACTTAAGATACAATCAAATTCTTCGTACAATTATAGTTTTCTATTTCATATATTAGCAGTGAAACTAAAATATAATTTATATCCATATTACGTGTCCATTGGACTTATTCAGAGAATATCACGCGAGAAGTGTGTGCAAAGCTGGGTAAACAATGGCGCGACTCTGGCTGTTTGATGCATTCGATTAGGAATCAGAAGAACCGCGGGAAACGCAAGCTTGGTTCTCACAGTTTGTGCACGGAACGATTGTAAGCAAAAACCATGCAACGCTTTACTCTGCTGTTAGCATAATAGATTTCAGATTGGGTTTGCGGAAGATTTCTATTACAGTTTAGAAATATATAAAATATTAATGTATGACGTTAAATATTACTTCCGCCCGATTTTCTATACATATAATGATTCGTTAAGAGTTTACAGCTGTTTAACTTGTTACTTTATTTCGAAAAATTGTCGCGCCACATATAATTTGCACAAGATAATATACTTATAGCATTATAATTATGTGTATTAAAAATTGAATCATGGCAAGAAATGCAGTAAAATTCCTAGAAAAATTTGAAATATCATTTCGTTTTGCTGCCTTACTTTATGGTCTTGTAATAAAATTATGCCCAACTTTGTATAAATAAAATTAGTTTCATAACACACTATCATCATGGAGTAAAAAAGGATAAAGTGTTATTTAAAAACTAAACTGTATTCCAAATGAAATACTTAAGAAACAGAGTAAAGCACCGATGTACCAAACATTTTCTTTGTCAATCTGATTACTATACTAAAATACAAAGAAATAGTAAAGCAAAACGTGAACAATGTTAACAATTGGCAATTTGTGTTTATTGTAATAAGAACAAACCGTAAAATATTATACGAATAGCCGAAAGGGGAGAATTACGTAGACACAGAATTCTAGAATGCTAGAAACACTCATGACGGTGTCATGATACTTGAAGGTATATCGATGACACGTTTGCGTGTTTCCCCATGTTTGCCTCCGTCTGAATGTACCTGGGGACAGAAAAAAATGTCACTGGCGGTAATACTCATTACGTTTTTTATCTGACCAGAACTTTCTCGATGTCATAGTAGTATATAATTCATGCTTGATTTCAACGAGTGATTGATTTTGCAGAATCAACATATATAAAACTCTCTCATTATATTATACAATAATTTTAAGTAATTCTAACGTAGCAGTAAGAAGTTTCAGCTTATATAATAAGCTTAGGATTAATTTACTTTAGACAGTTCGAAGGATAATGTTTGCACTGATGAGGAACTGGTGTAGCGACCACCTACATAGAGAGTATATCGCCCACGTGCAAACGATTGAAGGTAAGGTGCAGGCGACAGTGATGTATAGAGATTCCCAGAGCCGAAAGTTTCATATAGTGATAGTTGTTCCTTTACTCGGTTTTCTGATTACACTCAATTCTTACACTTTTTGTTTTAATTTATATGCTAAATGGATGCGTGCGTCGGAGTTGGGACGTCTACCTAGATCTCGCTAGACGTGTCCCTTCGACGCTCGTAATTGGTAAAGGAGGTAATGCGGGAGTAATGACCTACGCAGTTTAATCTATATTGCGCACCCAGTGTCATGAAGGTCTTTATTTGTTCAATGTCCGTGATTTTCAATTGACTTTACTTAAATAGCATTGTAGTATAATTATCAAAATAGAATTCTTACGACTTTCTGAATTTCATGTCACAGTCGCCACACGGTCTACGTGACTTATGTTACTAGCACGAAGATAGTTTCCTAAATAGCTATTTTTCAGGAAACTGTCTTTGTATATTTTTTCTAGAATCCTTTCTTAGACTTTTCCGGACAGTCACAATATATTTTTCGGGTGCCATACATTATGTGTTCCCCATGTGCGCTCGAGTGTACCGTAGGCAACAAACGAGAAGGCGCGTGGAAAGAATACGGATCTGATTCGTCAGATGGCAACACACGTTCCTTCGGTTACATGTACTATCAATTCTAACATGTTATTTGCCGAAAGAGCCACTACGTTCAAATTGGACTGCATGACGAAGAGAGTGAATGACTCACACCAAAGCAAGTGGGAGAATGCGAAGTGAACAACGAAAGTTAAAGAATTGGCATGTGAACTCAATTCCGAATTTGACTATCGACTGTTTAAATCAGGGCTACACGAGATCTGCACGCCAGAGCCGTACTTGGAGGAGTGTCACTTAACTCCTCCGAACGCACGTCTTTGATACCAAAGACCCCCTCACGCTGGCATGATGGAGGACCATTTGAACACTTGTTGTAATGTAAGTACTTCGGAACGCTGGCCGACCGACCGCAATAACTGAGAGAACTTTTAGCTTCGATAACTTCTTAACAAATACGTTTAGGGCATAAGTATTAGTACTTTTATGTAGAGCACAACAAACTGCATCGAGTGGTGCAGTCAAAAATGTAGGTTTCCATTTTAAAAAAAAAGTGCAGTTGCATTTTTCTGATGCACCGATGCACAAAAGTGCATAAAATTAGTTACATAGTATGCAACGCCTGATGCCATTAAACTTTTTCTTATAACATTTTCCTCTATTCCCAACCGTTTAGGAGGTACAGCCTGTTCTAGTTGCGTGGGACACCTTGTATGTATATACGACTCCTTCCTCCCTTCGTCGATGGGGTCCTCCAAGTGTGAAACATTACACCGTGACATGGAGATAAGATATTTAATCTTAAATTCCTCCGGAAATATCATTATGTCGATGTCTCTCGGCTTTCTCTGTTTAAATTCTGAACAACCGTGGGATTTTTTTATAATATTTTTTTAAGACAAGCTAATAAATCAAATAGTAACTGAAACAAATAATTATGCCGAACCTACTATTACGATACTTGGCCAGATAAACTAAGGATACATCTTGATGAATGCTTCATAAATTATCTTACGAAAAAAATACAGAACGTAATATTACAGAGTCATATTTTTAAAGGTGAAAATATAGATAAATTCTTAGAATAGTATGTTTTTGTAAGTTCCTTTCTGTAGAAAGTCATGTTTTCCTGCTTGTAAGACACTCGTCACGTACGCGCAAAATCATCTCGACATGTTACTTCGCCCAACTTAAAAACTCGTCGAACGCAAAGGGTTAAAGTTACTCAATGTATACATATCTCGCGTGTATATTTGCTTTTCGTAGATCCTCGTATAATCACGCATAGGATTTGTGGTTATCGCCCTTTACTCTCGCTTTCAATCGCTCGCATTCTCGCTCTAGGTAGTTAACTTGTTTACTCTGTTTATGATTTCGGCAACGCGTGTCCTTGCCGCGGAAGAGCAGTAACGAAACGACAAGAACTAGTGCCGAAAACGATGTTTCGCGTTTGTCGGATTCACCAAACACAAAGAACTTTTACTTTTCATGACGATTTATTTAGACACGTTAGTGCAGCGAGACGGTAGCGTAAGTTATATCTTTGGAGATTGAGCGATCGACTTGACGACTGTTGATTGAGTATAATACTCCCGTGTAACGCGAACTGGTGTAACGCTCCGAAAAAATTGCGACTCGTTCTCATACAACGCAATAAAGAGTTCCGTGTTACGCGCAAGATAAGTTAAACATTTTCACACAGTTTCTGATTTTTTTGTTTAAACAAGCTACTGTATACACTTACCTGTTGTTCATTTGTGGCGGAAAATAACCTGTGTTTTCCGTGAGTCCCAGAGCGAGGGAGAAGGGTGTTCGGGACACGGCAATGGTCGAGAAGTCCGATCGCTCGGGCCCAGGTTCCTAATAAAACCTTCAGGCACGAGCATCGGAGTTTTTTCGGCATAGCCTGACACTGAGGACCTTTCCCCCCTCTTCGATATTTTTTCCTGCTGTGGACGAATCAGAGCAAGGCTTACGGAAAACACAGGGTATAAAAGACGACCGTTTGGACGTGAATGATTATTAACGCCACGAGGCTACATATCGACGTCAACCCGAACATTTTGTATTTCGTGCGGATAATAAACTGGAAGTCTACGTAGACTACATCTAGTTTCGCATTCGTGACCATCACCTCACATTATTACCTATTATTAAAAAATAATAATCCAGAGCTATTCGTTTTCTTCTCAACATCTCAGGTATTTTATTTATTTCATTATGCATGGCTAAAATATATATTCTTCTTCTAAAAATATTATTATAACGTATGCAATACTTTTTTTTTGTTAAGTCACCACTAATCTGTTTTGTATTTTTTATTAAAAGAAATTTTAATTGAAACAAGTTAGTTACGTATAACACTAACAGTGTATTCGCAGTGAAATAATATTTCAAACTGAACGACATCTCATCAGCAATATGCGATAACCGTTTGATGTTGCGTCGAAACGTTCGGCACCGATTGATCTCGCGGCCCTCGATCGGATTCAGCGCGGCAACTCTGCGTTCACAGTTTATCCCGTATAACGCAATTTCCTATGACACGGAACGTATCCCTCGCGTTGTAAGGGAACCTACTGTAATGAGGATAGAATAGAATTATCAGTGTCGGCGGAAGGGGATGCAGGGTTTTAAGGACTTTAGGGAAAAGAGTGGGAGGAAGATGACGGTGGTTGGGAGTCGAAGGTCAAAACAGGGAAATAAGGGTTTCGGACTTGGGGCAACGATTAAGGGTAGAGTAATGATAATAGTGATTGAGCATCGAGTCATGGCGTGAAAGTAAAAAAAATTGTGAAGATATTATTAATCCTAGTCGAAGGGTCGGTGCATTACACCTATCATAAGAATGCAATCATTAATATTACTACCCTCCATAAAAATGTTAAATATTTCATCAAAGGTCACAATGTAATTGTATGCACATTGTATGAAAACCCTACAAAACTAAAAAAATAAGCCGAAAAGTTTGTTAATAATAATAAAAGTAATATTATTGTCAATAGCGTCCACTTTGTTTTAAATAGTTACAAATTAACGGACTCTTTACGATGAATATTTCACGTATGAGTACGTGTATTACAAATATGGTAATTAAGAGTACGTAACACTAAACACATTATTATTCTATTAGCGGAAAGAAAACTATTTTATATTATCTTTGCAGTTGCCAGGTTGTAACAAACACAAACGTCAATAGAACATATGTAAACATTAATGATGCTATACGCTACTTTAAAATATGTGCTATTCACAAAATGTTATTTGTTAACACATAATGAATTTATGCAAATGTACGTTAATTCTTCTATTGCGCCTATTACAATAAATGCATATCGTATAAAACGACAAATGGAGGGAATTCAATGGAATAATAATTCTGTACTATAAAGAAAGCATGTGCAATCTGCAGTCGCATCGATTCAGCACTTCAATTTCAAATTCAAATATCATGATTGTTCCTTTCGATCGGGGGATACACTCTACATGCGACGTAGGACAATCTGTCACATGTGAAAACTTCCATCAAGGAAATTAATAAAGTCCGATAAGTTATCATTTCTCTCTTTCTATTTGCTTGATTTGTCGTCTACCCTCCCATTTATCGGTAATCTTCTTGTTTCAATCATATTGCATTTCTAGCACAATGGAAATCAACGAGCATCGTAATCTGTAATATCGTTATGCGCACCTAAAAACCATTTCCCAACGATTTTTTTTTCAAATTATTTCTATGGTCTCCTTGTGTAATAAATATTAATTTGATTCTAAAATATTAATAGATATATCTGTAAATTTACTTGATTTTCTTTTAAAGATACCTTTTGAAAACATAAACTACTTAACCAAATGAAATAAGAAAAATTCAATTGTTCTCAGGAGTGGACGTTTTTTTTAGAAGTTCTACAGGATGTTTCAAAAATATTTGCCATGGCTTTCAGGGGTTGTTCTACACCTTTGATCGATGGACATTTATAAAAAAAACCCGCTGCAAATTTTGCGAAAAGATTGCAATTTTTTTATTGGCTGATCGCATTCGCCTTGTTACGTACACTCCGCGACAAAAAGGTAACACATTACACAGATAAATATTATTTAGCTTTTCAAGTAGGATATTACATTGTTTGTGACCTATATACTGCGTAATGAGAATAAATAATTACTTCAATATGTTTCAATGCATTTATTACGCGAAGAAACAATTTCATTGGAGAATGTGTAAAATTCATCGAAAAATCGGTGCGTCAAAAAGATAGCATAAATTTCTTACAATAACTATCAACAAAGAGTATGCATAAAAAAATAGTGTTTTAAGCCACTAAACGTTTTGGCATAGATTTATATAATTTTTTAACAAATTGTGTGTTTAACGCTACCCAGTTTTGTTCAATGCAAGTTTTTAATTCGTCAAGGGTTCGAAAATGTCTTCCGCCGGCATGTACTGTTCTAGCTAAATGGGCCCAGCAATTTTTCTATAATATGTAAATCTGGAGACCTGGCTGACCATTCCTTTTGAATGTTTTCCCGTGTAAAATATTATTTTACAATCTTTCCTATCATGAACACTTACATTATCTTGTTGAGAAATAAAGTTTGAGCCTGATATTCTTACAGCATGTCTCTTCAGTTGTTCGTCGACTGAGTCAATATACTTTACACTATTCATTTTTCCACTTGTAAACTTAATTTCAGTGTGTCCGTAGTACCCAACTCCCGCTCACACCATTACTCCATCACCACCGCATTGTCGTCTACATAAAAGTTGTTCTATACGTAAATCGTGGAAATAAAGACGGTAGCCATCCGGTTCACCTAAAGTAAATCTCTTCTGATCAGTAAAGATAGCTTTTCGCCAATTTTTCTTCCAATGAATATACTTCTCAGCAAATTGTAAACGTGCTTCTTTATGTTGCTTCGTTAACGGTGGTTTATGCATTAATTTTTGGCGGTTTATGTATTCATACTCCTTTTATAATACGTTGTACATTACGTATTTTAGTAGTTACTCCAGCTTCTGCTGCAATTTCTCTTGCGGTTGCAGCAGAATTTGATTCAGTTCTTATAACTGCGCGCCGCTGACGATCAGTTGTGGCTTATGGACGACCTGTACTATTTTTTCGCCATATTTCTCTACATTTTTTAATAAATTATAAATAACTTTGAGACTACGATTTAACAATTTCGCAATTTCACTGATAGAACTATTTTCATTCCGCGAATTTTGTACTGTTAATATTTCAGGACCAATCAATGCTTTACGGCGACCAATTGTTGAAAATTTCACAATATTTTAATACTGGATCACGAACAATGTTAACTACTCGCCGATGTGAACAGTTTGACGCCTTGACGCTACCTGGAATCACACAATTTTGACTGTGTGCTATCATTTTGACGCAGCAGTCAGCACTACTTTTTACGTTTCCGGCTTAATGTTAAACCTGTAAATAGAAAACAAGTGTTTACGCTGAACAGATACAACCTATTGCAAACTGAACAGTGACATATAATACGAGAACTATTGTTGTTCGATTGTATTTTCGAAAATTTACAAAATTAGATAATGTGGTATCTTTTTGTCTCGGAGTGTATGTAAAATGTCTGCGAGGAACCATGGGTCAGAAACGAATCGTTCCCCTTTCGCTCAGTTTTATTCATGTCTTGGTTATATATGACACCAAAATTTCATAAACAAGAATGATACAGAATGAACAAAAATAAACATGGCAGTATCTAACTGCGTCTCGCTTACTAACCGTTTGACAAAGAATACTTAAATCTACGATTAATAATATAAATGGTATAAACGATAGAATTTTTGCTAAGTAAGTCGGACGTGCAGGTCTCCCACCCTTCGGAACGAAACACGCGAGTTATCCTTACTTGCTCGAATAATTAAAGCAGAGGCGTGTTAGTTAAACGAAATTCGAAAATGGAGGACTGGGTCAACGAACCACTAAGAAAAGTGTAAGCATTTACGTTCTTCTCCCCAGGAGGGCCCTTGAGCGAATCCAACACCGAACGCAAGTCACTGACATCTTCCTAGCCACCGAAAAATTTCGTTCTAAATGGAGTCGTTTTCACCACCTTAATAGACATAGAGACCGATAAAAAAATGTGTGTTAAGTATTTCTTCGACCACCCCCCCCCCCCCCCCCCCCCCCCGCGAATGTAATAAAAATCGGCGTTCACATAGTCAACGAAGACGAAAGCGATATCTAGGAAGAAAGAGGAATTTGGAAGAAAGCAAAAGTCTGTCCTTCTTTTGTTGACGGACGTTACACCCTTTGAAACTGTTGAATCAACATTTGGCAGCCATATGCGCACAAGTGACTAAAGTTCGCGAATATTGAAGAATTAGGCATTTGGCTTTTCCTTTCTTACTACGAGACTTTGATTGGAAAATTAATGCGAGAATATTCCCTCAACCATCGCCAACTAGTGGAATAAAACGGTCATAAACCTTGACTCTGTCAAAAGATTCCAGCAGTCGACGGGGTTAGAATATAATAGATATGTAGGGGAATTATAATATACGAGTGAGAATAGTAAGAATGCCGGAACGAATGAAAGTGTTCGAAAGTTAAGAGTGGCTGAGCGAGAGTGCTATAAAGGATAACAAAGTAACGCGAGCTAGAGATTTGGATGATTTAAGAATGTATGTATGTGTGTGAACGTGAGAGGGCCGAAGCGAATGAATGTGCATGCGAAGAGCGACAGTCGAGATCTAAGCGAGCATAGAGACCAAGGTGCCAAAATAAAAACAATTAATCACGCAATTACGAGTCCGGAATAAACACCAGGCCTTTCCCTTACGCTAAAGATACGTGCTCAAAGCAACGATGTATAAATCAATGTATTATATGATTGCTAATTAATGTTAGCTTAACAAACGTCTTTAGCAGCTTTCATTTTCAAATATATTGAAAGTAGGTGTATGTACCTTGCTTATTATTCTCTGTAACAGTGACAACGGTACCCTTGGAGATCAACAGCCGACAAAGCAGTTTGAAATAAAGAAAGGTAAAGCGAGTTGCTTAATTCTTTAATACCCGCGAAGTTTTATCACTTGTGTGCATCTAGCTGCCAAATATTGGCTCAACAGTTTCAAAAAGTGCAATGCCCGTCAACAAAAGAAGTACAGACTTTCGCCTTCTTCTAAATTCCTCTTCCTTCCT
The DNA here is from genome assembly GCA_963989415.1 of Cerceris ruficornis. Lineage (NCBI taxonomy): Eukaryota > Metazoa > Arthropoda > Insecta > Hymenoptera > Crabronidae > Cerceris > Cerceris ruficornis. The sequence goes on from OZ022528.1 coordinate 14,796,938, forward strand.
AGATATTGCCTTCGTCTTCGATGACCATCTAAACGCCGATTTTTATTAAACTTACCTGAGAGGTAGGTCACGAAGAAATATTTAACACGTATGTTTTTCATCGGTCTCTATCTGTATTAAGTTGGTGAAAATGACTCCCTTTCGAACGAAATGTTTCGATGTAATTTTTGGAGTCTAGGAAGATGTCAATGACCTGCGTTCGTTGTCGGGTTCGGTCAAGGGCCCTCCGGGGGAGAAAAACATAAAACTTGCACTTTTCTTACAGGTTCTGTGATCCAATCTTCCATTTTCTAATTTCGTTGAGCATGCCTCTGTTTTAACTATTCCAGCCAGCAAAGATATCTCGTGTGTTCCTTTCGGAAGGGTTGGAGACCTGAAAACCTGAGTCGCTCAGCGAGAATTTAATTGCGGAGACACAATTAAAAGTTATTTTGCGAGAGAACGGTTCGTTTTTGACTGCTGGTTCCTCTCAGACATTTTACGTAAGTAACATGATGAACGCAATGAGCCAATAAAAAAAATTTCAAACTCTTTTGCGATATGTGCGGCGTTTTTTTCACAAATCACCATCGATCCAAGGGTGTAGAACAACCCCTGAAAGCCATGACAAATCATTTTGAAACACATTTACACACATTTATAATTTGTAATTCGGAAATAAGGTATACTTCTAAATAATGTATATATATGAAATCGAGACGAAGAAGATAGAAGGATGGATATGGACTTGAGAATCCAGAAAGAGAAGACGAGATTGGTCTAGTATTCACATACGTATTGTTATATTAAAAAGTATAATACTCTTAAAATACACGATTCAATTAATTGCCTTATGCTTTCTATAGATTATAATAACATGGGCAATCGATTGCTGTCAGATAGCCAGGACACGTCACGCTATCGTGCAATAACTGAGTTCACGGTTTGTCCGCAAATGGTATTAGGATCTCACTAATCGCAATAACAATCTGTACGTTATCGTTCATCTTATAATATCACAACTGAACGTCAAGGAACATAACTTCTATAATGTATTTTCTCGGTTTTAGAGTAATTTATCAAGCAGAGAACAGCAATTGTATAATTATAAAGTTAAGTAATATTTCCTTAAAGTATGAGTCTAACGGTATCGGATTCTCCATTACTAGTATTGAACGAAGCTTTATTAATGTAACTTTCTTGAAAATATTATTGTATGCACGATTGTAGAGGAATTTTTATGTTGCCGCTATGTCGCCAGAGTCGATATCGCTCCAGTCAATGTTTAGAATACTGGAGGACTAACGTAAACGAAGGGTTCGTGGAAGGCGACAGAATCGGAACGCACGAAGGTTCATCGGCGTATCGAAAGCGGCATTCGTTAAGCAGCAGTCGTACTGAGAAGACGTTATATTAAGCATACTGAGATATATATATATATATATATATATATATAAAATATTCCTGAATAAATTTATATTACTACAATCATAAGACTTTAATTCATTTTCGCAAGGCGGCACACGCCAATTCCTTATCACAGCAACTCCCTGACTCTTTGGTTAGACAAAACAAACGTCATTTCCGAGTAATCCCTAATACGTCAGTCGTACTCCTACTCAGCCTACCCTTATTCCTTTGTTCCAACCTCCTATATAAGGCCCAACTAGCAAGAGTTCGACAGTGAGTGAGTGAGTGAGTTCCGATTTCTACTTCCGACCGTCATAAGACGAATCGCTGTCCGACTCCGTCACGAGCGGTCAATTTCCAAATCCCTCCGAGCGAGGAAGTCCTATTTCCAAATTCATTACTAGTTCTCGTTTGAAGTGCTATTTTAGTTATTCCATATTTTTTAGAGTTTAATCCATTTTATTCTTAGTTCTTTAATTGATTTTGTAGTGATTTAAGTGTTAAATATATTATTTTTACTTTGTTAACTTAGCGTCAAAATCTTCGTCTTAGTGATTCCTTCCCATTTCCAACGGCAATCTGGGCCCTAACGTACAAGGCGTGGATTTTTAACTAAACCTCCCTTCGCCTCAAATCTCCGGCGGTGCGGGCTAGGCCTGCATACGGAGATTCCTGCCTCAGTAAATTCACAGTGACCTCCCTTAGAACGATCTTTCTCTGGCGGTGCGGGTTTTACCTGCATACGAATACGCAGATCTATCTAAGATATTTTTTCCTATACCAATAATCCATTTCACCTCGTTTTCTTCCATGACACGCCGAGTACGCAGAGCTGGCAGACGCCAACAACTTCGCCGACTCCTGAGAGCCCTTTATAAATTTAACAGCGCTAACGCTTATAATAACGACCTCTTAGGATCCGACGCCAAAACCGACTCTACCGTCATAGATCACTCTTTGACTCCACACCCTTTACCTAAAAACGTCTCTGACGTTCCTGCAAATTCCAATATTCAAATTATAAAATCTATTCCTTTTATTCCTGAGCCTACGGACGTTGATCATGATCTACCGTGGATAATTTCACCAACCACTTACGAGTTCTCCGATCTTTCTCCGCGTAATATTCAAGGAAGTGACCCTCGCGCCGCGCGATATAGAAAACGCCGTCGCGAAGTGTTAATACAAGAGCACGGCGCTCAACCAGTCGAGAGTAACATAGTGTCGAAGTGCGTAATTCCGTGGATTCAATAAATCCAAACCAAACGCCAGCGGTTGGGAATACCCACGGAGTTCTCCTCTGTCCTCGTCACACCTCCACTCGACGCCGGAGTTCCAGAGCGCCGCTATCATTTCAGTCAGGAGATTGAAATAATCACGCTCGAGTAAGGCGACACCTTCAACACTGACCTGCACCACTGTCGTACGCTGAGCCAGGCCGCTTACGTGCTGCCGACTCTCCAGCTGATCAGAGGCCGAACGCCGCAACCTGACTCATCACCAACCGCCAACAGCAGCCGACGCAAACAGCTGATGCCCAGCTGACATCAACATATTGTATAGAGCCGAATCAGTGAATCAAGTACGCTTCTCATAGTACTCCTAGTGCCAGAGTCTCTCTCTTATCAAGGGTACCCTTTTTAAAATATCGGGTCCCAGCCAAAAACCACCCAGGTGGGACGGCAAATTACCGATTTTATCCCGTCAGGGCAAATCTTGGGCATTCGGTTACAATAAAGCCACCTTTCGTTCATTTCTACCGCCAGGACGTAACAATACCTAGTTTTCTATGCCAAAATAGTAATAAATAAGTTCTGGTACGCATATCGTTTCAATATAATTACCCAGTCCTATATTAATATAAAGTATATTGATTTATTTAAACACCCATTTCCAATACTGACTAATTTTGAAACTTTTGGATACCAACCTAATTCTATAAGATAGAACGCCCAATATTGTCAAACTTGATTCAGGATCCAAATGGGAAATCTTATTTATTTGTTATCGCTTTCCCTGCAAAGCATATGTTGAAGACCTTTAGTCTTGACAAGAGTCACAGGGAAAGCGGCCGCTCTTTGGAACTTCAATCACGAGAAGTCGGGGTTATCCGAACCTCCCACCATGCTGTTTCGTAGCCCTTAAAACCTCGGTTCATTTCCAAAACATGTCAGAATTCATAATCAATTGTCTTGAATCGCTGACAGTCGGTATCTTGCGACGACGTTATCCTTACTTGTAAAAACTCCAAACGCGAAAGTAATTCTTCGTTAAATAAAACTGTTGTAAAACTCCTCACGGGATACAACATAAATTTGGTGTCAGAAGTGGGATACAACAGGAGGTGGTAAATTTTCTATATTTATTTCACAAAATTTTCTAAATGAAGGTACATCTTCATTCTCTAATTCAGAATCATCTTCCGATAATTCTGATAAATCACTTTCGTTGTCTGATTCACTTATCAATATTTCCTCATCACTTTCATAATCAAACTCAAACATTTTGGGAACCTAATAATGTAAAATAAAACTGAAAATAAAAACTATTGAGAAACAAGCGACGTTAAATACTCGGGGAAATCACTATCTACATTGTAGCTAAAAACAAAACTTGACCGAACGAGACTCGGGATCGTCAGTGTACGGGAAAATGTCACGCCCGAGTGCAGTTCGGGCAAAACTGGCAAGCGGTTAAAAGAAACGTCTGTATATTGCTGGAGTTTAGAACGGACTGCATGTGGATGTCCAAAAGACGAGCTCGGGCCCACTTAGAATTAGTAATAATGGGTGAAGTAAAAAGTTTTGAGCGTTTTTTGTTAGATGGATTTAGTGAGCCATATCTCACAATGTATACGTTGCATCATGTCATTCTATACCGTGACTTAAAGGCAACATAACGCTTTAAAAAAAGTTCTCTGACAGTCTTTTGTTTTGTGAAGCCAGTTGTTTGTTAGAGCGTATCAAAATGGAGGTAACGAAAGAGAAGATTCGATACATTCTACAATACCACTACGATCAAGGGGAAAAAGCCGAGCAGGCAGCCAAAAAAGTTTGTGCTGTTTATGGACCCAAAACAGTATCGAATGCAACAGCAAAGCGGTGGTTCCAACGCTTCCGTTCTGGTAATATGGACGTCGAAGATGAGACACGCTCTGGTAGGCCTATCGTTGAAAATGTCGATAAAATCATGGAAATCGTCGAGTCAGACCGGCATGCGAGCACTTATTCCATTGCCCAGGAACTGAAGATTAGCCAGAAAACCGTTTGGAACCATTTGCATAAGGCTGGTCTCAAAAAGAAGCTCGATATATGGGTGCCACACGAACTGACGCAAAAGAACCTTTTGGAGCGAGTTGATGCCTGCGATTCTTTGCTCAAGCGTCAAGAAATGGACCCATTTTTGAAGCGGATGGTGACTGGCGATGAAAAATGGGTCACATACGAGAATGACAGGCGAAAAAGATCGTGGTCCAAGCGCGGTGAGACGGCCCAAACGATCGCCAAGCCCGGATTAACGACCAAGAAGGTTTTGCTATGTGTTTGGTGGGATTGGAAGGGAATCCTGCACTATGAGCTGCTCCCATCGGGCCAGTCACTCAATTCGGGCCTATATTGTGAACAACTGACCAGATTGAAGCAGGCGATCAACGAGAAGCGACCAGAATTGTCCAATCGGAAGGGTGTTGTCTTCCATCAAGACAACGCCAGGCCGCACACATCTTTAACGACACGCCAGAAGCTCCGAGAGTTGAGATGGGAGGTTATATCGCACCCGCCGTATAGCCCAGACCTGGCACCAAGCGATTATCACCTTTTTAGACATTTACAACATTTTCTTGATGGCAAAAAACTGGCCTCAAGAGAAGCTTGTGAAAGTGAGCTGGTCGAGTTTTTTAACAATAGGGACGAAGACTTCTTCAATCGCGGAATTATGAAATTGCCTTCAAAATGGGAAAACGTTATTGAACAAAACGGCGCTTATTTGATTTAATTCCGAAAATTCTAAGTTTGTTAATTTTATCATCAAAATAAAGAGAAAAAACGCTCAGAACTTTTTACTTCACCCATTATAAACTGTTTATGTGACTCTCCCCTCCACTGCAGAGAGCCTTCTATTTAGAATAGGAATTCCTAGAACGAAGAATCATTTTTTATCTCATTTGATATATATATAACCTTGTAGCATAGCGACAACGAAAATTAGGAAGAGAAACGCGAAACGGCGAAGCCTCGCGTAATTCTTACGCCCGACGATGGACCGCCGAGCGCAGCGGGGACGCGAGACGCGAGGCAGGGTCCGCGAGAGCCAGCTTGACAACGCGACTGTTGATTTTCACGACCAAGGGTAGCAACGATCGGATATAAAATAGGGCTCGCGACACGACAGACTTCTTCTTCTGCTCCGAGAGAGAGGACGAGGTAATACCATCGGCCGCTCTCGGATAGCAGTTAGGGCCTCTTTGGCAGGAGAGTACAGCGAATAGCCGGACGCCTGCTAGAGGGAAACGGGAGAGTACGGGAGTGTTCCTGGGTCCTCGTGCATAACGAGAGAGTACAGAGCATCTCCTGGACGCCCGAGAATTAGATAGATTCGCGTATCATAGTTTTCACGCCTTTTGAATAAAGCTTAAGTCGCTTTGTCAAGTATTTGATTAACTTGATCTATTTTGTCAAATCTTGCTCTACCGAATAAAATTATACAATCTCCTGTAGCCTTTTCCCATCCATAAAGAGGAATAAAACACTCAAAAATATATCTACTGTCTCCAGATCCATTATCCCGAAATCCTATACAAATATGGCTACAACCTTATATTGTTAATAATAATCCAACAGTCACGACCGGCCGTTGTTCTAGACTTTTGGATCGGTGGGTATTTGCAAAAAAAACATGCAAAATTCGCAAAAGCCTTGAAAATCAGTGTTTTTAAACAATTTTAACAATTCAGTACAATGCTTTGTGGAACTGTTAGTGACCTCAAGCAATAGATTTGTGCAAGTGATTTGAAATAATTTGGATAATTAGCTACAACGTTTTGTGGAAGTGTCAGGGACATCAAGTGAGAGTTATCTGCGGAGTTTTTAAATAATTTCAACAATTTAGTACAATGTTTTGTGGAAGTGTCAGTGTTGCACATCAATCTGTGGGGCCAGGCCTCGGCTGGGCCAGTTCGGGTTGTAAGGCCGAACCCTCGCTTGGTTGCCGCGAGGTCCACGAAATTTCAGCGCTCCCCGCGATTAATGTTGTAGACAACGTCGCGAGGTTTTTCGGAGTGGAATGAAATGATGTGATTGGTTGAGCCACTCCGGTGTGGGTTTTTGAACTTTAATGAAACTGTATTGTACAGAATTATTAACAAAAACTTAACGGAAATGAGTGTAAATAATGCTTAGTTGCCGGAGGTATTGCTTGGTTGATGACTCTGGAGTGACTGACTCCTCCACAAATGGAAGAGTCCTCCACGGATGAATGTCTCCCTCCACCGTCCGGTTACGCCCCCAAGAAAAGGGCTCGCGCGCCACCGGAAGTCGCGGTGCGACTTCGCACTTGAAATAAATATTAATATTTTATGGAGGCGCGCGAGCGATTTGGCGGGACGCCTTTGGACGCCCCTTGGATCGGTGGAGGAGACAGCGTTCAGTCCGCGCGGAGTGCGGGTCCGCTCGTCGCCACCCCGGTTTGGGACCAAGGTGGTCGAAGAGGGTGGTGGCCCTCGCAACCCGTGGGCGCATTAGTTACCACCCCGGTTAGGGACCGAGGGTGCCCGAAGAGTGTGGTGAGACCGGCGACTCGTCGGCGCAGGCAGAGCTTTATGGTGCGGCAATTGTCTATTGAGGCGCAGAGAAGTGAGAGTACCAATGTTGCTGTTTTGGCCTCTCACCCCCCTGGGCTGTGGAAGGCCTGAGTCGCGCATGTGGATATTAAAGCAGCCCTCAAAAATAGCCTTCACGCTCACACCATACATCCATTATCTCTACGGAATAAACCTCTGCATGCCAGGAAACTCTCGAGATTCAAAAGGGTCGTTAATCCCTCTTCCTTTTTAAAGACTAATGGTTGACGGCTTGTCCTTCCGTCCACCTGAGATATTACGGTTTCCTGGACATGCAGGGCCGATCTTACATATAAAAATCCGCGAGACAATGGAATGCCTGCGCTCGACTCTTGACGACATTACTACCTCCTAAGGGTAGTAACAGTCAGTGACAAAAAGTGACAGTTACGTACAGCCATGTTCAGAGCCCGTGAAAGTGCATTATTATGCGTAGCTGCGGCACTGACGAGCCCGGTTTGACGAGTGATGGTGTCGTAGCGGAAAAACGGTCGGCACACGTGGTTGACGGGTATTCTTTTTAAATTGTGTCAAAACGAAAACAGTTATGACATTTTTCGCGGATAGTTTTTTCTTCGGCAATACCCGCAGAATCTAATAATGTGTAGTAAATTTGTACTAGCAATAATACTCTACGTGAAAATGCGAAGTTAATGCGGAGAACGTTCGCGCATCCGCTCGTTTTTCAACTTTGGCAGTTATCCACTACTAAAGTACGGAATATTATAACTGCTCATACCTCTACACTCAGGAAACACTCCTCTATTTTTTGAGACCGAGAAGAACTGTCTACCGTTTTTTGTTTTCACGTAATACCAGCTCCTTTTCCGAAATCCACATTTTTCAAAAACAAGAGAAATTCCGATGGCGGATTCGTGTTCTGGGTGGCGATCTCTACATGAATCACCTAGAGGCTGTTGGAAACCAAAAATAGTGCAGGACAGTGATATTAGAGTGTTGTTTCCAGTTAAAAAACATATTTATAAGGGTTTTAAGAGTAGCGGGAGTTTGCAGGAATGTAATAGGAAAGGAGTGTTGGTTGTGATTCTAAGAGTAATGGGCCAAGGAAACCTCCCGAGGTGCCAATCACCGATTTTGATGGAACTCTAGTATGATATAGTACTCGTAAAAATATTTGATACATATTTTTTTTCGGCAATCGTGTACTTTAAAAGGGTGAAAACCGCTTCAAAGTTAGGGGGTAAAGCATATTTCGTTGAATATTTCGGAAACTATGAGAGATAGAGTAATTTCGTAAATTGACGAGATTAACGCCTTTTTACGACGAATTTAACGGTATAATTTTTTTCCAAAAATCTCCATTTGTTTGCACAATATGCTAAAAATAACATATTTTTGACAGTTTTACCAATTTAATGTCAATAAATCTTCTTGAGTATGTTTTTATAAAAACTACATATGCAGTACAAAATTACGGATAAATAGGAATTTCGATTTTTTCATCAGAAAAAAAATTAATAGACTTAAGATTGTACAGTTCGACGCTCGAAATACTAAAGCAGAGGTGCAGAAATTTTGCACGCCAGAGCTGTCGTTGGAGCACGCCGGCTACTGCTTCCATACACACAGCCGAGATAACACTGATTCAGAGACACTGGCTCGGCATCAATGCCGTACCTACTGGCAGAATCGTGGTGGCAACATTTATATTTAAAAAACTTCGCGACAGCAGAACGCCCGGCTTTCTCGCATCAAAGAATGTTACTGCCACCGCTACCTTGGCGATATACATTATTTTACATTCCTCTCTAGTCTCCAGCTAGAACAGTGTTAATAGGTTTCCACATTACCAATGATGTACTATACCAGTGCGCTTTTTTTTGCGGTTGCTATACTCTATAGGCCTATTTCACTGTATCGATGCCCTTTTCCGTTTAATTGTTGGTGAAAAACTGCTTTACAACATAAATTACGAAAATATTTTGTAGTAATTATACAGATGAGGGTACACCGATTTCAATGGCGGACTAATATGATCCCGACGACATATCCGAAAATCATTGAAATCGGTGAGGTGGGCGCTCATATGTATGATTACTACAAACAATTTTCGTAATCTCTTTTTTAAGGGGGGCAATCCCTTTACAATTTTCACAAAATAATTTTTTTTTTTGCATATTTCGAAAGTATGATATGTTGAGAGTATACTATATAAAGGAGAAATAAAAATTCGAAATATTAACAAAGTTATAGCACATAATCGGGAGCGCGGCACCGCATGCTGTAAAGTAGGGACTCAGGTAATCCGAGCGGTTCGGTTGAAACTTCAAACGCGATTATTTCGAAACTGTATTTTCAAAAACTGCTCGTGTTGTAGTTCGAAAAGTTATCAATCGATTTGGCTGAAAGTTTTCCACGTTTTTTACTACAACATTACCGGAAGGATGTACCTAAAATTTTTAAGTTATCGCGTAAATAAATATATTTTAAGGGGTAAAAACTGTCGAGAAAATGGTCAAAAAAATTACCTTTTTATTAAAACGCCGACATAACTTTCAATTTTATACTTTTTTATATTTTTTTAGGTTTATCCTTCCCCTACACCAGGCAGCCAGGTTAGTTGATCGACAGAGCTGTCCTTCGAAGAGCTCCGCCCGCTTCACCCATACATACAGCTGAGATGTCACTGATTCACTCAATCATATCAGAGCATATTTTTTCACTAATAATACTTTTGTTTTACCCTGCACGCGACGTGGTGCGATCTGAAACTGCCTTTCGACAAATAACCTTGGTCGACGTGCCACGCGCGTCGTTTTCTTTTCCGCGATCGACGCGCGTGGCACGTCTTTCCAGCGCGAGCGGTTAGATACGAATGTCGCCCCAATACGCCACCACGCTCGTGCCAATAGGTCCGGCCATGACACCGAGAGAGTGTCTATGAATCAGTGACATCTCAGCTGTATGTATGGGTGAAGCAGGCGGAGCTCTTCGAAGGACAGCTCCGTCGATCAACTAACCTGGCTGCCTGCCCTACACTTGATAATAATCGGAAAATATTTTCGTTTTTTATTTCACATCAATATAAAAAATCCTACAAGTACAGCAGTTTGCGGTGTCTTGCGAAAGGCGCCGATAGAAAAAATTCGGAACGCCGCCATTTTGTAAAAACAAAAAAAAGAAAAAATGTTTTCTAAAACGAGACATATGCAATAAAATGATATACAAATTTCAAAAGGATTCGATAATTTTATCACCTTCAAAAAAATTCATAAAAAAAGACTAATTTCCTTGCGTTTAAAGGGACTGCCCCCCTTAACGCGATTTTTCACCAACGATTCAGCGGAAAAGGGCGTCGATGTAGTGGAATAGGCCCGCAGGGGACACCACTGAAAAAAAAAAACGTATTGGTAATAGTACTCCAAGGGTGATGTGGAAATCTACTGACATTTTGTAAGCGAGAGAGTAGACAGGATGGAAAAATGTATCGCCAAGGCGGCCGCGGTGACAATGTATTCTTTGACGCGAGAAATCTCGGCGATGTACTGTCGCGGAGTTCTTTAACTACTTACACTGGAAATTAATTTACAAATACTCGTGCTAGAACGCAACACTATATTTCTCCGTACGGCGTCACGTAGTAGTCGAATTCGATCAAAACCATCGCCAGAAGTCCAAACACATTAAAATCTATTAATCGTATTTGATTTAAGACCGAGTTTATTTGAGCATACATTTTCACTAACAATACTTTTTTTAGACCTTACACTCGACGTGATGCGATCTGAAACTGTTCTTAAACAAATAACCTTAATCAACGTGCCACGTACAGGGTGTTTCAAAAGGTTTTGTCATGGCTTCGGGGAGTTGTTCTAGAGCTCGGATTGGATGAAGATTTGTGAAAATTACTTGCCGCAAAATTATTTGAGGAATCCCCGATTCAAACTGGCTTGGCTATCTTCTTCGTATTGTTACGTAGGTAAAATGTCTGAGAGGAACCATGGGTCAGAAGTGAACCGTTCTCCCGCACATCGACTTTTAATTGGGCCTCCGCGATCTAATTTTCGCTTAGTAAGTGAGAGAGTCAGCTGTTCCTTCGGAAAGAGACACACAAGATATCCTTGTGGGCTCGAACAGTCTAAGGAGAAGCGTGCTACTAGACATTAGAAATTGGGGGACTGGGTCACCGAACGACTAATTGTAAGAGCAGTGCAAGTGTTTATGTTTTGTTCCCCGGCAGGACCCATGAGCGAACCTGACACCGAGCGCAGGTCATTGGCGTCTTCCTAGCCGACAAGGATATCTTGTGTGTTTCTTTCCGAAGGAACAGCTGACTCTCTCACTTACTAAGCGAAAATTAGATCGCGGAGGCCCAATTAAAAGGCGATTTGCGGGAGAACGGTTCACTTCTGACCCATGGTTCCTCTCAGACATTTTACCTATGTAACAATACGAAGAAGATAGCCGAGCCAGTTTGAATTGGGGATTCCTCAAATAATTTAGCGGCAAGTAATTTTCACAAATCTTCATCCAATCCGAGCTCTAGAACAACCCCCCGAAGCCATGACAAAACCTTTTGAAACACCCTGTACGTCGTTTTGACCTCCGTGACCGACGTGTGTGGTACGTCTTTCCAGCGCGAGTGGTTAACTATGAATGAATGTCGCCCCAATACGCATCCGCGCACGTGCCAATAGGTCCGCGCCTGGCAAGTAAAAGACAAAGCAATTAGCGAGCCCTCAAGTGCACGGGAAGTAGAAGCAGACGGAGCTCCTCCAAGGACGGCTCTGGCGTGCAAAATTTCTGCACCTCTATACTAGAGTGTCTACACGAGGCGAACTTGTCCGTACAGTGGCGGCCTGAGCATGCCCCACCATACCCACCCGTCGCCATACGTTGCGCGGTACCCGAACATTGTATCATGTTAAACTAACCGAAAAGTTGTTTATTTTCGTTAGCAACAAATATTTATCGGTAAAATCAGCTCATTTACGCGCTACCAAGCAATTATGAACAAAGAACGACTCGTGTAGCCACTCTATTAGGTGTGTCGAACGATAAAATTACACGTGTAAGAATTTTTTTGTGATGAAAAAATCGAAATTCCTATGTATCCGTACTTTTGTAGTGCAAATGTAGTTTTTATAAAAAAAATACTCAAAAAGATTTATTGACATTAAATTGGTAAAACTATCTAAAATATGTTATTTTTGGCATATTATGTAAGCCAATAGAGATTCTTGGAAAAAATTTATACCGTTAAATTCGTCATAACACGTTGCTAATTTCGTCAATTTACGAAATTACTCTATCTCTTATAGTTTCCGAGATATTCAACGAAATATGCTTTACCACCCTAACTTGAAGTGGTTTTCACCCTTTTAACGTAAACGATTGCCGATAAAAAAACTACGTGTCGAATACTTTTACGAGTACTACATCATACCTAAGTTTCATTAAAATCGGTGTATGGCAGCTTGGGAGGTTCCCTTGTAAGTAAACTAATCTACGAATAAACTACTACTATTATCGGTCTGAAAAAATGATATTTTTCCAAAAATTTTCGTCACAATTGACATAAGTTTTAGCGAACTGTAACCGTTTTTCACTATTAATTTTTGAAATGTAGGTATGCGTGCGAGTGCGCTTGTGTGTGTGTGTGTGTGTTTAAGATGGTAAGGATGAGAACGACGAACGACGCCGACGAGCGGCAGATATTTAAGGTGACGACAGGGGAACGCGGAGGAAGGGAAGCGACTTCGGGCGAAGAAGGAAGCTCGGCTCGTTTTGAGTTCGGATGTTTCGATCGAATGAACAAGACGCATTGTAATTTTTATCTTTTTTGTAATCGCTTATTATAATAAACTCTTAAATATTGTTTGGATCCCATTTTATTATTTCTACAGAAATGTAAGGTTTCTTTCTCGCTACTCTACCGTGATGCCCTTCTTTATGCAAAGTTCTTCGAATTGTTTCTGAGAATATATTTTTGTTAATTCTTTTAGAAACCTCTGCTGTTAAAGTTTTCACATTCATTGAAGGATTTATTTTTATTTGTCTACAAATAAATCTGTTATCTGTTTCTGATAATAATTTCTTTCTTCTACGTCCAAGTTTATTCCGAACTCTCCCTTCGTACCGATACCGATTTACAGTTTTATGAATTGCAGAATGTGGCCTGTCAACAATTTCACTCACTTTCCAAAGAGACTTTCCTTCGCGATACAATTTAATAATTAATTTTCGTATTGACAGATCTATTTTTCTCCTCTTGATAGCCATTTTGCTTTTAATACTTCAAGGAACAGCTAACAAGGAGTTATTTATTTTTAATTGCTTAGCCACGACATTTCGAAAAGTATTCGCGGCCATTACGCGTCATTAGTGCCAACGATCCACTTACATGTTATGCATGGACCCCATAATTTAAAATTGAAAATACATGTAAACTCAATCTTGTGTCATTAAAATTGTAATGCTTTGATACTTTCAGTTAAAAACATATATGTAAATAATTAATATTAGATTTTCTTTTATTAATTGTTATTTAAACTATATAACCAATTATAATATTACGTTACCACATCAAAATATTTATGTTTTTATTACTTTTTTCGCCATTTTTCATTACCAACGTAGATGTACACTCAATTTTGTGAGTAACTGTACCTTTATTAAGGAATAAAGTATTTACTACGATAAACGATATATTTAAAAATTAAATAGTGATACAAAATGTAGAATATAAAAGGAATCTCCTTGTCTCCTCCAATATCATAGGCCACGTTGGGCGAAGATAGTCAACGAGGCATTGCAGCCATGAGGGGTTGGAGTGCAGTCTGCTCATATGGCTGCTCCATATTGCCGCGGGAGGTTACTGGAAGTATCGCTAGTTTGGATCCCAGGGGCGTCCCATATGCGGCACGCGAAAACCATGAAGTTTTAGTCCGTAATAATGTTGACACCACCCGCACTCACCTCGAGGTGCGGGTGTCGTTGGAAGATTTCCGCATGTAAAAAAAATTCTTCGCTCGGTATCTTCTGTCAATTACAGCTCGCAAAAATAGAGATGGCTCGCCGTATGAGAAACGGGGTAAGGGGAGAGTACCGCTCGCACCGCCTATCTCCCACATATCAGTCCTGGAAACCTGAATATCGGCCAATGTCAACCGAAAACAAAACACTTCTTTCATCGTTCTCACGACGCACAGTGGGGTATTTGGCTCGAAAAGGCGGAAAAAAGTCGGTTTCAAAAATTTTACGTAATTTGAAATTTTTTTACTGTCCGAAGTTGTTGAATATGTGGACAACAAAGTGCTCAATGTTTTTTACTCATTTGTACATTCATAAATCTGAAAACTTAATCGAAATTATAAAGATTTTATGGACTACGTCGTCTTTACCACGATGTTACAAATACATCATGCATTTAGTAAGGATTTTTATATGTTTAAAAGAAATTATGTAATTTCTTGTGTTATGGATACATTTTAAGCAAGTACGTGATACAATTGCAAACAGTTTTTACTTTTTGATCAACGTTATTTATGTAATTATTAATAATTGCAGATATCTAATAACTCAGTAATTATTTTACCATGATAAAGTTTCATTAACGATTTTGTTATAGTTCTGAGTGAGTCCCGATGCTCTTTTTGGTCTCATTACGTTCGTTAAAGATTAGTGATTATAAGCCAACAAAGTTTGATTCCGGATATGCCCGGATTGGAATTTTATAACTAATTTAGTACTAAGCAAAACATTATCTGACAAGGGAACTACCCGAGGTGTCCGCCTCCGATTTTAATGAAACTTTGCAGATTTGTTAAGCACGTGAAAATAATCGATACCTATTTTTTTATATCGGCTAAGGCGCACGTTTAGGGGGTGAAACCACCCTTCAAAGTTTCGACATTTTTTCTTCTTTCGCTTATAACTTCAAAACTGTTAATGATAGAGATTTACGAGAAATGTACGAAATATTTGCTTTTTTGTGTACTAAACGCCTATGGAATTTAAAATTTTATTTGACGATTTTTTCTTAATTTTTTATTAAAAACTGCCAAGTTTTTCGTTATATCTTTAAAGTTTGCGATGCCATTTTAACCAAACCTTTTTTAAATGATAGAGCAATAAAAATAAAAGTTACATGTTTTTGTGTTTTTCCGTAATTTACTCTGGAGTCGTGAAATTAACCCTTTTCTTTTGCCGGTTTTGGCACTTTACGTTATTATATCTGATAAACGAGTGACAATGGAAAAAATGTATTATGCAACAAATGCTTCCCTTGTACTGTAGAATATTATTATTTTTGTAAAAAATCAAAAGTAAAATTTTTTTGTTTTATTATACAATCCGTAGGCCGTGCAGATTCACCACGACGCAATAATCGTAAACTATCGTAGATACCAAAAAATGCCGTAAGGAAAAGTTTGATGGCTTTGTACATAGAAAAGGAAAATGTTTACAAAGAGTTTAAAACATAATTTATTTTTAACAAAAAAATTAATTGCGCGAAGCGTAGCGAGCAACAGAGTTATCGTAATTATCATACTGTTTTACAAAGATACATCTTATCGTTAATCAATTACGTCGCGTACAAAACAGCTCAAATGATTAATTATTACATGTGCATGGTGAAAAAAATCCCTTTGTTTTCAACACTTCTTCGAGGAGTATCATTTTTGTGAACTATATGGTTTCATAGAAACTGTAATAGTACACATATTTTAAATTAATCAATTAAAGTAATTTTTTCGTTATAAATAAACTATGCTTTAAATAATTCGTAAACATATGCCTGTTGCATGTAAAAAACCATAAAACTTTCTCTTATGGCATTTTTTGGTATCTACGATACATATTCTCTTACTACAAAGTTTGAAAATAATAATTTGCATCATTTGAATACAATTTATGTGTAAAAATCATTTTTTCAGGTTTTCGGTGCAAATATACCACCATGGTTTCTCGATGATCTGTGGAAAAAATGTTGGAAAAAAATTTTTTTCTGCGAAAAATCAATTTTTTTAATTTTTTAAATGTTAAAACAAATTTTGGATGTTGTAATGTTATAGTTGATGTTAAGAGGAATCTAACGACCTATTATATTATAACGTTGAGCCTATAAATAACTGTAAAATAGTTTTTTCCGCGTTTTCGGGCCAAATACCCCACTGTGCGACGACGGAACGAATGTGCGTCTTTTTCTGTCAGTAGCACGTTAGAATCTATAATGACGTGCGAACGAGGGACGTCTCTAGCCATCAGGAAAATCAGAACAAAATACATGTCAGAGGATATTTCTATTTTTGCCGGCGGTAGACGCTTCGAGAAATTTGAATCTACAGCATAGGTTCCCAACCATTTTTGGCCACCCGTCCCCTTTTAAAAAAGAAATTTGCTCGCCGCCCCTGTAAGAACGACTTTTATATATACTTTTTGTTCTTTATTTAGCAATATGAATATACACAACAATAATATAATATAATATTGCGTCATACGGAAGATACAATATAATGGGCGTTTGTCAGGATGCTAACAGAGAGAAGTACTCTCGGCGCGTTTCGCAATAATAATCAAGAAGACAATGTCGAAGAAGTGTCGAAGAAAAGATCACGGTAAACCTTAGACATCGGCGACGTATTGATGTTAAATTTGTTTCTTTTATTTCTGCCCTTGTATGACCCTAAAAACCAGAATATATTATATGGTTGGACTCATCTTAATGTCCGCTTTCATTCGATGTAAAAAATATGTAGCTTTTCATTTTAAAAAATGAAGGTTTGTTTGTAGAAACTTGTTCACCTTTGTTTCTAGAACCATATAAAAAGTATAAAAAATTTAGATTCGCTAACATCTTGTTAGTGAAATATATTGCAACTTTGCGAAAAAAAAAGATGGGATTCAGCGCGAACACCCTGTATATAATGCTATACGTTTTTGTATACTGATATAGTTGAAATGCCAAGTAAAGGAAGGGCTACAAATTAAAATTATCACGGAAATGAAAAAAACGTCATGTCTTATAATAGCAGAGGAAAGATTGTACAGCTTGACGTTAACTATTCATTTTCGATTATGTATCATTTGTCACATTAGTGATTTATTCTTCACAACTATTGTAGTAATTACTTATTAACATGTTTCTTTTAAAAAAATACCACCTGCATATAATAACATTTCTTAAATGCATTCAATAATATTACTATAATATAATGTGCAAATAAGTTAGTTAATGAATTACGAAACATATATTTCAGTGCTGAATTACGCATGTTCAATCGCAACAAACACACATTAAATATTTCGATCTTTATTAAGATAAAATAAGTAAATTTTATTTATTTTAGTATACATGTGATTGTAAAATTGCTTTCTGCAATAATGTACAAAATGTTTCATTAACCTCATGGCACAGAATGTCTGCCGATTTATCCCCTAACGCTGCCTGAGCGGAATTAACTCTCCCAAGCTGTAACAATAAACCTGTAATGTCTTCGGCCAGCGGTGGAAAAGCTAAACATATTCGCGTTAATGCCGATAATACAGGCATGAACAAAATAATACGATCTTTAGCAGATAAAACTCCCAAGAGAGTTATCAGAGTATTAATTGCTAAACGAGAAACACTCAAAGCCTTTGGCAAAGCATATTGAATCGCAAGATGGGAAGTTAAATCTGCTGCAAAGACTTGCTTCTCCGGTTCTGGTTGAGATAATAACTCAGGAATCCAGTCAAGACAAATATGCATGGATGGAATTCCGGTAACTGTAATAGGTAGCAGTTTTCTTGGATATCCCTAAAAACAAAATCGTATTTTTTTTAATTACTCAGTATGACAATATCAACACAGTCTTTGCATATGTACGTACGTATGTATAAAAACGCAGAAAGAAAGACACAATCATTACCACTTAGAAAATTTTCCTAATTCACAATTTGAATACTATTTTATGATATAAATAACATTTTAACATAAAATTAGTATTACTCTAACAAAAAAAAGTTTTGCGCACTGAATCTTGCTACTTATATATATTAGTTGTGGATATTTGACATCCCACCGTGATTTATGTGTCGAAGTTAATGCATACATTATTGTGATAATACAGAAATAAACGTAGCCTTAAAGATTATGCAAAATTCGTACATTGTAACGAATATAAAGTATTATGTATGATACTTCGAAAGTGTTCTGAAAAGCTTTAGGGTTTTCAAAGATAAGAAAGTTAATACTTTATTTGTACTTAATTCCCAGGCGCATCAATCGATACATTGAAAATCATATGGCGTTATTTAAAAAAAGGAAAGTGTTCTATTGCTCATAAATTATTGAAATATTCTTGTTTAAATAACCTGGTCAAAATAACCGATTTCCAATTTTTTTTAAAAGTTACCGAAAGTGATAGGGGAACCATGAAATAAATATTCCACTTCCATCTTATAAAACCTAAATTAGTTAATTAATCATCTTTTTCACCCCTTGATTTTTCTTTTTCCAAAATACTTATTCAGTATATATCAATTTTAGTAGATATAACGTCGATAGTTTTAGTGTTAGTACGTTCAGCCCGGCGCACAATGGTCCAGCGCGAGAGATTAGCCGTGCTTTTGCCAAAAATCATTTTTCTCATATCGTTTTTTTTCTACTTTTATATCGATTCCTAAATGTTTATAGATTTCAGAAATGAAAAAATTAATGAAAGGGTCTAGCAGGATAAGGGGGTCAAAAGTGCCCTTGAAGGTATTTTATTCCACGATGCGCCACTCTATAGGTAACCATAAGAAACCATTGTACACAAATTTTTAATCCGATAGCTTGACCGGGAGGGTAGTTATGGGGTAAATTCGGAAAACCAGTTTTTGCCTCATTTTCACCACTTAATGATGTGTAAAAATGTCGAAAAAATTCGGACATATTCTAAACATGATTGCACACGTTAGGAATGATTTTCAGATTCTTCCGTTGCAAGTGCCGCGCGCAAAAAATCAAAAACGACAAAAAAATGGGAAAAATGTAGATTTTGCACTGAAATCTTTGAGACACAATTTTTAAATAATTCCTGTAAGTACCTGATGTATCCATTAATATGCTCAATTTTTTTCATATTTTTTTGATATGGTGCAACACTGTCGGAAAAATCAAAAACCGATTTCCGGGACGCATTTCGGGCTGAAACGCACTCAGTATTTGCTATCTTTGCATTATTTTAATTCAGTATGATCATTTTATTACCTTCAATGTCTCTGAATACGAAAAGATACGTGTTAAGGAAGAGAATCAAGAAAATTAAGTAAATTGTTAATTGTATGCTCCTTCTATGCTAGAACTTTGAACCTTCCTTCAAGAGATGAAATGGCGCAGTGGCTAGAGTGTCTGCCTGTGGAACCGCTGGAAACTTTTTGTCGCGGGTTCGAATCCCCATGGGGGACTTAATTTTTTTTTTAAATTATTAAACACATAGCAATAATCAATAGTCGCTTTAAGGCGGCACAATCATGTTTAGAATATGTCAGAATTTTTTCGACATTTTTACACATCATTAAGTGGTGAAAATGAGGCAAAAACGGGTTTTCCGAATTTACCCCATAACTACCCTCCCGGTCAAGCTATCGGATTAAAAATTTGTGTACAATGGTTTCTTATGGTTACCTATAGAGTGGCGCATCGTGGTATAAAATAGCTTCAAGGGCACTTTTGACCCCCTTATCCTGCTAGACCCTTTGTTCAAAATTTATTGTTACGATAACTTACAATTAGATGCATCTGAATTCTAGTGAAATTAATATTAAAAACATATGTAGTGCCCTTTTTCAAAAAATCCTACATCAAATTATATTACGTATTATTTGAGGAATTTATGTTTTGAACCTTAATTTTTCGAAATTGAGAGCCCATTTGTAAAAACGTTTCAATATGGCATCAATATTTTTCAGCGCACTTGAAGCTTTTAAGAGCTTATCAAAATCACTGGTGAATGGTGCACGCACTTGTAAATATAAGTGAAATATTATGTTAAGGAGAAGTAAAAGTAAGACTGAGATCATTTACTAATTATTGAAACCTCCAATTAAATATGTTACAAATGTTCATAGTAGACACAATGAATCTTACTTTCGAAAGTTTATCACATGCAATAACAGCAGTTGAAATATCATATAATATACTAAGAGAAAGGCAATGACTGCCTACTGTATCTGATGTCGAATAAATAAATAACAAACGAACAAGTTATTATAAAAAAAGTATTATCAATGATCACAAATCAATTACTTTTTGCTCAGAAAAAGTAATTTTGTCCTGCGTTTAACCCTTTGCACTCTATGTGCGGCAATGACAATTTATGTTTAGTTTCTTTGAACTGGGTTTCTAAGCTCTTTGTGTATAATCTTATGAAGTGTAGAATGATACCTCTTTAACCCTTTAACTACGGCTGTCGTGAATAGACGACGGAGAGAAATTTTCGTGAGATACGGCTGTCGTCAATAGACTTCGGAGCGAAATTTTCGTGATACGGCTGTCGTCAATGACTTGATGGATTATGCTGGGAACGGGCGTCACTTATCGACTTTCATTTGTTTCATCGACAAAATTTCGATGAAACAGGTGCTTTGAGTGTTTATTTTTCGTTCGTTGTCTATCAGATGCGCAATAAATACCGTTTTATATGCCGCATGTATAGCCCGAAAAGCGCACCGCCTATTCCCACTATATCTGGCAGGAAACCTGAAGATCGGCGAATGACAACCGAAAACAAAACACTTCTTTCAAGTGACTTCTGATCGCTTTTCGGATAAAATTTGTTTACATGGCCTTCCTCTCGAACGTTTAGGGCCCATATTTCCGAACGCGCACAAGAAATGCCAGTTTCGCAGTAATATTTGATGTGTCTAGCTGCATTTTATATTTTATTGCACTAAAAATATTTCTTATTTGCCGCATTATAATATCAAAAATGGATTTACCGTCATTTCGTGGTACTCGCGGTTCAAATAGTCGAAGAGCAGAATTGAGTGACATTGATATATATAATGATGAAGAAGAAATTCTTTCATTTAGTGACCTGGATAGTGCAAGTGAAGCTAGTGAAAGAGTATTTGTACAACTTTTTTTTTGCGTTTAGAGAAACACATTTATGAATAAGTACCAGTAGCTAAAGGGTTAAATGGAGATAAGATTTTCTTATCTGAAATTAGTCCGCAATCACGAAGCGGACTGCATTTTCTGCATTAGTCCGAATTTGAGAGTCGTGGCAAAAGGACTGTTAGAGTTCAAGTTTTCGATTCTTAACAGTAGTTAGGAAGGATTGCAAAGTCTGCTCTCAAACAAGTAAACCCGGCAAAAGACATCAAACAACATACTATTGTGATACTTGTCCCGAGAAACCGGGCATACATCTTGGCAATTGTTATATAAAGTAACATAGAAAGCAAAATTACAAAGATTAATGTTTAAGAAATTATTTTCATAAAGGTGTAAAGATACACGAAATGTTAAAATATAAATGTTTTATACATTAATTTGTATGTAAATTCACCAAAAATGCTACGAAACGTCTCGAGTTGCTGGTTCGTCCGCGCGAAAAAGGCCTCGAGTGCAAAGGGTTAATATTTGTGCATTTTTCTTTAAGTTCTTCTTTTATAAAATTCATAAAAACAATGTCAACAGTATCAATTGCTTCGTAAAAGTTAGTCTCTGGCATAACTAATGCAATACCTAGATGATTAATAAAAACAATTACATATTTAATGACGGACCTAAACAAAAATGTAATGCATTTATCTAGTGCATAATATACATTAAATGTAAAAAAACGTACCTGAAAATGAACTAATTTTGCCAAAGATGGATCCGCTATGAACACTTGATGCAAATATGAACAGATAACACTTTGAATTTCTCTTAGTGACCACATTTGTCCAGGAGCTTTCCGATCTTCCTCAGTCTCTAAGCATGCTTCTAATAAAATTTGAACAGCTGCACTCTCTTGACCAGCTACTAAAGCTGTTCTAAGATCTTCTCTTTCAGTTTCACTTGAAAGTTGACCAATCTTTTCTGTTAATGGTTTGTCTTGCATGTGCCTGGATAACTGAGATCGGGAAGCAGCTAATGTAGCTTGCAAAATTCTAAAAAATATATGAGTATAAAATACATGGTAGATATTGATAACCATATTAGAAATTTTTTTTAAATTTAGAACTCACCTTAAAATAACGGATAAAATAGGTGCACACCTGAAAACTCTAGTATCACACCTCAATACTTGTAATGGGTCCAAAACAATATTTTCTTGGGTCAAAAATACATTCTTTACAAGTGAATTTTCTATCAATAATGCATTTATTGATAACACCCATAAACACCTTGGTAGAACTGTATTTAACCTTAGCCACACTTGTTTATAAAGTTCTGAAAATTGAATTAAATGAGACATTCTTATTCGCTTAAAACAAAATCAAAGAATATATGATAAGTAAATAACCATAATTTTAATAAACGAACATTAGTGAACATTTATTTACTCCAAAAATAAGTATTTATTATACATAATCATATAGTAACATTTTTAAATAAATGTTCCTCGCTGAATATTCACTTAGCATTAACAATTTCATAATTATACTAATTATAATAAAAGAGATCTCTTTTTTAGTAAAGCAACAGACTATATGTAAATATCAACGTTACTTTTTTTACATGCACCCACATAATTTTGAATGGGTTAACCATGTTCGCACTGCATATTAAAAATTGGTTCTAATAAACCTTGCATAACTCAATAAAGATTTTATGTAAAAAGCATTCCATTGATACAGAATTCCATTAAGACTAGATTTATGGGAGTTCAATGTGCCTTACTTAAATATATCAAATAAGTACTTTGGAAAAAGGAAATCAAGTGGAAAAGTGGACGATCAGTTACAGTGAGTCCCAAAATTATTGGCACACGCAGAGAGCTTACGGAAATATGGAAAACAAAAAGATAATACAAGAACTTTAAATACTTTTTATTATAAAAACACAAAACTTAGACTTTGAACTAATGAAACTATTTAAGAAAACAATATTATCATTTATAGTTCCGAAAAAACGAAATATAACAATTTCGTGCTTGAAACTAGGACAAAAAATTATTGGCAAACGTAACGTATTCTTTGAAAAGTAATTGAACTACCCAGTTCCGATAGTCTTATATTTTTCTTTACTACCAGAGATTCAGTATAAGACATTATAACTTTCGATTAACATCGGAATAAAGTTTGTACAATTTAATAAAACAATATACATAACACAGTGGTACTTTTGTTGTACGAAAAATCAAAGGGGATCTGAAAAAAAGTGCACCGATAATTAATGCTCTTCTTCGAAATTTTTCTGATAAAGCTGTTTCGAATGAAACCGTGCGAAGAGTCCTACGAGAAAATCGTGTAATGGTCGCGAAGCCAGAAAGAAACCGCATGTGAATGCCATAAACCGAAAAAACGTTTAAAATTCGCCAAAAGTATACTTCTGAACCTACTGAATTTTGGAGAAACGTAATATTTTGTGACGAAAGGAAATTCAATATTTGGGGATCAGATGGTCACCAAAAAGTGTGGAGAAAACCAAACGAAGAGATGCATCCTAAGAATCTTCGTTCAACGATTAAGCACGGTGGCGGTAATGTTATGGAGTGGGGTTGTATTAGTTACATATCATGGTACAGGAAAGTTAGAATTTATTACTGAAACAATGGACAAGATGATATATTTAAACATTTTAAAAAGTAATTAAAAAGATAGTGCTGAAAAATGGGCATTTTGAACACATTTCAGTTTTATCAAGATAACAACCCAATACACAAATCAAGCACATCACCTCAGTCACCGGGTTTAAATCTAATCGAGATGGTGTGGCATAGACTTGACGAAAAAATAGGAAAACATTTGATTACTAATAAAAGAGATCCGTAAAATAACCTTGTAGAAGAGTGGTACAAAACTGAAGGAGATTATTTAAAAAAATTAATAGAATCAATGCCGGAAAGGTTGCACATGTAATAACACAAAGAGGATACCCCACAAAATATTATTCACAATAAATTTCTTAAGTTTTGCAATAGTTTTTCTCAGAATATGTTACGTGTGCCAATAATTTTGTGACCTAGTTTGAAGCACGAAGTTGTTACATTTCATTTTTTAATACCTATAAATGATAATATTGTTATTTTCTCAAATAGTTTTATTAGTTGCAAGTCTAAATATTATGTTTTTTTAATAAAAAGTATTTAAATTTGTTTTGTTAACTTTTTCTTTTTTATATTTCCGTTATCTCCCTGCGTGTGCCAATAATTTTGTGACTCACTGTAAGTAAGTTGTGTATTACGAGGTACATGTGAAATATAAACTATATTCCTTCTCTATAAATTTGAGAAGCATTTATAAAAAAGTAGAAACCCGTCGATTTTACGGTTTGCGTGAATCTAATGTTAAACACACTCGTGTACACACATACAATTTTTCATTATGAATGACACTCGGTTATTAACACTTTGATGGCCACTGTCACACATATGTGACTTTACTATCCTGGAATTATTGGCCTGAATTACCTGAAAGTGATTTTGTACTTTCAGTAATTATATTGATATTTCACAAATGTCAGTTTTCATTGCCAATCTTAATATGTACACTGTAATAAAAATAATTCCAAACTAGGTATTTAGTTAACATAAACCTAAGTTTTTTAATTTTTCATAGATTAAAAAGCCTCATTTTCCATCTATTGATAAAATTATTGTGCTTATGCTTTGATTTTAGGTCAATATCTTATTTCATATAAAGGTAAAATAAAAAATGAACCTTAAAAATATTTGAAAATAATGATATAATATGTACAGATGATTTATCAAAAGTTAAAAGTGACATTACTGATAACTAAATTGCAGATTTTTATGCATTTATGGCGAATTTAACACTGCCAAAATACACAAAAAGCATGTAATATAAAAAAATATATGAAATATCCAAGATGCAGCATTCAGTGTAAAATTCAGCGATTGAAAGAAATCTCTACTTGGGTTCTTCCATCTTAGCTGCATTTATCAAACTTGAAATTTGCATAAACATCTGCAGTGTACTGATAACAATAGCATTAAATCTGTAAGTTGAAAAGGGTGTACAAAATGTACAGTGGCAGAAACTGTAATCTGTCACTGTCTTAAAATTTACTCCATTCTACTAAAATAATGATATATCAAGTAAACTTATTTGGCAAATAAATTTTTGTACTTAATTAAAGTGGGAAAATAAAACTATATAGTAGAAGTACACACATATTATGTGAATGCTGATTTATCCATAATTTAATGTATTCATATTAGTAATGACTATACAAAAGTTGTTGGCAAGATATGATAAGATTTGGAAGGAAAGTGCCAGTGGCACATGCAAGTCCATATCTGAAGAATGGAGCCATCAAAGTATTAAGATAGAATGTTTATATAAATACCTTGTATATATCTAGGAACTCTTGAATTTAAAATTGCCTTAAAGTAGTGAATTATAACTTCAGCATGAGGCCAAATATCTGCTGGTTTCATAGACATTAATTGTCGTAAAAGTCTTCCTGTTCTTGATGGACATGTTTCAATATGTGAAAATGCCTCAATAATCATTATGTCACTGATCTTCACTTTTTCGTAACTTGCAGCAGTAGAATCTATATTGATTACTTCATTATCAAGCCAGTCGTCTACTAACGAAAGATGAGGGAAATGAGTTGCCAATAATCTAAGAAGAGGGGAGAATAAACCAGCGTAATTCATTTGATCTCTTTGCACCAATTGCAGTAAATATTTTATTGGCAACTCTGACAAAAATTCAGTTGAATACGACTTAACTTTTCTGTCTTGAGATATAAAAGTATGCATGTTGGCTAATCTAACATCTTCGTACAATAATAGGTAGTATAATAATAATAATTGAGATGTAAGAGAAGGCTTTGACACATTTAAATCTACATTATCAGTTTCCATTTTAGTCACACTGCTTGCAGTTTTTTTGAAATCAAAGTTTGCACCAAAAACACTATTTTGAAATACTCTTCGAATTTCATCTTCAGTAATTGGTTTGTTTGTGTGTTCTGATGTTTTATTATTTGTTACTAATATTGAATTAACATAAACTTCAACTAAAGCTGGTAGAACGGGATGTAGTGGTGGCACACTGTCACAGATTTGTCTATAAATCCAATTTTTGATTGGTACTCGATGTTTAGCAAATGCTCGTGATTTTAATAATTGATGAATACAATGTACGGGTAAAAACCCTGGAATATTTGCATTCAAATTAGCAGTTACTGGTACTTTCACAGCATGGGATGTAACTACTTGTTCAGTAAAGATCTCCTGCATAAAAATCTGTTTCATTCTAGTAAGATTGTTTGGTCGTATTGGTATTTTCATTCCCAAAGTTGCACATACTAATTCGCAAATAGCTGACAATTGATTGCTGTGAAAATGTATAGCCATTAACAAAAGCATTTCTCCAAAACTTGCTGTCACGCCACTTGCACTTTCAAAATATGCTTCTTCACGGACAAGCCACTGCACCCACTCTATACTCCGTTTTTCGAGATTATGATGTCCTATTAAGGAGGAACATGCAATAAGCATGCAAAGTCCTAAAGAAACAAATCTTACACCAGCTGGTGATGGTGGAGGGTGAGATGTTAATAGTTGAACAATCATTGCTACTTCATCATCTTGAAATTTGATACCTCCTATACCGCGTAATGCACAATAAAGTCGTAGTAATGCACTAGCTTGTACAACTTGACTTTCTGCTAACTGTCCAGTATTTTGAGACACAATAGCTTGCAATCGTTTAAGTAATTCTTCTCTTAAAGCCTGCAATGCTGTATGAGATTCCCATTTACGTTTCTGACCATTTCTAATGAACATTGCAATCCATGTTCTAACCTGTTGATCACTGCCAAGTAACAATCCTGATACGAAGGCAACAATATCACTTTCTGGTTGTGTGTTATTTACATTCTCATGTTCTAAACTTAATGTGATAGCTAATGCAGGCATCCTGCAAAGTTCTACACACTTTGCTCTAACTGCCAATGCTTGACTTGGATTCATTTGACACAACATTGTAAGCGTTAAAGTTCTAATTCTTCCTAGCACAGATTCTTCTTGTCTTTCCCCGTTTGCAATTAAATGTGTGCAAACCTCGGAGAAGCTGTCTGGGCTATTAGCCACAATCCAACATATTATTTCTGGGCCATATTTAACATGCAGAAGTGTTTCCGCAATATCCAATATCGATAAAAGTGTTGGTAACTCTGCAAGGGCGATACAAATTACATAGCTAATTTCTTCCATATAAACTGTATTATCAAATAAGTCTGACTGTTTAATTTGAAATTCTTGATTCTTTTGTGCTTCTTGTATCTGAGATGCCACATATAATAATTCACTTAAAACCAGTCTTATTCTCCGAGTCGATTCGCTACGTTCAAATTCTAAAGCCAGGCCACTTTGCAAAGATTGTGCAAGTACACTATCTCGCTGTAGACTCCCCATTTTTTGTCTAACAGAAAAAGACACGTTTAATTTTAATTACCATAACATATCTTTCTTCCATAAGTAATATGAAAGCAATTGTTTACAAGCAAAAAAACTAACCTCAACTGTTGCTCCTTTCGTACATCAGTTTCCAATGCATGAAAATCTATAGATAGCAAAGCAATTATTGAGTTCACTGATTCGATTCCAGATAATATCGTTAAAACTTGTTTTCTTTCTTCGACACATTCCTTCGTTATATCCAAAGGAGAAATGAGACTCATTCGTACTAAGCACGGTAGGATTGACCGAATTTCTTTATGAGAGCACATCGATAATTCTTTTATATCCACATTTTGTATCGCGGTGAAAACGCGCGGCGTGACACACGCGCTCGTCTGCATAATTTTTTATTAATCGTTTACACGAACTTAATCATACAATGGAATTCTCGTTAATTATAAATTTTCATATGACTGCTTGTAGATATTTATTTTAATGTGACACTGTGCTTTGCTTTATTAAAACTAAATTTCAACATTTTAAAAGCTAAAACACCCTGAGCCAATACATTTTATTTTATTCGTTCGAGCATTTCAATTACGTATATCAACACTCGATTGTGAATAATCGCAAGCATCAGCAGGTGACAGGATACAGTCTAGGATTATCAGAATGCTATAGTACATTGATGCAACGTTAAAACATGATTGCCACTACAGCGCTTCTACAGTAAAGTAATTGAAATAATAGGTACTGTTACGCTACCGCGTGAACTGTATGAACTTGTATGCAGCAGGAAACGACATTATCGACATTGTAAATGGTAGATGTGCGTAAGTAACCGAAGGCCGAAAAGACAAATGAGAAGAAAAACCGATATTATATCATGGGCATTTGATTCCGCTTGATTTTCCTTATTTACTTCACATTGCTATGGGAATTGCACCGCCTCGGTACGAAACGCTCGTGTATCATTCTGCGTAACACCAATAGGATTGCGAGATCGAATGGAAAGGACCCTCCGATTCGTAGGAAGGAGCGATTGTAAAAATTGTATGAGTTTCGAATTGTTTAACAAGCTTAGCAACGAAACTCACTTTTGCGCAAGATTCAAAAGCGATTAGACGTATAACGTTATACGAAGTTATAATAATTATTTCCCGTTCATAATCATTAAATATTGTTCCAAGTTGTTGTTTCGTTCAGTTATTATATTTAGAGCAATTAAAGTTATCGTTTTATTTGGTTTAATATATTTTAAGTTCTTAAACGTACATAGTAAACTGTTCATCTTAAACTCCTCCATCTCTTGTGGAGAGTCAAACCTCTTCCACTGGATGCAACCCACACCGTCAATCGAAAATCCGTGGACGGCCACGCAACAGTACTATTTAAATAGGTTATTGTAACGTCGGGTAAGAATAGCAGTATCACCACCCAAATATTTGACTTTTTTTTTCTTTTATATTCTTAGTTATAACTAGCGAAATCCGTTCCTACTGTACCGATCGCAATCCACAGCAGCGCCGAGCGCGCGTAATTCATAAGATGTCCGCCACCATTCTTAAATTGTCTTTTGAAAACCAAGTAAGAAAAGCGACGGGATAGTGGGAAGAGACACATAAATAAGAAGCGCAGTGTCGGCGCAAGGCAGCAGCAGTTGCAGTTGTAGTCGTTGTCGGTAGTTGAGTAGTACGAGTTAGGCGGTAATAGTCAGTAAGAACAATGTAGTTCAGTAACCAGTAGATCACAAGATCGCAAGTTCCATTTCATCGAGTAACGTCTTCGAAAACAAGTCTAACAATAAGTATAAAACCATTTCCATGCTCTTAGAGAGCCGATTCCAATTCATTCAATTCCAATTCTAAATCAAGACTGTATTCAGACTCTTAGGAAGTCTATTCCAATTCAGCATCATTAAATCTCTCATATATATTGGTTAACAAAGGTTTATCGATATATACAGTGACTCACGAAAATATTCGGACACTAAGATTTATCGAAATTCATCGCTGTGTATCTCGATTATTTCTGAGGGAATCATCTTCGTTATTTTTTCTGGTAATGAGTTATTAACTAAGGTTAACAAAAACATATGATTTATTTAATAACTTAACGTAAATTGTAGCATAACAAATGATAAATGAAATAGTACCTTATTCTTAAGTCACAAAAATATTCGGACAACCAATGTATTTTCCGAGTATTTACTTTTGGAAACTTAGCGTTCTGAGGAATGACCGCTAATCTAGAATATACTCACTCATTATCTTTTAACACAGAATATTTCAATAGAGAAACCAACTCTTGGAAATTCCCAATTCCTATTGAATCATATCCTTTCCTACAAAATCCTAACTTCGTCATCTCTTACAATCCCTTTCTTCAATCTCACCGTGGACTGCGCAACTAGCTTCGCATGCGGAGTTCCTTTCACCTCCATTGAGAGGAACGCACAGAATAACCCGTGCGTTCGCAACTGGATCATCCGACGATAGTTTGTTTCTTCCGCGGAAATATCGCTCCCCGTGAAATCTCAACAGAAGTACAGAGTTCAACCGCAACCGCCAGTACAGCGCCTACGTCTTGGCAACACGCACTGCCCACGTCGCGCAGTGTGTAATTTGGACGATCTCGCTGGACAAAAGTCAATTTTCGTAATGGTCCATATGTATAACATTTTATTGTAAATCAATAGCAGAATGTCCATATAAACAGAAAATGTAAAGATTATTCCAAATAATAATCTGCAATAATCAATTAACAGCCCCCAAACTTGCACTTTCCGTAAATTGCTCTTACACGCTCGCATCAGGCCCTAGACATTTTCGACAATTTTTACCTAACGGTAGGCGAGAATGGTATTTGTCTGTATGTATTGTTATCTTCACTTATTTGGAATATGTTTACAATTTTTCATTTTTCCAAACGACCTTTTATTACCGTTATAATCCCCTCTAACAATTAACATGTAATTTAAGTTCTGTTCCGAAAAGTATGTAGGCTTTTAACTTAGATTTCTATTTATTACACTTTTCCAATTTTGTGTGTCCAAAGCTGAAGATATAAACAATTGAAAATGCGAAGGGCCATTGCAACAAGTGACGACATCTATCTTTTTTTTGTTGTTTTATTCCGCGCGGCTCGGCATTTCTGTACCGTTTTGGGAAAGTCATTTAAGTTTTAACACAGTTTACTGATTATTACACTATTGCAATTTTGTGTGTTCAAAGCTGAAGATATAAACAATTGAAAATGCGAAGGGCCATTGCAGACAAATGACGACATCTACCTTTTTTTTTATTGTTTTGTTCCGCGCGGCTCGGCATTTCGGTACCGTTTTGGGAAAGTCATTTAAGTTTTAACACAGTTTACTGATTATTACACTATTGCAATTTTGTGTGTTCAAAGCTGAAGATATAAACAATTGAAAATGCGAAAGACCATTGCAGACAAATGACGACATCTATCATTTTTTTATTGTTTTGTTCCGCGCGGCTCGGCAATTCGGTACCGTTTTGGGAAAGACATTTAAGTTTTAACACAGTTTACTGATTATGACAGTATTGCAATTTTGTGTGTTCAAAGGTGAAGATATAAACAATTGAAAATGCGAAGGACCATTGCAGACAACTGACGACATCTATCTTTTTTTTGTTGTTTTATTCCGCGCGGCTCGGCATTTCTGTACCGTTTTGGGAAAGTCATTTAAGTTTTAACACAGTTTACTGATTATTACACTATTGCAATTTTGTGTGTTCAAAGCTGAAGATATAAACAATTGAAAATGCGAAGGGCCATTGCAGACAAATGACGACATCTACCTTTTTTTTATTGTTTTGTTCCGCGCGGCTCGGCAATTCGGTACAGTTTTGGGAAAGACATTTAAGTTTTAACACAGTTTACTGATTATTACACTATTGCAATTTTGTGTTTTCAAAGCTGAAGATATAAACAATTGAAAATGCGAAGGACCATTGCAGACAAATGACGACATCTACCTTTTTTTTATTGTTTTGTTCCGCGCGGCTCGGCATTTCGGTACCGTTTTGGGAAAGTCATTTAAGTTTTAACACAGTTTACTGATTATTACACTATTGCAATTTTGTGTGTTCAAAGCTGAAGATATAAACAATTGAAAATGCGAAAGACCATTGCAGACAAATAACGACATCTATCTTTTTTTTGTTGTTTTATTCCGCGCGGCTCGGCATTTCTGTACCGTTTTGGGAAAGTCATTTAAGTTTTAACACAGTTTACTGATTATTACAGTATTGCAATTAATGTGTGTTCAAAGCTGAAGATATAAACAATTGAAAATGCGAAGGACCATTGCAGACAAATGACGACATCTATCATTTTTTTGTTGTTTTGTTCCGCGCGGCTCGGCAATTCGGTACCGTTTTGGGAAAGTCATTTAAGTTTTAACACAGTTTACTGATTATTACACTATTGCAATTTTGTGTGTTCAAAGCTGAAGATATAAACAATTGAAAATGCGAAGGGCCATTGCAGACAAATGACGACATCTACCTTTTTTTTATTGTTTTGTTCCGCGCGGCTCGGCATTTCGGTACCGTTTTGGGAAAGTCATTTAAGTTTTAACACAGTTTACTGATTATTACACTATTGCAATTTTGTGAGTTCAAAGCTGAAGATATAAACAATTGAAAATGCGAAAGACCATTGCAGACAAATAACGACATCTATCTTTTTTTTATTGTTTTGTTCCGCGCGGCTCGGCAATTCGGTACCGTTTTGGGAAAGACATTTAAGTTTTAACACAGTTTACTGATTATGACAGTATTGCAATTTTGTGTGTTCAAAGGTGAAGATATAAACAATTGAAAATGCGAAGGACCATTGCAGACAACTGACGACATCTATCTTTTTTTTGTTGTTTTATTCCGCGCGGCTCGGCATTTCTGTACCGTTTTGGGAAAGTCATTTAAGTTTTAACACAGTTTACTGATTATTACACTATTGCAATTTTGTGTTTTCAAAGCTGAAGATATAAACAATTGAAAATGCGAACGACCATTGCAGACAAATGACGACATCTACCTTTTTTTTATTGTTTTGTTCCGCGCGGCTCGGCATTTCGGTACCGTTTTGGGAAAGTCATTTAAGTTTTAACACAGTTTACTGATTATTACACTATTGCAATTTTGTGAGTTCAAAGCTGAAGATATAAACAATTGAAAGTGCGAAAGACCATTGCAGACAAATAACGACATCTATCTTTTTTTTATTGTTTTGTTCCGCGCGGCTCGGTAATTCGGTACCGTTTTGGGAAAGACATTTAAGTTTTAACACAGTTTACTGATTATGACAGTATTGCAATTTTGTGTGTTCAAAGGTGAAGATATAAACAATTGAAAATGCGAAGGACCATTGCAGACAACTGACGACATCTATCTTTTTTTTGTTGTTTTATTCCGCGCGGCTCGGCATTTCTGTACCGTTTTGGGAAAGTCATTTAAGTTTTAACACAGTTTACTGATTATTACACTATTGCAATTTTGTGTTTTCAAAGCTGAAGATATAAACAATTGAAAATGCGAACGACCATTGCAGACAAATGACGACATCTACCTTTTTTTTATTGTTTTGTTCCGCGCGGCTCGGCATTTCGGTACCGTTTTGGGAAAGTCATTTAAGTTTTAACACAGTTTACTGATTATTACACTATTGCAATTTTGTGTTTTCAAAGCTGAAGACATAAAAAATTGAAAATGAGAAGGGCCATTGCAGACAAGTGACGACATCTACCTTTTTTTTATTGTTTTGTTCCGCGCGGCTCGGCATTTCGGTACCGTTTTGGGAAAGTCATTTAAGTTTTAACACAGTTTACTGAATATTACACTATTGCAATTTTGTGTGTTCAAAGCTGAAGATATAAACAATTGAAAATGAGAAGGGCCATTGCAGACAAATGACGACATCTACCTTTTTTTTACTGTTTTGTTCCGCGCGGCTCGGAATTTCGGTACCGTTTTGGGAAAGTCATTTAAGTTTTAACACAGTTTACTGATTATTACAGTATTGCAATTTTGTGTGTTCAAAGCTGAAGACATAAACAATTGAAAATGCGCAGGACCATTGCAGACAAATGACGACATCTATCATTTTTTTATTGTTTTGTTCCGCGCGGCTCGGCAATTCGGTACCGTTTTGGGAAAGTCATTTAAGTTTTAACACAGTTTACTGATTATTACACTATTGCAATTTTGTGTGTTCAAAGCTGAAGATATAAACAATTGAAAATGCGAAGGGCCATTGCAGACAAATGACGACATCTACCTTTTTTTTACTGTTTTGTTCCGCGCGGCTCGGAATTTCGGTACCGTTTTGGGAAAGTCATTTAAGTTTTAACACAGTTTACTGATTATTACACTATTGCAATTTTGTGTGTTCAAAGCTGAAGATATAAACAATTGAAAATGCGAAGGGCCATTGCAGACAAATGACGACATCTACCTTTTTTTTACTGTTTTGTTCCGCGCGGCTCCGCATTTCGGTACCGTTTTGGGAAAGTCATTTAAGTTTTAACAAAGTTTACTGATTATTACACTACTGCAATTTTGTGTTTTCAAAACAGAAGACATAAAAAATTGAAAATGAGAAGGGCCATTGCAGACAAATGACGACATCTACCTTTTTTTTACTGTTTTGTTCCGCGCGGCTCGGCATTTCGGTACCGTTTTGGGAAAGTTATTTAAGTTTTAACACAGTTTACTGATTATTACACTATTGCAATTTTGTGTGTTCAAAGCTGAAGATATAAACAATTGAAAATGAGAAGGGCCATTGCAGACAAATGACGACATCTACCTTTTTTTTACTGTTTTGTTCCGCGCGGCTCGGAATTTCGGTACCGTTTTGGGAAAGTCATTTAAGTTTTAACACAGTTTACTGATTATGACAGTATTGCAATTTTGTGTGTTCAAAGGTGAAGATATAAACAATTGAAAATGCGAAGGACCATTGCAGACAACTGACGACATCTATCTTTTTTTTGTTGTTTTATTCCGCGCGGCTCGGCATTTCTGTACCGTTTTGGGAAAGTCATTTAAGTTTTAACACAGTTTACTGATTATTACACTATTGCAATTTTGTGTGTTCAAAGCTGAAGATATAAACAATTGAAAATGCGAAGGGCCATTGCAGACAAATGACGACATCTACCTTTTTTTTATTGTTTTGTTCCGCGCGGCTCGGCAATTCGGTACAGTTTTGGGAAAGACATTTAAGTTTTAACACAGTTTACTGATTATTACACTATTGCAATTTTGTGTTTTCAAAGCTGAAGATATAAACAATTGAAAATGCGAAGGACCATTGCAGACAAATGACGACATCTACCTTTTTTTTATTGTTTTGTTCCGCGCGGCTCGGCATTTCGGTACCGTTTTGGGAAAGTCATTTAAGTTTTAACACAGTTTACTGATTATTACACTATTGCAATTTTGTGTGTTCAAAGCTGAAGATATAAACAATTGAAAATGCGAAAGACCATTGCAGACAAATAACGACATCTATCTTTTTTTTGTTGTTTTATTCCGCGCGGCTCGGCATTTCTGTACCGTTTTGGGAAAGTCATTTAAGTTTTAACACAGTTTACTGATTATTACAGTATTGCAATTAATGTGTGTTCAAAGCTGAAGATATAAACAATTGAAAATGCGAAGGACCATTGCAGACAAATGACGACATCTATCATTTTTTTGTTGTTTTGTTCCGCGCGGCTCGGCAATTCGGTACCGTTTTGGGAAAGTCATTTAAGTTTTAACACAGTTTACTGATTATTACACTATTGCAATTTTGTGTGTTCAAAGCTGAAGATATAAACAATTGAAAATGCGAAGGGCCATTGCAGACAAATGACGACATCTACCTTTTTTTTATTGTTTTGTTCCGCGCGGCTCGGCATTTCGGTACCGTTTTGGGAAAGTCATTTAAGTTTTAACACAGTTTACTGATTATTACACTATTGCAATTTTGTGAGTTCAAAGCTGAAGATATAAACAATTGAAAATGCGAAAGACCATTGCAGACAAATAACGACATCTATCTTTTTTTTATTGTTTTGTTCCGCGCGGCTCGGCAATTCGGTACCGTTTTGGGAAAGACATTTAAGTTTTAACACAGTTTACTGATTATGACAGTATTGCAATTTTGTGTGTTCAAAGGTGAAGATATAAACAATTGAAAATGCGAAGGACCATTGCAGACAACTGACGACATCTATCTTTTTTTTGTTGTTTTATTCCGCGCGGCTCGGCATTTCTGTACCGTTTTGGGAAAGTCATTTAAGTTTTAACACAGTTTACTGATTATTACACTATTGCAATTTTGTGTTTTCAAAGCTGAAGATATAAACAATTGAAAATGCGAACGACCATTGCAGACAAATGACGACATCTACCTTTTTTTTATTGTTTTGTTCCGCGCGGCTCGGCATTTCGGTACCGTTTTGGGAAAGTCATTTAAGTTTTAACACAGTTTACTGATTATTACACTATTGCAATTTTGTGAGTTCAAAGCTGAAGATATAAACAATTGAAAGTGCGAAAGACCATTGCAGACAAATAACGACATCTATCTTTTTTTTATTGTTTTGTTCCGCGCGGCTCGGTAATTCGGTACCGTTTTGGGAAAGACATTTAAGTTTTAACACAGTTTACTGATTATGACAGTATTGCAATTTTGTGTGTTCAAAGGTGAAGATATAAACAATTGAAAATGCGAAGGACCATTGCAGACAACTGACGACATCTATCTTTTTTTTGTTGTTTTATTCCGCGCGGCTCGGCATTTCTGTACCGTTTTGGGAAAGTCATTTAAGTTTTAACACAGTTTACTGATTATTACACTATTGCAATTTTGTGTTTTCAAAGCTGAAGATATAAACAATTGAAAATGCGAACGACCATTGCAGACAAATGACGACATCTACCTTTTTTTTATTGTTTTGTTCCGCGCGGCTCGGCATTTCGGTACCGTTTTGGGAAAGTCATTTAAGTTTTAACACAGTTTACTGATTATTACACTATTGCAATTTTGTGTTTTCAAAGCTGAAGACATAAAAAATTGAAAATGAGAAGGGCCATTGCAGACAAGTGACGACATCTACCTTTTTTTTATTGTTTTGTTCCGCGCGGCTCGGCATTTCGGTACCGTTTTGGGAAAGTCATTTAAGTTTTAACACAGTTTACTGAATATTACACTATTGCAATTTTGTGTGTTCAAAGCTGAAGATATAAACAATTGAAAATGAGAAGGGCCATTGCAGACAAATGACGACATCTACCTTTTTTTTACTGTTTTGTTCCGCGCGGCTCGGAATTTCGGTACCGTTTTGGGAAAGTCATTTAAGTTTTAACACAGTTTACTGATTATTACAGTATTGCAATTTTGTGTGTTCAAAGCTGAAGACATAAACAATTGAAAATGCGCAGGACCATTGCAGACAAATGACGACATCTATCATTTTTTTATTGTTTTGTTCCGCGCGGCTCGGCAATTCGGTACCGTTTTGGGAAAGTCATTTAAGTTTTAACACAGTTTACTGATTATTACACTATTGCAATTTTGTGTGTTCAAAGCTGAAGATATAAACAATTGAAAAT
The DNA here is from genome assembly GCA_963989415.1 of Cerceris ruficornis. Classification (NCBI taxonomy): domain Eukaryota; kingdom Metazoa; phylum Arthropoda; class Insecta; order Hymenoptera; family Crabronidae; genus Cerceris; species Cerceris ruficornis. The sequence continues at coordinate 14,834,317 of OZ022528.1, forward strand.
GCGAAGGGCCATTGCAGACAAATGACGACATCTACCTTTTTTTTACTGTTTTGTTCCGCGCGGCTCGGAATTTCGGTACCGTTTTGGGAAAGTCATTTAAGTTTTAACACAGTTTACTGATTATTACACTATTGCAATTTTGTGTGTTCAAAGCTGAAGATATAAACAATTGAAAATGCGAAGGGCCATTGCAGACAAATGACGACATCTACCTTTTTTTTACTGTTTTGTTCCGCGCGGCTCCGCATTTCGGTACCGTTTTGGGAAAGTCATTTAAGTTTTAACAAAGTTTACTGATTATTACACTACTGCAATTTTGTGTTTTCAAAACAGAAGACATAAAAAATTGAAAATGAGAAGGGCCATTGCAGACAAATGACGACATCTACCTTTTTTTTACTGTTTTGTTCCGCGCGGCTCGGCATTTCGGTACCGTTTTGGGAAAGTTATTTAAGTTTTAACACAGTTTACTGATTATTACACTATTGCAATTTTGTGTGTTCAAAGCTGAAGATATAAACAATTGAAAATGAGAAGGGCCATTGCAGACAAATGACGACATCTACCTTTTTTTTACTGTTTTGTTCCGCGCGGCTCGGAATTTCGGTACCGTTTTGGGAAAGTCATTTAAGTTTTAACACAGTTTACTGATTATTACACTATTGCAATTTTGTGTTTTCAAAGCTGAAGATATAAACAATTGAAAATGCGAACGACCATTGCAGACAAATGACGACATCTACCTTTTTTTTATTGTTTTGTTCCGCGCGGCTCGGCATTTCGGTACCGTTTTGGGAAAGTCATTTAAGTTTTAACACAGTTTACTGATTATTACACTATTGCAATTTTGTGTGTTCAAAGCTGAAGACATAAAAAATTGAAAATGAGAAGGGCCATTGCAGACAAATGACGACATCTACCTTTTTTTTACTGTTTTGTTCCGCGCGGCTCGGCATTTCGGTACCGTTTTGGGAAAGTCATTTAAGTTTTAACACAGTTTACTGATTATTACACTATTGCAATTTTGTGTGTTCAAAGCTGAAGATATAAACAATTGAAAATGAGAAGGGCCATTGCAGACAAATGGCGACATCTACCTTTTTTTTACTGTTTTGTTCCGCGCGGCTCGGAATTTCGGTACCGTTTTGGGAAAGTCATTTAAGTTTTAACACAGTTTACTGATTATTACACTATTGCAATTTTGTGTGTTCAAAGCTGAAGATATAAACAATTGAAAATGAGAAGGGCCATTGCAGACAAATGGCGACATCTATCTTTTTTTTATTGTTTTGTTCCGCGCGGCTCGGTAATTCGGTACCGTTTTGGGAAAGACATTTAAGTTTTAACACAGTTTACTGATTATGACAGTATTGCAATTTTGTGTGTTCAAAGGTGAAGATATAAACAATTGAAAATGCGAAGGACCATTGCAGACAACTGACGACATCTATCTTTTTTTTGTTGTTTTATTCCGCGCGGCTCGGCATTTCTGTACCGTTTTGGGAAAGTCATTTAAGTTTTAACACAGTTTACTGATTATTACACTATTGCAATTTTGTGTTTTCAAAGCTGAAGATATAAACAATTGAAAATGCGAACGACCATTGCAGACAAATGACGACATCTACCTTTTTTTTATTGTTTTGTTCCGCGCGGCTCGGCATTTCGGTACCGTTTTGGGAAAGTCATTTAAGTTTTAACACAGTTTACTGATTATTACACTATTGCAATTTTGTGTTTTCAAAGCTGAAGACATAAAAAATTGAAAATGAGAAGGGCCATTGCAGACAAGTGACGACATCTACCTTTTTTTTATTGTTTTGTTCCGCGCGGCTCGGCATTTCGGTACCGTTTTGGGAAAGTCATTTAAGTTTTAACACAGTTTACTGAATATTACACTATTGCAATTTTGTGTGTTCAAAGCTGAAGATATAAACAATTGAAAATGAGAAGGGCCATTGCAGACAAATGACGACATCTACCTTTTTTTTACTGTTTTGTTCCGCGCGGCTCGGAATTTCGGTACCGTTTTGGGAAAGTCATTTAAGTTTTAACACAGTTTACTGATTATTACAGTATTGCAATTTTGTGTGTTCAAAGCTGAAGACATAAACAATTGAAAATGCGCAGGACCATTGCAGACAAATGACGACATCTATCATTTTTTTATTGTTTTGTTCCGCGCGGCTCGGCAATTCGGTACCGTTTTGGGAAAGTCATTTAAGTTTTAACACAGTTTACTGATTATTACACTATTGCAATTTTGTGTGTTCAAAGCTGAAGATATAAACAATTGAAAATGCGAAGGGCCATTGCAGACAAATGACGACATCTACCTTTTTTTTACTGTTTTGTTCCGCGCGGCTCGGAATTTCGGTACCGTTTTGGGAAAGTCATTTAAGTTTTAACACAGTTTACTGATTATTACACTATTGCAATTTTGTGTGTTCAAAGCTGAAGATATAAACAATTGAAAATGCGAAGGGCCATTGCAGACAAATGACGACATCTACCTTTTTTTTACTGTTTTGTTCCGCGCGGCTCCGCATTTCGGTACCGTTTTGGGAAAGTCATTTAAGTTTTAACAAAGTTTACTGATTATTACACTACTGCAATTTTGTGTTTTCAAAACAGAAGACATAAAAAATTGAAAATGAGAAGGGCCATTGCAGACAAATGACGACATCTACCTTTTTTTTACTGTTTTGTTCCGCGCGGCTCGGCATTTCGGTACCGTTTTGGGAAAGTTATTTAAGTTTTAACACAGTTTACTGATTATTACACTATTGCAATTTTGTGTGTTCAAAGCTGAAGATATAAACAATTGAAAATGAGAAGGGCCATTGCAGACAAATGACGACATCTACCTTTTTTTTACTGTTTTGTTCCGCGCGGCTCGGAATTTCGGTACCGTTTTGGGAAAGTCATTTAAGTTTTAACACAGTTTACTGATTATTACACTATTGCAATTTTGTGTTTTCAAAGCTGAAGATATAAACAATTGAAAATGCGAACGACCATTGCAGACAAATGACGACATCTACCTTTTTTTTATTGTTTTGTTCCGCGCGGCTCGGCATTTCGGTACCGTTTTGGGAAAGTCATTTAAGTTTTAACACAGTTTACTGATTATTACACTATTGCAATTTTGTGTGTTCAAAGCTGAAGACATAAAAAATTGAAAATGAGAAGGGCCATTGCAGACAAATGACGACATCTACCTTTTTTTTACTGTTTTGTTCCGCGCGGCTCGGAATTTCGGTACCGTTTTGGGAAAGTCATTTAAGTTTTAACACAGTTTACTGATTATTACAGTATTGCAATTTTGTGTGTTCAAAGCTGAAGACATAAACAATTGAAAATGCGCAGGACCATTGCAGACAAATGACGACATCTATCATTTTTTTATTGTTTTGTTCCGCGCGGCTCGGCAATTCGGTACCGTTTTGGGAAAGTCATTTAAGTTTTAACACAGTTTACTGATTATTACACTATTGCAATTTTGTGTGTTCAAAGCTGAAGATATAAACAATTGAAAATGCGAAGGGCCATTGCAGACAAATGACGACATCTACCTTTTTTTTACTGTTTTGTTCCGCGCGGCTCGGAATTTCGGTACCGTTTTGGGAAAGTCATTTAAGTTTTAACACAGTTTACTGATTATTACACTATTGCAATTTTGTGTGTTCAAAGCTGAAGATATAAACAATTGAAAATGCGAAGGGCCATTGCAGACAAATGACGACATCTACCTTTTTTTTACTGTTTTGTTCCGCGCGGCTCCGCATTTCGGTACCGTTTTGGGAAAGTCATTTAAGTTTTAACAAAGTTTACTGATTATTACACTACTGCAATTTTGTGTTTTCAAAACAGAAGACATAAAAAATTGAAAATGAGAAGGGCCATTGCAGACAAATGACGACATCTACCTTTTTTTTACTGTTTTGTTCCGCGCGGCTCGGCATTTCGGTACCGTTTTGGGAAAGTTATTTAAGTTTTAACACAGTTTACTGATTATTACACTATTGCAATTTTGTGTGTTCAAAGCTGAAGATATAAACAATTGAAAATGAGAAGGGCCATTGCAGACAAATGACGACATCTACCTTTTTTTTACTGTTTTGTTCCGCGCGGCTCGGAATTTCGGTACCGTTTTGGGAAAGTCATTTAAGTTTTAACACAGTTTACTGATTATTACACTATTGCAATTTTGTGTTTTCAAAGCTGAAGATATAAACAATTGAAAATGCGAACGACCATTGCAGACAAATGACGACATCTACCTTTTTTTTATTGTTTTGTTCCGCGCGGCTCGGCATTTCGGTACCGTTTTGGGAAAGTCATTTAAGTTTTAACACAGTTTACTGATTATTACACTATTGCAATTTTGTGTGTTCAAAGCTGAAGACATAAAAAATTGAAAATGAGAAGGGCCATTGCAGACAAATGACGACATCTACCTTTTTTTTACTGTTTTGTTCCGCGCGGCTCGGCATTTCGGTACCGTTTTGGGAAAGTCATTTAAGTTTTAACACAGTTTACTGATTATTACACTATTGCAATTTTGTGTGTTCAAAGCTGAAGATATAAACAATTGAAAATGAGAAGGGCCATTGCAGACAAATGGCGACATCTACCTTTTTTTTACTGTTTTGTTCCGCGCGGCTCGGAATTTCGGTACCGTTTTGGGAAAGTCATTTAAGTTTTAACACAGTTTACTGATTATTACACTATTGCAATTTTGTGTTTTCAAAGCTGAAGATATAAACAATTGAAAATGCGAACGACCATTGCAGACAAATGACGACATCTACCTTTTTTTTACTGTTTTGTTCCGCGCGGCTCGGCATTTCGGTACCGTTTTGGGAAAGTCATTTAAGTTTTAACACAGTTTACTGATTATTACACTATTGCAATTTTGTGTGTTCAAAGCTGAAGATATAAACAATTGAAAATGAGAAGGGCCATTGCAGACAAATGACGACATCTACCTTTTTTTTACTGTTTTGTTCCGCGCGGCTCGGAATTTCGGTACCGTTTTGGGAAAGTCATTTAAGTTTTAACACAGTTTACTGATTATTACACTATTGCAATTTTGTGTTTTCAAAGCTGAAGATATAAACAATTGAAAATGCGAACGACCATTGCAGACAAATGACGACATCTACCTTTTTTTTATTGTTTTGTTCCGCGCGGCTCGGCATTTCGGTACCGTTTTGGGAAAGTCATTTAAGTTTTAACACAGTTTACTGATTATTACACTATTGCAATTTTGTGTGTTCAAAGCTGAAGACATAAAAAATTGAAAATGAGAAGGGCCATTGCAGACAAATGACGACATCTACCTTTTTTTTACTGTTTTGTTCCGCGCGGCTCGGCATTTCGGTACCGTTTTGGGAAAGTCATTTAAGTTTTAACACAGTTTACTGATTATTACACTATTGCAATTTTGTGTTTTCAAAGCTGAAGATATAAACAATTGAAAATGCGAACGACCATTGCAGACAAATGACGACATCTACCTTTTTTTTACTGTTTTGTTCCGCGCGGCTCGGCATTTCGGTACCGTTTTGGGAAAGTCATTTAAGTTTTAACACAGTTTACTGATTATTACACTATTGCAATTTTGTGTGTTCAAAGCTGAAGATATAAACAATTGAAAATGAGAAGGGCCATTGCAGACAAATGACGACATCTACCTTTTTTTTACTGTTTTGTTCCGCGCGGCTCGGAATTTCGGTACCGTTTTGGGAAAGTCATTTAAGTTTTAACACAGTTTACTGATTATTACACTATTGCAATTTTGTGTTTTCAAAGCTGAAGATATAAACAATTGAAAATGCGAACGACCATTGCAGACAAATGACGACATCTACCTTTTTTTTATTGTTTTGTTCCGCGCGGCTCGGCATTTCGGTACCGTTTTGGGAAAGTCATTTAAGTTTTAACACAGTTTACTGATTATTACACTATTGCAATTTTGTGTGTTCAAAGCTGAAGATATAAACAATTGAAAATGCGAAAGACCATTGCAGACAAATGACGACATCTATCATTTTTTTATTGTTTTGTTCCGCGCGGCTCGGCAATTCGGTACCGTTTTGGGAAAGTCATTTAAGTTTTGACACAGTTTACTGATTATTACAGTATTGCAATTGTGTGTGTTCAAAGCTGAAGATATAAACAATTGAAAATGCGAAGGACCATTGCAGACAAATGACGACATCTACCTTTTTTTTACTGTTTTGTTCCGCACGGCTCGGAATTTCGGTACCGTTTTGGGAAAGTCATTTAAGTTTTAACACAGTTTACTGATTATTACACTATTGCAATTTTGTGTGTTCAAAGCTGAAGATATAAACAATTGAAAATGCGAAGGGCCATTGCAGCAAATGACGATATCTATCTTTTTTTTGTTGTTTTATTCCGCGCGGCTCGGCATTTCTGTACCGTTTTGGGAAAGTCATTTAAGTTTTAACACAGTTTACTGATTATTACACTATTGCAATTTTGTGTGTTCAAAGCTGAAGATATTGTAAGCGGACGAAACTAAATGTCTTGCTAAACTATTTTAATTTGTCAGCCGAAAACAAAATTGTTCTTGCCATTTTTTTTTATGCTTTCTCCAAGAAAAACGTGTGCCCTATCGCCTACTGCTATTAAATTTTTTCCTGGTCGTTTAGTTTTTAGGATTAAATTGGAAAGTATTCAGAAAAATAAGGGCGTTTCGGGTGTTGCTCTGGTTTGAACATTGTTTTAACATATTTAAATCTTTGTAACATTAAAATAATATGCATCGTTGTGTTCGCGGTAATTTATAAAATCATTTTGTGCAGAAAAAATGTAAATAACTATTACCGTTAAAGTACAAAAAAAAATTAAGTTGATAGTTTCTTATTTTACGTATAAATGATAAATAATTATTAAAATATATATTGTTACTAACACTATGAATAAGATTACGTTTCGTATTAGTAGAAAGGTCAGTAAAATTAAGGAAAACCGCAATTTCTTTCAAAAAATAGTTTTGTGCAGCTAGATCAGCCTTTCACTCTGTGCGTCGACTTACAATCAGTCGCAGCTGAACACAGACTAAACAAAAACGCCCGTTTCATAGTTTCCAACTTAATATTTTTGAGAGAACTGCCTTTTGTATACATTTTCTATAGTCGCTTCGTAGAGTTTCTTGGACAGCCTCAATCCCTCTTGCGAACGCCATAAATTGTGCGTTTCCAATGGCCTCTCGAGTACAGGCCCAGCGCCAATCATGGGCCGTACAAGACGAAGTGGGGACGCGGCGCAAATGCGTACGTGACCGACCCCTTGCCAGCGAAAACTTGCCGCCAAAACCTTTTCCTTTTTTCCATAAAAAGCGGGCTCAAGGAAAAGAAAGGAAAAGAGGGCTCAAAACAAATCCGATTTGACTAAAAATGAGTATTCTTATATTTTTGGGCCACTGATTACGAATCTGAACTAAAAATTTACAAAAACAAAATGGCGGATTCAATATGGCGGACAAGTGTATCGAAACATTAATGATTTCGCGCAAAAATTAGTATTCTTATGTTTTTTGAGTAGCTGATTACGAATCTGAACTCAAAATTTCCAAAAACAAAATGGCGGATTCAAAAGTCAGGCAGAGTGTCATAAGGCGGAGCATAGTTATAGGAGCTTTTTGCAAAATTAGAAAAAACCGTTTTTACCTGACTCATCTGCTGGCCAACAATTTTGACTTCCTCGCCGCCCGCGGTTTATAGCATGTGCGACCTGCTGGTAGACTTAGAACCATTAAGTTGTAAAAGCCACATTTAAGAAACTATCGACTTGTAATTGCCAATGAGGGTTTCTATTTATACTCGGTTTTTACAAGTTGGGTTAGCGAATTCCGAGAAGTTGTCAACCGCATGGCGTTGCACTAAAACCGCTCTGATTTTTTTTCGAATCCATTTAAAACGATACTGTTTCAACTACATGTAGACAGAAATTTCGAATACACAATTACAATACAGGATTAACTGTTTACCCTCTTCTAATTCATCCAATTCATAGAAAGATTTCCTTAAAACCGCTGACAGACTCTAGCGGCAGGTACCCGTTGGAGTGAGCGCGACTCGTTAACCGTTTGCGTACCAGAGGGTTTTGAAAAAACACGATCGAAAAGAGCCAAGGAGCGCGATCGCGCTCCTTTGATTACGCGTCGAAAAAAGCCGGAGAGCGCGATCGGGCTCCTTTGATTACGTGTCAAAAAAAGCCGAAGAGCGCGACAGCGCTTGTCATATTCAATGCGGTAAACAGCGGGGCCGCGCTTCCCGTGTTTGTTTCTTTTATACCACCATTCTTATTGCAACTGACAAAGGGATCAGACGTAGTGTTATAAAAGTGCGATCATTATTGCTAATAAACGTGTCTTTCGAAACTATTAGACGATATAAAGCAGAAGGTAAGTGTAGTGTTAGCTGAGATTTATCGAGTAACTTTTATAATTAATTTCTTTTATCCCGAAGGAGGTATAATGAGCCGAAAAATTAAAATTACAAGCGTAAACGAAAATTCAAGTTGTCCGAGTGACACCGATGACTCTGATATTATTCCTATTAGAAAGAGCAAGAAACAACGTATCTTCAGTAACTCGGAGAGGGATAGCGATTTTTCGATACACAATGATTCATGTGCAGAGGACTCGCTAAGAATAGCAGAAGAAAATACCGACAATTCTGAAGCAGAATGCAATTTTCCTAATGAGAACAAACCGATTAAATACTTTGACCTTTTTTTGATTGGGCACTATTGTCAGCGTTGAGGCGTACTTTACAAGACGGGCCTCGATGCTGCGAGAGAAAAAATTTACATGGTCCAAAATTATTTCCGTAGCCGTGCAGACCTGACCCATTTGGCAAACATCCTTCGCTGACCGAAGGGCCGCACGTGGCCACCAGGTTTTGCACAGATACATCCCACCAAGCTATAATTATGACACCTGTCATAAATCTACCGTCCTCTCGAAGGCAAACGTCAATCTCGTAGCCCGAGGCCCCCCTCCTCTGCCTGAGCCTTCGGTGGGCTGGCAAAACCAATCCAAACTCTGCATTTTGGTGGCCGCCCACGAAGCCCAGGCGGAACCAATAATATTGGTTCAGGGGCCACTTCCTCCTCGCAAGGGATGTCGATGGAGGAAGGGGTGCTTGGAAAATTAATAAATGAACTTGAAGGTAAGATGCAGGCGAGAGTGATTCCCAGAACCGCGAGTTTATTATATTGGGAGAGTTGTTCTTCTTCGTATTCTGGTTACACTGGTGTCATACAAATTTCGGCTTAATTTATATGGTTCTTGTTATGTGTGCGTCGGAGTGGGGGACGTCTACCTATGTCTCGCTAGACGTGTCCCTTCGACGCTTGTAATTGGTCAAGGAGGTAATGCGGGGGTAAGGCCCTAGGCAGGTATATCTATATTAGGACCCCCGTGCCATGAAGTTCCTCATCTGCTTATTGTCCCCGGCTGTGAGTTTACTTTATTAAATACAGTGGTTAATCATTGTCAAGATAGTTATTATGATTTCAGAGTTATTACGATCTCCTGTACTTCGTGACACGGTCTCCACAGGCTAAAACGCGCCTCGAGCTACTGCTATAACACAATTTTTTGTAACACACACATTCTACAAGTTTTTCTTATATTTTCGTTGATCGCTTGCTTGTTATATATTTTGTTATCTATTATATTCTTTACCATTGCTGTTCTGTATATGTTCAGGCACATGCCTTCGACAGCTGCAAGGTTTGTTATACGGACCGTTAGGATATTCCTCGGTCATGAGTTTGAAATTATTTTTACTTTTTGGATTTCTTAAAATATGGCCATATAGTAAACCAGGGGCATTGGCAAAGGGTCTAGGCACTCTTTCCTTGTCCGTGCTATTTGCACGTGCTTCGCAGATGCGTTTCCGAGAAACTTGTCTAGTCTTCCTGGAATACCTGATGGTCTCGGGAAAGACCGGGCCTCGGAAATCTGCGACGTTGCCAATGTCCCTTCGACCCCTTGAACAGGGGCGTTGACGTCGCCCATCCACAAGTCCCAGTGCTCCGGGCCTTGGAGAAGGGAGTTGAGGGAAGACGGTAACGCCCCAAAACAAAGTTTATAAATTAAGCATCGCGGGGCGCGAAAGATTAGATACTAAATTCTCAAAGGAGATAGTATATTCCCACAAGATAGTGCATTTTCGCAAATCATTGTATTCGGCAATAGATTGAAAATATATATACTAAAGTTTTGGTAACTCGATCGACGACCGCCTTCCGAAAGCAGGGTAGACCAGGGTCGACAAGCTGTAATGGGCCAAGCTGTTTCTAGTTACGTTCTCCCCGGTCAGCAGGTGGCGATAGTGTTGTTACTACTAACACATGTACACTGAATCGGTGAATTTCAACACACTAGCAAAAGAGAATCGGTGTGATTCTGTTACCGCTAAGACTGAAATGTCAACTCTGTTCTGGACCGCCATTATGGGTGATTGGAGACCGTTCACGGCGAAAACGAGCAGCCAAACGAACTTGAGACATAATTATTATTTATTTCATAGTTATTATAATTGCTATAATTTTTAAAATATTGTTATAATTGAAGCTGTTTTCTTTTTCTAGATATGAAGCAAAGGAAGAAATGTTTTGGTCATTTTCTGCAAGAAAATAGAGGTTAGAAAATATTTGTACTGTAATTGTATATCTATTCCTATGTATACCTATGTATATTATGATTCTTTTGCAATATGAATATTAATAAAACGAAATTAACTGAAATATAATGTTGTTATTTCCACTTTAAAATAAAATTGAAAAGAAAATATGAAGGCAAGCATTAGAATACAAGCATTGAGTATACATTAATATAGATAGGCATGCTATACACAAATTTATGCCTTTAGTTCGCCACTCGATTAAAAACGGCGCTGTTCGCGGACCTTTCTCATACACGGCAGCTTGCCTACCCTGGGGCCGACTAGTGAAAAAGGTGGCTTAGGAAGTTAGTTCCTCGAAGGGGCGACTTGTAGGCACGTGGTGCAATAACGCGGTGTGGCGTAAGCCCACGTTTTTTATGTCTTCGGAGAAATAACGCCTACTCAACACGAGCCTCGTTTGGTTTTAATTATCTTTATTAGAGAGAGCTACAACAACCGCTCTAACGAGTGCGACGGTTAAGCCTTGAAGAACCAAGATCCACTCCTCCCAACTTACAATCCTCAGTTTCCCTAGGCGCGACCTAGGGAAATGTCGCGCTAAATATGAACTCCCTACACCCCCCACCCCCGAGTGTGTACGGCAGAGTTACGCACGGTACAGTTTTTCTTATGTTTAAGGCACACAATATACAATAGGTATGCAACTAGTTCTACAATACATAAGTTCTTAAATCTACACGACGATTATAAGTGGAGACTGGCAACGGAACTCGCATATTTAAACCTAATCCAACGGAACAAAATGTACAGTTTTTCTACTCGCGTATGTTCGCGGAACGTTGCTTCGAGTCGCGTCGGACAATTCGGCGGACGTGGTTTCGCGATCCAAGCGAACGACATATGCGGGTTTCACGTTTTCAATCGACACTGAGCGTGGTTTCCCATTCACGTCGATTTCTAAGACGCGATCGGTTGGGCGACTTAGCACTTTATGTGGGCCTGAATAAGGGCGTTCGAGCGCTTTCTTATTCACGCCGACGCGCAAGAACACATGGGAGCATGTATTCATATCTTTAAATAAAAATGCGCGCTTTTTATAATGCTGTCCAACGGGCACGGGTTTAACTTTGCGCATATGCTCTCTAAATTCCTCAATGAACATTTGCGGATCCGCGGGATCGTCGTCGGGGAGAACGAACTCTCCCGGAATTCTAAGAGTCGTGCCGTATAAATATTCGGCAGGCGAGGAGCCGGGTCCATTACATTATTTCGCAACCTTAACATCACCGTTGACAGAACGCGTGACCAGGTCGAATGCGCGTGACACATGATTGCGGCTTTGAGGCATCGATGCTGTAAACGACAACACACGCCAGGCGCTCGAAGACACCAACCAATCGTGTGTCCAAAACGAAATTCATTCGATTAGATCGAATTTTCGTATACTATTTTCACAGCCTCGGCGTGTAGGGGTAGGTTCCGAAAAGGTGGACGCAGCCGCTCGGGAATACAATGGAACACACGTCTGATTCAAAACTCAGATCTTATACTTCCAAATATATTACAATGATATATGGTCAATACAAATGGCCGCAACGTAGAAATACAATTGCTCGGCGACGCGAATATAATAATCAATATAAAACAATGAGAAAAGCATATGACTGTAAGGTGCTCGGACGTGGTCACATGAATATTGTTCGATCCACGATCGACAATAAACACGCCACTAACTAATCGAGTCCAAGTAACTGGATTTTCCAGTACTCAAATCCATCGACAGGATCACTCCCGCTAAGTGGAAGGATCATAATCGATGCCTAGCCTCGATAGTCCCGAAGCCGCTTACGTATAGCCCAATAATCAAATATATTAATAATCAACGTACGCGCCGAGCGATTGCCGCACGTCCGTTCTCTACGAGCGCCCGTGGTGAAGTGACTCTCCTTCGGAACCGCCGCGCCAATGTTGACAATGGTCCACCTTGCTATTCGCCGTCTACGGTCGACGGCTCGCGTTGGCAACAGATGCCATCGCTCGATCATACCGTTCGACGCTGGATGAAACGCAGTCGTGCGAATTCGCTGACAACCGGATAATTGCAACAGCGCCGTAAATAATGATGACTCGAACTGACTGCCTTGATCAGTCGTCAAAGTTTTAGGAACGCCGAAACGCGAAATCCACCTATCTACGAATGCACGGCACACCGTAGTGGCTTCAATATTCGCGAGCGGGACCGCCTCTGGCCATCTCGAGAATCGATCGATCATGGTCAAGCAATATCGATAACCTTCCGAATTTGGTAGCGGACCGATTATATCCATGTGGATATGACTAAAGCGATCGTCAGGAGCTACGAATTCCGCCGGTTTCGGGTGGTTGTGGCGCGTGACTTTAGATTGTTGACAATCCAGACACTCAAGCGACCACTTTGTGATATCGCGATGCATATTAGGCCAGACGTATCTTTTCCGGATTACGCGATCGGTGACCTATGCACCAGGATGCGCAGGTTTATGAAATTTGTCGAAGATGAGCTTTCGCGACGGGCTTGGTATGTACGGACGCAACACTTCGCCCCACAGATCGCACACGATCGCGATGTGCGAAGGTCCCCAACAAATTTTTCGTAATGACAACGAATGATCGGTACTGTTCATTAACTGCTTCAGTTCCTCGTCGGATTCCTGAAGCTTCGCAAGTTCTTCCAAGGAGATATCCGCGGCCAGGTGTAAGGTATCAATACGTGACAATGAGTCAGCTACTACATTTTTAGAGCCAGGAAGATGCTCAATGCCCGTGGAAAATTGCGATATAAATGACAACTGCCGGAGTTGGCGAGGTGAAGCTTTGTCAGAGCGCTGTTTGAAGACGTAAATCAAGGGTTTATGATCAGTCATAATCGCGAAATTTCGACCTTCGAGAAAGTGTCTGAAGTATTTAATAGACTCATAAACAGCAGTCAATTCCCTATCATACGCACTGTAGTTGCGTTGGGACGCACAGTGGTCCAGAACGTCGATCTAGCTGTTCAGGCACCTCGCACAGTTTTCGATCTCTTTGAAATCCTCGCCAAAAGCGCAAAACACATCCGATTTAGCTAAAAATTAGTATTCCCATGTTTTTTGATTCGCTGATTATGAATCTGAACTCAAAATTTCCAAAAATAAAATGGCGCATTCAATATGGCGACCAGGTATATCGAAAAATTAATTGTTCCGCGTAAGAATTAGTATTCTTATGTTTTTTGAGTCGCTGATTACGAATATGAACTCAAAATTTCCAAAAACAATATGGCGGATTCAAAAGTCAGGCAGAGTGTCATAAGACGGAGCAAATTTACAAGAGCTTTACCCTTTTACAAAATTATTGGTTTATGCAAATGATTGATTAGGAAAACCACCTTCCACATTTTGTTATTTTTGCCAAGAAGAAGAACAATTAGAAAAAACCGTTTTTACCTGACTCATTCGGTGGTCAACATTTTCGGCTTCCTCGCCGCCCGCGGATTATGGCATGTGCGACCTGCTGGTTGACTTAGAACCGTTAAGTTGTGAAACCCACATTTAAGAAACTATCGACTTGTAATTGCCGATGAGGGTTTCTATTTAACTCTCGGTTTTTACAAGTTGGCTTAGCGAATTCCAAGAAGTTGTGAACCGCATGGCGCTGCACTAAAACCGCTCTGATTTTTTTTCGAATCCATTTAAAACGATATTGTTTGAACTACAGGTAGACAGAAATTTCGAATATTCATTTAAAACACAAGATTAACTGTTTACCCTCGTTTAATTTAGCCAATTCATAGAAAGATTTCCTTAAAACCGCTGACAGACTCTAGCGGCGGGCAGCCGCTGGAGTGCGCGCGACTCTTTAAACAATAAAAAATCAAATTTGTGGGATGAGTTGGGATCGTTTTTTTGCAGGTTCACATAGCAGAGACCTTACAGAGAAGGGCCTTATACGCCAAACTACGAGAATATACGGTACATAAAAGATGCTGACTGTCAATGATAGAAAACTTTGATGATTTTCTCTCATTTATTGAACGTTAATTTTTGAATAAACTACAAACGCTAATTTCATATTCAACATATGCATTTTGATCGTAGAAGAATGCTCTTTAATTTAAAAAAAATCATTAGAAAATGTAAGATAGATTCGTCAGAATGTCACGAAGAAGACAACGTGTTTTTTCGATAGAAATTGGTCTCGAGAAAAAGTTCCAACTTTAAGCGTTTGTTGTAACTACAATTTTTGTCGGATTTCATTAATTTTGCGATTTCTGAAATCCATGGATATTTAGGAATCGATATAAAGAAAAAAAAAGCGATTCGAGATAATCGACTTTTCGGCAAAAGTGCGGCTAATCGCTCGTTCTGGACCACTGTGGGACGGTGTGAACTTACGGGAAAAGAATGCCAAGGGTTTCCAGGCTCCCTGAATTTTTTGTTCTAACGACGCGCCCATACCAAAATCGGATGCGTCGGTAACCAGATGTGTTACGGCATCGGGAGCGGGGTGACTCAGCAAGGTCGCGTTGGCGAGGTCAGACTTGACCCGTACAAACGCTTCCTCGGCTTGTGTCGTCCAAACTATCTCGCGTTTGTCATTTTTGGTGGACTCGCGGAGGTATTCGTGCAGGGGTGCTTGTACGTCTGCAGCATGGCGAAGATTACGCCTATAGTAATTGACCATCCCCAAAAATCTGCGGAGGTCAGAAACCACTTTGGGCTGCGGAAAATCCTGTATGGCCCTAACTTTGTCGGGAACTGGCGAAGATCCATTCCTATCAACCGTATGACCCAAAAATTCTAACTTAGACTTGACGAATTCGCACTTCGCTAGGTTTAGACGCAGTGAGTGATTCTGCAATCGTTGCAGAACGACGCGGAGGTGATTCTCATGCTCCTCGAGGGTCGAGGACGCGATAAGAATGTCATCGATATATCTTTGCAATGTTTGCCCGGCGTTTCGGAGACCGAAGGATATTACCATATACTCGAACAACCCAAAAGGAGTTATATCTGCGGTTTTCGCTATATGTGACGGCGCAACTGGAATCTGTTGATAAGCTCGGTGGAGATCGAGCTTCGAAAAAAAAGTTTGGCCGTGTAAACTGACCGAATAATCGCGCAGATGAGGTACCGAGTACTTGTCAGGAACAGCTGCCGCATTAAGGCGACGGTAATCGCCACATACACGCCAGCCCCCATCCTTCTTGGGAACCAGATGAATTGGGCCAGCCCACTGGCTACTAGACGGTCGACAAGTTCCGTCTGCGACATGTCGTTGAAATTCGGTTTTCGCCACCTGCAGTTTGTACTAAGTTAGGCGTCGCGCACCCTCGGCGATTGGAGGACCCTCGGTTACAATGTAGTGTAACACATCACGCGGCAGGTTGCAATTTGATTGAGCTGGCCCTATCACTCGCGGAAATTCGGAAAGAATGCCGAAGAATGGAAAAGTTGGATCAACCGACTTTACGTTAATAACTGGCGAAGGTCTAACTGTATACTCCGTGGATACCCGCGTCACTTAGTCGATCAACTTACGATGGCGCAAATCAACGAGAAGACCCTAGTGTTTTAAAAAGTCTGCGCCTATGATGGGGTACGGTACTACCGCCACGCAGAAGTTTCATGTGAAAACTCGACGAAGTTTGAGGTTTAGCGAGAGGCGCTTCTCCCCGAATGTTTCTATAGTTGTTCCGTTCGCAGCGTATAGTTTAAGTGAGGTCGCGCGACTCTTTGTGGCCTTGGCGACTGGCAGCAGGGAAAGATCTGCGCCTGTGTCGATGATAAAGGTGAGGCCGAAGTCACGATTGCGGATGTGGAGACGATGGGATTCTGTACTCGGGATGCTCGCCTCCATGCGGCCGGTACGCGCTAGTTTTCCGCCTACCGCCACGAACAGGGTTTTATGCAGCATCCTCCCCATACTCTTTGTGCAAGCAGCACAACGGTCTCTCCTGACTGTTCGAACGCGTGAACGCTCTTCCACGGGAAGGCGACTTATTGCGGCTATCGCGAGGATTAAGACTAAGGATCTTACAATTAGTGATATCCGCTAACTGCTTCGCGAGACGGTCGACCTTCGCTTCTAAATCCCGCATGGCTGTGTCTCGAGAAGAAACTGAAGATACCGCGAGAGGATTGGAATCCGATGCCTCGACAATTTTGTCGGCTAACACCAAGAGTGTTTGAGGAACGGTGACGTTGCACATGGCCAGCACCACCCCAACTTGTGAAGGAAGCTGTTCCATGAAGAAAGTGCAAATGACGTCGCCTCCGCATAACCCGTCATTAAGGTTTTGAAGTCGCGTTAGTATTTGCGACGGTTTCCCTTCAGTCAAAATTTCGCCTTTCAGAAGCTGACGCAAGCGTTCTTCAGCAGACGTCGAGAAAGTAGATGTTATACGCGCCTTGATCTGATCGTATAGATCCGCGGGCTGTGGGTTTGCGGTGAGAATATCCCTCACTGAGGCGATTTCCTCAAAGGACAATGCGGCGACGACGACATCGGCCATCGTCTTCTGTGTCGTTATCCTGGATGCGGCCAGGGTAGACTCCTGCCCGGTGACCGATTCCGGCACGGCCATATTGTTTACAGCGATTCACGGGCGACCACGTGTGTGCATTGAGCATATAGTGGTACGCTTCGACTTTACAGATGCAGTAAAAGCTGGATAGGTGCAGGAAAAGTTTCGCTGGATAAATACAACACGACTATCCCCTCCACATAGGGGGATTCCCCTTGGCGAACCTCGACGCTCGACGAGGGAGCAGTGTAACATGATACCACCCGAATGTATCGGTGAGGCAATACTAATTGGAGGGTCCGCCGTTTTCATTTTCGGTCTTTTTCGGTCTTTTTTTTTTTAAACCTTTGCTAACGTATTTGTGAGATTTTTCTGATTAAAATGATACCAAACACGACATAGTTTGAATTATATTTACTTAAAATTTAATATATTTGCTTACCACTTACATAATTTAATCATTTCGTGTTTGGTATCATTTTAATCAGAAAAATCTCAAAAACACATTGGGAAAAGTTAAATTCAGAAAAGTTACTAAATAAAAAAGTTTATTGTTGCATTAGCAATGCGTCGCTTTGTTTGATTGCTCTCTCTGTCTCTTCTACTGTCTGTCCTTTTCTACGATCGCGCTCGACTGGAGCCGCCGAATGTAAACACCGATTCGCCACCTCTACTTCATAAGAACGACATCGGTCGCGACCTTTGCATTTAATCCAAAGTCACGAATACACTGCTTTCGATAATACTTTACATATGTACATATTATTCAATAGCGGAATAACACGTATCAGGAAAAATTAACGAAAAAATTCAAATTTATAATGTACGATTTGTTTGAATAATATATTTAAATTTGCATTTTCTCGTTAATTTTTTCTGATAAGCGTTATTCCGCTATCGAATAATATGTACGTAAAGTATTACCGAAATCAGTGCATTCGTGACTTTGGAATTTTTGGTTTTTGACACTAACGGTTATTATTTGATATTTAAAATTCTTTCGCACAGATTATTAGAATACTAGTCATGGCAATAAAGTCAGTTTTGTTATGAAAAAAGTCCATTTCGGCCGGCCATTTCAGCGCGGAACGAGAAAATGTTAAACACGAAATAATGACCGTTATCGTAAAAAATCGAAAAAATCCAAAAACACGTATCCGCTAATTTGGACCATAGTTTGTGTACATAAATTTATTTAATCAGTTGCGAATGTTTTTTGGAAGATATTAACAAAAAAAAAATAATTTTTTAATATATTTTTAAACAAATAATTTTTTTGCAACTTTTGTTACACAGTTCAATTCTCGGTTGAAAAACACACAATTTAAAAAAAAAAAAAAATTTTTTGACCCCTGGTTACCGAGATATATCCAAAAATGTGTTTTTACCCTCAACTTTGAGGGGTATTTTCACCCCTTCAGAGTGGATGGTTGCCGATAAAAAAAAATAGGTGTCCAATATTCTGACGAGGAGTACCTCTGACATAAATTTCATCAAAATCGGTGTGTTCGAGTTCGATATGTTCCCTTGTAAGCCAGAAAACATTAAGGTATACAGAAAAAAAGTATGTTTCGCTAGTTGATTAACAAGTCGCTCGGGAGGGAGTAATGTATTATGGTGGAATATTTACTTGGCAGCTGAGGGGTAATTTGCTGTGATTCGCCCGACGGATAGGGAAATCCCTCTCCCTCACGCATTTTCGATTATGATGCGCTATTGGCAAGAGAGACCGGCACATTCGTTGCGTCGTCATGTGAACGACGAAAGTAGTGTTTTATTTTCGGTTGTCATTCGTCGATCTGAGGATTCCAGGACCGATATGGTGGGGATAGGCGGTGCGAGAGCAATCTCCCCTTCCGTCTAAGCTGCCAAGTTACGGTTCCCCAGCTTTAGCACCCAAGCTGCACGCTCCATTAATTCCCTAGATAGTAACTACAAACATTTTTAGTAGTAGTTGGTAACATTGTTTTTATGACTCAGCGCGCGCGCGTTCTTTGCGCGTCCTTTTTACTTCCTGCATTTTTGACCCTCTTTCATTCCGATTCGAGTAAGCGTTTTGACTATGTTACTACCCTCGAAAGGGTAATAATAATCTCGATTTATTCTATTTATCTGTTCCGACAAAATTCAGCAATTTATTTTAGATTTCACATACATAACAGATACATCAAACATACATCAAACATACATCACACATACATCACATCTCATCTGTTTCCGATCGATATCCACGGAAGATCCAGAAGTCATCAAGCTCGCTTTTAACATTTGACAAGAGACACTACACATACAATAACACGTTTTCTTTACATATATTCCACACAATCACTCATGGAACATTCCAGACAGTTCGATACATACACTAATTAAACAAACATTACACGCATTTTCATGCTCGTCATAGAAACTTCCAAATAATTCTATACATCTACCTGAACAATTCTTATACGTACACACCACACACATCTCACAAGGGAACAGATAAATACAGGTATCCGCTCCCCGCAGCGGCACTTCTGGATTTCTGCTCTTTGCATCAATACATCGCCAATTCATAATTCCTTATATTTACACCCAATATTATTTTATTTCGACAATTTTGTATTAAAATAAATCTTTACTCGTCATTCAAAAATTAGCCTCAGTGCATTAATTCTCACTGCGGCGAGATTGAAGAGTTACGCCTTCGATCTCAACATTTACCCGCGTACGGGAGATCGACCCCTCCGATTAATCCGCAAGGCAGGACAATACCGTCTTCCGATTTCGGAGCGTTCCCGAACGAGCTAACATCGGCACAAACCATCAAAACAGACTAGTCATATTAAAAGTGTATATACGTAAAATATACAAGTTAATACAAAAAGTGCTGTTATTCATTTACTTAACGGTAACGATAAGTCTCTCTCATCTAATACCGGTGTTACATACGGCCCTGAAAATCTTTTATTTTTGCGGCCCTGAACCTTTTATTTTTCGTCTGATACCAGTCGACCGTTAGGAAATTTACGAAAGATGTAAACCGAATGGGCCACTGTCCAATAAACTAGTATAAACAATCTACCATCCCCTACAATCCTGGCAAGACATATTCCATGCTGCCTTGGTCCTCTAATATCCCTTCCAGAGTCCTACCACCTCCACTAATTTTTCCCCAGTTTTTCCAAAACCGAGCCCTATATAAACGAGGCATTTTTTGAATCCTCGGGTCCAGTATTCTGTAGAACGTCACGCTGTTACTTAGGGTACAGAAACTCAAAAGTCACGACTTTCGCATTCGCTTGACTATTGTAAGTATAAGACGTGGAAACCCCCGCGAACCGACGCGTGAATTTCGGCTAAGTTAAATTTAAGATTCATCTATTGTAATTGCATATTGAACCACTATTGATTATAACTTTGAATATACGTTTACATTCACATTGTGACATTTCAAACGTCTTAGTTATTTCAATTTACTTCCTTTAATCTTCATGTAACAGAGCAACGATCTCCCTTATTCACTCTTACCGCTCGGGTTGAATAAGATTTTTAAAATTAAAGTTTCGGGTGTTTCATTAGAAGAGAAAGAGTCTACGGGTTGCAACAATTTCCATTTCCTGCTACCAGCTAGTGGCGGTACCCCCGTATCCTTTGGTACGGGACTGATCTGCTATACTAGCGCGAAAATTCCGCAAGGTTTTTCGTTATTAACGGGCATACGGCGACTCTATAGTTCGGCTATAGATTAGTCCGGTCCCCGGAGATTTCCCTACTACTAGCTAGTGGCGGTGTTACGAACGGGGTGGTCGCGCGTCTGACACCAGTTTTGTGTTACGTATGGGGAATGATCGCGCTTCTAATACCAGTTTTCGTTACGTATGGGGATGGTCGCGCGGCCGGCAATGCGAGTTTCCTTTAAAACACGCGCGGACGGTCTCGTCGTCCGTCGTCGAGCGGATGCCGACGGGCAGTGATTTCACGCGGCCCGGAATATGGGAATTTCGAATATGTAGAAAAATGAATTTAAGATACTCTGCTTAGCAGATGGCTAAGAGAGGACAGGATGGGTGGGTGTCGATCTACAAGCTCCTATACAGGTCCCAGGACTATAAAATTAAAGAGGGTTATCAATCTTTCGTAATTAAAAATAAACAAATTACAATAATAATAGAACGAATCTATATTTCAATTATTATCAATTGTTCCATACGAATGAAAACATGAAAATCCAAAATTGTGTTGATACAATATTGCGGTGGTGAGACTACCGCGGATTCGTGAGATTTCGTCTCAAGGGCGTTATCCCACAAACGATAATCCGTTTGAGTCAATCGGTCGACTTCCGAAATAATCTCCCATTTACAGTTATTTGTAATTTAAAAATAAACTGTTATTGTCTTTGGTAAATGTTATAAACTCGGTTATAATTTGCTACAAACTATTTGATGAAATAACCATTGAATTTCAAACAATAGAACAAAGATGAGAAATTAAAACTCACCCTGATTTACGGTGTTGTTATGACAATAATCGTGTATTTGTGTTCGTTTTTACTTCGCTGGTAGCGGTGTTCTTATTTATGTAATTGTAGTAACAAATTCTTTCCTAGAGCTGGACAGAAAATTGTATTAGTGTACGGTCGAAATTTCTTGCGTGCCTATAAACTAATGCGGAAATTATAATTACAATAATTCGAATAAAATATATAATTATAAAGTAAAACGGTTAAATTACAATAATAATTTTAAAACGAAAAGTCACAGTCGCCAACGATCACGCGACTCGCGATTTACGATCGTGTGTGACGTACGAGATTTATACGTAAAACAGAAATATCACTCTTTCAAAAATTAAAACAAAGCGGTATGTAATTTGAGTTTTTAATGTTTTTTAGCTGCTCGACCGATCACGCGCCTCGCGATTTGACGATCGGGAGTATTACACGCTTCTACGAAGTGTGAAGTCTATTATTCGCGACTCTACACGAGATGAACGCGAACAATCTCTGCTTAATAACACTAAGGACTTTCCTAGCGCACCTCGCGACTGTTCAGGAAGAAGTGACGAGCAAAGCTCGCTTTCGGGCTTTCGGTGGTGGGCCCTATGGTGGGGTAGTCGCTCAAAACGCAGGCAAGGTCGCTGTTTACGCGTAGCGAATTTCCTCCCTTTCGTCTGGCCAGTGAGACGGTTTGTCTTCGTCGGAACGGAGACGTTCTGGCGGCCCTTTCTCTCGGATGCATGTGTGACATCTTATATTAATCGGACGGAGAACGCATGATACACATTTTATAAAACTATGGCTAATGTAGAAATATAAGGGACGCTATCTCGTCTCTTGGAGGCAATTGGTATTAGATCTTAACAGTCGATGCATGGATGAGCTCAACGAAGGGTTAACTCCCACAATACGTAAGTATTTGAAGGCTCATCCGGCATCTGACCGATGTCTCTTTCCAAAGGTTCTGGAAACTTCTCCGAAGACGAGACTGCGTCAGGCGTTAAACATCGATACTTTTAAATAACCTTGGGCCTCTCGTCGTCGACGGAGTACCAATCGAACGGTTTCGATGCGGCGTAACAATTTGATATCTCAAACGATTCTGCTTCGCAGCTAGATGCTTCGTTCATGAGTAAGCAACGCTGCGTATTTCGAATTGGAGAATAAATAATAACGTTCCGCGCACTTGTCGAGAGAATCTCCCAGAATACATAGTACTGACTAATGCGACAGACAAATAGAATAAAATAAAATAAAAAGAATTTTGCCCTTCGGGACGTAACAGCGGTACCCCCGTATCCTTTGGTACGGAACTGATCCGCTATACTAGCGCGAAAGTACCGCAAGGTGTCTTTCGTTATTGAGGGGCATACGGCGACCCTATAGTTAGCCTAAAGGTTAGTCCGGTCCCCGGATATAATTCCCTGGATATTATTCTTCAATTCGTTGCAATCCTTAGTTCTCGCAATAAAAATTGTATTAACGCGTTCGGTCTCGTTCTGGCACTCGCCCGGCTCGTAACACCGGAGTGACCGCGACAAACTTTTGTGGCAGCGCGACCTCTATCGAGCACCACCACCACCGATCTACCGGTCGCCATTACGCCTACGCCCCTAGTTCCACGATCGTCCGCTAGACCCTCGTGTCCACCAATGGATCGCTCTCGCGAGTTGTTCAAAGACGATCGGTTTCTATATATACAATCGATCAACAGATACCATCGTCCCATCCGTGGTACGGCATCTAGGGCAGGGCCTGTTTCGGTCAGCCCTACTGACGAGTCCATGAACAGGCCCAGGACGAAACGCACCGCGCTAATCACAACACCTTTTTACCCCTTTCCTAGGAACAGAAGGACTTTCACCGGCCCAGGCACCGCGGTTCCCTTCACTTTCGTTTTCGTTAGAATAAACAAACACCCCAAAACCACGGAGTGTCAAGTTTATTTCCGAGAGAAGAATAAACAAAGAGGTTCTGATGACTTTAATTGTCCGACGAGTCAACATAAATTTGGTACTCCGAGCCGGATCCAGCCCTACGGATTCGATAAAACTTCTCTCGGGACGAGAACGAGACGGAACCATGCACGCAGTACCTTGTTCTCAACCAAGAGGCAAGGCAAAAATCCTGTGTCCTTTTCGCATCCAACCAAGGAGCGAATTACATCACCGGTGAACCCGGACTTTTAAAGCAGCGAGCCAAGGAGCCTGCCAACGGGGCGCTCCATACAACGAAGCATCATCGCAAGTTTCAACCAGCATCCCAACGATTACGGGATCCAGAATATCGCAATATCGCAAGGATCAACGAGGATCTAACGACAGCGGGATCCAGATAACAGCGCAGCATCACAACAATCAACAAAGATCCAACAACGGCGGGATCCAGATAACCGAAGGATTCTGCATCTGCGTCAACCTACACTGGGCCAGTCACCACGTAGGCAACAGCAATCAGTTCTGAGTGCATGGATTATACGTATCACAGTCCTTTCAACGTCTCGCGAATCATCCACAACGCCTTCCGTAATTCAGGAAGGCTTAAAACCTCTTTTATTACATCATGTCGATCGAAGAAACCGCAAGTGAAATGCGCAAATTGCGCACAGTATTCAAACGAAAACTGACGATGATTAGGAAGTTTTTAGATGAGCGCGATGAACGGTCTGGTCATGAATCGATTAAAATAAAGCTCACCCGAATCTCTGAGGTATTTTCGGACTACGAAAAGAAATATTTGAAGTTATAATGCCTCAACGATGCAACAGATTACTCGGCGGAGCAAAGTGTATTAGAGAACGATTTCTATCTGCAAGTCTGCCGTGCGCAACGATTATTGAACTCCGCAAATATCAACTCCGTTCCGTCTGAAGTCGCGAATTCGCACCGGACTGCTAGCGCAATCGGCACCGAGGGCGATCGTGACGTAAAATTGCCGCGAATGAATCTTCATTCGGCAATTCAGCTAAAAACTACACAATTGCATAGGGTCTTCTGGAAAAGACATACGATGGGCCATCCATCATCGTTGACAATCACATAGGCGCGATAATCGATACGTGTATAACCGAAGGGCATGCAAGACCGGATTTGCAAAATTTTCTGTCTGATACCGAATACTACTATCAGGCATTAGAGAAATTAGGGCATTTAAATACAGATATGATCTGGCTATTTATACTAACTTCTAATCTACATGAGGCCACGGCCACAAAATGGAAGGAAACAAAGGGAACTGAATTCCCTAAGATAGATGATTTTTTTGAATTTATGCGCGAACGGTGTAGGTTCCTCACTCCCACAGCATCTGAGATAGCTAAAAAATTGGGAGGTCAAACTCGCAACACGTATAGAAAGCCCTCGCGTCAAACCGCCTATTCTCGCGATCCACCGCGCACATCATATACGACACAACTCAAACCATCGTGCCATATTTGTTATAAAGATCACTACACACAGAATTGCGAGAAATTAAACCAAGGGAAACCCCGCGAACGAACGGACATTGTAAAAAGGGCGAGGTTGTGCATCAATTGCCTTCGACCGGGTCACGCGACTAGCGAGTGTAATGCGACGTTATGTAAGCGATGCAATCGACGGCATCATACTTTATTGCATTGGGAGGTTGAGACAAGGACACAGTCGTCGCAAGGGGCAAGATCTCCTCAGCCGGTGCCGGTTGTGGCAGGAAGCGGAAGCGCATGCGCAAATCTCACCGTCCCTTCCGAGGTCCTTTTGTGTACCGCTGTAATTAAAATTTTTGATCACACTGGAAAGACGCATTTCTGTAGGGTCCTCCTCGATTCGTGCGCTCAGTCAAATTTCATAACCGATGAATTGACAAATTTACTTGATATACCGCGGAGAGTGGTTGATATACCCCTCAATGGCATCAACAAAAGGAATCACGCGTTAAACATGCCATGAGAGCGCGGATCGCTTCAAAGAATTACGCATTTGCGGATGAACTAACTTTTTTGATAATACCATCGATAGGTAACGCGCTTCCATCGCAATTTATAGATAAGGCCAAATTGAAAATTCCAGAAAACATAAAATTAGCTGATCCAAATTTCAACAAACCGGCTAACATTGACGGATTAATAGGCGCGGAATTGTTTTATAAGCTATTGTGCGTAGGGCACATTGCGTTGGAAGGAGGTTCCGTAGTTTTACAAAAAACCCGACTCGGTTGGATCGTTTCCAGCGCTCTAAAATCAACTTGTGGCGACCGTGTCATGAAGTACAGGAGATCGTAATAATTCTGAAATCACAACTACCTTGATAATGACTAACCAATGTATTTAGTAAAGTAAAATCACTAGCCGCGGACAATATGTAAATGAGGAACTTCATGACACGGGAGTCCTAATATAGATATACCTGCCTAGGGCCTTACCCCCGCATTACCTCCTTGACCAATTACAAGCGTCGAAGGGACACGTCTAGCGAGACATAGGTAGACGCCCCCCACTCCGACGCGCACATTACAGAAAACATATAAATTAAGCCGAAAATTGTATGACACCAGTGTAACCAGAATACGTAGAGGAACAACTCTCTCAACACAATAAACTCTCGGTTCTGGGAATCACGCTCACCTGCATCTTACCTTCAAACTCTCCAAACGCGTAATACCCGTTGCCACCTGATTACAAATAAAGAATTAGATTCAGAGATAGCAAAATTTTGGACAATGGAAGAAATAAATGAGCAACAACGGCTTTTTTCTTCCGAAGAATCGGCATGCGAGTCACACTACAAGGAGAATACAAAACGCGACACCGTGACAGAGCGTTACATTGTACGGATACCCTTTAAGAAATCAGTACATGATATTGGAGAATCCTATGCAATGGCTTTAAAGAGATTTTATGCACTAGAACGATCACTAGCAAGAAAACCAGAGATCAAGGAGCAATATTCTGCATTTATTCGCGAGTATCGGGAACTTTCGCACATGTCGGCGCGTCAAGTAGCCAACAAATCTGAATCCTATTTTCTACCGCACCATGCCGACTTAAAACAGGCTAGCCACACGACAAAGATTCGGGTGGTACTCGACGCCTCTGCTCGGCCACTCGGTGGTATATCGCTAAATGAAGCCACGATGACGGGGCCCACAATTCAAGACGACATTTTCGCGTTATTAATAAGGTTCCGACGTCATAGATACGTACTCACTGCCGATATTGCGAAGATGTATCGTCAGATAATCGTGCATCCCGATGACCGTAAATACCAATGTATTATATGGCGCGAAAATATTCACGATCCTATAGAAACGTTTGAACTAAATACCGTAACATACGGAACAGCATCCGCTCCTTTCCTAACTACGCGGACACTTAAGCAATTAGCCGACGACGAACAAAACGCATATCCAGACGCTGCCGAAATATTACGAACGGATTTTTATGTAGATGATCTTTTGACCGGAACAGATAATTTCGAGAAGGCTCTAAAATTGCGCGATGATCTACTAGCTATTACGAGAAGGGGTGGTTTTGAATTGAGACAATGAGCATCCAACGACGCGTCACTACTGCCAGACACAACGACGCGTTCTAATAAATTGCATTTGTGCCTCGACACATAAGAGAACACAAAAACCTTGGAGATAACATGGAGCGCAAAGCGCGATAACATTGAATATCTTATATTACCGACGGAACCCATAACGGAACGCGTAACGAAGAGAACGATTTTGTCGCAAATCGCGAAATTATATGATCCATTGGGATTAGTGGGGCCTGTCATCGTAAGGGCAAAAATACTCATGCAGCAATTGTGGCAAGAAAAAATTGACTGAGATGAATCGGTTCCACTAAATGTATCCACATCTTACAATTAGAGTGATTACCAGCAGCAGCTGAGCAAGTTAGATGCTCTTCGATTTCCCAGAAAAATAATAATAACCGAAGCGGTATCAGTAGAATTGCATGGATTTTGTGACGCGAGCGAACGAGCATATGGTGCATGCATCTATCTCAGGTCGGTGAATCGTAACGGCAACGTTTTGTCGCAACTAACCTGCTCGAAATCACGAGTAGCCCCTCTAAAAACACAAAGTCTCCCGCGACTTGAACTCTGCGCTGTTCAACTGCTGATCAGATTATATAAGTCTACAGTGCAAGCCTTAAGAAGTAACGTCGATAAAACCATTTTCTGGTCCGATTCTACGATTGCACTGCAATGGATAACTTCGTCGCCGCACATTTTAAAATCATTTGTAGCTAACCGCGTAACGGAAATTCGGGAAAATAGCAGACCTCCTCAATGGCGCCATGTACCCACAAAGCACAATCCGGCCGATATTATTTCTCGAGGGCTTAACCCTAATCAATTTCTCGGTGTGCAAGAACAATGGCAACGCGGGCCTTCTTGGTTACAACTCGCTGAAACCCATTGGCCCCGTACTGAGATTCAACTAAAGGAAATACCTGAAAGGCGTGCAACCACTAATTTATTAACAGCTTTAAAAATGCCGAACGACGTAATAATCCGATTCTCAAGCATTACAAGGGCAAAACGAATAATTGTCTACTGTTTACGGTTTAAACATAATGTAAAGAATAAGGACAATAAGCGCACGGGTCACCTAACTGTAGAAGAACTGCAAGGCGCCCTGCAGGTAGTAATACGCGGTACACAGAAGGAAAACTTCGAACAAGAATTACACGCGTTAACCGCGTGAAAACCGCTGCCGAAACGCAGCAGGCTATTACCTTTAGCATCTTTTTTAGATTCAGATCGAATCGTTAGAGTAGGAGGTCGATTAACGAATGCCGACATATCTTACGATCAAAAGTACCCTATTGTGTTACCGATGCATCGTCACATCACTAATATTATAATCCGTGAAACGCACGTCAAGCATTATCACGCAGGAGCCTCCGCGACATTAAATGCTTTGCGCTAGACGTAATGGCCACTCAACGGCAGAACCGCGGTAAAAAATATCATTCGAATTTTCGTCACGTGCCAGAAGGCACAACCATCCATCGAACGATATGCGATGGGAAATTTGCCTTCCAACCCTCTACAGCAGGCTCAATCGTTACTTGATCGCCAGAGCTGTCCTTCGAAGAGCTCCGCCTGCTTCACCCATTCATACAGCTGAGATGTCACTGATTCACAGACACTCTCTCGGTGTCATGGCCGGACCTATTGGCACGAGCGGGGTGGCGTATTGGGGCGACATTCGTATCTAACCGCTCGTGCTGGAGAGACATGCCACGCGCGTCGATCGCGGAAAACAAAACGACGCGCGTGGCACGTCGACCAAGGTTATTTGTCGAAAGACAGTTTCAGATCGCACCACGTCGCGTGCAGGGTAAATCAAAAGTATTATTAGTGAAAAAGTATGCTCTGATATGATTTAAATCAAATACAATTAATAGATTTTAATGTTTTTGGACTTCTGGCGATGATTTGGTGGAATTCAACCACCACGTGACGCCTTACGGCGAAATATAATGCTCCGTTCTAGCACGCGCATTTGTAAATTAATTTAAGGTCCGAATAGGTCCGAACCTGGCAAGTGAAAGGCGAAGCAATCAGCGAGCTTTCGAGCGCACGGGAAGGGGACGCAGGCGGAGCTCTTCGAAGGACAGCTCTGGCGATCAGGTAACGATTGAGCCTGGTCTACAGTTTCAGAGGCCTTTTTTAATATGCGGAGTTGATTATTGCGGGCCGTTTTTTATCAAAGAACATCGGCATCGAAATCGCAGTAAGCTAAAGATTTATGTCGCGATTTTCGTTTGTTTCTCAACTAAAGCGATACACATCGAATTACTTAGTTGAAGATTTGACATCCGAAGCCTTTTTAGCCGCGTTAAAATGATTTTCTGCCAGACGGGGTAAGGCATCTGACATATATTCAGATAATGGCTCTACAATTGTAAGTGCACAGCGCGAAATGAATGAAATTCGGAAGATCTTAAATGACACAAGGCACCAAAATAGGATAGCCGATAACTTAGCAAGCGAGGGCATAAATTGGCACTTTATCCTTCCTCGTTCTCCACATTTTGGTGGCTTGTGGGAAGCAGCCGTAAAGGCGTTCAAGAATCATTTTAAACGCGTGATAGGAGAAAGTATACTGAGCTACGAGGCATTGCTAACATGCGTGATAGAGATCGAAGGAATCTTGAATTCTCGACCCCTTATCCCAATCTCCACTGACCCACATGACCTCACCGCCTTAACACCTGCCCATTTCCTCATCGGTGATACGTTAACAAGCACACCGGAGTATGATCTGCGAAGCATAAAACCTGCACGACTGTCAACGTGGCAACATATTCAACAAATCAAACAGCATTTTTGGGCCCGTTGGTACAAAGACTATTTACACGAATTGACCGTGCGAAAGAAGTGGCATGACTCAAATGCCGCTAATATTCAAATCGGTACACTTGTAACTATGCGCGATGATAACCTGCCACCTATGCAATGGAGACTAGCACGAGTGGCGGAGGTCCATCCAGGTGATGATGGGGTTATTCGGGTCGTGACAGTGCGAACCAAAGACGGTGAATATAAACGTAGCATACAGTCACTATCACTACTATTACTAAATGATAATTTGAATTACGAAATACACATTATAATAATCATTAGAATTAATTATCAATCATACTATTCGATCATAATAATCGCACTATGCTGTATCATAATGTAACAACTAATTACAACATGACATATACAATGTAAACGCAATGCGTCACAGTACCCATGATATTCAATAATTTTGAACGCGAACCGTTCAAGGGGGGCGGCATGTTGAGGCGTAATTTACAACACGGACCTCGAGGTTGCGAGAGAAAAAATTTACATAGCCCAAAATTATTTTCATAGCCGTGCAGACCTGGCCCATCTGGCAAACACCCACCGCGGACCGAAGGGCCGCTAGTGGACACCAGGTTTTGCACGGATACATCCCACCAAGCTAGAATTATGACGCCTGTCATAAATCTAGCGTCCTCTCGAAGGCAAACGTCAATCTCGTAGCTCGAGGTCCCCCTCCTCTGCCTGGGCCTTCGGTAGGTTGGCAAAACCAATGTAAACTCTGCATTTTTGGTAGCCACCCACGAAGCCCAGGCGGAACCAATAATATTGTTCCACGGGCCCAACATTCTCCTCCCTACCAAGCCACCACTTCCTCCTCGGAAGGGATGTCGACGGAGGAAGGGGTGCTTGGAAAATTAATAAAGGGACCGAACAAACGTCCCGAAAGAGCTTCTGACACAACTTTTCACACATACACATCTTACCACGTTTTGTCTTATACTTTCGTTGTTCGCTTGCTTGTTATACATTTGTTACTTATTACATTTGTTTATCTTGCTGTTCTGTACATAATCTTGTTCTTCGTTATAATAAACACACGCGTCAAAACTACGGAGTGTTAAGTTTATTTCCGGGAGAAGAAAACACAACTAGATTCCGACGACTTAATTGTCCGACGAGTCATTCAACAGCGACCTTTGCATTTAAGCCTTACGACGGTGTCGAAATTATGCTTCATTTATCCAGCTGGGTGGCGATTCAGAGTTTTCATGCGGCTCTAGCTGCATGCGAATTCCTAAGAGCGACATTCGATCACGACCTGAGCATTTAAACCTTGCGAAGTTGTCAATTATGCTGCATTTATCCCGCCGAGGTAACACCGCATCGATACCCTGTTGGATGAATGCAACATCACGGCGGCATAAATGCAGCATAATCCACCCCTTCGCAAGTTTGAAATGCTCAAGTCGTGACCGAATGTCGCTCTTAGGAATTCACATTCAGCTGGAGCCGCATGAAAACACTGAATCGCCACCCAGTTGGATAAATGAAGCATAACTTCGACACCGTCGCACAGTGGTCCAGAACGTCGATCTAGCTGTTCAGGCACCTCGCACAGTTTTCGATCTCTTTGAAATCTTCGCCAAAAGCGCAAAACACATCCAATTTAGCTAAAAATTAGTATTCCTATGTTTTTTGATTCGCTGATTACGAATCTGAACTCAAAATTTCCAAAAATAAAATGGCGGATTCAATATGGCAACCAGGTATATCGAAAAATTAAGGGTTCCGCGTAAAAATTAGTATTCTTATGTTTTTTGAGTCGCTGATTACGAATATGAACTCAAAATTTCCAAAAACAATATGGCGGATTCAAAAGTCAGGCAGAGTGTCATAAGGCGGAGCAAATTTACAAGATCTTTCCCCTTTTACAAAATTATTGGTTTATGCAAATGATTGATTAGGAAAACCACCTTCCACATTTTGTTATTTTCGCCAAGAAGAAGAATAATTAGAAAAAACCGTTTTTACCTGACTCATTCGGTGGTCAACATTTTCGGCTTCCTCGCCGCCCGCGGTTTATGGCACGTGCGACCTGCTGGTTGACTTAGAGCCGTTAAGTTGTAAAAGCCACATTTAAGAAACTATCGACTTGTAATTGCCGATGAGGGTTTCTATTTAACTCTCGGTTATTACAAGTTGGCTTAGCGAATTCCAGCAAGTTGTTAACCCCATGGCGTTGCACTAAAACCGTTCTGATTGTTTTCCGAATCCATTTAAAACGATATTGTTTGAACTACATGTAGACAGAAATGTCGCATACTCATTTACAACACAAGATTAACTGTTTACCCTCTTCTAATTTAACCAATTCATAGAAAGATTTCCTTAAAACCCATGATAGACTGTAGCGGCGGGCAGTCGCTGGAGTGCGCGCAACTCTTTAAACAATAAAAAATCAAATTTGTGGGACGGGTTGGGATCGTTTTTTTTCAGGATCACATAGCAGAGACCTTACAGAGAAGGGCCTTATATGTCAAACTACGAATATATACGGTAGATAGAAGATGCTGACTGTCAATGATAGAAAACTTTGATGATTTTCTCCCATTTATTGAACGTTAATTTTTGAATAAACTACAAACACTAATTTCATATTCAGCATATGCATTTTGATCGTAGAAGAATGCTCTTTAATTTAAAAAAAAATCATTGGAAAATATAAGATAGATTCGTCAGAATGTCACGAAGAAGACAACGTGGTAGAAATTGGTCTCGAGAAAAAGTTCCAATTTTAAGCGTTTGTTGTAACTACAATTTTTGTCCGATTTCATTAATTTTGCGATTTCTGAAATCCATGGACATTTAGGAATCGATATAAAGAAAAAAAAAAGCGATTCGAGAAAATCGACTTTTCGGCAAAAGCGCCGCTAGACGCTCATTCTGGACCACTGTGCGTCGTAAGGCTTCAATGCAAAGGTCGCGACCGATGTCGTTCTTATGAAGTAGAGGTGTCGAATCGGTGTTTACATTCGGCGGCTCCAGTCCAGCGCGAACGTAGAAAAGGACAGACAGTAGAAGAGACAGAGAGAGCAAGCAAACAAAGCGACGCATTGCTAATGCAACAATAAACTTTTTTATTTAGTAACTTTTCTGAATGCAACTTTTCCCAATGTGTTTATGCAATTTTTCTGATTAAAATGATACCAAACACGAAATGTTTAAATTATGTAAATGGTAAGCAAATATATTAAATTTTAAGTAAATATAATTCAAACTATGTCGTGTTTGGTATCATTTTAATTAGAAAAATCTCAGATATATGTTAGCAAAGGTTTCAAAAAAACGAGACCGAAAATGAAAAAGACCGATCCTTCAATCAGTATTGCCTCACCGATACATTAGGGCCGCTCCCCCTATAGCTTGGGCCTCTCTGTCTCTTCTACTGTCTGACCTTTTCTTTGTTCGCGCTTGGCTGGAGCCGTGATGTAAACAAAATTCGGCACCGCTACTTCATAAAAGATGCGCTTGAGCCCCGAACTGTGTCGTATTTATCCAGCTTTTACTGTAGTTGGTTCCGGGAGATCATAAGAGACGGTCCTGTTGTTCAAATATATTTTATTTTTGTTAAGTTAAAACGACTCCCTCATTTCGATCCCGTCAGAAATCCTACAAATTTGGGGGCTCGTCCGGGATATTTCCATCAATCCCGAGATTTCTGATAAACGGCGAAGTGATTGAGTGTATCTGTTGGAAAGATCGTGCGAGAAGCGGGCAGTAACGAAAGTTGGAAAACGTGGTTGAAGCATCGTTCGCGACGGTTAATGTTGATCAGTGTGTTAGTTGGCCGCTGATTGTATACGTTGTTAATGATAGCTAATGTTGTAATGGTTAACCGTGGAACAGTGCCTCAAGTTTGAAGTTGTACTGGGTGTAAAAAAATTAATGGTCATGACTTCGGGAGGTTGTTCTAGACCTCGGATTGGATGGAGATTTGTGAAAATAACCTGCCGCAAAATTAGTTAAGGTTTGCCCGATTTATTTGGGCTGGGCCATCTTATTCGTCTTGTTACGTAGGTAAAATGTCTGAGAGGAACCATGGGTCATAAACGAACCGTTCTCTCGCAAATCGACTTTTAATTGGGCCTCCGCGATCGACTTTTCGCTTAGTAAGTGAGAGAGTCAGCTGTTCCTTCGAAAAGAAACACACAAGATATCCTTGTCGGCTAGGAAGACGTCAGTGACCTGCATTCAGTGCCATGTCCGCTCAAGGGCCCTCCCGGGGAGAAGAACATAAACACTTGCCGTTTTCTTAGTGGTTTGGTGACCTATTCCCCCAATTTCTAATGTCGAGTAGCACGCTTCTCCTTAGCCTGTTCGAGCCGACAAGGATATCTTGTGTGTTTCTTTCCGAAAGAACAGCTGACTCTCTCACTTACTAAGCGAAAATTCGATCGCGCAGGCCCAATTAAAAGTCGATTTGCGAGAGAACGGTTCGATTCTGACCCATGGTTCCTCTCAGACATTTTACCTACGTAACAAGACGAATAAGATGGCCCAGCCCAAATAAATCGGGCAAACCTCAACTAATTTTGTGGCAGGTTATTTTCGCAAATCTCCATCCAGTCCGAGGTCTAGAACAACCCCCCGAAGTCATGACCATTAATTTTTTTACACCCTGTACGTTGAATTTTCTGTACTGCTAATCGATACGAAAGTACGAAGCAAAAATGACCGAAAAGGAACAACTCAGTGACAAAACAGGTAACAATAAAGAAGCTGAACATAGCGATGGAAGCTTAGACGGAACAATAGTGGAAAGAACGGGAGAGACGATGGAAAAAATTCCGACGAATGAGGAGATCGGTATTATGAAAGCTGCCGAATTAAGAGAAGAACTGCGGCGATTGGAATTATCGACTACAGGAAGAAAATGGGAAATGCAGGAAAGGTTGAGAGCCTTTGTAAGAAACAAAAACGAACACGGTCAAGAAGAGACAGATGAGAGCGACGAACGTACGAATCGTACGTGGAGGAACCGCGGCGTAGGCGAAAGCAAAACGAAAACGCGCGTAGAGAGACAATTAAATTCACCATAAAAGACGTCGATAACAACATTCCCTATTTTTCCGGAGACGACAAATTACCAATAAAGAAGTGGATCAACGATTTTGAGGAGTTAAGTGAACTTTTGGAAAGGAACGATATCCAAAATCTATTACATATATGGGAAACGAATGCTACGAGGGTCCGCAAAAGAATTCGTCAATTACGAAAAGGTATTATGTCCTGGAGTGTCCTGAAGCGAAGATTGAACGAAGAAAAGGAAGTCGAGAACAGAAGGACAGGGGAACAGAGGTATAACGGAAACGATAGGAACGTGCGACGAAGGCCCAATTATGACGTTAAATACGAGAGAAAGAAGCGCTGTTTTAATTATTGTTCAATAGAACATAGTATTAGTCAGTGCCAACACAAAGACCGCGAACCAAGGTGTTGCGTTTGCAATGATTTTGTACATTTTTCGAAAAATTGTGCGAAACGTGTTACCCCAAGAGGCGGCGAGAGTAGTGTCGCGTGTGTAAAAAGTGTGAGTAGCAAATTGATCCCGATTAGAATCAATAGTACGACGTGTTACGCTCTCGTTGACACGGGGAGCAATGTAAACTTAATCCGAGAAAGCACGTATTTTTTTTTTTTTTTTTTTTTTTTGTTTAAATTCGTTTATTTTGACGTCACCATATAATAGCAATTAGCCTGATAAACGGCAGGCAAAATATAAATGGGCATGTATATGTAATGTGGCAGTATATTGCTGCTTCTCGAAACATAAGTTTTAACAGTGAGTGACAATGTATATATATTTTTAGCGGGGTGAAAAAAAAATGCGCTTAACAGTCGATAGCTATGGATTGAATGTCAGGAAAAAAACAAAATCTGAGACGTTTAGAGAAAAACTGACATTGATAATGACTTAAAAGTAACTTATACTAGGTGGGTCGAACGAGATGCGGGTGCGGATGAAATGAAGTAAAAATGAGAGAGATGGCACATGAGGTGGTGAAAAAGCGGCCGGGTGATGGTGCCGATGCGCTTAGCGTAGTTGTTTGCAGCTGCAAGCGGCGAGAGAATGTGGTGCTCGCCGAACGCTAGATCCGCGAAACGAGCTCGCGCGAATGATAGAGATGAGGCGAGAATAAGTAATGATATAAATGAGACGAATGATGAAATGAGCGCGTTGTAGCAGGTTTTCCTATAATAGAAAATCGTGCAAAGAAATAATTACGTTGTATTATTAGCTCGGGCTCCGAGCTAACGAAAGTCGCGGCGGCTCAGCAGGGCCCGTCGCGGCGCGAAGCCATGGCAATTTATTGAGATATTTGTATCTCCTAGGATCTCGGTCCACGGGTGGGAGCGCGGTTGAGAATGTGAGTCTCTCCGGATTACACCGTATCTCGGCGGGATTATAGGCCAGAGCCAGTGATCCCTTTTTTCGTTTAGTATGATAAACGATGGGAATTTTTGATATCGGATCTTGAAGAAATCCGTTCGCATCAAGATACATGAACGTGTCGAAAGTTATGTAACCGGAGAGTCTTGATTTTTCCGCATAATCGGGGCAAGTGTAAATAGGTCCGTTAATGAGCGGATTTCCGGTACTATTAGTGAACAGCTTATACGCGTGGTGTTAAGAACTTTATGAGGGGGCATCTGCATTTCTCGGTGGATGCAGATGCTCCTATTGTTTCTCATGAAGCTTAACCAAGGGTTCAAGTCGCGTCTGCTTCAAAAGGCACTAGTGAGTAAAGTTAATTTATAGAAAACACATTTCTTTTCATTCTAGGCTGAAGAGGCACAAAACTCTAACTTCTTTAGGATATTTATTGCCTCTTCAGCCCTCAGTAGTGCATGGCGCGTCTTGGACCTCAACGGGAATTTCTAGACCACCCTGGTGTGATTTATGGCACAATGAGTGCCCATAGCATTGGGACTCTCGCCAGGGTTGGTTCTGGAAATTCTCACTGTCAAGGTCCTTCTTCCCACGATTCTCCGGGGCCCTCTCCTCATGCGTGTAGGAGAGGGAATTTCATCAGAATTTCACCCCCGTAAGAGATAGGGAAGAAGGACGGGTCACCACCTTGGAAGGGCCGCCTCTTGCCGATTTCACGGCCCAATCAGGGCATTTTGTATCTCCTTCCACGACGGCTTTTTGGGACTTTGGCTCGTGAGGAGGAGATGCAAAGTGAGTCATACACAGTCATTCACAGAAAGTCATTCTTAGAGATTCATAGGTAGAGTTCGACACAAGAACTCTACAATCATATTCAGCGACTCAGACAGGTCGCAAATTCAAAGTCCGACACAAGGACTCAGTTTTTATTCACCGGAATCGATCGCCGCGACATCACTGTTATAAGTCACTGTTGTTATCTTGTTAAGTTATTTAAATAAACAGTATATATATATCTCAGAGGAGTAATAACCAGTTCCTATAAACATCAAGAAAATACAGTCCACTAAATAATTGAAACTCCTCATCACGTGGAGTCGTAAGAGCTTTAGCGCAAAGATGTCGAAGCGGGAGGTGTCTACTTTGTTATAGACCCTCGCGTTCGAGACGGAGCGATACTGGCCGTTAGCTTGTAGTGTCGGTAGACGGAGACCACCGATTGCGCGGAATATTCGCCTTTCCAGTACACGTATCATCTCCATGACGTATGGAGAGATCGGGAACCATACGGGGAAGGCGTATGAAAGGATCGAACGCACGTACAGCTTGTAAATTAAAGTTTTGACTTTCGGATTCACGTGTTTCGAGTACAGCAATCGAACAACTTTTGCCGTTGCCTTGCGTGCTTTTTCCAACATATATTTCGCGTGATCGTTGTAATTTGATCTCTCATTGAGAATTACGCCGAGATATTTGACTGATTTCTTGCGAGGAAGCAGAGCGGATGCGTTCGCAGGATCACTGAGATTAAAATTTTTCGCTTGTCGACGTGCTTTCTTGCTGATTTTGTGGGAATTTGCAGAGAAGAGAATGGTTTCGCATTTATTTGGATTTATCTTAATTTTCAGGCTGTTGCAGTGAAGGAGGACTTTGTCTAGAGTTAATTGCAGCTTACTTTGAATTATGGTAGGGTCATGACTTCGTGTGTATAATATTAAGTCGTCTGCGAACGCAAGAGCGCTGCAGCCATTATCGGTGTTTAGATCAAATTTTTTCAAAATATCCGAAAAATATAAACTGAATAGAGTCGGTGAGTTCACGGCACCTTGCTGTAGGCCATTCTCTATGCAGTGCGTGATACTCGAAGCTGTACCGTTCACGTGAACACGAAAATTTCTTTTCGTAATCATGCTATGAATCATTTGCAGGAGGTTTTTCGGAAAAGCTAAATCTCGGAGTATAACGATTAGGCCTGCGGTTCAGACCGTGTCGAAGGCTTTTTCGAGATCGACGAGGCAAGCACCGACCATCATTTTACCGTTTAGTGCCCACGCAATGTCCGAAGTGAGTTTAGAGATCGCGTGCACTGTGGAGTGTGCATGGCGGAAGCCAAATTGATGGTCCGGTAACAAGTTTTTCTCGCAGACCTGCACTGTAATTCGGTTGTTTAGTATAATCTCAAATACCTTGCCTATGTTGGGCAGCGGACTGATCGGTCGATAGCTGTTTAAGTCACGAGGGTCTTTACCCTTTTTTAGCAACGGCAGCAATTTGGCTGTCTTCCAGCTGCTCGGAAAGTAGCGTATATTGAGGCATGCGTTAAAAATCTCAGCCATCAAGTCGAAAACGCCCGGCGGGAGCCTTTTTAATGCCGAATTCGGAATGCCATCGAACGAGGATGATTTTTAATTTTTGAGATTTTTAATGGCTCGTGTCATTTCTTCAGGATTCGTAAAGTAGTCCGTCGCGTCGCTGTTTGGTCGTCTCAGTTCGATTCTACTGGGGAAAATTGTCAGCCGCTCGATTCGTGCGTTAAAGTCGAGTAGTATTTTTTTATATATGGTCTCTGTCGTCTGAGTCAGTCTATTTGTCACGTAGCTGTGCGTGTTGTTGATCGCATTATGATAGTCCAGTTTGTGAACCCTGGAGAAGTGAGCCCCGATAAGGTTAAGTTTATCGGTTTCATTTGTGACCACGTAACTGTCACCCTCGATCGTGAGTGCATTTGCGTTGAGCTCGCTTTCGGCGAGAAGGCTTGTGTCGATCATTCGCGCCCTGAGCGCTGGGAGAGAAAGATCTCCGGATTGCTCTAGTGTTCTTCTAATCAGCGGAAACATTTTGCTACGGACTTGGGTGTCCAGATTATTGAGGTTGTTGTTCCAGAAATTGGTAGCAATCGCGGTGAATCTTTTTCGCAGACTGTAATTTACTCTCGCGATACATTGCTTGAGAAAGCCAGCCAAGCCGCTATTTATGGGAGCAGTCGGATTGCCACGTCTCGAGACTGCGAAAAGTTTGGTCAGAAGTTTTGACTTAATTCGCTTTAATTTTTTAATTTGATTGTCCGTGTAGTCACACGGTTTGACAATCATTTTTGAGGTTGGCGCAGACTCGACCAGGGCCGAATGGATTTTGCCCTCTAGCTGTCTGATGATGGCATCGATTTGCATCTCGTTGGCTGTGATAATTTCCTTCATGCCATCGGGAACGAAATCAGCCAAGAGATTTTTAAATTTGGTCCAGTCGGCCCTGTGAATCTGCATTCTCCTCGGTGGTTCGAGACGCGGCAACATTGTGTCCCACCCGAAGTTTCGAAATTTCACTCTGGTTGTCCAGTGATCACTATCATAGGGAAGAGTTTGTAAGCGGCCGGTACTTTCGTTTATGTACTCGAACAGCCTGCTGTCCGCCAGGACTAGGTCGAGATTTGAGGCTGCTCGACGGAAAGTGGGAGTCTCCAAGAACAGGAGGTGCGCACGATATACAGCACCGCGAAAGCTGAGCCAATCGTAAAGTTTAATGCCACTGCCGTTATTTAACGTGTTTTTCCAAGAAGTGTGCTTGGCGTTGAAATCGCCCGCGATGATGTAAAAGTTTAGATCGTTATGGAGCCGTAGCTTTGAAAAGATACGTTCCAGTTGATCGATGAAATCTTTATTATTTTTGTTGGTGCTGTAAACCGAGACTATTACTAGGCTTCTTCCCTCTCCGATACTGATAGATATCGCGGAGGCTTCTACGATTGGTTGGGGTGGCAATTCCAGATCGATCTTCTTGAATGATATACTATCTTTGATTATAATCGCGGTGCCCCCGCCGCGGCCCCCCTCTCTATCCTGTCGAACGATTTTATATCCGCCTGACAGCGTTAATCTGTGCTTGCTGTTTAGTTTCGTTTCGCAAAGACAGCAAAAGTCCGGCTTGTAACGAGTAAGAAAGGATTGCAAGTAATCCCTCCGGTAAAGATTAATGAGAGAATTTACATTTACCCTGATTAGGGAGAATTCGTTGAGGGTGATACCTTGGTTCCCCGCCATTTCGAATTAACGTTTGCTACGCCCGCGACGAGTGCCGCTGGCCGTTCTGATCTGCTGCGCTTCGTCGTTTTCACCTATTAACATTGAGAAAAGGACGTTAATTTTCTCTGAGTTATCGTTTACTCGGTTAAATAGAACTGGAATTTGAGCTACGAGTTGCGACAGCGATTCTTTGATCGCCGCAAGCTCGGAACTTGGCGTTTTAACTGTTGGTGCAGCGGATGGGCTGTCCGCTACAATTCTCGGTGCTGCTGCAGGTGCACGTCGCAGTTGCTGTCTCGCCGATGTTGATGCAATCGCGTTGATAACCGGAACTGCTGGTAAGGCCAGTGCTTGGCTGTACGATAAACCAGCGACGATTGTACGGGTCGAGCTGCGGGTCGTTTTATGTGACCTCTGAGATGCAGTTGCGAATGCGATGGATTTCGGTGAGGTGGCCGCTGCGATCATTTTCTTTAACGTGGGGCACCCGCGGTAAGAGGCCGGATGGCCAAATTCTTTACAGTTCACACAATAGATTGCCGCTTTTTCGGTTTTAACCGCCACTCCACAGGCCCCTTTCTCATGTGCTTCTTTGCACTTTACGCAACGAAATTCTAGCCTGCAGTTTATTGAAGAGTGACCTACTCTCTGGCAGTTGTGGCACTGAATGAGTTCGTTGCGTTGGAATTTTTCCCAGCGAATTTTTTGATAGTTAATGACTTGAATGTTCTGTAGTATCGCGTAAATGTGATGGCTGTCTGACTTTGTATGAATGTGTATGCATGTGTGAGTGTGATCTTCGACTGTTTTCTGCGAGCTGCGAGCGGCTGCAGAAACCACGAAAACGCAGTTCATCCTGATCCGTTACCGTGCGAAGACTTTATATTAGTATTACCATTTTTTCTTTTTAATTAATAAACAACCTTATTTTTCGTTCATTCATACTACTCACATCTCTTTTATTTTCTCACCATATCCTACATAATATTTGGGGGCTCGTCCGCAATCAAGAGTGCAGAAGTTGCCGACATTTGAGGGCAAAATGTCATTGTCAGGACGGCCGAGTGTGGGATCGGGGCGGTGCCCTCCTAAAGAACTTTAAGAGGACGTGAATAGGAATTGTCACCAGGGAGAGGTCGCTGGCGCAGAGGTTCCGCGCCGACCCAAGCGATCATCGACCCTAAGCAACGCCGGCCGGAGTACGTCGCTTGGATGGGTTACCAGGCGTCTCTCTTTCCTTTTTCACGATCCTACAGTCCTTAAGAAAATTCAAGTCGGATTGTGTCGAGAACTGTACAACGAACATCGGCAACGGTGTACCTCTTTGTTTTGAACGCGGGGTTTCGAAGACCGAAACACGCGTAGCCTTCACCTTGCCAGCGCCGAGCGCGTTGATTTCCTGCAAAGTTTCCGTTATATCTGAATTCGGGTCTATACCCTTGAGTAACATAACGGCGGGTTTCTCTGTTTTCGGCGTGAAAGTATAGAATTTGAAGTTCTCCTTGATGAGGATTTCTTTTATTTTCTTGAATTGTAGCAGATTTTTAGGATAAACCACGTGGCTTTGGTTGCCACTGCGCTTTATCGAGAAATCCGCTGTTGCATAAGCTTGCCTTATTTTGTTTATAATATTTTGCGGGCAGTATCCGTCCGTGGTTCCGAGTGCAGGGGTTCGTCCATCTGGGCCAGCGAGACGAAGCTGTTCGTGGAGGAGTTAGGCGCCTCCACGGTCACGGGCATGATTCCGCGGGTGCTCTTCTTCTTTAAAGGTGGTGTGGAGGCTTTCGGGGAGGATGTTCCGCGTTTCTTGAATTGGTCAAGCTGCTCGCGGAGAGACTTGACCTGCGCTTTCAACTGTTCTATTATCTCAGTTTGCGCTTTGTAAATACTGCCGGGGTTCCCGGTTGCTTTTTTGAGAGTCGGCGACTGCATAGGCGTGGAGTCAGAGTGTTCTCCCTGTCTGATGGAGGATGAGTCGGGGAAGACGCTCTCCACCATATCGGAGTCAGTTCCGTGACTCATCATTGATGCTTCCCGCGGTGAGCGGGCGCCTGGAACTTTGAAGACTTTCTCAAGCTCAAAGTTAAGCTTATCGGCACTCGTTGTCATTTTGTTGCGTTTCCGCAACTGTTTTTTCGTTTTCGAGCTCGGCGGCTCAGTGCTCGTCCCTGCGGACTTCTCTACGGAGGTTCCCGCTTCTATATCCGTCGCTTGATATTGCGACATTTAATTTGATAAAAAAGAACTTAATGATTCGAAGCTCGGAGAACTTCTAGGCCGAGGTAGAATCTTAGCTTTCGCTAGGATCTTTGGAGAAAAATAAGTAACTAAAATAGTGGCTGCGCCCCTCCGAAGAGGATGCGCAACCAAATGGAGAGAGAGATATATAGACTGTGTCCGAATGATCAGTAGCGATTTGAGAAATAAGAAAATGAGCGAGCAACAACAGTTCACTGGTTATAGCACGTGACTTCTCCTTCTACCGCACTACGTATCGAGAGCGGAACAGTTTATAAACACAACCGCCTCGCTCGGGAGTTTGGCGTAGACTGAGAAAGCACGTATTATAAAGTGGGTAAGGCCATCGTTGCGGCCAACGTGGAGATCGTTCATTGGATTTGGAAATGCGAAGACGACGCCCGTCGGAAAGTGTACATCGTCGGTGTGTGTCGGCAGAAATCAGTTCGAGCTGGAAATTTTTGTGGCGCGCGACTACGATATGACAACGGAGGTGAACCAAGGTCAAGAATTCCTCACACACGCGGACGTGCGTATTCATCGAGGCGAATGAGTGTCGGAAAGGCGGCATCGGCAGACAGTGCGAGACGAAAGGAACCAGCGAGCACGACGGTCCAAAAACTACGCAACGAAGGGGAAGCAGTCGCAGTCACGAACGAGGATGGAATCGGTGAACTTGCAAGTATCAACTATGTTCAACCGAACGAAGTAGACATTAATGAACCTTATAGTGATAGCTTGTACGATATAATAGACAATTATAAACCCGAATCTAATGTAGAAGGTAAGCTCGAGACGCGCATTGAATTAAATGATAGTAGTCCAGTTTCGCTAAGACCCCGTCGATTAGCTCCAAAAGTAAGAGAGGTGTTAGATAAGCAAATAAGCGAATGGCTTAACGAAGGCGTGATAAAGAAAAGTACGAGCGAGTATGCTAGTCCAGTCGTGATTGTACCGAAAAGGAACGGATCGTATCGCGTTTGCATAGACTACCGCGAATTAAACAAAAAAATTATTCGAGACAGATTCCCAATGCC
Organism: Cerceris ruficornis; assembly: GCA_963989415.1. Classification (NCBI taxonomy): domain Eukaryota; kingdom Metazoa; phylum Arthropoda; class Insecta; order Hymenoptera; family Crabronidae; genus Cerceris; species Cerceris ruficornis. The sequence goes on from OZ022528.1 coordinate 14,878,053, forward strand.
TTTGATCGAAGATTGCTTAGATTCATTAACAGGTGCGAAAGTATTAGGTTGGAAACTATGAAACGGGCGTTTCTGTTTAGTCTGTGTTCAACTGCGACTGAGAGAGGTTCATTGTAACGTGCGCTCGATATTTTTATTTATAAAGTTTAAAGGTATTATTCTTACTCATTTCGTAAAATTTTTTCGTGTTTGTATCCCATTTTTATATTACTTTTCTCCGAAACCAAATGGAAACAAAACGCGATTTACATCTACTTTTCTTGTACGAGTCAAATTGAATCATATCGCAGCTCAAGCTTAGAGAAACATTAATCGCGCATTCGGAGATGGATCCACTACTGAAAAAAATGCTCGATATTGGTTCCAAAAATTTCGTTCTGGCAATTTGAGTATCGTCAACGAGCCTCGAGGAAGACCACCGGCCCATATTGATAACGAGGAATTAAGGATGACTGTGGAATCCGATTCACACACAACTATTCGCGAACTTGGGTCTAAACTAGAAACTAGCCATACGGCTGTGTTAAACCATTTGCGTACAATAAATAACGTAAAGAAATTGGACTCATATGTGCCGTACGAACTGACGCAACTGCCGATGATCGGCCGCAAGAGCAAGTGCGCAATCTTTGTTGCTTTGCGATACAGGATTGCCGTTTTTACACCAAATCATCACTTGTGATGAAAAGTGGATTTTGCATGATAATCGAAAGCGAGCAAGCAAATGGGTAGATAAGAATACACCCCCAGGACACACCCCGAAGTCGAAATTTCATAAAAAAAAAATTATGGTTACCATATGTGTAAGAGCTTTTAATAGAACTCTGTTTATCTCGTTGTCAAGACGTCGATTGCCGTCGACGTGCGTTTTGTTTTTTGGAGTAACACCGTGGTAATTACGGCACGAGGCAGTCTCGACGCAGCAGCGGTAGAATATTGTTACACATATTAAATATATCTTTTATTTCTCTTTTAATACAGCTCCCAGTGTATTTTTATTAATATCCTGACTTTGACCTCGCATTACATATGGTGGAATGCCCAAGGAGTGATCCATTATTCCTCCCTACAACCAGGTGAAACCATAACAGCGGTGTCCTATTGTCGTGAAATTGATGTCATGCATGAGAAACTTATGAAAAAACAACCAGCATTGCTCAATCGACACGGCGCAATATTACTGCATGATAACGCACGACCACATAAAGCTTCAATTACTGTTGACAAATTAACTTCTCTACAATATGAAATTTTGCCACATCCTCCATATTCACCCGATATTTCACCGACCGATTATTACCTTTTTCGTAATTATGAATTATTTTTAAGAGAAAAGCAATACAATAACCGAAATGATATTATAAAAGGCTTTGAATTCTTTATTAACTCTAAAAAGAAAGATTTCTTTCAAAAAGACATATATGACTTGCCCAATCGTTGACAGAAAGTCGTAGATGCCAATGGAAGTTATTTCGATTGAATATAATAAATAATGTGACAAATTTTGCTTTTTGTTTTTTATTCTTATTCAGCACCCGTTTCATAGTTTCCAACCTAATACATGCCGAGATGCAAACAACTTTATATGCAATCCGTCTACAATATTGGCCCATTGATGGCCGCAGTCAAATTTGGAAGGCAATCAAATCTTGCATAAAATGCTGCAGATTCCAACCGCCGTCAGCAGATTACATAATGGGAAACCTACCGAAAGCACGGGTCACAGAATCACGCCCATTCATTAAGGTCGGCATTGGTTGGGCCCCGATTGTGAGCACCTCCTCGTGGTGCGGCCCGGGAGGACAGCATGGTGGGATCTGGTGATGGCCGGATCCTATAATGTGGCCCTGTAAAGACTCGCCAAAAACGGATGGATTATATGTTGACGACCTTGGCAAAATAGTAAACAATTATGGCTGACATAACTAAAGGAAATAATGTTTACAGTGCAGGGGGCGTCGGATCCCCCCAGTACCGGCGCGGTTGCGGGCCCCGCCGCGTCGTTATCCAGCGTCCGTGGGCTATCTGAGGTGAGCCGCCAGGCCTCAGAGGAGCCATCTACTACTGGCGGCAGTAGAGGAGGGACAGCTAGGAGGGGGAGGCCGTGATATCGTGCGGAGTCTTGACGGGCTCCCGCGGTTAAGCGGCGAAGTGGAGCTGATTCCTATGGTCACGCGTATGACCGCGGGATCATCTTCACGCTGTAATTTGGACCAGGAGGAGCAGGACAGAGGATTGGTGATGAAGAGGGAGTTAGAAGTCGGGAGGAGTAAGGAGAAGGAGAATGGGAAGGAGAGCGGGGAGGAGGAGGAGATGTCCGTAACTATCGACTCCGACGACTCGTACCGCCCGGAATTCGGGGTGTCAGGTGCTGACAGATTCCGCGGCGCGATGGTGCAGGTGTCGGACAGTAGTTCCGGCGAGTCGAGTGGGGAGGAGACACGGAAGAGAAAGAGGGGAAGACCGAAGGGGTGTTCGTGGATCCCAGCAAACTGGGACCAGGGATGAAGAGCTTCCCGGCCCTGGAACACCTCCACAAGATTGCGGAGGTGATGAAGTTGGGGGAGTTGATGGCCCAGGCCAAGGAAAACCTGAGGGGTGCGCCGCAGGGTTCAGTGATAGGGCCAATTCTTTGGAATATAGTATATGATAGTGTGCTGAATATAGATTTGACTAAAGGGATTGAATTGGTGGGCTATGCAGATGATATACTGATAATGGGGCAGGATAGGAATATGGAGATGTTAAAGTATAAGATAGAGAGTACGATGAGGGTGAAGATAGGACCAATTCTGAAGGATATGGGATTGGAAATCGCAGGAGATAAGACAAATATATGTGCAGTTAATAGGAGAAGGATGGAGGAAGATACAATGATAAGGATAGGGGAGGCAGAAGTAGGAATAGGAGGGGAGCTTAAATATTTGGGGGTGGTGTTTGAGAGGGGAGGTAGATTTAAGACACATTAAAGGGTTACAGGGAAAGGAATTAAAATCATGGAGAAGATTACAATGATAGCGGCCAATATTTGGGGTCCCGGAAGTAAAGGCAGAGAAGCGTATTACAGGATAATGGAATGGGTGGTTTTATATGGAGCGGGAATTTGGGGAAAGGAAGTGAAGTGGGAGGATAACGCGAGGGAAGTGGGGAAGGTACAGAGGTTGGCTCTGGGGAGGGTGGCGAGAGCATATAGAACATCTTCTAGATATGCATTATGCGCTATTACGGAAATTCCTCCGTTGGAATTAGTAATAAAATGGAGGGCGAAAAGGTGGAAAAAGGAAAAAGAGTAGGAAGGCGGGGGGAGAAGAAACCTAGGGGGTGACAGCGGTGTAGGGGGAAGAGTGGGGGTAGGAGGGGTAGAAGAGTCAGGGGCGAAGGAGAGAAGGGAAAGATTGGAGGAGAAGGAATGGGAAGAGAAGGAGGTTTGGAAGGAATGGAGTGAGATATGGAGTAGGGAAGAGGGGCGGACAAGAAAGATAATGGGAAATCTAGATGTATGGAATGGTAGAAGGTATGGGGAGTTAGACTACCATCTTTCACAAGTACTTACGGGCCATGGGAGTTATAATAGTTTTAGAGAGAAGATAGGGAAATCAGATAGTGGAGGGTGTTGGTATGGCTGCGGAAAAAGGGATGGCGTTTTCCATACAATATTTGAATATAGAAGGTTTCAAACGGATGCGGCGTCGCGTAACAATATCTTATTTATTAGTTTATTTATATTTTATTTATTTATATATTATACTTACATTTTATTAGTTTAGTTGTTTATGGAGAGTTAATTATTTAATATAAATCTAGTCACAGGTTTTATTGACCGAAGTAGTCATTTTATTGTTTTATTCATAATTTATTTCATTTTACTTATAGTAAATATTTATATTTTTACTATTTTTAACAATTTACTCTCAATGTAGGTGTCGTGTCATGTGCCAGATATTGGTGTTTGTATGTTATTTATAAGTTATGTTATATGTTATTTATTTATTATGTTGAGTGTTATTTATTAAATACGTATGTGAGTTGTCATGTAATTGTCAAGATAAGGTGGAGTAATACGAAGCCATGTGTATCCCTCCAATAGATGAAAGCTTAAGTGCAGTTCCTGGAGGGGGGGAAGATTTAAGGTGGAGGGTAAGAGGAGTGGTTTTAGTGGGTATTGCGGATACTTCACACCCGGTCAGTCCCACGCCCCCCCCCCCCCCCCCCCCCCCCCCGAAGGTGAGATCCCATCATGTGGTCCTGCGAAGAATCACCAATAACACTTAGGTTAAGTTTACTAATATAGGTCTAAGACTAATTCCACGTACCAACTAACTTTATTTATTTTCAGGGCAAAAGGTTTGTATTTTATTTTCAGGTTTTATTTTCAGGTTTTTATTTATGTTCAGGTTGTATTGCCACGTTCAGATTAGATAAGGATAAAATTAAAAGGGGACATAGTACCAAAAAAAAAAAATTTAAGTGGTGTAAGAGGCAGAGTCCGGTAAAGTGTTCAGAAGCTAGAAGGTAGGTGGGATTGGTCTGGGGGAAAGGATAGGGGGGAATAGAATAGGCTAGGAAAAATTTTGGGGGAGGGATAAGGGTACAGATAAGGGATGAGGGGGGATCTTAATAATAGGTTATGCGGACGACATTTTAATCATGATTAGGAATAATGACTTAGGTTTAATTAAAACAGGGGCGGAACATCTGGTAAATGGAAGGATAGGCCCAATGATGGGGACCGCAACGGTGACCACCTCCACGTGGTCCTGCTGAGAGTCACCACACACATTTATACACGTACACACACATACATATATACTGACATCCTACATACAATACAAAATTGGACTTGGACTTAATTATGACGACCTGGCGAAAACAAATTTATAAAAATATGGCAGACGATAAAGATAGAAATAACGTTTACAGAACAGAGGAGGGACACCTCAGTTCCGGTGGGACCCGCGGTGGTCAAGCAGGCCGCGACCCATCGTCATCCATTGACTGTGAGACGACTGGTGTGGGTAACCAGGCATCAACGTCTACTAGTGCATCTGGAAGAGAAGTCATAGCAGGCACTATAAGGAGATCTGCTAAGAGGATAGAGAGATATAGTTCGGACCCTTCGCCGACAGTCATAGCTTCAGTGTTGGAGGCACAAAGAGAGACACCTGTGTCATTGGCTATGATGAAGATAGCGAAGGCAGGAGAGGACAAGAAAGGAGAAGCGAGGGCGAAGGACACAGGTGAAACCGAGGTGAGAACGGGACATAGAGGCAGGAGTGCGAGGAAAAGACCTGGGACCGATGACAGAGAGGAAATGGATTTCGAATTGGAAGGAGAGGAGGTTAGAATCACGGGAGAGGAACCAAAGAAAAGAAAGGGTCAGGATAAACAGAAAGGAGAGGAGATAAGGGAAGCTGCGGGAGAGATAACAGATGTAAATAACAAACTACTCAACTGTATCAAGGATTTGGACCAAATAAATTTATATATTGAAAAGCACTACAATGTCAAGGTAGATATTAAACAGAAATTTATTAAGGTTATGCACGATATAAAGGTAATTCACAATACCACCAAAGCGGTGGGGGAGCAGACAAATAAGATGGAGGAATATTATAGAGAATTAGAAGAAGAAATAAAGGAGAGAGAAAGTAGTAGAGAAGTAGAATATTTGAGAAGCCAAAGACCTAGAGCGGGATATGACAAGGAAAGAGAGCGCGAGGGCAGAGGGGAAGTACCTAGAGGAAGTATGACGGGAAATCAAGAAATACTCTATAGTGAAGTGGTAGCAACGGGGGGAGGAAGGATGGACGACGGTTTCAAGGGGAAGAGGAAGAGGAAGGAGTAGAAACAGGTCGGGAAATCGAGGAAGAATGGAACAGGGCTACCAAACAAGGTATGAGAGTGATTTTCAAGGACAGGAGCCAAGGACAGGAGTAGGGGAATCTGGAAGGGGGAGCAGGAATGTGAGCTTGGAAAGGAGAAATATCGGAGGCTTCGTTAAAAACGACGCGATTATCATCAAAGCGGAGAATAAAGATACAGAAGAGAAAGTGATGAGAGAGGTTAGAGAAAAATGCACAAAGATAAAGGACGAGGTTAAAATGATTAGAAGAGGAAGGAACGGGCATTTCATTATGGAAATAAAACCTAACGTCGACACTTACAAAGTACAAGCAGAAATCTTGAAGATAACTGATGGAAGAGCCGAGGTGGTTACCAAGGTACCCACCATCGACATTGAGATTGACGGAATCGAACCGTATATGGAACAGGAGGAATTTAATGAGGCAGTTAGAAAAGAATTCGGAGTAGATTTTATCAGGGATATGAAAATTAAATTATTGCGGGAAACAAGGATAGGAACCAAGCGAGCTATTTTAACGGTGCCGATGCTATGGAGAAGAAGACTGAAAAATATAAACAAAGTGAAAATAGGATGGTCAATTTGCCGAATAAGAGAGTGCCCCAGGATCACGAGATGCTTTGTGTGCCACGAGAAAGGTCACGTGAGTTACAACTGTAAATATAAAAATTTAAAAATATCTAGGAAATGCGGTGGTCAAGGCCACGAAATGAGCGTATGCGAAAAGCAGGTTAAATGTTATTTATGTGAGAGGATGGGTTTCGAAGAGTACATGACAAGACATTTGCCAGGCACTTACAGGTGCCTTACTAATAGGATAAATTATAATAATAGTTATGGATAATTTAAAAATATTACAGATTAATTTAAATAGGTGTAGATTGGCAACGGACCTAATGGGAATTACAGCAAGGAAGTTAAAAGTAGATTTTGTAATTATTTCTGAGCCTTATAAGGGCCTAAACCAATGGTCAAATGATACAAGTAAGGACGCCTCAATTTGGTGTACAAATATAAATAATAAGAGGGAGTTTTATGAAGAGAGGAAACAAAGTACAGGCATAGTCATAAATAAAATTAAAAAAATAAATATTATTTCATGTTATGTGTCGCCCAATATTAGTATTACAGATTTTAATGCATATTTGGATAAGCTAGAAAATTTTCTTGAAAACTGCAAAGACGATATTATCATAGCTGGCGATTTTAACGCGAAAAATAAAGCCTGGGGTAGTAATAAGATTGATAAGAGAGGTGAACTACTATTGGAACTATTAGATAAGTATTACTTAAATCCAGTTTTAACGAGAGGCGGAATGCCTTTAACAAGAATGGCAAGAAATCGAAAATAGATTTTATGGCGTGCTCTAGCAAATTAATAAATAAGGTAAAAGATAGTAGAGTTTTAAACATTGAAACGGCATCTGATCATTTTTATTTGCTCCATACAGTTAAGGATTTTAAATACAAAAAAGCTTTAAAAGAGGTTGGCAGATAGGCACCTTCGACGACGCAAAGTTTAACGATATATATATGGACAAGTTTAATGAGTTACCTAACAACAACGTAATTAGATTAGCACCCACTATTAAACACATAGATAAATTAGACAAGATCACGTACGAGATTTGCGACGCGGTAATGCTAAAAAGGAAGGGTTACGACGCACAGTGGTCCAGAACGTCGATCTAGCTGTTCAGGCACCTCGCACAGTTTTCGATCTCTTTGAAATCCTCGCCAAAAGCGCAAAACACATCCGATTTAGCTAAAAATTAGTATTCCTATGTTTTCTGATTCGCTGATTATGAATCTGAACTCAAAATTTCCAAAAATAAAATGGCGGATTCAATATGGCGACCAGGTATATCGAAAAATTAATGGTTCCGCGTAAAAATGAGTATTCTTATGTTTTTTGAGTCGGTGATTACAAATATGAACACAAAATTTCCAAAAACAATATGGCGGATTCAAAAATCAGGCAGAGTGTCATAAGGCGGAGCAAATTTACAAGAGCTTTCCCCTTTTACAAAATTATTGGTTTACGCAAATGATGGATTAGGAAAACCACCTTCCACATTTTGTTATGTTTGCCAAGAAGAAGAATAATTAGAAAAAACCGTTTTTACCTGACTCATTCGGTGGTCAACATTTTCGGCTTCCTCGCCGCCCGCGGTTTATGGCATGTGCGACTTGCTGGTTGACTTAGAGCCGTTAAGTTGTAAAACCCACATTTAAAAAACTATCGACTTGTAACTGCCGATGAGGGTTTCTATTTAACTCTCGGTTTTTACAAGTTGACTTAGCGAATTCCAAGAAGTTGTGAACCGCATGGCGTTGCACTAAAACCGCTCTGATTTTTTTTCGAATCCATTTAAAACGATATTGTTTGAACTACAGGTAGACAGAAATTTCGAATACTCATTTACAACACAAGATTAACTGTTTACCCTCTTCTAATTTAGCCAATTCATAGAAAGATTTCCTTAAAACCACTGACAGACTCTAGCGGCGGGCAGCAGCTGGAGTGCGCGCGACTCTTTAAACAATAAAAAATCAAATTTGTGGGACGAGTTGGGATCGTTTTTTTGCAGGATCACATAGCAGAGACCTTACAGAGAAGGGCCTTATACGCCAAACTACGAGAATATACGGTACATAAAAGATGCTGACTGTCAATGATAGAAAACTTTGATGATTTTCTCTCATTTATTGAACGTTAATTTTTGAATAAACTACAAACGCTAATTTCATATTCAGCATATGCATTTTGATCGTAGAAGAATGCTCTTTAATTTAAAAAAAAAAGTCATTAGAAAATGTAAGATAGATTCGTCAGGATGTCACGAAGAAGACAACGTGTTTTTTCGATAGAAATTGGTCTCGAGAAAAAGTTCCAACTTTAAGCGTTTGTTGTAACTACAATTTTTGTCGGATTTCATTAATTTTGCGATTTCTGAAATCCATGGACATTTAGGAATCGATATAAAGAAAAAAAAAAGCGATTCGAGAAAATCGACTTTTCGGCAAAAGCGCGGCTAATCGCTCGTTCTGGACCACTGTGCGACGGGAACAAAAAGCCGGTAATATGGTGGAATGAAGAAATAAATAGGATCAAAAAGGAAATGAATAAAACAAGAAGAACGTATCAGAGGTTAAAAAAGAAAGGAAAGGAAGCTAACAACGAAAAGGAACTGTACCTAAATAAGAGAAAGGAGTTAAATATTAAGATAATTAGGGCAAAAGAGGAATCCTACGGAAATTATATGAAAGAAATAGAGAAAGATCCATGGGGGCGACCCTACAGAGATTTAATAAACAGATTTAAAGGAAAGGAAGAAAGGATAAATATTACTGAAAAGAGGATAAAAGAAACTATCGTTAAACTGTTCCCAAAAGAAGATAGACTAGAGCCCGAAATAATGCAGCAAGAAGTAAGAAACAGATTTTATGAGTCGATTGCAGAGATCAGTGAGGACGAACTGAGGACGGCGGCTAACAGAATTAAGAAAAATAAGGCCCCAGGGATGGATGAGGTGCCGAGTGCAGTTATTAGGAAATTGGTCGACAAATGCCCCGGTAAAATTGCTAATCTTTTTACTATGTGCCTTGAGACTGGGATGTTTCCTAAACAATGGAAAAGGCAGAGGCTGATTTTAATACCCAAGCCTAAGAAAGGGACAGAAATTGAACAAGAATACAGGCCTATATGCTTAATAAATGGATGGGCTAAACTCTTTGAGCACGTGATTAAAAATAGAATGACAAAAAAGGAGGAAAACATGTTTGTTGAAAACCAATTTGGTTTTTGCAAAGGGAAAGACGCCTTAGGTGCTATGGAGATAATTAAAGACAAGGCCGAAGTAGCTAGAATGAAGAACAGATATTGTATTTTAGTGACACTAGATGTTAAAAATGCGTTCAATTCGATCAGATGGCCGGGAATTATTCTTAATTTAAAAGAGAGAAATTATGATAAGTATTTAATAGAGATTACACTGTCCAACAAATTTGAAGGTGATTTCGTCGTCCTGAACACGAATCCGGCAACCAAATTTCTGGATCACCCTCTGTTTTCGAAAAAAATCAGCATTTGTAAAAACGGTCGTTTTCGGTAAAGAAGCTGGTATTACGTGAAAACTAAGAAACGTAGGTTGTTGTTCTTGGTCTCAAAAAATAGAGGAGTGTTTCCCGAGTATGTATTTATAAGCAGTTATAATATTCCGTATTAGTTAATAGCAGTAAATCACTGTCAAAGTTCAAAAACGAGCGGATTCGCGAATTTTTTACGCATTCACTTTCCATTTTCACGTAGAGGACTGTTGCTAGCACAAATTTACTGTACACCATTGGATTCTACGTACATTTCTGAATAAAAAACTATGAGCGAAAAATGTCATAACTGTTTTCGTTTCGGCTCAATTTAAGAAAATATCCATCGGGAGCGTGTTCCGACCGTTTTGCCGCTACGACGCCATCGCTGCCTTTGGGCGCCGTAGCTACGCGTAATACTTTCGCGGGCCCCGCGCATCGATACATTCCGTTGAGGTAGAATTCTCTACCCCTTTACTAAAGTGTAAGGTCATACTTATTTATATTTCTTTTTTTTTTTTTTTTATAGAGGGGAAATGCTTTACGCACACTCGCAAATGTCTTAGTTTGCGGATAGTGTGAATACGGGCTATTATTCAATGATATATTAATACCGCTTATTATTCAATGAATAAGAATTATTTTATATGTGCGCGATAAATCTTATCATCATTATTTTCATAAATATTAAACAAAAGGAAAAAATCAAAGTGGAGAATGTTGTAGTATATTTGGTAGGAATAGGATAGCGAAATTTTCTTTATTTAGAAGATTTGAAATGAAAGAAATATGTGGAACATGTTATAATATAGTATTTACGAGTATTTTATAGTCATAAGATTACATATTGTTATGAATAAAGAAAAAATTGTTAAATTGTTCTGGAATTTCACCCCTTTGGTTTCTATGTAATGTAAAATGTATCACTAACAACCTGAATAAAGATCAAAGCAAAGTAACAATACTGAAAAAGCAACTAATTTGGCAATACGAATAAAAAACCAACTAATTAAGCAATACGAATAGAAGAGTAATTAGTTAAGCAATAGAAGAAGAAAGCAGCTATTTATGCAACACTAATAAAAAAGCAACTAATTAAACAGCACACATACCATGAAACTTTTCGTGTTTACTAGTTGAGGATTGATTCTAAACTTCGCATACGAACAAATTTCCAATCACAAGAAATATAAAATGATAAAACTACACTTTCGTATCACTGCATAGTTAGTATTTTTACTCAGTCTACACTTACAAGGAGAGGACCCCAACTGTCCGACTTCGATTTTAACGAGGCTTTGCAAGATGATAGCATGTAGGTCCCTAATGATATGTGTAAAATATTAGCCGTAGTTATGCAGTAGTTTTAAAGATATAAGCGATTAAAGTTCGTACCTCTTTATATACTATAGATGTGAACTTGGTTACAACAGCTGTGGTGCCGCAGTGACTGCAGTGTAAGCCTCACGAGCCGAACATCTTGCGTTCGAGTCCCCGTGACGAGCAATTTTTTTTTTCTATTTTAATTTGATGAAATTGCACACGATGAAGAATGATAATTATCGTACAATTGCAATATATACATTTACATTATGTACGTTTCGGACCTCGCAAACTGTCTTTTTACAGCTTTTTGAAATATTTAATCTTCAAAGTTCTCGAAGACAATTCAAACTGTATAGCTAGCTAAATAAAAGTTAGTTAATTTTAAACCGTTGGAGGAAGCAATAGACGTGCGTTTTTAAGCCTTACAACCTTAATTTTACAAGACTTACTGCACAGTCCGAGAAGGCATCTGTTTCGGAAAGTTTCCGTTTTTTCAGCCACGCGGGTGCCACTTTTCTTTACTTTTAATGACCTAGGTCTCTGCAAATCCTTACCCTGTAGTTTGATTTATTACCGTATTTTCGACGTACTTTCAATAGCGATAGCCATGCAGCGAGCCTAGAACATAAGTCTGGAAACCATGTGTTTCGTTAAATGGATTCAAGCGGCTGGACCTGTGCAACCCTTGACAACCACTCCAAGAACGTTTTAGAAGAAAACCGGGGGTGGTCTTGATGTCAAAAGTCTTTAAAAGGGCTTGCACAGCGTTGTCCAAATTAGTTGTAAGAAGGCAACTACAAGAAACCAACAAAGAACCATCGTATTTCTTATTCGGAGATCATTTTATGTGAGTTGGTGTTGTCTGTGTTCAAGTACATATAATTTTGAAAAAATGCAAGAAGTTACGGACGCAGTGTACCATGCAGTGGATGTGCTGTATGAACGCCAATATATTAATAGGGAAAGGAGTGTGAACGCATCAGAACGGTCGAAAGTAATAGGTGATAAACTTGCAGAAATTTTAATTACAGTTTTTTCGGAGTACGAATTAACTATCGAGGATGAACTGTTTATTGAAACCGGCCCCAATTATGTTCACGCAGAACATACAAGTTCCAGCAGCGGTGAAGCAATAGATTCATCTCCATCCGAAGAACAATCTCACAATCAATCCCGATCACGATCTCGATCTCGATCACCTATTACCAAAGTTTCGTTCGAAACGAAAAGAAAAGCAGTTTCGTTAGCCGAGTTGCATCCAAATTGGTCAATAACCACATTGCGAAGCAAGACAACGAAAGCTTTGACGAATAAACGGCAATTAACAAGGTGGAAGGACCAAGTCACAGAAGGTGGAAGCCGGATTGATAAATGCAAATTTATTAATTTCTGGGTGTACGACAGATTTGTTGAAGCTCGTGCAGCAAAACATTTTATCACTACGCGAACTCTGCAACAGTGGGCCATGGCAGCAGCATCTCAATTTATATCACAAAAGTTTTCATTTATGGCATCGAAACATTGGGTAACAAGATTTAAAAAAGAATATAAAATACGACAGAGACATGTCACAAAATATGTGAGCAACAAAGATCGTGACACGTTCGAAAATACATTAAAATTAGCAGAACTTTTTCAGAAACAAACAGCAAATGTTATTAAAAATTATAATTCCTCACAATTGGATTTCGTGATCAATACAGATCAAACCGGAGTTGAATATCGTGTTAATATACGTCGAACATTATCACATCAAGGAGAAAAAGCAACAGAAGTTTATATTAAAGACACATCTAAAGTATCACATTCGTACACCGCACAATATTCTATAACCGCATCTGGAAAATTGCTGCCCAAAGTGTTTTTGTGTCTTCAAGAAAGGAATGGGACATTTGGACCGCAGGTTGCCGAAGAAGTTCGAGAATTATGTTTAAAAATGAAGAATGTTTTTGTAACTGCCACGAAATCGGGAAAATTGCAGAAGGACACGTACGAGTTATTTTTGAACGAAATAATCCATCCATATGTGCAACAAAATAAATTTTTACTAATTGTGGACTCGTGGGGTGGTCAAACCAACTCAACTTTATATGACCAGAAATTTGTCGATGAAAATAATGAACCGACATGTACATTGAAAATTATTCCGCCGAAGTGTACAGCACTTTGCCAACCCTGCGATGTTTATTTTTATCGGCAGGTAAAGAATTATGTTTCACGGATTCAAAATTATTACGAGCATTTTATAACCGATCGCAATATTGCAAAACGATCTGATTGCATTAAAATGCATGCACTTATACATCATCAACTGCAAGCGCCAATTTATTCAAAGATGATAAGATATGCGTGGTATGCATCCAAATTAATTTCTACCAGAGAACTGTTTGTAAACGTGAATCAAGTGGCTTTTCCGGAAGAAATAAGAAGTGAAAAGTGCCAGTGCAATAAACAAGGTTTCATTATGTGTTCATGGTGTCGAAATGTTTTATGTTTTTCGTGTATGTACGATAATTATCATCCTTCATCGTGTGCAATTTCATCAAATTAAAATAGAAAAAAAAAATTGCCCGTCACGGGGACTCGAACGCAAGATGTTCGGCTCGTGAGGCTTACACCGCAGTCACTGCGGCACCACAGCTGTTGTAACCAAGTTCACATCTATATTATATAAAGAGGTACGAACTTTAATCGCTTATATCTTTAAAACTACTGCATAACTACGGCTAATATTTTACACATACCATTAGGGACCTACATGCTATCATCTTGCAAAGCCTCGTTAAAATCGAAGTCGGACAGTTGGGGTCCTCTCCTTGTTAGTATCACTGCACACTTAATATTTAGACTTAATCTCCTCTTACAATTAGTACCACTGCACAGTTAATATCTACACTTACAAATATTATCACTGCATACTTAATATCTAGATTTGAATTACACTTATTGTTAGTACCACTGCACCCTTAGCACTTGCACTTACGATCAGCTTAACGCTTATAGTTAGTACCACTACAGACTTAATATCGATTCTTAGAATTTATGTTTAAAAGTTTAAAAGTGTCTCCGTTTCACTTGCCGCTTGTACGTATTGTCTTTATTTTCCGTTATAAGGGTCCAGCAATAATCACCCATCATTGCACACACATTTTTCCCGTTGTATCGTTTTTCCATTTCCGAAATGTCTTGGTGAAAACGTTCACCATGTTCATCACTGACGTCACCGAGGTTTGGCGGAAAAAAGTCCAAATGAGAGTGTAGGAAATGGATCTTCAGGGACATGTTGCAGCCGAGTTTTTCACAATTTTTTAGAAGTTTTCCCACGATCGAAACATAACTATCTTTTTTTTTTCTTGCCAAGGAAGTTTTCACTAGTGTCCATAATAGAAATCCACACTGCTTTTTCGAAACGATTTAATTTCGGGATAAAATTTTCGTCTTTCATTAATTTTCTAATTTGTGGTCCAATGAAAATGCCTTCTTTAATTTTTGCATCTGATAAGCGTGGGAACTTCTGTTTGAGGTAGGCAAATCCTGGTCCTGTCTTATCCATAGCCTTTACAAAGTTCTTCATGAGCCCTAATTTGATATGTAATGGCGGTAAATACACATTCTTAGGGTCAATTAAATTTTCATATTTTACATTTTTTATGTAAATGTGTATGCTGCCGTGTTCGAAAGTGTGTCACTTTCGTTGTCTTCTCCAGCAAATTCCATCCTTGCAATCGAGATCCTAAAAGTTCTGCCTGTGCCTTAGACAATTGCAAATCTCGTACAAGGTCGTTGAGAGCAAATTGTGTTAACAAATGGGGCTCCCTCGATGATGTGGATGTTCCTGGCTCGTAATCTTCAAATTTTTCATTTTTCTTCTCGTCAATATCTTCAGCAGTGCTGGGCACTGGCTGCGTTAAAGCAGGCAGTTCTTCGGAAAGTGTAGTAGGACGGATGGAAGAAGATGTAGTCGCATATTCGATTTTCTTTTTTCCTTTGCTATTAATGCCAGATATAACAGATAAACAGAAATAACAGTCGTCAGAATGATTTATTGCTTCATTCCATATCATTGGAACTGCAAATGGCATGTATCTTTGTTCACCTCTCACCCGCGCTGAGAAGATAGTGGCGCAACGTTGACAAGAAACGTGCGGAACCCAATATTTGTCCTGATTTATGATTGGGCGTTTAAAGTATTCTTCATATGCCACTGTTATTGCGGGAGTTATATTTCTTCGATTGCACTTCGAAACAATTTCACCACAAATGTAACAAAACGAATCCGGATCATTTATACATGTTCGCGGCATTGTACTATGTATCACAAAACACTAATACTGCACGGTATATACTATTGGCTGAATTTTAATTACTAGAGTTATTTTAAGCACTATAATAAGGAGTATTTTATGTTAGGAAGAACACAGGACAACACGAATAAAATGTCACGCAATTAAACAATATAAGCAATGCAAAACAACTGTTTAAGTGACGTAAACTAAATTTTCTAAATTTTTTTGCGCATGCTAAAGTCTGTCTGAATGTTTCCATACGACCTATTCGTACGAGATTCTGACAGAAGTGAGATCTGTTCAGAATCTTGGACATACAATGTCTAGAAAAGTTGAATGCCGCTTAAGAAACAGAAGCGAGGTCGAACAAACGAAAAATTTGTGGTTCTTTACATCCCACAAAGTAAAAATTTAGTAGAAGAATTTATGCACATTTGACAACTTTTTATTTGTGATAGATAATAATATATAATGATAAAGCAAGATCAAACATATTAACACGGTAAGAGGTAAGTCAATTTCACCGGTATGCTAACAGCCGAAAATCTGTTTTTTTATATTCTTTTACAAATCCATTTTCTTCACCTGTCGTCTGTAGTTCATATTCCGGTGCAGTTAAATACATTTTTTTTAGCCTATATTGCGAAATATTACATTAATCACTTTTATTTATGAATATAGAAATCCATAAAGTTTTCGCTGTTAACTTAAACTAAACAAAAAATTTCGTTATCATTTTCTGCTAGCAAAGTATACTCCAACTTTCTCTCCTTCGATTTTTTCCTGATGTTTAACATTTATGAGAATAACGATTTATTGCCGTTATCCCATATAAAATGATTCTCGTTCATTTTTTAAGGCGAGTATTTTTTCATTACTTAAATTAAAGAGAAAAGCAGAATGAAGCAGAGGGGATTTCAGAGCGTATACGAAAGCAATAAGCCTACGGAGTTCCACACTATCCGCAAACTAAGACATTTGCGAGTGTGCGTAAAGCATTTCCCCTCTATAAAAAAAAAAAAAAAAAGAAATATAAATAAGTATGACCTTACACTTTAGTAAAGGGGTAGAGAATTCTACCTCAACGGAATGTATCGATGCGCGGGGCCCGCGAAAGTATTACGCGTAGCTACGGCGCCCAAAGGCAGCGATCGCGTCGTAGCGGCAAAACGGTCGGAACACGCTCCCGATGGATATTTTCTTAAATTGAGCCGAAACGAAAACAGTTATGACATTTTTCGCGCATAGTTTTTTTATTCAGAAATGTACGTAGAATCCAATGGTGTACAGTAAATTTGTGCTAGCAACAGTCCTCTACGTGAAAATGGAAAGTGAATGCGTAAAAAATTCGCGAATCCGCTCGTTTTTGAACTTTGACAGTGATTTACTGCTATTAACTAATACGGAATATTATAACTGCTTATACATACATACTCGGGAAACACTCCTCTATTTTTTGAGACCAAGAACAACAACCTACGTTTCTTAGTTTTCACGTAATACCAGCTTCTTTACCGAAAACGACCGTTTTTACAAATGCTGATTTTTTTCGAAAACAGAGGGTGATCCAGAAATTTGGTTGCCGGATTCGTGTTCAGGACGACAAACTCTATAAGAATTATATAGTGGCTATAGGAAAACAGAAATCACCTTCAAATTTGTTGGATAGTGGATTAGTGAACAATAAAGGTAGGCTGTTATACTATCACATATGGGAGTCGATTGTTCTATATGGGGCACCTATATGGAAGGAAGGCGTGCAGTTTGAGAAGAATGCGAAAAAACTTAGGCGAGCACAGAGAATAAGTCTGTGTAGGCTAGCGAGAGCCTACAGAAACGTCTCTAGTAAAAGGCTGTGCGCGATAACGGGCAATCTCCCCATAGATTTTAAAATTAAATTAAGGAAGGAAATCTATTACAAGAAGGTGAGAATAAAAGAAAATATGTTCTTAACGGAGGAGGCAAAAATGGACAGACTGAAACGAGAGGTGGAGAACATAGAAACACAGATTTGGGAATCATGGCAGGATAAATGGAATGCAGAAGATAGGACTTGGACACACAAATGGATACCAGATACCAGGATATGGAAGGGCAGGAAGAAAGGAGAACTGAGCTATCATTTGACGCAAATGTTGACTGGCAATAGATGTTTCAATAGCTACAAGTGTAAAATCGGCAAGACTGAGGACGGAAGGTGTTGGTATGGGTGTGAGACGGAGGACACTCCGGAGCACACCTTGACATACTGTGAAAGGTGGACTGCGGAGAGGGAGAGACTCAAGGACAAGTTAGACCAGACCATTGATCTTTCTTTTACGTGCAGTACCTGTCACGAGGGGCATACCTACACGGCCCCCATGGGCGCGGGATTGAGATACGCCCAATCAACGTGCATGCACAATGTGCATGCTACTAGTTACCTACTAGTGGAGGCGAGACCTTTCTAAATCTCTACTGGCTCTGCAGTGTCAGTGCCCGAACTGTAATTAACGCAGCTCACCCGCCGAGGTAGCCACCTCTCCCCCTGCGATTTGGGGTTTACTACTTGCCCCCACGAGTCCAACCTCAATGACCAGGTCAGGGCGAAGAATTTGCCCTGGGGCTTAGCCTGGTCCCCGTGGTACCAACTTTCCCCTTGGTGAGGGGGTAGCCTCGGTCGTCCGGGCGCTACTACCAAAAAACCTTGGTGGGGTATGCGGACTCGGGTAACCCCGGGTGCGTCAATACCCGAGCCTGTCCTCGACTACGCGATGGACAGGCCCCTGGGGGGAAGGACAAGTTAGAATGGGAAAGCGACTTTACACCAGAAAAGCTAGCGGAAAGGATGATAGAAAAGGAAAGTTACTGGTTACTGGTTGAGCAGTTCATTGCCGGGATTATGAAAATAAAAGAGAGTGACGAGAGAAGGATTGAGAAAGGAGAACAAATATAAAAGGGAATTAGAATAAACGGTATTGCGAGCAAAGTAAAACTTAGTGTGCCGCTCGCAATCCGTCAGTCCAAGAGTGGACAAGAGGAGGGGTTTTAGTGGGTATTCCGGGAGGTTAAACTCCCGATGAGTCCCACACTACCCCGGAACTGCCAGTTCGGGGGTGTGCGTAAATGCATTTCCCCTCCTCTTTAAATTAAAAAAAAAAAAGGCTCCATGAGCCTTGAATTCTATGACTTCCTGGACATGCATTGTCTGTGTCAACAAAAAGGTTCCGTGAAACAATTAAACTCCTGCGCTCGATGCCTCGATAATCTAGGTACCCATACAAGGGTAAGAAAAAATGTTTTGAAGCGAGACCGAACAATAATTGACAACTTCGCAAGGTTTAAATACTCAGGTCGTGATCGAATGTCGTTCTTATGAATTCGCAGTTTTGATTGGAACACTGCGCCGCCGTAGATTTACATTAAATTCGCGGTCAGCTGGAGCAGCATGAAACTTTGAATCAACACCCTGTTGGATAAATGCAACATCACAGCGAGGTAAATGCAGCATAATCGACCCCTTAGCAAGGTTTAAATGCTCAAGTCGTGACCGAATATCGCTCTTAGGAATTCGCATTCAGCTGGAGCCGCATGAAAACACTGAATCGCCACCCAGCTGGATAAATGAATGTCGTTCTTATGAAATAGAGGTGTCGAATCGGTGTTTACATTCGGCGGCTCCAGTCGAGCGCGAACGCAGAAAAGGACAGACAGTAGAAGAGACAGAGAGAGCAAGCAAACAAAGCGACGCATTGCTAATGCAACAATAAACTTTTTTGTTTAGTAACTTGTCTGAATGTAACTTTTCCCAATGTGTTTTTGAGATTTTTCTGATTACAATGATACCAAACACGAAATGTTTACATTATGTAAATGGTAAGCAAATATATTAAACATTAAGTCAATATAATTCAAACTATGTCGTGTTTGGTATCATTTTAATCAGAAAAATCTCACAATTACGTTAGCAAAGTTTCAAAACAAAAAAAATCGAAAATGAAAACGGCTGACCCTCCAGTTAGTATTGCCTCACCGATGCATTCGGGTGGTATCATGTTACACTGCTCCCTCGTCGAGCGTCGAGGTTCGCCAAGGGGGATTCCCCTATATGGAGGGGATAGTCGTGTTGCATTTATCCAGCGAAACTTTTCGTGCACTTATCCAGCTTTTACTGTATAGAGAAAGCATGGCGAAAAGTAAGTGAGTGAGCGAGTGTAAGACACAGAGATAGTAGAAGTGAGAGAGTCCAGGAAAAATCTTTATTGTGTTTGTAGTCTTAAATTTATAATAATAAAACCGGTGTTAACCAAGAAGAGGAAGAGAAGATTATTTAATTTCATCCAAAGATAAAGTTAACAGGTTATGGGCCCAGATCGCACGCCGGTTAGCACGTGGTGTGGAAATTAAGAACATTAATCGTTGAAGAGACTAAACAAGAGAAGAATATTTTCTCAAGAAAAGGATCGGGAAATATTTCTGAAGATGTCGGGAACTCATAATCGAGAAGAAGGTTTTGGAAATATAGGAACGCTGAGAGATGCGGATGGATTCCAAATTTGGAAATTTCGACTCGGCACGGCATTGGAATTGAAAGGTCTGTATCAACATTTAACCAGTATACCGCCTGAAAGGGAAGACAAATTAGAAGAATGGTTAAAGACAGACGCGAAAATAAGAAATGTGATAGTATCGAGTATAGAAGATCAGCCACTGATACATATATTAGAATGTACCACGAGTAAGAAAATGTGGGAAAAATTAAATTCAATTTGTTATATGAGAGGGATAGCGAACAACGAAAATGTTCACTTATGGTACAATTGTTTACATATAAGTACGAAACCGAGGGTGACGTGGCTTGTCACATTACGAGTCTTAAAAATATTGTGTCAAAGTTGCAGAATTTGGGCTGTCAGATAGAAGATAAAATGTTAATAACAAAGATTTTAACTACTTTGCCAGAGAAATATAGAGTATTTGCTGGTGCGTGGGAGTCAACCCCAAAAGAAGAGAAGACGATCGATAACCTTACAGCAAGGTTGCTTATGGAGGAAACGAGGAGCAGGTTGAATAGAGATGATGCAGTAGCCTTCAAATCAGTGGAGAAGAAATGCTTCAAATGCAATTTACCAGGACATCTAGCAAATGCATGTAAGAACAAAGGACAGAAAAGGAAAGAGGTAAGATGTTTTGTCTGTGGTAAAGGAGGGAATATGGCTAAAGTTTGTAAGAATAGGAAAGAGGAGCGTCAAGTAGTATATCCTCCCTGCAAGATATGCAAGAGGAGAAACCATTTGGAAAAGGATTGCTTCTTCAGAAAACAGAATCAGAGAGGATCGGAACAGGAAACAGAGAAAGTGAGTTTCTTGACAGTAGAACCAGAAACAAGACCATGGATTATAGGTGTAGATTCAGGTGCGACGATTCATATGGTAAATAGTCAGCGAAACTTAACAGAATTAAAAGAAGTTGTATGTACAGTGGGCGCTGCAAAGAAATCCGTAGCCATGAAGGCTATAGCCACAGGAAAAGTAGATCTCCAAAATTGCGAATTGAAAAATGTGCTTCTTGTGTCAGAATTAAGACAAAATTTACTTTCAGTAGATGTAATAACTGAAAATGACGGTGAAGTATTGTTTAGGAAAAGTACGGTAATAGTAAGTAAAGACGGAAAAGAGGTGTTAAGAGGACAGAGAGGTAACACTGGATTGTATTATATTATGTACAAAGTCAAGAGGAGCACGGAAGAACAGAAGCGTTGCTGACAACGGGACAGAAGAGGGTACAGGAGTAGCATAAAAAGTTGAGACACTTGAGCTATGGAAAAATGAAGGAACTTCTGGGAAGAGTAACAGGAATGCCTTTGAAGAAAGAGGAATTTAGTGTAAATAATGGGACATGTGAGGTGTGTATAGAAGCGAAGCAGTCAAGAACACCTTTTGGTGAATCCCGAACAAGAGCTTCGAGACCCTTAGAACTGATCCATACAGACGTATGTGGCCCGATGAATAAAAAGACTTGCAGTGGAAAAAGGTACTTTATGACAGTACTAGACGACTACACGAATTTTGTGATGGTGTATTTCCTTGATGCAAAGAGCGATGTATTAGAGAAAATAAAAGAATATGTAGTGGTCGCTGAGGTAAAATGGAACTTGAGGGTTCATAAAATAAGGTGCGACAACGGAGGAGAGTACACGAGTAACAAAATAAAGAACTGGTGCAGATCCAAGGGAATAGTATTGGAATATACGACACCGTATACGCCTCAGTTAAATGAGAAAGCAGAACGTCTTAATCGGCCTTGTTGGACAAAGCACGAGCGTTGTTATTTGAGAGCACGCTGGAAAAGGTAATGTGGGGTGAAGCAACACTAGTGGCAGCTTATCTGCAAAATAGAAGTTTAGTGAAAGGAAAAGAAAAGACAAGCTACGAACTCTGGAACGGAAAAATGCCAAATTTGAAAAACTTACAAATATTTAGGAATACTGCCTATGCAAAAAGATTAGGAAACATAAGAAAATTTGATAAAAGAGCAGATAAATATGTGTTCGTGGGCTATGGACAGAATAGCTACCGACTATGGGACGCAAACAAGAGAAAAATAGTCGTGTCAAGAGATATATTGTTCGACTGGAGTCCTATGGCTGACGAGAAAACGGATAAAATAAAAATTAGTGAAATCCTGGAACGAGATGAAGACAATGCAGAAGAAAATACCATTGAGGAAGAATAGGATGAAGAACAGGAGGAAGAGGAAGACTATGAAGATGCGTTAAAGGAAAATAGTGATACAAGGAAAGAAAATGAGCCAGGAATTGGAAAAGAAGAAATTTCAGGAAGGCCAAGGAGAAATATAAGACCTCCAGAAAGGTACGGGTATTGTGGCCTACTAACGTATACAGAAGCAATAAATAGTGAAAAGAGAGATGAGTGGATAAAAGCAATACAAGAAGAGAGAAAGTCATTACAAACAAATAAAACGTGAATTATGGTGGACAAAAATGAAGCAGATGGGAAGAGGATTTTGACGAGCAAGTGGATCTTTACACTTAAAGAAGATGGTCGCTATAAGGTTCGACTGGTAGTGAGAGGATGTGAGCAACGAAAAGAAAGTGTTGATTATAGTAGCATTTATAATCCAGTTGTAAATAATAGTTCCCTAAGAATTTTAATAGCATTAGCAGCTTCGAGGAATTATCAGATTGTCAAATTTGATGTGAAAACTGCATTTTTTCATGGAGACCTTCAAGAAGACATACAGTGGCGGCCATATACTTATGTACACTTTATGTTTGGACTTTGAATCTCTGTGTACTACTTTGAAATACCTGTAACGGTTGTTCACAGGCTATTTCCAAGAAATACGTACATTGACATGTATACCAGCATTAAGGTTTTCATTTATTCCTGGAAATGAAGTCGTTAGTAAATATTTTGTTTCCATATATCGGTTTTGTGCCGGACATCTACTTACGTACATTGCGATTGTCCGCGAAAAAGTCAAAATGCTTACAATGTAAACAATATTTTTCAGTATCTGTTGACCACCGTAGACATTTAGACGTGTTATAAGAGTGCAGGGATGAGTAAGCGAAAAAAATATCACGCCAGAACAACGGCAACGAGTACAGGAGTGTCGAAAAAAAGGAATGTCATATAGAAAGATTACTGCTGAGCTTCAGATATCTGTGATGGCTTGTCATCAAGCTATGAAACATTGTCAACAATTTGGAACAACAGCTAATGTTCCTCGTAAAGCAAGACCTCGAAAAACCGATAGAAGGACAGATCGTAAGATCCATCGATTGTCTGAAGCTGATCGATTTAAAACGGCAGTTGATATTCATAATGAAATATCACCAATTTTAGATGTAAATATAATATAAGTGTAAGGACTGTGCGACGAAGATTGAATGAATTCCAACTAAGTGGACGCGTTGCCAGAAGGAAACCCTTCATCTCCGAAAAGAATCGCCGCGCCAGAATAGCCTTCACAAAAGAACATGTTAATTGGACACCGCAAAAATGGGCGACAGTAATTTTTACTGACGAATCCAAGTTTAATCGTTTTGGATCTGACGGAAAAGTGTATGTAAGACGTCGGATAGGAGAAGAATATAAAAAAAAAATTGTATAAAACCGACTGTGAAAGGTGGTGGTGGGTCGGTACTCGTTTGGGGTTCCATGACTGTAAATGGTACGGGTCCGATTCATCGAATAACGGGTATCATGGACAGATTCATTTACTTAGATATAATGAAAAACATATTACTTCCATATGCCGAGGAGTGCATGCCGGACAATTGGATTTATCAAGCAGATAATGATCCGAAACATACTGTTCGTATTGTTAGGACATTTTTAACCGAAGAAAATATCAATGTAATGAAATGGCCGGAACAATCATCGGACTTAAACCCAATAGAGATACTGTGGATTGATGTGAACAAGTATGTAAAAAACAAGAAACCAAAACATATTGAAGATTTATACACCACAATAAAAGAAGCATGGGGATCTATACTATATACTATACTATACTATATCTATACTAATTAATCGATGTGTTCGACTTATCGAATCAATGCCAAGGAGATGTGCAGCAGTTCTTGCGAATAAGGGTTTGGCTACCAAATATTAAGATTTCATAGAAACAAGTGACAAAAAACTGTACAAATGTTAATATTTTACTATGTACGTAAGTAGGGGAAGGTAGCCTAATTTGGACCGCTATGATATCCAAAGATTGATAAAATCTGAGCGATTTGAGATAGGCATCTTGTTATACGTAGATGTAGACGAGGTTAATGCAATCGTGTTTGTGAAGAAACGCCTCGTGGTTACATTGAGAGAAGTGTTATTTGTTTGACTAATTGTAAGAAGAAACTTTGTTATTTCGACGTAAGAGTGAAAGCCGTTAATTCGTCTAAACGTAAGTAATTACAGGTCTTATTATATCATCAGAAAGCTTACTTATTTATCTATAATTTGCAGTTACAATTTTGAGAAGATATGTTAGTTTGACGTTTTTGTACAATATCAAGCATTAAATATTCAAGTTGCCCAAGTTGGACCGAAAACAGTTGCCGAAATTGGACCGGCCCAATTTCGGCAACGACATTTCTTTTATAGACAAATTAAAATTGAAAAAATATTTTCAGGATTACAATGTCAAAAAGAGGACGCTATAGATTATGGGCTGAAAATGATTTATTGCTTGCTGTTGCCGCATACAAAAATGGTGATTACGGTTTGAATGAATGCAGTCATGTGTACCCAGACAGACTGGAATATTGCAGCAATATTACATTGCAACCTTAAACCTTGCAGGGAATATTGCCGCAACATTGCTGCACTATTCCTATGTCCGCCTCTTTGTAGCTTGCAGGAATATTGCAGCAATATTGCGGGAATATTGCAGCAATTTTGCGGGAATATTGCGAATGTTGCAGCAATATTGCGGAGCAATATTGAGAATTTTGGAGTGTTCTATTTTATTTAAGTTGCATCATAATTCAATATGCATCTCTACATGTGAAATATAAGTAGTTAAAAGATTTAAATTCGAAAAAAAAAAAATTAAATTACCCACGACGGGATTCGAACCCTAGTCTTTTCCGTGCGAACCCGGAACGTTGCCATTACGCTACGAGCTCTTGATGTTAAGTTCTACAGTTCCACTTAAATATGGCAATGATATTGCGTATGATATTGCGTGAAACATTTTTCTCTATGAAGAGGAACCATACAAAAGTAGATACAATGTATCAAAGTAATTGACATCGAAAGATAGCGTGTAGAAAGCACGGGTTATTTCGTGATTCATCCGTAATAGATGGAACGCGCAACCCGAGAAAACTCGTGAGCGGTCCTTAACAGATGCGACGAGAAACACGAGAAATCTCGTGAGCGGTCCTTCATGTGTTAATATGAATATTATAAAGTTAATATGAATATTAATGCAATATTTACATTTCAATGTTGCCACTGCAATAGTCACACTACAATATTGCCACTGCAATGTTGCGGCAATGTTCCCGCTGCAATATTGCCACTGCAATGTTGCGGCAATGTTCCCGCTGCAATATTGCCCTGCAATGTTGCAGCAATGTTGCTGCAGTATTGGCAATATTGTGCAAGATTCGCAATATTGCTGCGATATTCCAGTCTGTCTGGGTATGGTGTTCCCAAAGCAACTATCAAGAGACATGCTGATGAAAAAAACTCCGTTCGCAATAATGTTAAAGCATTGGGTAGACCGTCGGTATTTTCTACAGATATGGAAAGAATTATTTCTGAGCACATCCTTCACCTTGAAGAATGCTTTTTTGGTTTAATAATTAAGGAAGTCAGAAAACTAGCTTTTGATGTTGCAGAAAAATATGCTTTACCACATTGTTACAATAGAGATAAAAAAATTGCTGATAAAAAATGGTTCTACGCATTTTTGAAACGAAATGCCCATCTTTCGCTCCGGAGAAACTGGTGGTTCATGGTTTTATGGATTGTGTGAAGAAACCAAGGAAGAAGAAATGATACAATGCATGAAATGTCACACTTGGATACATACTCAGTGTGCTGGAATTAGTGCTGCAATTAAAAGGTTCTTTTGTTGTAATTGTCGAAAGATAATGGCCCAATTTAGGAAACTAGCGGTCCAATTTAGGAATCCGGTTTCCCAAATTGAACCGATGACACGATTTTTTTTAATTCAATTTTCACCGTTATAAATGGTGTTTAAAATTTAATAAATGGTTTGTTACTACCCTTAGCAGGTAGTAACCTTTATCAAAGGTCGAGCGCAGGCTTCCATTTTCTCGCGGATTTTTTGATGTAAGAGCGGCCCTGCATGTCCAGGAAACCGTTATATCTCAGGTGGACGGAAGGACAAGCCGTCAACCATTACTCTTTAAAAAGGAAGAGGGATTAACGATCCTTTTTGAACATCGACAGTTTCCTGGCATGCAGAGGTTATTCCGTAGAGACAATTCACTTATGGTGCGAGCGTGAAGGCTATTTTTGAGGGCTACTTTAACATCCACATGCGCGCCTCAGGCCTTCCACAGCCAAGGGGGCTGAGAGGCCAAATAGTAATATTGGGACTTTCACTCCTCTACGCCTCAATAGATAATTGCCGCACCATAAAGCTCTGCCTGCGCTGACGAGTCGCCGGTCTCGCCACCCATTTCGGCCACCCTCGGTCCCAAACCGGGGTGGTAACTAATGCACCAACGGGTGGCGAGAGCTACCACCCTCTTCGACCACCTTGGTCCCAAACCGGGGTGACGACGAGCGGACCCGCACTCCGCGCGGACTGAACCGTTGTCCCCTCCACTGACCCCCCAGGGGCCTGCCCAGCTTGCTGGGTAGGTACGGGTTTGGCGAACCCGGGGTACCTGAGCTGGGAGCGGATGAACGCCATCCGCTTCCTAATACCGTAGGCTCTCCGTCTGCTTCAACAGCCACTACAGGCGGTAGTAGTGGTACGTTGCAGGCGTGGAGAGCGGGGGCCTTGGCTTTACCGCCCGGGCTGCGAGGAGTAAACCTCTATAAAAAATCCCCAATCTCAAGTTATAGTGCGCGGCGAAGGGATGAATGGCTGGAGGGTGTCCAGTTACTAGCGACTTCCTCGAGGCACCTGGCGCACCTCATTGTATGTAGCCTTCCCGGGTCTAGATGGACGTACGGCCCGGGTGACTTTTAGATCGTCTGAGCTCGTGGGAACAACATGAATGAAAAAATGAAAAAATTTCTGAAGCCAGGGAAGAAGGATAAGGAGGAGGTGGGTGAGTTGATGGAGGTAGAGAGAGGTAGAGTGAGAGAACGCGATGATGAGTCGATCAGCGAGAGTGTGCCGAGTGGTCGTAGTGTGTCTCGTAGTGGGTCTGTATGCAGTCGTGTGAGTGTTTGTAGTGAGTCTAGTATTCGTGTTAAGAAGTCATAAACCTTGGGACCTGGTAGAGCGACAAACCATCTTGTCGACAGCTGTCTTCGGCAATAAACCTATAGGTACGATTGGGGCTCGGTCAGGGTGCGCACATCTGTATATTATTGTAAATAATTAATGTAAGGAATTCTGTGCGTACCCGCCGATGACCATAACAGGACTTGGGCTTGCTCGGAGGCAGCTGGCAATTTTGAAATCCTCCATCAGGTACTGAGAGCATGTCGTCACCTTCCCACTCTTGAAGTCCTAGAGAGGGTGGAGTCAATTAGTTAATCATCCAATAGTTGCTTATTTTTGAAGGACTCCACCCCCATCGAAGCTTAGAGATTCATACACGACTTCAAGAGAGGGGTGCATCACACCCAACGTTTTTAATACACACACTCTCTAAAATCAGAAATCTTGTAACAATCAACCAGAACAGTACAAAGTCATTTTCCACACCACACTACGATCTTACTTATTTTTTCCCATTTTTTACACAAAATCGGGTGGTCCTTCGAGAAACTTAATAGAAGCACTCCGTGCATAAACTCAGACGGGACGCGAAATTCTAAGTTTCAAACGAGCCCGTAACAATTCGTCTGAAGAGAAAAAGGGTAGAGGGAGAAGTGCGTGTGGATACGACGAGTGAGGAGGATGTGAGTGCTATGAGGGAAGTCAGTGAGCATCTACGTAAGTTCCTGTTTGCTGAATCGAATAAGATAAGTAAGAGTGCGAGTGAGTTTATTTTATCTAGAGTGTCTGAGTACGAAGCGTGCATGATGAAGTTGATATCGAAGAATGAAAGGTTGATGGGTAGATTGCACGAGAGAGTGAATGTGGTTCCGGTGCAGTCGTATGCGTTCGTTGCGAGTGCGAGTGTTGTAGATAAGCGTGTGGATGTGCCTGGAAGAGTTGTCAGGGATAAAAGTTATGCGGTTGTTGTTAGGCCTTCTGATGTGAATGCGAAGGTGACGAGTGAAGAAGTGAAAGCGAAGGTTGTGAAAGAGGTGAGTGAATCTTTGAATGTGAGAGTGCGTGCGTTGAGAAAGATAAGGAGTGGAGGTGTTGTGATAGAGACAGTAAGTGAGAAAGAGTTGAAGCGATTGAAGAAGTGTGAAAAGGTTAAAGATATTGGTATGAAAGTAGAGTTGCCGAGGAGAATTGGTCCAAAGGTTATTGTGGCGGCGACGTGCAACGGGCACGTCGCATCGTAAACGCGACAGCGTGGCGCCACATGTTTATATTTTCCGCCAAGAGGCCCTTGAGCCTGGCGACGGCCCGTCAGCGCATCGACGGGGCCCTTACAGCCCGACCGATCCCGGGAAAGCAGCAAATGAAATCTGTTACGGGATTGGTCGGGACGAAGGAGCGACAAATCGCTTAAAAGGGCGAAGAAAATATTTGTTAAGCGACAGTCCATAGAGAAGCGCCCGCTCGCAACGTCGTGCACTTGTAGAAACGATCTTCCGAAATAAAGCTATCACTACCACTAAAGTTATTGTTTATGATGTGCCGAATGATTTATCGAGTGAGGTATTTATGGCGGAATTTTATGAAAAGTATCTGAAAGAAGTGACTACGTTAGATGAATTTACGGAGAAAGTGAGAATAATAAGTAGGAATAATAAGAAAGGTTTGAGTAGTGGAAATGTGATCATGGAAGTTAGTATGTGTTAAGGCCTAAGCCCTTAATGTATTAGGTTTATTACACGGACGAAGAGGTAACTATTTTTGAGAAAAACAGTTAGTATAACGGGACGCAGGAGTGCCAGATGCGCGACTCCCGCGGGCCCCTTTTCCAAGAAATCCTTGCCTGCGAGTTTGATTATTTTCATATTTTGACAAAGACTCAATAGTTATTGCCGTGCAATAAACTCGGCGCGCCAGAGCGTGTCCCTCGGCCCTCGAGCAACCCTCGATCGGGCCACCTTCTCCTCCCGCGGGCCTCCGTCACTTCCCGCGGGCCTCTTTCTTCCCCCGCAGGCCTATACGCCTCTATCGGCTACCAAAACGAGGGCGCGCCCATTTTTTAAATAACGCATTTTTCCGCACAACTTCTGAGGGCGCGCAAATCACATCCTTTTCAGCAAGGTGCCCTCTGAAGGGGAAAAGAACGGGGGAAGAACTTCACGAACAACTCCGAGATCAGAAACAAACACACTCTCAAACAGTGCACAGCTCGGCACTTATGCACTTACCTCTCCGTACACGAGTAGCGTCTCGTTCGGATATCATTCTCATCTCCGCGCACGAGTAGCGTCTCGGCCGAATTTCTTAGTAGCAACTAAGTAATAATGGGTGAAGTAAAAAGTTCTGAGCGTTTTTTCTCTTTATTTTGATGATAAAATTAACAAACTTAGAATTTTCGGAATTAAATCAAATAAGCGCCGTTTTGTTCAATATCTTTTTCCCATTTTGAAGGCTATTTCATAATTCCGCGATTGAAGAAATCTTCGTCCCTATTGTTAAAAAACTCGACCAGCTCACTTTCACAAGCCTCTCTTGAGGCCAGTTTTCTGCCATCAAGAAAATTTTGTAAATATTTAAAAAGATGATAATCGCTTGGTGCCAGGTCTGGGCTATACGGCGGGTGCGATATAACCTCCCATCCAAGCTCTCGGAGCTTCTGGCGTGTCGTTAAAGATGTGTGCGGCCTGGCGTTGTCTTGATGGAAGACAACACACTTCTGATTGGACAATTCTGGTCGCTTCTCGTCGATCGCCTGCTTCAATCTGGTCAGTTTTTCACAATATAGGCCCGAATTGAGTGACTGGCCCGATGGGAGCAGCTCATAGTGCAGGATTCCCTTCCAATCCCACCAAACACATAGCAAAACCTTCTTGGTCGTTAATCCGGGCTTGGCGATCGTTTGGGCCGTCTCACCGCGCTTGGACCACGATCTTTTTCGCCTGTCATTCTCGTATGTGACCCATTTTTCATCGCCAGTCACCATCCGCTTCAAAAATGGGTCCATTTCGTGACGCTTCAGCAAAGAATCGCAGGCATCAACTCGCTCCAAAAGGTTCTTTTGCGTCAGTTCGTGTGGCACCCATATATCGAGCTTCTTTTTGAGACCAGCCTTATGCAAATGGTTCCAAACGGTTTTCTGGCTAATTTTCAGTTCCTGGGCAATGGAATAAGTGCTCGCATGCCGGTCTGACTCGACGATTTCCATGATTTTATCGACATTTTCAACGATAGGCCTACCAGAGCGTGTCTCATCTTCGACGTCCATATTACCAGAACGGAAGCGTTGGAACCACCGCTTTGCTGTTGCATTCGATACTGTTTTGGGTCAATAAACAGCACAAATTTTTTTGGCTGCCTGCTCGGCTTTTTCCCCTTGATCGTAGTGGTATTGTAGAATGTATCGAATCTTCTCTTTCGTTACCTCCACTTTGATACGCTCTAACAAACAACTGGCTTCACAAAACAAAAGACTGTCAGAGAACTTTTTTTAAAGCGTTATGTTGCCTTTAAGTCACAGTATAGAATGACATGATGCAACGTATACATTGTGAGATATGGCTCACTAAAGCCATCTAACAAAAAACGCACAAAACTTTTTACTTCACCCATTAGTTTCGTCATTCTAAGTTACACCTTGTAAGGTTGCTCAATATTTATATTAAATACAGTCCACTTATAAAAAAGAAAGTTCTTGCTAAAATCAAAGGGCGAATTCAAATACAAGAATATCACGCCCCAACAGTATGAAAGTTCGAAATAAGTTGATGGAAGAAGAAAGAGTTTATGCTAAGTGGAATGCGTTTAAGGTTCGTGATTTTGAAAGTGTTGTGCGTTGTTATGGATGTTTTGCGTTTGGTCATATGTTGCGCGAATGTCCGTTGAAGGAAAAGTTATGTCGTAATTGTTGTGAGGGTGGTCACTTGATGAAAGACTGTGTAAAGAAAGAGGCCTGTAGAAATTGTGGTGTGCTTGGAAAGAATGTGTATGAAGAATAGTGTTATGTCTGTTGAGTGTCCTGAGTATGTAAGAGCCATTGCAAGAATGAAAGAGAGAATTTGCAATGACTAGTGAGTTTAAAATTATCCAAATTAATTGTCAGAAATCGTATGGTGTCATGTGTGAATTGAGTGTGTTAATCAAAGAGAAAGGTATAAGTGTGGCTCTTATTCAGGAACCATATGTCTCATTTGGTCGTGTGTGTGGTTTGACAGGCGGTATGAATGTTTTTATGAGTTTAGATATGAAAGCTGCAGTAGTTGTGAATGATATTTGTCTGGATGTGATGTTTATTGAGGAGTGTACGAATGAATTTGGTGTGTGTGTCTCGTCTAAAGGAGCGTTTGGGGAGATATTTTTCGTATCAGTTTATTGTGTGCCTGGCTGTGTGTTTGATCTGTATGTAACGTTTTTGCAGAGTATACTTGAGAAGCTGAGTGAATGTAAAGTATTTATTGGAATGGATGCTAATGCTGTATCTCCCCTATGGTTTAGTAAGAATGAGGATTGTGGGTTAGAAAGAGATATGCGGGGACGTATTTTGGAAGAGTGGGTGCTTGCGAATGGAATGATAGTTTTGAATGAGCCGAGTGAGTGGTATTCTTTTTCTGGTGCGAATGGTGACAGTGACATTGATGTAACTATGATCAATGAAAGATGTGATAGTTATCGGTTTGAATGGGAGATAAAGCATGACTGGAGTGTGAGTGACCATAATGTTATATATATATATAGGAATGGAGTATGATAGCGTGCAGGTAGATACGGAATGTTATGTTGGGAGAAGTTGGAGTGCCAGAAATGCTGATTGGGTGGAATATATGAATACATTGAGAATGAAAGCTGAAGAATTTGGTATGAGTGAATTTATGTATTTTAGTGCGAATGAAATGGTGGGAAGAGTACTCTGCTGGATACATAGTGTAAATGATGAATTGCTGCAAAGAAAGAAGAAATTTGTAGACAAGAAAACTAAATGGTGGACGAGTGAATTGAGGAAGATGAGACAGAGTGCCAGGAAGAAACGTAAGAGATACCAGAAAGCTAGGAGGCGAGATGGTGCGGATATTGATGAACGATGGATGGAATTTAGGGATAGTGCACGGGAGTATAGGAGAAGGATATTGGAGGTGAAAGAAAAGGAATGGAGAAATTTCGTGGAGAAGGAAGGCAATATAGATCCATGGGGAAATGTTTATAAGATTTGCAGAGGGAAAAGGAAGAAGGACTTGTTGAGTGCTATTAAGGTTAGTGTGAAAGTGTGAATGTATTGATGAATGCATTTTTCCCTATGGATGTGAATGATGAAAGATATGAATGTACTAGGAGTGATTTAGTGAATGGTATTGAATGGGATGAAGTGAATGTTGCGGTTGGCAGGATAAAGACTGGACGAACTCCAGGTATGGATGGTATCACGGGTCAAATGATGCGGCATGTATGGAAAGCTATTCCGGAATATGTGAGAATGATGTATGACGTTTGCTTGAATGAATCATATTTCCCGAATGAATAGAAGTGTGCGAGGGTTGTAGTACTTTTGAAGGGGCCGGATAAGATTAGAAGCGATCCTCGATCATATAGGCCGATTTCCCTGCTCTCTGAAGTAAGGAAGGTGTTTGAACGCGTGTTGGTTGCTAGGTTAAGTGAGAGAGTGAGTAATTGCACGAGTGACAGGCAGTGTGGTTTTGTGAAAGGTCGATGTACGGAGGATGCATGGAATTGTCTGAAAGAATGGGTGAGTGTTTCTACACGTAAGTATGTCCTGGGAGTGTTTGTTGATTTTAAGGGTGCGTTTGACAATCTCAGGTGGCCTAGAGTAATTGAGAAGTTGAATGAAATAGAATGTCCGGAGATTGGTGCGTGGATGAGTTATTTTAGTGATAGGAGAGCATGTATCGTAGGAGCGAATGAAACAGTGTGGAGAGACGTTGTACGGGGTTGTCCACAGGGATCTATTTGTGGGCCGTTTGTATGGAACCTGATGATGAACGAATTGTTGTGCATGTTAGTGGATCATGGATGTAAAGTTATTGCGTATGCTGACGATTTATTTTTGTGTGTGGAAGCTAATAATAGGAGAGAATGGGTACTGAATGGGTACTGAATGGATGGAATTCGTGGTGAGTTGGGGTGTAAGAATGGGCGTGGTGTGTCAGAAAGTAAGACTGTGTGCATGCTTTTAAAAGGACAATTGAGTAGAAGTCCGTGTGTGAGAGTGAATGGGAAAGGTGTGAAGTATGTGAAGAGTGTTAAGTATTTGGGTGTGACTGTAGGTGAAAGCATGAATTTTAAGGAACATCTATGGGATATAAAGAAGAAGATATTGCGCGCTGTTGGTGGTCTAAGGCGAGTATTGCGGAAAGAGTGGGGTTTGAAGAAGATGATTGTTAAAGTTATCTATAAATCTTTGTTTGTTGCATGCGGAATGTATGGCGCGAGTGTGTGGCATGAGAGTATGAGATATCAGTATGCTAGGGATTTAATTAATAGAGCGCAGCGGATTGTTTGTTATGCATGTTTGAATGTATGTAGAACAGTGCCCACGGAGGCTATACAAGTGTTATTGGGTAGTTTACCGTGGGACCTGGAATGTTTAAAACGCGCGACTTTGTATAGGGTACGGAGAGGTATGTCTGTGTCTGTTGTGGGTATTATGAATGATGATGATGTATGTGATAAGTCATTGGCTGAATGTAAACGTATGGTTGTGGAACGTGTGAATGAGAAATGGCAAAATAGATGGGATCAGTCGATGAAAGGGCGCGTGACGTATGAATTTATCAAAAAAGTGTGCTTCTCGGATGAATGTGTCAGGTTTGATCCGAGTCTATGCCTCTGTTACCTGTTAACGGGGCATGGCAGAGTGAATGCATATTTATACAAGCATGGATTGTCTGCGTCTGAATCGTGTGAATGCGGTGCGGCGTGTGAGGATTGGAAGCATGTATTGGTCGACTGTGAATTGTATGATGTTTTTAGAGATTTGAATGGTTTTGGCGTGATTGTGTGTGAAAATGGTGATATTGACGTGAGTGGGGTGCTTGAAACGGAGGAAAGGTATGAACGTGTAAGTGAATTTGCAAGGCATGTATTTACTGATAGGCGGATGAGAGTGAGTGTTAATGTTTAAATGAGTGAATGGTGTTTTGATGAGGCTTACCAGTGCCTGTGCCAACAACATCGGCAGCACAAAACTGGGAGTAGCTATGCTACGAAAACCCCCACCAAGGGTTAATTGGTACCCGCGGGGGCTGGGACGCCCTCGGAGCTCTATATGCTCCGGCCCAGCCATGGGATGGACCATCGCGGGGGCAGTAGTTTCGGGAGTCAAATGCTGGCTAGACGCCCGGCGACCTGCCGGTCTGTGGGAACTTCCTGCAGGCCGGTAACCGCGGGCGTCGCTGTGTGAGGCGCAGTTCGTCTCGGCGACCGGCCTGCATGGTCGGTAGGGGTGTAGATAGGCCCCGCTCCCACCAGTGAGGGTACGGAGGACTTTTGTCTCCGTGCCGACTGGGACTATACCAGCCGGTATACGCGCCGATCAGGCGTATCCTGATCCCGCGTCCATGGGGACCGTGTGGCGGAGCCATTAGGCGGGTGCCCCACGTAAAACATACATTTCGCTTCTTCCCCTCCACCGATCCAAGGGGCGTCCAAAGGCATCCCGCCAAAACGCTCGCGCGCCTCCACAAAATATTAATATTATTTCAAGTGCGAAGTCGCACCGTGACTTCCGGTGGCGCGTGAGCCCCTTTCTTGGGGGCGTAACCGGACGGTGGAGGGAGACATTCATCCGTGGAGGACTCCTCCGTTTTTGGAGGAGTCAGTCACTCCAAAACATTCCAACAAGTAACATCCCCGACATACAAATTTAATTCGCACATAGATAAACGCTAATTTCCGTTAAGTTTAACATAGTTTTTTGTAAAGTACGTTTTATTAAAGTTTCATAAAATCCACACCCGAGTGGCTCAAAACAATCATATCCTTTCACTCCACCCCGAAAAAACCTCGCGACGTTATCTATAACAATAATCGCGGGGAGCGCAGATATTTCGTGTACCTCGCGGCAATCAAGCGAGGGTTCGGCCTTACAACCCGAACTGGCCCAGCCGAGGCTTGGCCCACAAATTGACGCCCAACATGGTTTAATTTTGAAGGTACACTTACAAGGGAACATCCCGAGGTGTAACTCACCGATTTTGATGAAATTTTAGTATGATATACTCCTCGCGGAAATATTTGACACGTATTTTTTTTTATCGGCAATCGTCCACGTTAAAGGGGTGAAAACCACCCTCAAAGTTGGCACCCTGAAACTTATTTATTGAATATCTGGAAAACTATTAGAGATACGAAAATTTCGTAAAGAGAGAAAATTAACGTATTTCGACCACAAATCTAATGATATAAATATATTTTTTTTAAACTCGTTTGTTTAAATTATATGCTTAAAAATACAACTTTTTTAATGATTTTGTAAGTCAAATTCCAATAAATTTTCTTGAATATTTTTCTGAGAATACCATATACCGAAACACAAAATACGGATAAAAT
Source organism: Cerceris ruficornis (assembly GCA_963989415.1). NCBI lineage: Eukaryota > Metazoa > Arthropoda > Insecta > Hymenoptera > Crabronidae > Cerceris > Cerceris ruficornis. The sequence goes on from OZ022528.1 coordinate 14,914,056, forward strand.
GGAAATTTGAAATTTTGTTTGTAAAAAAAGTTATTGCATTTTTAATTTTTTCTCTTGCGTTCTTGTTAAGTTATGCCTTCGTATATACATGTATGACTGCTTTAAAAGGCCAGATTTTATTGCCAGACACACATATCGTTTTTATATAAATTAAAAAAATTTGATTGATTAATTAATAATTTGTAACAATTATTGTAATAATGGTATTCATTGTTATTCTTATAACCAATATTTTCTTACACCACGAGCATTCTAAAGCATCCCTGTAATCAATTCAAGCATGTAACGTCCGAAAATAGTAAATATATAACGCATACCTCCCGAGAATTAATTAATTTATTTGGCCTGTCGGCGGATTCACATTGATATCATAAATGACTATCCCGAGGTGTAACTCACCAATTCTTATGAAACTATAGTATAAGGTGCTTTTCGTGGAAATATTTAATATCTACTTTCATTTATCGGCAATCGTCCACGTTAAAGGGGTGAAAACCACCCCCAAAGTTCGGATAACGAAAACTGTTTTATCGAATATCTCGGAAACTATTAGAGATACGAAATTTTCCTAAGGAGTGAAAATTAACGTATTTCAATCACGAATCCAATGCTATAAACATTTTTTTAAAAAGCCCGTTTGTTTAAACAATATGTTAAAAAATACTTTTTTTTTCATAATATTTTCAGTTAAAATTCTTTCAATTTTCTTAAATAATAGTTTGTATACACTATATAGTCAAACAAAAAATACGGATCAATCAACTATGTATATACGACGGGAAAACTTGACAAGTTCATCAAGCGTAAGAATTGAAAATGCAATAACTTTTTTTGTAACACAAATATGAAACTTCTAATTGATCCGTATTTTTTGTTTGACTATATAGTGTATACAAACTATTATTTAAGAAAATTGAAAGAATTTTAACTGAAAATATTATGAAAAAAAAAGTATTTTTTAACATATTGTTTAAACAAACGGGTTTTTTAAAGAAATGTTTATAGCATTGGATTCGTGATTGAAATACGTTAATTTTCACTCCTTAGGAAAATTTCGTATCTCTAATAGTTTCCGAGATATTCGATAAAACAGTTTTCGTTATCCGAACTTTGGGGGTGGTTTTCACCCCTTTAACGTGGACGATTGCCGATAAATGAAAGTAGATATTAAATATTTCCACGAAAAGCACCTTATACTATAGTTTCATAAGAATTGGTGAGTTACACCTCGGGATAGTCATTTATGATATCAATGTGAATCCGCCGACAGGCCAAATAAATTAATTAATTCTCGGGAGGTATGCGTTATATATTTACTATTTTCGGACGTTACATGCTTGAATTGATTACAGGGATGCTTTAGAATGCTCGTGGTGTAAGAAAATATTGGTTATAAGAATAACAATGAATACCATTATTACAATAATTGTTACAAATTATTAATTAATCAATCAAATTTTTTTAATTTATATAAAGACGATATGTGTGTCTGGCAATAAAATCTGGCCTTTTAAAGCAGTCATACATGTATATACGAAGGCATAACTTAACCCCTTGACTGACTTTGACGAGTCTGACTCGTCATTGATTTCCTGGGCCATCACAGACTTTGACGAGTCAGACTCGTCAAGCGCTTCTTTCGGCGGACGCCGTGCAAGTTACAATTAGATTACATAGTTGCTTCACTCGTTCGACGATTCTCATTTAAAAAAGCACACTGAAAGTAAGAGTTCAGTTTAGCAGAAGTCTCGCACGGTGAATGTTATACTAGCCAATATTTGAGTTTAGTAAAGATTATAAATAATCCCCGTAACATGTATAAGCCGGATGCATTATATGAAAGTGGGGATGATGGTGCAATTGGTTACTCTAGTACTCGTGTAAGACCCATATCAAGCAGTGATGATTCTGATGTAGCAGACGATGAATGGAATTGGACAGAAGACGAAAATATTGTAAACATAAAAGAATTTACCGAAACTCCCGGTATCAATCCATTAGTATTACGAACATTGGGAGCAGATTCAACACCTCTGTGTGTTTTAAAACAAATTTTATCTGACGACTTTTTTGAAATGATAGTCCGGGAAACAAATAGATATGCAGATCAGATGAACATGGAACACACTACGAAAATGAGCAAAGACTGGTTTCCAGTAACGAATGATGAAATCAGGGCATATTTTGCGTTATGTATTATAATGTCGCAAGTAAAAAAATCCAAATTAGAAATGTATTGGTCTAAACGCAGAATAATAGAAACACCTGTCTTTTCGGAAATTATGCCTTATAAACGTTTCCTATCTATAACGCACTATCTCCATTTCGTAAATAATGAGACGATGTCTAAAAAAGATAGAATACGAAAAATTCGACCCGTGGTCGAATATCTAAATACCAAATTCCAACAATTATACGTCCCAGAAGAAGATGTTGTCATAGACGAATCTCTTATGAAATTTAGAGGGCGACTGAATTACGTTCAGTTTATTGCATCAAAACGGGCGAGATTTGGAATCAAATTCTACAAGTTATGTGAATCTACTTCTGGATATTGTTCTCGGTTTAAAATTTACACGGGACAGGATAAAATTGAAGGAACTGATATACCTGTATCACAAAGTATAGTAATGGAACTGGCTGAACCTATTTTAGGGGAAGGGTATACCTTGTTTTTAGACAATTGGTATTCCTCACCAGAATTATTCAAGATTTTGAATAGAAATAATACAAATGTTATTGGAACGGTTAGGAAAAATCGAAAGAATATGCCAAAGAAGCTTACATCATACAAACTAAAAAGGGGAGATGTAACAACGTTATCATGTAAAGGCATTCTGTGCTTACGCTGGCGTGATAAGAAAGATGTATATATAATGAGCAGCAAACATTCAAGAGCAGAAATGGTTACCACAGGAAAAATCAGAAGAAAGAAAGGAGGCGAGCAAGAAAATGTTATAAAACCCAGCTGTGTAATAGAGTACAACCGTGGAATGGGAGGTGTTGATAGGCAAGACCAATTTCTTGCAAGTTTCCCACTAATGCGGAAGAGTATCAAAGGATACAAAAAAATGTTCTTTTATATGTTTGATATAGCTGTCTATAACGCTCGGAGGACGGCGGCTAGAAGGGTTTTTGGGAGCCAAACTCGGGTTTTGACCGAGGGAGGGCTAACTTCCAAAAAACTCTGATGGAACTGATGTCCGTCTCTTGTAGAGTCGAGAGAGCGGCTGCTGGTGTTGCCATTGGAAGGAGCGGCAAGGCCGCGGGATTTTGCATATGCACGTTGTGCAGAAATGGATGGGCCGCCGACACAGGGAAGGGTAAAATTAAGGCCTGGTCCGGCGCCCACACACCCGGTCTCTGGGAAATGTGGGAGGGTGCCGGAGCCCCTCTCGTAAGTCCGTAGGTGGTACAAGAACATCCGGGTGGCCCTACACCTGTCGATACGGCACTGCCGTTTTTTGATCACCACCGCGGCTGGGTGGGGCGCCACGTCCCCGGAGTAATAAGCCGGACTCGACCGTACCCCGTATGCTCTGCGCGTTGAGCCCTAGCAATAGGAGCCAGGGCGCGGAGTCCGGGGGGGTGCGGGAGGGACCCCGTCCTGAGCGGCTAATCCTAGGGTTAGTAGCCCAAAGGGGCACTCGGGACGGGTGGGACTTTTTAACATCTAATTAATTTTCCACCCTTCGGGTGAGGTGTCGTGCGGCAACCGACATAGTTAGTTGGCTTTGAGCAAAGGAAGGATTTGACGTGCAGCCAGCAGTTTCGTCTCTCAAAACTCGATGGAGGGGATTTCGGTGAAGTTGGGGGCTCTTGCTAGCGAAAAAGGTTCCCATCGCTCCACCTCCACGTGGTGTCCTCTGGGGCTGGCACTCCTGCTTGCGGGGGTGTCAGCGCGAACGGAGCGAGTGGGTCGTTGGACGGACTATTCCTTGACGACACGGCAAATTTTCTTTTAAAATCATGGACGGACAAACGAAAAGGAGTTTAGTTTACGGTGCAGGGGAGGGATACCCCAGTACCGGCGCAGATGGTGGTTGTAAAGCGGGCCCCACTGCGTCGTCATCCTACGACCGTGGCACCTCCGGGGCGGGGCACAGCGCCCCGGTTGTGTTGCTCACTAGCTGTGACCAACTGACCGGCAATGATGGCAGGGCGAAAGTCAAGGTAGGACCGTCTTGCTCGGCTGCTTCGGCAACGAGCAAGACGAAGATACCTCGCCTTTCACCCAAAAAGGACAAGATCTTGGACACGGACAGGACCCGAGATAAGCCTCGCAAAACGCATATCTCGGAGATAGAGAAGAGGGAGTTATGGGAAAGCGAGGTGGAGGCTCACCTCGTCAGGATCGATGCCCTTATGGACAAAGAGCCTGGCGAGAGGAGCCAAAATGGAAAGAAGTCCCGAGAGAGTTCTCAGACGAGAGGGGTCTTCTGGGAGCCGGAGAAATCTGGCCCCGGAATGAAGCCCCTTCCGTCTGAGTCCTTCCTCAATGAAGGACTCCCTTCCATTAATTTGGAGAAGTGCTGGAAGCGCATGAGGGGATTTTATGAATCGACGGCTCGAACGGTGAGCCGCATGTCGAACATAAAAACCACAGACCTCAGACGCATCCGCATGGACATGCGGATGGCTCATGCCTACGGCAATGAAGTCACCCGGAGAGTGAGGACCAACAACGCCCCGGACCCCTCGGCCAGGAAGCTGTTGACCGCCCGGAGCGACCGAGAGAAGCGGGCGAACGAGCGCGCTAGGAAGGCAGAGAAGGAGAGGGACGCTCTCCTTCTCCAGGTAAAGGAGTTCGAAGTCCTCCTGAAAGAGGCCAACGCCCGCCTCCCGACCACCGTTGTCACACCTGACGGCGGTGGTATGGAGGTGGACGCTGCTTCTCCGGACCCCCCCCGCTGGTCAGAAATTGACTGCGGCGGGGCCTGGGGAAGACAAGGAGGTATGGACGAGGGAGAGAGCCATCGAGCTGGCCAAGGAATTGGCCAGCGAAATGGCGAAGGCACACGCCCGAGAGACCGCCGAACAAAAGCTCGCTTTTGGACGGGTCCTCTCGGGCATGGAACAGAAGCTGGCGGCCGAAAGGAAGCTGGCATCTGCCTCCACCTTCAGTGGAGGTAAAAATCCCCTTCCCCAGTCCGCTCCTTTTTCCCACCTTTCTTCCTCCCCTCCCGCAGCCCCCGCTGAGGGAACCAAGGGAGGGAAGAAAAAGAAGAAGAAGAAGAAGAAGGGAAAGCCGGCACAGGCGACGACCAACAGCGGCCCCGCAGGGCCCCCAGCTCCCGTCGTTGTCCCCACCGTGCCGGCAGCAAGGCAGGAGGAGACCTGGGTGCAGGTGGTGAAGAGGGGCAAGAAGGCCCCTACCACCCCCGCCACACCTGCACCCAAGCCGGCGTCGAGGACGACACCGGCCAGGCCATCGACTGGAGGCCCCCGAGCGGCGCAGCAGGCGCCCAAAGGGCAGACAGGTAAGAACCAGCGGGGGGAGCCGAGGCTGCCGCGTCCTCCCGGGACGTCGGCGGTTACGGTTACCGCCCCCGCTGGTCAGGAGAAAGACCTGGGTCAAAAGTTGGCCCAGGCTATGTCCAGGGTCGACCTGAAGGCCCTGGACATAAATGATTTCGTCACTAGAAGGGCGGTGACTGGGGCCCTCGTATTTGAGGTCCCTGGGCCCGACAGCCTCTTAAAGGCTGGCGGGCTCGTCGCCGCCCTAAGCAGGGCCCTGGAAGGCACAGGGATTAAGGTGGCGTGCCCGCAGAAGACCGCGGAGCTGGTCATCTCCAACTTAACGGAGATGGCCACTCCGGAGGCGGTCAGGCAGGCCGTCGCCGAACAAGGGCGGTGCGCGGTCGGCGAGATCCGGGTCGGGAGCTTCCGGTTACTTAAATCCGGAATGTTCTCGGCCTGGGTCCGCTGCCCGCTTAATACAGCGAGGGCCCTGCAAAGAGCTGGACGTATTGTAGTCCAGTTCTGCAGGGCCAAAGTAGCGGCCATTGAGCAACGGCCGCTACAGTGCTTTAGGTGCCTGGAGGTCGGACATGTCCGCCAGAACTGCAAGAGTTCGGTGGACAGGTCCGACCTCTGCTACAGATGCAGTGGGACTGGCCATAAGGCATCAACGTGCCGGGCCGATCCCATATGTGCAGTCTGCACTAGCACCGGGAAGCTGGCCCGGCACCGGATGGGAGGCCCATCCTGTCACCCGCCAGCTAAAAGGACCGGCCCGACCAAGACGGGGAGCAGGCCTCCCCCAGCCAACAGGGACCGGAAGAAACCACCGGCCAGTCCCACTGCCAACGTGGGAGCACCTGCGCCGGCGGCCAGAATCGAGGAGGCGATGGAGGTGGAGGAGTCACCAGCGGCGGTGAGTAACTCCGAACTTCTGCCGTCCTCCTCTATGGAGAAGGTGGGGGAAAAGGAGGCATTGGCCTCCTCCCCCACGGTGCGGGCTGAGGCTTCCCCTCCCCCGTCGCCCACCCTAGTACCACCGACGACGGCAGGGAGTTTAGAACTCCCTGCCGGTAACAGCGGCCAGGCCGCTGTAGGGGTTGCCCTGGAGGAAGGCCTGTAAGCAGACTGATAATGTCTGCACGCCTCCTCCAGGGTAACATAAACCACTGCCGGGGAGCGCATGATTTGCTGCTGCAAACCCTCCGGCAGTGGAATGTCGGCCTGGCGGTGATTGCCGAACCGTACCGGATCCCCGACTGCCCGAACTGGGCAGGGGACCTCGACGGTACGGCGGCAATCACCTGGAGCATGGTCCACGGAGCTCCGACCTGTCGCGTACTTTTTCGCGGCAGGGGCTTCGTGGCCATAGCCTGGGGGGAACACGCGGTGATCGGGTGTTATGCGTCGCCCTCGAAGAGTCTTCAACTCTTCGAGGGTTATTTGGACGAGGTTGGCCGGTGCCTTTTAGCATGCCGACCTCGTCAGACGCTGGTCCTGGGAGATTTCAATGCCCACGCTATTGAGTGGGGATGTCCCGGGACCACTCCCAAGGGTACGGCCTTGGTTGAGTGGGCGGCTAGTCACGGCCTCATTCTCCTGAATGAGGGGACCGTGAGCACGTGCGTGCATGCCAGAGGTGAGTCCATTGTGGACGTCACTTTTGCGTCACCTGGCATAGCGCGACGTGTGACCGGCTGGAGAGTAGAGGAAGAGGTGGCCACCCTCAGTGACCACCTCTATATTTCTTTTTATTTTAATGCCTCTCCAGCCCCAGGTCCCCGCCGCCCAGACCCGTCACCGCGGTGGGCCATAAAAGGCCTACGCAAGGATGTCGTAGAATTGGCAGCCTCCGTCTTCGCCTGGCAAGAGAGGCCAGGCGAAATCCTGGACAACCCTGAGGCCGGCGCCCGGTGGCTCCGAAAGGCGTTGACATCGATTTGCGATGCCACAATGCCTCGGAGTCGCCCGCGCCGGCAGGGCTCGGTGTACTGGTGGTCGCCCGAGATCGCGGAGTTGAGAACTCAATGCGTCCGGGCGAGACGCCAGTTCACCAGAGCACGTCGGAGAAGGAGTACGACGGAGGAGGAAGAGTTGCGGCTGCGCCGTATCTTTTCCGCAGCCCGCAGAACTCTCCGCCTGGCAATCTACGACGCGAAGAACCAGGCCTGGAAGGAGCTACTGGACGGACTCAATGCCGATCCGTGGGGGCGACCCTATAAGATGGTCTTAGGTAAACTAAGACCCTGGGCGCCCCCGTTGACGGAAAGGCTCGAACCCCAGTTCCTCCGGCAGGTCGTGTCTACCCTCTTCCCGAGAGAAGATAGGGTCGAACCTGCCGGAGAAATGTCGGAATCCAGCGGGAACTGGACCGACGAACTGGGGATTACCGTCCAGGAGCTCACCGGGATTGTCAAGCGCTTGGCTAGCCGAAATACGGCGCCAGGACCTGATGGCATTCCCGGTAAGGTACTGGTTCATTCGCTGAGTTTCCTTGGACCCGATCTTTTACGTATTTTTAACGCCTGTCTAAGATCGGGTCGGTTCCCCTCAGGCTGGAAACGCGCCAAACTGGTGCTCCTCCAGAAAGAGGGGAAGTCCGGGGACTCACCGGCTGCATACCGGCCAATCTGCCTACTTGATGAGGCCGGCAAACTACTCGAAAGAGTGATTGCCGGCCGTATAGTCAGGCATTTGTCCTTGGTTGGTCCGGACGTCTCTGAGGCCCAGTTTGGCTTCAGACGGGGTCGTTCGACTGTTGATGCAATCAACAGGGTGAACGACCTCGCTAAGCGGGCGGTAGGCAGGGGCAGTGTTGCGTTGGCGGTGTCGTTAGACATCGCCAATGCCTTTAACACTGTCTCCTGGTCTGCCATAGGGAGGGCTCTTGAGTACCATAGAGTCCCTCTCTATCTCAGCAGGATTGTCCTGGACTATCTAAAGGACAGGTGCGTGGGTTGGCATGGTATGGACGGCCCAGAGACCAGCTCTGTTGAGCGGGGGGTTCCACAGGGATCGGTCCTCGGACCACTCCTGTGGAATCTCGCGTTCGACAAAGTTTTGCGGACTCCCCTCCCCGACGGCGCGTCGCCTGTGGCGTACGCAGACGACACGATGATCGTCGCCGTCGGGAACGACTGGAGGAGTATCCTCGCGATCGCGGAAGACGCGGTTAGGAGGGTCTCCTTGGCAATCGAGGGGCTGGGGTTGAGGGTGGCAGCGGAGAAAACGCAAGCCATTTGGCTTTGCGGTGCCACGGGGCGTGGGCTGCCACCCAATGCCTCAATCACGGTGGGAGAGTCAACTGTCGCTGTGAGGCGCAAGTTTAAATACTTGGGCCTCACGGTTGACAGTTATTGGCGCTTCTCGCACCACTTCGAGAATTTGGCCCCCAAGTTGGAGAGAGCGGCGGCTGCTCTAAGCCGTCTGGCTCCCAACTTGGGTGGTCCAAACGAGAAGGCGAGACGGCTGTATATGGGTGTCGTCCGGTCCATGGCGCTCTACGGAGCGCCAGTATGGGCCGGCGGCCTGGAGGTCAACGGGCGGGCGAGCCGCGCTATGCGCAAAGTTCACCGCCTGATGGCCATCCGGGTCGTGCGGGGGTACCGCACGATCTCATATGCAGCCGCCTCAGTACTGGCGGCCTCCCCTCCGTTTGTGTTTCATGCGGAAATGGCTGCGGAGGTTTATACGAACCTCCGCGCGCCACCGCAGCAAACGGACCAGGGAGAGTCGTCCGGTGCAGAGGATGTGGGCGTGAGGCGTCAGGCCGAACAGCGCATGATTACCAAATGGTCCTCGTGGCTCGAAGAGCCCGAGAACCAGGCATCACGCGCTGTGAATGCTGTTACCCCTTCCCTCAGGGAATGGGTGACGAGAAAGCACGGCCAGCTCTCCTACCGCCTGACTCAGATGCTCACCGGGCATGGATGCTTTGGTGAGTTTCTGTGTAAGATTGGCAAGGAGGTAACTCCTCAATGTCACCATTGTGACAGGGGGGAGGAGGACACTGCCCAGCATACGCTGGAGGTTTGCCCAGCGTGGCGAACTGAGCGCAGTGTCCTCATCGCGTGTGTAGGTGCGGATCTCTCACCACAAAATGTGGTGAGAGAAATGCTCGTCAGTGACGCGAACTGGCGAGCGGTTGCCTCCTTCTGTGAGGACGTACTCCTGCAGAAGGAGGCAGCGGAGAGAGATCGGGAGGGGCTGAGGGAGGACACCTCACGACGGCGAGGCCGCGTGAGGCGAAGGTAACCTGGGGGGAGGGATCTTGTGACATGACGAGGTCCCTCTGCACCCCCTCGGGTCGCCAGTGCCGTTCTCCCTCGGCCAATGTACATAAAATGTACATTTTATTTATGGTATGAATGTATTAATGTATGATTGAGAGTGTGAATGTATTTATTGTGCGTGCTTGTGTTGTATACAGTAAGGTAAGTAGATTAGTTCTTATATTTAATCTATTTATGGATGGGTCAGCTGAGGCATAGCGCCGCGCAGTGCATGCTCCCTCACGAGGTTATGCCTCGGCTGAAAACCGTGGACCGGGTAGAGGTGAGGGCCCTACTCGGTACGCCTCGGCAACCATGGCGGGTGGGGAAAACGCCATGTAGTGACTGCATGGCGGTTTCAAGTCTTTTGGGGAAAGCCCCGGGGTAGGTGGGGGAAGGCCCTCGGGTCGGAAACCACCTACACCGGGAGCAACAGGCTAGGGTGGGGACCAGATGTGTATGCTCAGCTTAGCCCCTGGTTTCCACCTTTAAAGCTTTAACGCGAGGTCACCGTGAGTGGTTTAGCCGGTAGGGGCAGCCTTCCGCTGCCAATCCGGCACTACCTCTGCCCTCCCTCGGGGCAGAGGTGTCTTTGGAAGATTCCCTCACGTAAAAAAAAAAAAAAAAAAAAAAAAAAAAGCTGTCTATAACGCTTATGTGCTATATTCCAAGTTGCCGAATCGAACAAAGCAATCGATGGTAAATTTTAGGTTGAATATTGCAGAAGACATGCTATATAATTTGTCTCTTCCTGACTATCCAGCACGTGGCAGACCGTCGCAAAGTGAATGCCCGACTCGGTTACAGGCCAAACATTGGGCACATTTCCCTGAACATATTTCCTCGACTGAGAAAAAGAAACTACCAACAAAGAGATGCCGCGTGTGCGCAAAAAACAACATAAGAAGTGAAACAACATGGCAGTGCAAAAAATGTTTAGTCCCGTTACATGTTCCAAAATGCTTCGAAATATTCCATACTGTGCAGAACTATTAAATTATTATTTTTTAATGTAATTTAGATGCTCTTTGGTGACGTCAATCTGATTAATAAAAATCCAAATTTGAAAATAAAATGTACTCTTTCTCAGTCTTCACGTAACTGTTCAATTAAGCGAAATTAAATAGTTTTTTTTTGTCGCATCAAATTCCATTTAATTCGTCAGTCAAGGGGTTAACAAGAACGCAAGAGAAAAAATTAAAAATGCAATAACTTTTTTTACAAAAAAAATTTCAAATTTCCATTTTATCCGTATTTTGTGTTTCGGTATATGGTATTCTCAGAAAAATATTCAAGAAAATTTATTGAAATTTGACTTACAAAATCATTAAAAAAGTTGTATTTTTAAGCATATTATTTAAACAAACGAGTTTAAAAAAAATATATTTATATCATTAGATTTGTGGTCGAAATACGTTAATTTTCTCTCTTTACGAAATTTTCGTATCTCTAATAGTTTTCCAGATATTCAATAAATAAGTTTCAGGGTGCCAACTTTGAGGGTGGTTTTCACCCCTTTAACGTGGACGATTGCCGATAAAAAAAAATACGTGTCAAATATTTCCGCGAGGAGTATATCATACTAAAATTTCATCAAAATCGGTGAGTTACACCTCGGGATGTTCCCTTGTTAGTGAGTTTCTTTTCAACTACTTAACTTTTATTGACACTTCTTCCGTACTTCTATATAGTGAATAATATAAAATTGGTATAAATTAGGCTACCTTTCCCTATGTGTCCGTGCAAAAGGGTATAGCAGGATAAGGGGGTCAAAAGTGCCCTTCAACCGATTTCAATGGGGACGGTCTCATTCGATAGATAATGCTCGGCGATTGATGTCTACAAATTTTTAACCCTGAATTTTGACCGGAAGGGTAGTTATGGGGAAAATTAAAAAAACAGGTTTTTGGCCCTTTTTCCCCATTTATTGAGGCGTAAAAAATCCAAATAAATTCTGACATATTCTACACGGTACCGGACATATTGGAGAATTTTTTCAGATTTTTCCGTCGAAGTAGCTAAGCGTGAGAAATCGGCAAAGTAAAAAAAAACGGAAAAAAGAAGATTTCGTATCGAAATCTTCGAGGTACAACTTTTTGGTTTATATAGTAACAATCTAACACCTACGATTGTTATCCCCAATTTTTTTCAGATTTTTAAACCACCTGCGTCATTGTGAAAAAAATCGAAAACCGATATTCGGGACGTATTTTGATCTAAAACGCAAGAAGTAATTGTTATTTTTCCATTATTTTGATAGAGTATGTTCATTTTGTGCTTTTCAATGTTTCTGCATACAAAGCAATTGCGAGTGAATGCAAAGGATTGAATTGATTCAATTATTCGTAAGCTAAACACTTCCTTATCAGCTAAAAATACGAACGTCCTTTCAATAGCAGCGATGGCGCAGTCGGTAGAGTTCCTGGCTGCGGAACCTCTCGAAACTTTTTGTCGCCGGTTCGAGTCCCAATGAGGTAAAATAATTTTTTTTTTTTTTTTTAGTCATTCACTGCATAACAACAAATAGTAATCATTTTTCAATTTTTCAATGTTTTTTAAACATTTTTAAATACTTATTCAATATGAAATATATGTAAAAATAATTATGGAGCATATTGTTTTTTTCATTGATTCGTCCTAGCCACATCTCGTTATTCTTTTGTACATTGAACGAATATTAGTTTACTGTAACGAATGCAAATATGTATTCAATATTAAAAGTATCCAATTGTATATTCTGATGAATTGTAATGAAGGTGATGTCTAACGGAAAGAAGGGTCTATTACTTTTTAAACATTCTTATTTTTGTATTTACCGCTTCTCCATTTATGCAGAGATCATCCAAAATGGGCAATGAATTGAAAGAATGAAGGTATATTGGGATTTCATCCGTTATAATTCCTTTACTGTTTTATGCAAATCAACTTCTTCAGCTTTAGGTTTTGTGCCCTATTGCAATCGTGTTTTCCAACCACTTTAAGTACACGAAAACATTAAATTCAGTTCAGAAGGCTTTATTGTTTCATTACACTTACTCCGGTATTATGTACTCCCTTCAGTTATCTAGTCCGCAATTACCTGCGCAGCGTGTAGGTAGCGGGCAGGTACCGAGTTGTACCTTTAGAACTGATGATCATTTTTTTTAAATTATTGACTGCATAAATGTTATTAATACGTAAATGAATATTAATGTAAAAATACGAATGATAGATTACCATTTGATGATTAGGCTACAGTATCTAGCTGCGGAATACTTGAAACTTTTCTCTCGCCAATTCACCTCCCATGAAATATAATTAGAAAACAAATGTTTTTAAGTATTAACTGGATAACAATTGTTAATACGGAAATTAATATTAGTGTGAAAAAAATATATATGGCATGCGATAGATTACCTTTTGATAATTAAAAGTTGAAACACGTTTCGTGTGGCTTTAATCCTCGTCACTATGTTCACTAATGATGGGCACCACTTCATTTTTATTAAATATTTTTGTCAATATCTCTGAAGGCCTAACAATTGTCGATAGATACCGTGCGTGCGACAGGTAGTATACTATTGCAGCAATGTGCGAACAACTTATGGTACGGTTACCACTCGCACATTCACAGCAATAACATTTGATGCCCGAAATTCCAATTATATTAGGGGTATAGTCAATGAAGCAACGATAACTTCTTTGATTAATGTGGCGTGATCGGACGAGGCATTTAAGAATATTGAGGAGTTGATTTGCATAAAACAGTAAAGGAATTATAACGGACGAAATCCCAATATACCTTCTTTCTTTCAATTCATTGCCCATTTTGGATGATCTCTGCATAAATGGAGAAGCGGTAAATACAAAAATAAGAATGTTTAAAAAGAAATAGACCCTTCTTTCCGTTAGACATCACCTTCATTACAATTCATCAGAATATACAATTGGATACTTTTAATATTGAATACATATTTGCATTCGTTACAGTAAACTAATATTCGTTCAATGTACAAAAGAATAACGAGATGTGGCTAGGACGAATCAATGAAAAAAACAATATGCTCCATAATTATTTTTACATATATTTCATATTGAATAAGTATTTAAAAATGTTTAAAAAACATTGAAAAATTGAAAAATGATTACTATTTGTTGTTATGCAGTGAATGACTAAAAAAAAAAAAAAAAAATTATTTTACCTCATTGGGACTCGAACCGGCGACAAAAAGTTTCGAGAGGTTCCGCAGCCAGGAACTCTACCGACTGCGCCATCGCTGCTATTGAAAGGACGTTCGTATTTTTAGCTGATAAGGAAGTGTTTAGCTTACGAATAATTGAATCAATTCAATCCTTTGCATTCACTCGCAATTGCTTTGTATGCAGAAACATTGAAAAGCACAAAATGAACATACTCTATCAAAATAATGGAAAAATAACAATTACTTCTTGCGTTTTAGATCAAAATACGTCCCGAATATCGGTTTTCGATTTTTTTCACAATGACGCAGGTGGTTTAAAAATCTGAAAAAAATTGGGGATAACAATCGTAGGTGTTAGATTGTTACTATATAAACCAAAAAGTTGTACCTCGAAGATTTCGATACGAAATCTTCTTTTTTCCGTTTTTTTTTACTTTGCCGATTTCTCACGCTTAGCTACTTCGACGGAAAAATCTGAAAAAATTCTCCAATATGTCCGGTACCGTGTAGAATATGTCAGAATTTATTTGGATTTTTTACGCCTCAATAAATGGGGAAAAAGGGCCAAAAACCTGTTTTTTTAATTTTCCCCATAACTACCCTTCCGGTCAAAATTCAGGGTTAAAAATTTGTAGACATCAATCGCCGAGCATTATCTATCGAATGAGACCGTCCCCATTGAAATCGGTTGAAGGGCACTTTTGACCCCCTTATCCTGCTATACCCTTTGGCGACTACACAAATAAATGTAAATAACTTCTTAACCATAGTACATTACCTAACAGTATTTTCTTTTCTAATTATGTATGTTGGAATGGGTTTAGAAGGAGACCAGGTTTTAATAAACGAAATATTTATTTACGGAAAATACAAAAGAATTCATTAAGAAGAATCACGATTACAAATACTGAACACGCTCACTCGACGGCCATATATCCACTGACTCTCATCACCTTCCTTTTTTCTTCCATCCATCTCGCATTCATCTGTTTCAGAAGATACACACACACGCACACACACATACGCTTTCACTCACATTCCTTCATGTATACTGTGTACTTATAAAAAATTAAGTTCATTTCTATTCAACTAGGTAACCTTTAAATACAATCCAAGTAAGTTTTTATTTTGTTGTGCGTACGTAAGTATATGGCCGCCACTGTATACATGTATTTACCTGAAGGGTATAAGAGAACGACTGATAAAATTTGCAAACTGAAGAAAACGTTATATGGCCTGAAACAAGTACCAGCACAGTGGAACAAGAAATTCACAGAAGAATTAGAGAAGAAAGGCCTGAAGAGTTTAAGCGGAGAGAGATGTTTATTTAAGAAGAAAGACAACACTCTGAGAATGGCTCTCTACGTAGACGATGGCATAATAGTTGGAGGAAATTTAGGAGAGATTAAACAGTTGTTGGAGGAATTATCCTCTGTATTCGAATTGAAAGTTGAAGAAGAACCGACAAGTTTTTTAGGTTTGGAAATAGAAAGAACGAGCAAAGGTATAAGAGTTACGCAAAGGGCCTACACGGAGAAGATTTTAGAGAGGTATGGAATGGAAAATGCTAAACCAGTAAATACACCGATGCATGTCGCTGAGGTGTATACACCATGCAACGAGGTAAGACCTTTTAATTTTCGGGAGGCAATAGGAAGCCTGTTATATCTGTCAAATAAAACTTGACCAGATATCAGTTATGCTGTTGGTTACAGTAGCAGACGTACTGAAAAACCATCGGATCTAGATGTAATAAATGTAAAAAGAACTTATAGATACTTACAGGGCACAAAGCGTGTAGGGATTACATATAAGAAAGATAAGGAGACGTATAGATTATCTGCTTTCTGCTAGGCGGACTACGCAGGGGATCCTGGAACCCGGAAAAGTACTTCTGGCTACCTGGTGAAATTCTGTGGGGCACCTATAAGCTGGTGTTCAAGGATGCAGCCAGTGGTGGCGTTATCCACCACTGAAGCAGAGTTAATAGCCATCGCGGATTGCTGCAAGGAGTTATTATATCTGAAGTATATAGTTGAGGAAATCTTAACACTATTCCTACCGACACTTCACTATACCTTTTCCTACCGCAACCGGTGAATTTGTCAAATGATAATTTTTTCCCAGAAAATGAACAGTAAAAAAAGAAGTGAATATTGAAAAATGTATTATAATGTGAATGTATTATACGTATATTTGAGGAAAAGTCATGAAGTGTAAAGGCGATTCAATCACGTTGTATATAGGAAATTCTAATCGAAATTTAAAAAACGGTCATTTGATCGGTCGTGGTAGGAATAGTGTTAAAGAATAAGGTATCAATTGATTTACAGGTAGATAACCAAAGTGCAATACAAATAGCAGAAAACGGAAGTTATAGTAAAGGGTCAAAGCATATAGATGTAAGATATCATTTTGTAAAAGAGAAAATTGCAGAAAATGCAATTAAAATAAAACATTGTGAGACTGAAAAACAGTCCGCGGATATATTTACAAAAGCATTATGTATCAATAAATTTAAGAAGCATAGAGAAGCATTAGTATTCTAAGAAAATTGTATTATTTATTCAGTATTACATATAGTTTGTGTAAAAGAAAATGTAAGGGTAAATACCAAAGAAAAGGATTAGTTTTTTAAGATGATGGATAGTTTTTGTTTGTTTCGAAATCACAAGTTGAAAAATTTTTTGAATGAGCAGTACGATTAAGGGAAGGTGTAAGAGATGTAATTGTACGAGGACTGTGCGCATGCGTGCGAGAAAAGAGAAGAAGGGCGATGCGTGAAAGATAAAAAGACGGAGAAAGAGTGATCTGGGGAGTATAGAGAAAGCATGGCAAAAAGGAAGTGCGCGAGCGAGTGTAAGATACAGAGATAGTAGAAGTGAGAGAGTCCAGGAAAAATCTTTATTGTGTTTGTAGTCTTAAATTTATAATAATAAAACCGGTGTTAACCAAGAAGAGGAAGAGACAAGATTATTTAATTTCATCCAAAGACAAAGTTAACAGAAGCATGATCTGAGCCGTTCCGTGCGGCCAGATCTTACATTAATTCTCCAACAGTTCTTCAGACGCTCGGCTCACCACGTGCGCTCCTTGACCATTTCCCTATCTTCCTTAACTTCCGATTTCTTGCTTCTGATAGGCCGAAAATTCGGGCTATCGGAAATCAAGTTTATTGCAAAATTTCCCTATTCATCGTTCCCTAGTTCTACCGATTTCTGACTTATAGTCCACTCGATTTCTTACTCTTCAACTTCACTTGAACTCAATCCGTGATAGTACACACTTCGAACAACATTGCCGCTAGTCCTACCCACACAGGCCATTACAGATTTTTTGTCAAGTGTACATAAGAGTATTAATACATAAATAGATATACCTATTCAACATCTCCGGGTTCCAATTTATTATTTAATAACAAATAAAACCAATTCTGTCTCGAGAAATCGTAACCGAATCGCGTTCGGCCATCAGTGACGAGTGACGTATCGCGGTTTCACGGCCTGCGTGGATTTGGTATCCTCATACCGCATCCCGGTGAAAGGTGGCGCGCAGTTCGCGACAGTTCAGGATCGTCGTGAACAGCTTCCACAAGCACTTTTGCGAAAGAGAGTTGCGACCTGACATATGAATGTTGGGGGCCGACGAAACAAGATTTCACCGACGCCATTCACTATTTCGTGCAAGAATGGCGGTGCCACGAAATTATTAGTGAAAACCCCAGTGCTACCATTTCTCGGCGTGCAAAACTTATAGCGGAGGATTTACTGAAAAGGTTTTTTTGAGATGGAGGCATCATATTCGCTCCTCGAATCGGATGAAGTCCTTCGTGTCGATGAAGCTCACGACGACGGCGAACATCCTGTACAATTGGAAGAGGATCAATCGCCGAGCTCGTCTTTTGCTTCAACGAAATACGGTACACTTTCCGATTTTTCCTTATCGCCGTCATGGAAACGCGTTAAACACGGGCTTGCGACAACAGAAGAAAAAATGTGCGAGGTAGCCCTCGCAGAAATGCACCCTACGTGGAGTTTAAAATCGCTACAGTCGAAAGGAGACTATCACATAAAAACGAAAGATGAGGTAGCTTTATGGCGAAAAGAAATTGCGGTGGCACAATCCACAATAAAGGGCCTAGCCGGATAAGGATGGCAAAAGTGCCCCCAAAGATAATTAATCGTGAGGCATACCATTCGATAGGGCTCTTTGGAAAAACCCTTCCTACAAAGTATGAACCCGCTACCCCTACCGTAGTGGTAGTTACAGGGTGAAACGTATTTTACAGTTTATGCTCGATATCTCCCGTTTAGCTCGATAGAAAGTTCTGAAAAAAATCACAGACATTATGCCCAATGGTGTACATACTTTAGAATTTTTTCAGATTTTTTGGTTCGAAAATCGATTTTTGAAAAATTAAAAAAGATTATAAACATTAATTTTTTATTGAAAATATAAAGTGACCACTTTTAGATTTTTACAGTATCTCAAGTTTGCTATAAATAATTAACTGTAATTTTTTCAGATTTTTTTCAAAAGTGCTTCATACCAAAAAAAAATGAAATACTTACGTCCAATACCCAAAGGGGTATAGACTTGGACGATCGAAGTACTTAATTTCTTGCGCACACGTTATTCGTAACATCCACTATTTCACAAGAAATAAGTTAATGTACTTAATTTTTATTCTCCTTATATATCATATGTGAAGATTCTTGTTTAATTGCATTTATTAACAATGATGATCTTCGGTTTTATGGAAGCGGAGCTCCTGGTATTTCAACTGTGTTCAGATGGTTCATGAATTCTCTCCATTTAAACATAACAAAAATTGTGCATTAGTATTAATTATTAAATATTTTTACATTTGTAAAGTGAATTAATGAATTTTAGAGAATGAGGTTTACCTTAATTGTGAAATGGTATTTGTAGTCAGGACTTAAAGCGCGTAATTTAATCTTTGTCGCTATCATTGTTAATGACCGGATTTAAGCGCTCAACATTGAAGATTTTACTTAATATTTCCGCAGGCTTAACAACTTTTGCAATGTATCGAGCATTCGATAAGTAATAAATTATCGCTGCTATGTGCGAACAATAACCAATAGTTCGGTTGCCATTTGCACACTCGCAGAAATAACGTTTTACTCTAGAGCAACCTATTGAATTAGGTGAATAATCTATATAGCACTTATAAGATTTACTTTTAATGTGCCTCGATGGCACCAGAAATTGTATGATATTGCTACTTTCTGTCAAATAAGAAAGATTAATAAGGTTATTTTCGTCCATCATTTCTGCGAGGTATGATACCGCTTGCGAAAGTTAATAAGATCCCGTAAAGAAAATGTTTAAATCTCGTTGGGTCATTTCAGGAAAATCAAGCACATCCAAAGCTGATATTTTTTAAAACAATGTTCTTCGCCTACTCCAATGACAAATATCAGCTTCTGTGCCCAAACTATTATGTTTGTCTTTCTCGCTCATAAATCTAGATATTATTTCTTCGCGGAACTCTACATCGGAATTTAAAGGTTTACCAAAGGTGTTCTGTAAAAAACATGCAATTCAGCAATATAATTCGACTGTTGGCAGCAGTTTGTTATCCAATTAATTATGTAACAGTCGGTATTTCCGCCCTATTATACCATGCACGGCTTGAACGACCCAACGGATTTAGTCACCAATCGAGAACTATTGGTTGGTTTTTGATTTTTGTTTTGTTTCGAAGACCTTGTAAAAATCTGAAAAAATTACCCATTAATAATCAGGGTACTATGCATGTTACTGTAAAAATCTAAAAGTGGTCACTTTATATTTTCAATAAAAAATTAATGTTTATAATATTTTTTAATTTTTCAGAAATCGATTTTCGAACCAAAAAATCTGAAAAAATTCTAAAGTATGTACACCATTGGGTGTAATGTCTGTGATTTTTTCAGAATTTTCTATCAAGCCAAACAGGAGATATCGAGCATAAACTGTAAAATACGTTTCACCCTGTAACTACCCCTAAGATAGGGGTAGAGAGTTCATACTTTGTAGGAAGGGTTTTTCCAAAGAGCCCTATCGAATGGTATGCCTCACGATTAATTATCTTTGGGGGCACTTTTGCCATCCTTATCCGGCTAGACCCTTTAAAGATTTTCTTTTTAGTATAAACTTTAATTTTATAATAAAAACAACTTTTTGTCAGAAAGGACTTCTTTCACTGGTTTACCACAGTACAGAGTGTATGAAAATATTTATCATGGCCTACCAGGCTAATTCTACACCCAGGAAGGGCTCTTGATGGACCCAAAACCAATCGCAAGACATTAATATTTTCGTAGTCTGCGAAAATTTACGCGGAACAATAGAGTTATAAACCGCGACACTAAGAAAAGGTTCCGACAATCTACCAGTCTAGGATTGTTGAGTCACACATGATTGCAATTTTCTTCGCTGTCGCCGTACAGTAGGAGATATTTGAATAAAAATTTTCGCAGGCTAGGAAAATATTAATGACCTGCGATCAGCTTCGAGTCCTCCCAAGGGCCTTCCCAGAGAGAAGAACATAAACACATGCGTTTTTCTTACTGGCTGTATGGCCCCTTCGTCCATATTCGAAGCTCGTATAGCGTGCTACGGTAATTAGCTTTCTGAAATATAATAGCAAATGACACATTTCGGACAATAAGGATAATTCGTGTGCTTCTGTTCTCTATATGTCCGTTAGCAAAGGTTGTCCTACCGATGGGAAAGCCACTCACGGAACTGCAATTTTAACATTAATTTGCACAAGAAAAGTTCATTTCTGACCCATAGTTCCTTTCATACATTTTGCCTACTCGACGAGACGAATTCGATGAGCTAATAAAAAAGTGATCTTAATTTGCAAGGCTTTTGCGAATTTTGCGGTAGATTTTTTTGCAAATGTCCATCACTCCAAAGGTATAGAACAACGCCTGGCAGATCATGGCAAATAATTTTCATACGCCCTGTACGAAGCGGGCGAAAAATGAAACGTTACATAAGTATCGTTAAATGTTAGCATACAAAAAATTCCAAAAACACGTATTCACTAATTTTGTCTATACTTTATACACATAAATTTCCACGAAAATGGAACAACATTTAGTACGAAAAATTAACAAAAAATTAAGAAATTTTAATATATTGTTTAAACAAATAATTTTTTGCAATTATTATTTATATCACTGGATTCGTAATCTCAAGGCGCACAATTTAAAAAAAAAATTTCCGTGCGCCCTTTAATCTCGGAGATATTTCGAAAAAACCATTTCCAACCCCAAAGTTTGAGGGCTATTATCACCCCTTCAATGTGGACGATTGCAGATATAAAAAAATAGGTGTCAAATATTTTGACGAGAACTATCTACCATATAATTTTCATCAAAATCGGCGTGTACGGGTTCGGGATGTTCCCTTGTGAGACTAAACACTGCTTGAAGGACAGTTTAATAAGTTTGCAGGACGTGGCGGCCACGTGCAACGAGCACGTCGCATCAAAAACGCGACAGCGCATCGCCACATAATTTTGAAATCTGTTACGGGGTTGGTCGGGACGAAGAAGCGACGAATTGCTTAAAAAGGGTGAGATGAATCATCCATAGTGATGGTCATCATTTCGAACACCTACTATAAACATACGCTTCATTTACTACCAACACCGTAAGTATTATCGGCTTTCCCTACTTTCTATAACCATAAATGACCTTGTGTAATAGGTCGTTGAACTCGTTCTAAGATCCTCTATCATGATACGGAAGCAAAAATATACCGACCGATTTAAAAAAGTGGAGGTGAACTTCAAATGTCCGAAGTACCTCCATCTGTAAAAAAACTATTATCGCCACTGGATGGCCCCCTTCGTACTGTGCAATTTTATTTCCGCAAATATTTCTGTGAAACTTATAGTTTCGAAGATATCTGAGGTGCTAATGGTTATTGCCCCACCCTGTATATAGCGACATTCTAGAAAGACCTCGACTAGATCGCTGTAAGATAATAGGCTACGCAGCCGACATAATTCTAATAGTAATGGACAGCAAAATAGAAAATGCAAAGGAGAAAATATAATTTGACATTAAAGATATTAAGAACTGGCTAAAGAAAAGAGGTTTAAAAATAGCAGAAGACAAAACAGAGATAGCTACATTAAACTATTGTAGGAGAGAGAGAGAGAGAGAATGAGGATGCGTGAAACTGCGTGCTTTCGATGCTGTACTAATGCGAGATGATGAGCGTGTGTGTGTTTATGTGTATTTGTGTGAGTGGGGTGCCGAGCTCTCGGTGTAAAGTCGCTGCGTAAGAAAGCCAGAGTGTATTTTGTCCTTGCGAAGAGAAACAGCGTATTTTTTATCAGCGACAGTGTTAGAGCGATGAATGTGAATTGATTTGTGTTATTTTTCTATTTTCTTTTTCTTATAATAAACATATTATTTTCTTGCCTTAAATAATAATTCTACACTATAAAAGAATAGATCCCGATATTAACATAAATATGAATAACTGTGAAATTAAAATAGCAAAAAACCTTAAATACTTAGGAGTCATTTTCGATATTGGACTATAATAGTACGAACACATAAATAAAATTACCGAAAAAGGAATTAAATTCATGAGCCTACTTTCTAGACTGATGCCAAATATAAGAGGTGCTTCTACGAAATGTCGAATATAATACTACAATGTTTTGGAATCTATTATACTGTATGGTGCTCCGACTTGGGGTCATGCTGTGCACCTGGTAAGAAATAAAGTTAGATTAAGAAGTACACAAAGGATAGGGTTAAGCAGGATCGCGAGAGCTTACAAGACGGTATCGTGGTGTAAACTCTGTGTGATAACGGGAATTAAACCTATACATATAAAGATAATTGAGAGGTGCGAGGTGTATAGGGGCATCACAAAACTGAAAAGACCAAAGGACTTGGAAGAAGGGGAAAAGCAAGAAAGGATTAAGGCATGCACGGAGAGAAGAGAAAGGGGAATCAAGGAAAAGGTGGGAGCAGGAATGGAAAGATAAGGGCGGAGAATGGACGAGAAAATGGATTCCGAATCTAGAGAAGTGGGTAAATAGGAAGCACGGGCACCTGCAATACCATATGGCACAGATGATCAGTGGTCATAGCTATTTCAACGGCTACAGGAAAAGGATTGGTAAGAACGAGGACGGGCTGTGCTAGTTTGTATGTGGAACGGTGGACACATCACAGCATACTATGGAAGAGTGCGAGAGATGGTATAGAATTAGATTAGACATGATGGAAAAGTTAGGATAGGTAGAAAAGACTGACACGGAAAGGATAGGAGAAGAAATAGTTAAGAGCGGAAAGGTGTGGAAAATAGTTGAGAATATGTCATAGGCGTGATGAAGGAAAAGGAGAGAATAGAAAGGAAAATTGAGAAAGAAGGCAAGGTTCGTAAAGGACAAAACAGGGAATAAGAGAGATCGAAAGAGATGACGAAACAGGAATAGGACAATAGTATAGAAACAGGAAGAGGAAAGTGAAAGATCTGTTAAATAGTAGAGAAATAAAATTTTGGCAAAAGAAAGGCGCACCAGGAGCATTGGCGGAAGTGATACAGAGAGTGGTACCCTCCAATTCTCCTCAAAGCTTCAGGAGAAAAAGGAGGAGGGGTTTTAGTGGGTATTCCGGGAGGCAAGCCCTCTCGGCGAGTCCCACACTACCCCGACACAACGTGTCGGGGTGTGCGTAATGCATTTCCCCTCCTCCTAAAAAAAAATTTATATATGGTGACAGATTTTACAATGAACGTTACGAGTGCACTTGCACCTTAAGAATTATTCCGCCTCAGTGCACACCTGTTCGCCAACCCAGTGATGTCCATTTTTATCGTCAGGTAAATATAATGGATGAAGTAAAAAGTTCTGAGCGTTTTTTCTCTTTATTTTGATGATAAAATTAACAAACTTAGAATTTTCGGAATTAGATCAAATAAGCGCCATTTTGTTCAATAACTTTTGCCCATTTTGAAGGCAATTTCATAATTCCGCGATTGAAGAAGTCTTCGCCCCTATTGTTAAAAAACTCGACCAGCTCACTTTCACAAGCCTCTCTTGAGGCCAGTTTTCTGCCATCAAGAAAATTTTGTAAATATTTAAAAAGATGATAATCGCTTGGTGCCAGGTCTGGGCTATACGGCGGGTGCGATATAACCTCCCATCCAAGCTCTCGGAGCTTCTGGCGTGTCGTTAAAGATGTGTGCGGCCTGACGTTGTCTTAATGGAAGACAACACCCTTCCGATTGCACAATTCTGGTCGCTTCTCGTCGATCGCCTGCTTCAATCTGGTCAGTTTTTCGCAATATTGGCCCGAATTGAGTGACTGGCCCGATGGGAGCAGCTCATAGTGCAGGATTCCCTTCCAATCCCACCAAACACATAGTAAAACCTTCTTGGTCGTTAATCCGGGCTTGGCGATCGTTTGGGCCGTCTCACCGCGCTTGAACCACGATCTTTTTCGCCTGTTATTCTCGTATGTGACCCATTTTTCATCGCCAGTCACCATCCGCTTCAAAAATGGATCCATTTCGTGACGCTTCAGTAAAGAATAGCAGGCATCAACTCGCTGCAAACGGTTCTTTTGCGTCAGTTCGTGTGGCACTCATATATCGAGCTTCTTTTTGAGACCAGCCTTATGCAAATGGTTCCAAACGGTTTTCTGGCTAATCTTCAGTTCCTGGGCAATGGAATAAGTGCTCGCATGCCGGTCTGACTCGACGATTTCCATGATTTTATCGACATTTTCAAAACGCTCAAAACTTTTTACTTCACTCATTATTACTAAAACAAATTCAAACTGTCCCGATCGTTATTCAGAAAAAACGACCGTTATATTCAAGAAGTGATAGAACATGAGTGTGGGCAAGACGCAAACCTTCTAATACAAAATATTAATTGCGATGATCCGATGGAGATATACAAACTATTTCTGACCGATAGCATAATCCAACGTATAGTTTAACAAACAAATGAATATGCCAAGCAAAGTGGTGTTGGTAAAAAAAATAAACATCAGAGCTGCTGGGTAGATGTCACAATGAAAGAAATGAAAAATTTCGTCGGTATATTACTAATAATGGGAATCATACAAATGCCGGACATTAGACTGTATTGGTCCCAGAATAATATGTACGGCAATGCCACTATAAAGAATATCATGAAACGCAATCGTTTCTTGGTCATTTTGAAGTCTTTGCATTTTTCAAATAATATTAGGTTGGTCCATATGAAATGTCGGATTAGGTCTATACACTACATTTTGGCCATATTTTGTAAATGGGTAGCCGTAAAATGAATACTTTTATAGTTGAAACAGGTTGTTTGGTCTATATGCTCAATATTGAGATGTATTTTATTTGGAAGACTCCTAATTTCTTTAAAAAAATATACTTTTTTTGTGCAACGCGAATAGTAGTGAAATACGAGTAGTAAACCGATATGAATTTAAACTTGGTAATAATGCTGCAGCTGCAAGTCTTAACATAAACAGAGTATATGGGAGGCAATTGTTAATAAAAAAGTCGTACAATGTTGGTTCAAAAAGTTTCGTTCCGGATATAAGTATCTTCAAAATGCGCCTCGTGGTAGACCCACAACCGTATGCCATAATGATGTCCTATCTATACATGGAAAGCTAAACTTCCTTTTTTCCAAGGCGTTGAAAGCATTACTACTGACGAATACTGTAAAAAATTGAACAAATGCTCGTAGAATTGAAAATATTGCGTCCGATTTCAATTAATCGGCGGGGACCTACTTTATTGCACGACAATGCAAGACCATATCCGTGAAAAGTGAGCTCTACAAAATTTCGTGAATTAAAATATGAAATTTTCGGTACCCACCTTATTCCCCTGATCTTTCTTTAACGGATTATCACATTTATAAAATCTTAGACCGCTTCATTACAGAAAAATAATTCAATAATGAAGGTGACGTTAAAACAGCCCCCTCCAATTTTATTCTTTCTAAAAACTCAGATTTTATTAAAAATCGTATAAAAGCCCTTGTGAACCTTTGGTAGGAGTGTATTGATGTCGATGAAAATGATTTTCATCTATAAACATTCATTTTGCAAAAACTGTGATATTTTAATTTCGCCGTAAACAATCCGACATTTCATATGCACCAACCTAATACAACATGCAGAATCGAGAATCCCTTGTGCAAAATTAGAGACATAATGGAAGAAATCCTGTGCACATTCAAGAGCACTGTTGCGGAGCAAAAATACGCCCCTGAAGCTCACAGATGTAGCTTCCAACCTCGCATCTTGACTTTCTCAATTATTTACATATTTCGTAGAAAACCTAGCAGTCGCGCATTGTCGTCCATTTATGACTTCAAAATCAATGCGCTTTAGGGGCCTATTGTCGTCAGTACTTCTTCAGGAAAAGTTTTGTCCTGCAAGAAGTATTGACCGGGGACTTTTCCCCCACGCGAGCTGGGGTTTTCCGGTTCCGCCGATCGGCAAGGGAGACTCTTAGCCAATGGGCAAGGGCCGATTTCTTTGCCCACCAATGGCAAAATTAATACTTGTCAACTCAAGAGTCTCCCAATCAGCAACGTTCCCGCTTCGCAGCAGTGAGCGCCCCCGCCAAATAATGCCGCAAGCGCGTCCTTACGCGCTTCCAAAAATTTAGTCTTCTAACAAATTCGAACCGAACAACATCAAGCGCTCGATAGAAGCTCCGTTCGCGAGGCTAAGCCCGGACGTAATCTTTATATTAACACCATTACAAGCTCGGGACATCCGTACATTGGTCCTTCGAGCCGGATATTTATCCAACCTTATAACACTCGGGAAATTGGTCCTTCGAGCCAGATTCAAATTATTGAATCCAATATATGCACATTTCGTACCGTAACATTGGTCCTTCGGTCAGTGTTCTAATAACTATTGTACAGTGTAAATAAAGTACATAGATTAAGGCAACTTTCGCCTTTTTGTGAGTTTCATCACAATACCTCCGTGCGTGGCTCAAATCGGGTGAGCCTGTTTTAATTACACGCTCACTCCATAGGTGTCGCTAAAAAATCGTGAGCAGGTATTAACTCGCGAAGCGTCATCCGTAACAAGCACTGTAAAACCTGGAAAAACAGCTGTAATAGATGAGAGCATGATCTTATGGCGTTTCTGCCAATACACAAAAGGAAAACGCCATAAATATGGGATAAAGCTATATAAGTTTTGTTTACCTATACGTTATACTTATAATTTGAATGTATATTGCGAAAAAAACTCATTAGCTTCAGCGGATGGACATTCATATGATGTTGTGCAAAATCTGATGGATTGTTTATTATTTGAGCATTGAACTTTATACACAGACAGTTATTATTCGAGTATTCCCTTAGTAAAATCACTTTTACAAAAACAAACGTATTTTTGCGGCACAGTGCGTAAAAACAGAAAGTTCTTGCCAATAGAAGCCAAGAAAAAACAAAAATGCGGGGAAATTATGGCCGTTGAAGATAATTCAGGCATAAAATTCGTTAAGTGGAACAACAAAAGAACAATTTCAATGCTAACAAGTTCAAAAATCATAAGTGTATAGTAATCGAAGGAAAGCCTGGAAAAAAGAAACCTGATCTTATATTTGATTACAATAATGCGAAAAAGGCGTTGATCTATCGGACCAAATGTCATCTTACTGTAATTGTCTAAGAAAAACAACAAAATGATATAAAAAGTTATAATACAGCTACTATGCGGCACAGCAGTGATAAATACATATTGCACTCATAAACAATGGGGCAGTTGCAAACTGACAAGGGAACATATCGAACTCGAACACACCGATTTTGATGAAATTTATGTCAGAGGTACTCCTCGTCAGAATATTGGACACGTATTTTTTTTATCGGCAACCATCCACTCTGAAGGGGTGAAAATACCCCTCAAAGTTGAGGGTAGAAAACACATTTTTGGATATATCTCGGTAACCAGGGGTCAAACAAATTTAATTTTTTTTTAAATTGTGTGTTTTTCAACCGAGAATTGAACTGTGTAACAAAAGCTGCAAAAAAATTATTTGTTTAAAAAATATATTAAAAAATTAATTTTTTTTGTTAATATCTTCCAAAAAACATTTGCAACTGATTAAATAAATTTATGTACACAAGCTATGGTCCAAATTAGCGGATACGTGTTTTTGGATTTTTTCGATTTTTGACGATAACGGTCATTATTTCGTGTTTAACATTTTCTCGTTCCGCGCTGAACTGGCCGGCCGAAATGGACTTTTTTTCATAACAAAACTAATATTATTGCCATGACTAGTATTCTAATAATCTATGCGAAAGAATTTTAAACCACAAATAATAACCGTTAGTATCAAAAACCAAAAATTCCAAAGTCACGAATGCACTGATTTCACCGAACCACTAAGAAAACGGCAAGTGTTTATGTTCTTCTCCCCGGTAGGGCCCTTGAGCGAACCCGAAACCGAACGCAGGTCATTGACATCTTCCTAGCCTCCGAAAAGTACATCGAAAATTTCCGAGGGATCAGCTGGTAGTCTCACTTACTAAGCGAAAATTCAGTCGCGGAGGCCCAATTAAAAGTCAAATTGCGAGAGAACGGTTCGTTTCTGACCCATAGTTCCTCTCAGACATTTTACCTGCATAACAAGACGAATGTGGATCCTGGATTTGGCTTCCGGGTTGGAGCCGCGTGCGAAAGACAATAAGGTCCGACGTTTCGCCAGCATTGCAGCTAGCGAAACGTCGGACCTTATTGTCTTTCGCACGCGGCTCCAACCCGGAAGCCAAATCCAGGATCTACCCTTCTGGCCGCGAAAGCCTAAAAAGTATTATAAGACGAATGTGAAAAGCCGGTCAAACAAATAAGTTGAAATATTCGCTTATCGCGAATTTTGCGACAGGTTTTTTTTGCAAATGTCCATCCAATCCGAGGTGTTGAACAACCCCTCCAAGCCATGACCATTAATTTTTTTACACCCTGAACAGGACCACTATTCGTGCGGCTGGTATAAGCAAGCTGCGTTTTTTTATAATCTCCAGATTTGTCCTATTCCGTCTTGGTGCCCTAATCTGCCTTCCAGAATCCTACCACCTCCGCTCATTTTTCTACAGTTTTTCCCAGGACCAAATCCTATATAAGCGAGACACTTTTTGACTCCTCGGGTCCAGTATTCTGTAGAACGTCACGCTGTTACTTAGGGTACAGAAACTTAAAAGTCACGACTTTCGCATTCGCTTGACTATTGTAAGTATAAGACGTGGAAACCCCGCGAACCGACGCGTTAATTTCGGCTAAGTTTAAATTTAAGAATCATCTATTGTAATTGCATTATGAACCACATTTGATAATAACTTTGGAATATACGTTTATACTCACATTCTGATATTTCAAACGTTTACTTATTTTCATTTTACTTCCTTAATCTTCATGTAACAGAGCAAGGATCTCCCTTATTCATCTTACCGCTCAGGGTGAATAAGATTTTTAAATTCAAAGTTACGGGTATACGTTAGAAGAGAAAGAGTCTACGGGTTGCAACAGTTTCCACTTCCCTTATACCAGCTAGTGGCGGTATCCGCGTATCCTTTGGTACGGGGCTGATCCGCTATACTAGCGCGAAAATACCGCAAGGTTTTTCGTTATTAACGGGCATACGGCGACTCTATAGTTCTGCTATAGATTAGTCCGGTTCCCGGAGATTTCCCTACTACTAGCTAGTGGCGGTGCCCCCGCATTCTTCGGTACGGGACTGATCCGCTATACTAGCGCGAAAGTACCGCGAGGTGCTGTTATGTCCCGGGGACTAAATTTCTTTTCCTTTTGAGTTTATTGTCTGCGTATTTGTCAATGTTTAATGCATTGTAAGAAATTCCTTCGGCAAATACGCAGAACGCTAATAATTGTTCTCCGATTCCGACGATGCATTAAGAGTTCTCTGTAACTGCATTGCGATATCGTTTCAGATATTCCGTTACAAAAGAAGTGCTCCCCCGGCTGCTCTGCTGACAGATGGATTTTATTTAATAAGTAACGGATTATGCGCGCGAGAATTGTATTGTAAAACTAGCTTATAGATTTCATTAACCGTATCTCTTAATATTGCATGATCGATAGAATCATTAGAATAGGTAAATTCCAATAAGTGCAGTTCTAATCCATCTACTCTTCTGTTCAGCCACTTGAAGTCCGAATTGAATCCCAACGAGAGTACCGTGTAATACCGCTACGACCGACATAGAGATAGAACCGAAATTATAATTTAGATTTATATCACCGGAGACATCCAGGGTGAGTTTTAATTTTCCAATATCCATAATTATCTTGTCATGTTCCATTGTAAACCGCCGTCTCAATAGTGAGCTTCTTTACCGTTGGATTATTTTAAAATATACATTTGCCTGTAAATGGGAGGTTGCTTCGGAGTCGAAGGATAGATTCGATTGGATTATAATCACTCGATTTCCGAGCCAGCTTCACCACCCACGAATTGTTAACGTACATATATCTATTAAAAATCAATTATTTTATATCCGATTTAGTCGATATTATAATCCATTTCCTTACTGCTTGTAACGTTTCTTTGCTTGAATCTGAATATACATTGCTTTTACCCACTATAACATTGTGAGATTCAGTTATATCATTCAATACCCTTATCCTTAGATTTCGATTAAGCCAGACCTGTATAGGTCTTAACAAATCGACCCATCCATCCTGTCCTCTCCTCGCCATAGGCTGAGGAGAGCTACAAAATTTCAAATAGAGTCAACCGCGGAAACCCGCGCGCGACCCGTTTGCGTCTTACAAGGAGAGTGCAAGGTCTTCTGGACACGGATTTGGTTCAAATTTTGTAGGATGGTAGATTTAGTTTCCCTGTTGATGAAGATATATGGTTATAGGCGCCACTACTCAATAATTGTTTAGATATTTGCAATTGAATGCAATTCACTCGTTAAATTCAGTTCTGTAGCACACGATATACGTAATAGGTTTAGCGTAGCAGCAACGGATCGGTGTTCCGCGTCGGTAGAGCCGGGTTCGAGTCCGTGGCGGGTGAAAAACTTTTTTTTTTTTATGTCTATTTTTACACATAAAGATACATAATGGAGTTCAAATAAATTGGAAATGAAATGTCTTTAATGACTAGAAACCATATAAGAGATTTATTTGTCATTATCATTCGTATAAATACAGAATAAGCAGTCTTTTGCTTTTAACCGATGAAGGCGACAAGTGAAATCGTCACTTGTCAAGTGAATCGTCAAGTGAAAAACTTCCTAACAAAAATCCAGAACTGATATCACCTGTCAGTAGTGGATCCTGAGCGAGAAATATCAACCAGGGAAGATGCTATTAAATTACATTGGCTCATCCACAACCAGTTGTGCGCACCAATTTTCGTGCCCATGTTAAAGTACGCCTGGTTTGCATCAGGTTTGTCGACGGAAAGAGAGGTATTTGAAAACGTCAACGAAGTCTGTTTTCCGCAAGAAATACAAAGCAGCAGATGCCTATGCAACAATACTGCACTAATTCAATGCGCAAGATGCTTCTCGAAATTATGTTTTATTTGCTTTTATGACAAGTTTCACCGTTGTACGGACAATGAGGGGTGAGAAGCTAGTCATATTTTTATACTAATTCTGTTAATCTCATAAATGTTTTATTTATTGTTTCCTTTCACAATTTATTGTTTCCAGGCACGATTAACTGGCAGTTGAAGGGCTTTCTCCTATTCTTCCTGCGAAATACTTTTATTATTTTGTAATAAATATTATTCTGTAATTATACGAATGATAATGACAAATAAATCTCTTATATGGTTTCTAGTCATTAAAGACATTTCATTTCCAATTTATTTGAACTCCATTATGTATCTTTATGTGTAAAAATAGACATAAAAAAAAAAGTTTTTCACCCGCCACGGACTCGAACCCGGCTCTACCGACGCGGAACACCGATCCGTAGCTGCTACGCTAAACCTATTACGCATATCGTGTGTTACAGAACTGAATTTAACGAATAAATTGCATCTTCAATTGCAAATATCTAAACAATTATTGAGTAGTGGCGCCTATAACCATATATCTTCATCAACAGGGAAACTAAATCTACCATCCTACAAAATTTGAACCAAATCCGTGTCCAGAAGACCTTGCACTCTCCTTGTTAGCCGTTACGCACGGAATCTACCATCCGTCGGCACCCGCTCGACGACGGACGGGACGTTCACATAATACGCCGTTCGTAACAGTGCCTTTCGTTATTAACGGGCATACGGCGACCCTATAGTTAGCCTATAGGTTAGTCCGGTCCCCGGATATAATTCCCTGGATATTATTCCCAACTCGTTGTAATCCTTAGCTCTTGCAATAAAAATTGTATTAACGCATTCGGTCTCGTTCTGCCACTCGCCCGGCTCGTAACAGCGACATGAGGCCGAGCCGCCGAAATCGCCTTTCAACATCTCTCGGTTTCAATTCATAAGGCACACAATTGCCTTGCTTTTGAATCATTCCCATGGATTTCAATCGTACGGAAACTGCTTGTTGTGTAACTGCCAAAGATTCTGCAAGCTCCTCTTTTGTTTGACTCGGATCTTCATCGAGTAAAGCCTCCAATTCCTTGTCTTCGAATTTTTTTGGCTGTCCAGAGCAAGGCTTGTCTTCAACGCTGAAATCACCATTCTTGAAACGTCGAAACCATTCCCTACTTGATTTATCAGTTGGAGCATTGTCACCATAAACTTCCACATGCATTCGACGCGCTTCGGCTGCACTTTTTTCCAATTAAAACAGAAAACTAAACCCTCCCGCAAATGCTGCTTAGTTAACACGAAATTTGACATATTCAACACAGTAAAAATCAAGGTTTTTGTATGAAACTCCAAGCGAGATAAACAGAATATTATTGACAGATGTCACTATAGTCAGCTGTCACTGTGAAACATTCATAACAGCCAGAGCTATCTTTTGAAAACGGACCGAACTGATTTGTACTCCTAATATGTTTCGTGAAAATTCCGGCCAAGTTACCAAACGAACTGATTTCATTCGTAACTTAGGCTTGGCTTTAGTTTACGAACACCTGAATTTGCGAAAAGACCAAAAAAAATATTCCGACATAGGTGTATATACGTCAGAGAATCTCTTCCCAGATCAATGAACCACTTTCATCGACTCAAAATGTTCCTGGTCGTTATATTAGATGCGGAGATTGCCCATACAAAAAGGATCGGAAGACAAAATACGCATGTGCAAGCTGTGGAAAGGCTATCTGTATGGGGCATGCGTGAACAGTGGATGCAGCGACTGCCAAAAACAACGCAGGCAGCTTTAACTGTTAGTAACGGTGATTTAAATACGCTAGCGATCGTGGGCGATAAGGTCAGTGAAGTTTCCGCGACGGCTTTTGTCAACGCCTGCAGCTTTCGGGCGATAGCAAGGGAGACCACGAAGGAGAAATCGTCGGATCCCGAAAATTTATCGGATTTACTGAAATCCCTGGCGAAGCAGATCGAACGTCTCACGGTGGACGTACGATATTTGAAAAGAGACCGGTCGTTTTCGCATCCACCGTCGCGAAGCCACTCGCCAAAACAAAGACCGGCAACGGGTGATGCGAACCGACAACAGCAGTCGGATGATACATGTTGGTATCACCTGACCCGTGGGGCAAGAGCCAGACGGTGCCGATCGCACTGCAAGTTCCGGAAAGCGGAAAACTGTAAACCGGACCATGCGTAGCGACCACCGTATCCGGTGTTTCATCGGGTTGCTTAAACATATTCGACCGGAAGCCTTAGCAGCGCTTCCTTGTCAATACAGAGGCGGATGTGTCGGTAGTTCCACCGATCCTTGCGCGAGAGACGAGAAAGCAATCGACGGTGCGGATTCTATTCGCGGCGAATGCTAGACCCATCCGTACCTATGGCGAAGAAACGATGAAGCTCGACCTGGGATTCCAACGAGAGTTGAGTTGGAAGTTTATAGTGGCCCAGGTCAGTACACCGTTTATAGGAGCTGATTTCCTGCGACACGTCGGCTTGCTTATCGATATGAAGGAGAAACAGCTGATCGACCGAAGCAGTGACACCGCGATGCAATCCGAAATTCGATACGATCGCGGCGTGACTGTGAAAGCGTAACACGGGGATACGTGTTACGAACGCGTGCTCGCGAGGTTTCCGGAAGTAACGTGTATGAACAGTTTAAGGCAATCCTTAAAGCACGACGTAGAACACATCATTCCGACTGCCCCCCCCCCCCCCCCGTTCGGCTACAAGGAGACTGGACAAGGAGAAACTCGGAGCTGCGAAAGCGGAGTTCAAGAGACTCATCGACCTTCGGGTATGCAGAGTATCGTAAAGTAACTGGTCCAGCCCTTTACACCTGGTGCGGAAGGTGAACGGCGAATGGAGACCCTGCGGTGATTACCGCGAACTCAGCGCGGCGATAGTGCCTGACAGGTATCCCATTCCACATCTCCAGGGCTGTACACAGAATCTTTTGGGTAAGAGAGTGTTTTCCACGGTAGACTTGGTGCGCGCGTATCAAGTCCCTGTTACACCTACTGACATCCCGAAAACTGTGATCACCACGCCTTTCGGACTCTTTGAGTTTACGCAGATGACCTTCGGTTTGTGTAACGCAGTGCAAACTTTCCAAGGACTGATGCATCAAATATTAGCGGACGTCGATTTTTGCTTTTCGTATATCTAAGATTTGTTAATAGCGTCACACGACGAAACTGAGCATCTGCATCACTTAGAACAGGTTTTCAACATATTGAGGAAGCATTCCATCGTAATAAATGCATCAAAATCAGTCTTTCGAAAGCCCTGCGTTAAATTTTTGGGGCACGAAATTAGCGAAACTGGCATAAAATCAGCACGGGGAAAAGTGGACGCGATATTGAAGTATCCTGAACCGCGCACAGTCCAGGCATTGCGCAGAATCTTGGGAATGGTGAACGTTTACCGTCGGTTTATTCCTAACGCCGCGAAAATGCAAGCTAGTTTAAATTCATTTCAGGGAAAGAACAAAAAGAACGACAACACAAAAATTGAGTTATCGATCGAAGCGCGTCGAGATTTCGAAGAAATCGAAACGGGATTGACCAACGTGACATTATTAGCTCATCCATCGGCCGAGCCTCAAATTTCTCTGACGGTAGATGCATCAGATACAGCACTGGGGGCGGTAGTCGAACAAAAGCGAAATGACGAGCCACCGTGACCTTTGAGTTTCTTTTCGGCGAACTGTTTACAAGCGCACAAACGAAATACAGTAAAAGCTGGATAAATACGACACAGTTCGGGGCTCAAGCGCATCTCTTATGAAGTAGCGGTGCCGAATTCTTGTTTACATCACGGCTCCAGCCAAGCGCGAACAAAGGAAAGGACAGACAGTAGAAGAGACAGAGAGGCCCAAGCTACAGGAGAGCTATAGCTATAGAGGGACCAGTGTGTAACATGATACCACCCGAATGTATCGGTGAGGCAATACTAACTAGAGGGTCCGCCGTTTTCATTTTCGGTCTTTTTCGGTCATTTTTTTTTAAACCTTTGCTAACGTATTTGTGAGATTTTTCTGATTAAAATGATACCAAACACGACATAGTTTGAATTATATTTACTTTAAATTTAATATATTTGCTTACCACTTACATAATTTACACATTTCGTGTTTGGTATCATTTTAATCAGAAAAATCTCAAAAACACATTGGGAAAAGTTAAATTCAGAAAAGTTACTAAATAAAAAAGTTTATTGTTGCATTAGCAATGCGTCGCTTTGTTTGCTTGCTCTCTCTGTCTCTTCTACTGTCTGTCCTTATCTAAGTTCGCGCTCGACTGGAGCCGCCGAATGTAAACACCGATTCGCCACCTCTACTTCATAAGAACGACATCGGTCGCGACCTTTGCATTTAAGCCTTACGACGGTGTCGAAATTATGCTTCATTTATCCAAATGGGTGGCGATTCAGTGTTTTCATGCGGCTCCAGCTGAATGCGAATTCCTAAGAGCGACATTCGGTCACGACTTGAGCATTTAAACCTTGCGAAGGGGTCGATTATGCTGCATTTATCTCGCCGAGATGTTGCATTTATCCAACTGAGTGTCAATTCAAAGTTTCATGCTGCTCCAGCTGACCGCGAATTTAATCTAAATCTACGGCGGCACAGTGTCCCAACCAAAACTGCGAATTCCTAAAAGCGACATTCGGTCGCGACCTGAGCATTTAAACCTTGCGAAGGGGTCAATTATACTGCATTTATCCCGCCGTGATGTTGCATTTATCCAACTGGGTGTCGATGCGGTGTTACTTCATCAGGATAAATCCAGCATAATTGACAACTTCCCAGGGTTTAAATGCTCATGTCGTGATCGAATGTCGCTCTTAGGAATTCGCAGTTTTGATTGGGACATCGCGCTGCCGTAGATTTAGATTAAATTCGCGGTCAGCTGGAGCAGCATGAAACTTTGAATTGACACCCGGTTGGATAAATGCAACATCTCGGCGAGATAAATGCAGCATAATCGACCCCTTCGCAAGGTTTAAATGCTCAAGTCGTGACCGAATGTCGCTCTTAGGAATTCGCATTCAGCTGGAGCCGCATGAAAACACTGAATCGCCACCCATTTGGATAAATGAAGCATAATTTCGACACCGTCGTAAGGCTTAAATGCAAAGGTCGCGACCGATGTCGTTCTTATGAAGTAGAGGTGGCGAATCGGTGTTTACATTCGGCGGCTCCAGTCGAGCGCGAACGTAGATAAGAACAGACAGTAGAAGAGACAGAGAGAGCAAGCAAACAAAGCGACGCATTGCTAATGCAACAATAAACTTTTTTATTTAGTAACTTTTCTGAATTTAACTTTTCCCAATGTGTTTTTGAGATTTTTCTGATTAAAATGATACCAAACACGAAATGTTTAAATTATGTAAGTGGTAAGCAAATATATTAAATTTTAAGTAAATATAATTCAAACTATGTCGTGTTTGGTATCATTTTAATCAGAAAAATCTCAGAAATACGTTAGCAAAGGTTTAAAAAAAAAATGACCGAAAAAGACCGAAAATGAAAACGGCGGACCCTCCAATTAGTATTGCCTCACCGATACATTCGGGCGGTATCATGTTACACTGCTCCCTCGTCGAGCGTCGAGGTTCGCCAAGGGGGATCCCCCTATGTGGAGGGGATAGTCGTGTTGTATTTATCCAGCGAAACTTTTCGTGCACTTATCCAGCTTTTACTGTACAATGATTATGACCGTGAGCTCCTAGAAATCTACGAAGCAATCAAACATTTTCGGTATTTGTTAGAGGGACGGCAGTTCACGGTATTTGCCGATCATAAGCCTTTGGTGTACGCCTTCAAAACAAAATTGCGACAGTGCGTTACCACCACAGGTTCGTCATCGGGACTTTATTTCACAATTCACCACCGATATACAGTGGCCGAAATAATGATAGGTTCACAATCTGCGTTGGCTTGGTTACTATATTGTCTTTTGTGTGCGATATCGGAAGTGTTTGGGGCATTGGTTATGATTCCGCAAGAATGTATTCTACTCACTATGCAAGCAGTTACTTTGTATCAAATGCCTTAGTGCAAAAACATACAGTTATAAAAGTCATTGCAGAAAGTGTCGTGTATAAGATACGAAATAATATTTGGTTCACGGTGAAATATTTAAAAAATAACTTTCATAGCGCTATTTCTTTAACAGTTTCGTATGGTCAGATTTAAAGATTTATAATGTTTAAACATTTTAAAAAATATTTCCTGTTGTTTTAATACTTTTAAAGCATAATAGGGCGTGGTAAACCATTGAATAATACTGAAAAGGGCCATATTATGGCTTATCACAATACAGGTCTCTCAAATGGACAAATTGCAAGGACCATTGAAAGGTCAGTAAATGTTGTAAACAATTTTCTAAAATTAAGAGACAAATACGACACTAAAACATCTACGGGCCGTCCAAAAAAATTAAGTCAAAGGGTAAAAGGCAAAATTTTTCAAGAAGCACGACAAAATAAACTAAATGCGTCTCAAATGAGGATAAAGTTAGACTTTCCAGTTGGTGTTCAATGTGTATAACAAGTTCTAAAATCGAGTGAAACATTGAGGTTGTTACGTGCCAAGGGCCAGGAGCGTTGCGAGTGACCGAGGTAAAAGAATAAGGTGCAGTGTTCGTTGTGGTCTTCGTTGGGTTTCTAGAAGTAGTTGTTAGTCGTGGACGATCCCGTGTATGGCTAACACGGGTTGCCACAGAAGGGTGGAACACGCGTGGATGATCCCGTGTATGGCTAACACGGGTTGCCACAGGAGGTTGGAACACGCGTGGATGATCCCGTGTATGGATAACACGGGTTGCCACAGGAGGTTCGACATGCGTGGACGATCCCGGACGGGGGTATTAGAACGTATAAAAAGTGCCTAATAGATATCGCGGACTTGGCGCGTATTCTATACGGTTAACAACGTAACGACGAAAACTAAGTTCGGTCAAACGAAGATCTATCCGCGTGGTTATAACTACCCTGCAACGTGACAGTCTATTACTGAACTAATCCCCCGAGGTAGTTCGTAACCCGTCTTTTATAGCAAGAAAAGTGATGGTGTACGATGCACTTTCTGGAATTTTCCTGAGGAATGTGATAGGAATGTGTTTATAAAATATGCGTTTCGTCGTTCGCTCGAGTTCTAGTTTCCGTAGTCTTAATTATTCTGAGCAAACAGAGCGATTTTCGGTCCGAGCGAGGGGTCCGGCTATACATACGGTGAGCTTCCGGCCCCCAGCTCGAAGCAGAGAGTCTAATTTTTATTAGACTCAGGGCCGCATGTAACAAGGTACACCAAAAGAGCGCAGAAACCACCGCTAACCAAATTCCACAAAGAAGAGAGATTGAAATTCGTTGAAAATCGTATGTCATGGACCGACAAGTGGAAAACGGTGATCTTCTCAAACGAGAAGAAATTTAATTTCGATGGTCCAGACGGATTTCGATACTAGTGGCATGATTTGCGTGACCAAAAAGAAAGGAAAATGACAAGAGTCCATGGAGGAGGTAGAGCTGGGGAACCGTAACTTGGCAGCGGAGACGGAAGGGGAGAATGCTCTCGCACCGCCTACCCCCTCCCTATAGCCCGCGTGTGCCGTCCTCTTATTTCCTGGAATTGTGGCGCTCAGCCTCGTGACGTATCATTTTGCATAGTCGTACTTCCACGTATATGAATATTCCAAATTGTCGGACCGAAATCTGATTTACCGATACTGAAAAATGATAGTCTATGCAAGTCGATAACATCGGTATCTACCTATCCTGATTGTAAAAATCTCGTGCGTACGGCAATGCTTCGACTTTCACGCTCGACTTCGTGCTGTCGCACTCAGTTTTATGGCAGTCGCTTTCTCTCTTTGACACGCAATCTGATTTGTGTGCGTAGCTGTTTCTGCCAATAGCGCGTCACAATCGAAAATGCGTGAGGGAGAGGGATGTCCGTATCCGCCGGGCGAATCAGAGCAAATTACCCCTCAGCTGCCAAGTAAATATTCCACCAATATAGTGTGATGGTTTGGACTGCATTTGGGTACAACGGTAAGACCCCGATAATGTTGTTTCCGCCAAAGCAAGTGCCGAAAAATGCCAGGAACTGCTGGAATATGTTCTGGACGAATATGGAGACGATATTGGTGGCCCTTACTTCATATTTCAGCTCGATAATGCTGCAATACATAGGGCAAAGGCTATTAAAACCCGGTTTGAGAAGGTAAAAGTTGAAGTTTTACCTCGGCCATCAAGAAGTCCAGATTTAAATCCCATTAGAAATCTTTGGGGGATTTTAGCACGTAAGGTTTACGCTAATGGCAAGCAGTATTGCAATGTCTCTGAATTAAAAAATGGCATCAAAGAGGCATTGTCACAAATTCAATCAGAGACATTCCAATACAAAGAAGGGCAAATTAAATATTAAATTGTTTATATCTTTCTATTGATTCAATTTTTTATGTAAAAATATATTATGAACCTATGTTTATTTTGCACCTAGTATTTAAGTTTTGTGGTAAAAATTTGTAATGAACCTTAACACTAGATTGCCCAAGGAAGTCATTCTGACTGCTTTTTAACCACTTGCGCTATAAAGACGTGCC
This sequence comes from Cerceris ruficornis, assembly GCA_963989415.1. Taxonomy (NCBI): domain Eukaryota; kingdom Metazoa; phylum Arthropoda; class Insecta; order Hymenoptera; family Crabronidae; genus Cerceris; species Cerceris ruficornis. Next base: position 14,954,151 of record OZ022528.1, read on the forward strand.
AGGCACGTCGAGATGCTTTTGCCCCAAAGCCGCAAGCGACGTGTGTATTACGTCGATAGGTATTTGTAGCAGAAACAAAAGCGACGTATCCGACACGTCGGCTAACAGATCTTACATTATTCGAGCTACAGTTTCAAAGTGCGCACGACATCGCGTATCGTCATCAATATCTTGGAAATATTTCAGAATCGATACGGTATGTTGTACGGATTTTTTTATGCGAAAATTCTTGTAGTTTGTGATACATCTTATTATAACGCCGAAAAATTGAATAATAGTTTTTTTTTATTTTAGTCTTATGAACCCATATTATAAAATGAATAATAACGAGAATCTCAATAATATTACTTCGACAAGTACAAAGAGAAAGCGATTAGTTATTACGTCTGATAGCGATACAGATAGCGACTGTGAGAAAATTGTTTGTCCTGCTCGGAATCGGTGTAGAATTATAGAATCTGATATTGAAGAAGAAACTAACAGTGTAGACCCTGAAATTAATTTTACATCTGATGAATGGTCACGGGAAAACAAGGAAAATGGAAGCAAAATTTGGCAGTACTCACGGGTTCCTGGAATGAACATAGAAATGGGAGAACGAATCAGAGCTTCACAAATACTAAACGAAATTTTACCGAAAGACTTTTGGAATATTATTGTTACAGAAAGCAATCGTTACGCGAGTCAAAAAATAGGAGATGCAACCCGAAAATTAAAATAATCTGAAGAATATTGGAGGGATACGAATATAGATGAAATGCGTGCTTATTTTGCGCTATGCATCTTGATGTCACAAGTAAAAAAGCCGAATGTCCAATCCTATTGGTCAAAAAGAAGTATTATTGAGACTCCCATTTTTCGGAAAACAATGCCATTACGGAGATTTGCGCAACTCTCCCGTTTTTTACACTTTTCAAATACAGGTAGCCCTCGGTTTACGCCGATTCACAATAACGCCACATGCCTAGTATTGAAAATCCCCGGTTTTAATGGGCATGTACTGGGATTCCCCGACCCAACTGGGGAACTAGACAGGTTGATGATCCAGTTATAAAGTATTTACCGAGCTGATACAACGTATGTACATTTATTAAACGCAATTGAATCCATTTACTTTTTCTGTGTAATATTTTTAAGTAAATTATTGGTAAAGTAAACCATGTTTAATAAAAGAAGTGCAGAAAAGTTTTCTGAACGTGGTGCGAAAAAGGCACGCCAATCCATAACACTGGGAAAAAAGATGGAGGTGATTCCAAGAATGGAAGATGGGCAAACACGTCCTAATGTCTGTAAAAGTATGAACTTAGCTCCATCGACGGTTACTACCATCATGAAAAATGCACAGAGAATAAAAGAGTCTGCGCAACAATCTACGGCGATAAATGCAACACAAGTCTGTTATAAAAGAAGTAAGATTTTTGAAAAAATGGAAGAATTATTATCGTTATGGGTAGATGATTTAAATCAGAAACACATTCCTTTGACTCAGGCTGTTATAACTGAGAAAGCAAAGACGATTTTTGAAGATCTTAAGAAGACAGAGGGAAGCGAAGAAACATTTTTGGGAACCAAGGGTTAGTTTATGAGATTTAAATCTCGAAGTAAGTGCTTAGTGTCAAACTATGTGGTGAGGCGGCAAGTGGCGATGTTGATGCAGCGGCTGCTTTTCCAAAAGAGTTGCAAGACTATGTAGAACATGGTAATTATCCTCCTGACCTCATTTTTAATGTCGATGAAACTGGGCTTTACTGGAAAAAATTGCCATCACGTACCTTCATTTCCCAGGAAGAACGTTCCGCTCCAGGTTTTAAAGCTGCAAAAGATAGACTCACTCTTTTGTTGGGAGGAAATGTTTCCGGAACTTTGAAGCTTAAACCAATGTTGGTGTACCATTCGCAAACACCACGTGCTTTCAAGGGGCTAAACAAAGAGATGTTGCCAGACTATTGGAAATGGAACAAGAAAGCTTGGCTCACACGAGACGTTTTTAAAAATTGATACACAGATTATTTTTGCCCAACCATGCTTCGCTTTTGTAAAGAAAATGATTTACCACTCAAGGCACTTCTTCTTTTAGACAATGCCCCTGGACATCCTCCAAACTTTCCCGAAGAAAGAACACCATTGGATGTCAAGGTTGTTTACATGCCCCCAAATACAACATCACTTTTGCAACCAATGGATCAGGAAGTTATTGCAACTTTTAAATCCTATTACCTCTGCACTAGCTTCATGGAATGGTGAGAGTCTTAGACTCTACAGAAAAAACAATTAAAGATTATTGGCGGTCCTATAATATTTTGAAAGGCATTTACAACATCAAGGCAGCTTGGGATGAAGTGTCAGCAAAATGTTTAAATGGAGTGTGGCGTAAACTTCTACCAAAATTTATGCACGATGTCGAAGAATTAGAGCATGTGGATAATGTTGTTGAAGACATTACCAGGCTCGCGCGAGAGGTAGGATTAGACAATGTGACAGCTGAAGATGTGAAAGAAGTTTTAGAGAGCCACGACCAGCCGCTCTCCAACGAGGAATTAGAAGAATTAGCCATCGAATTAAGTCGTCAACATCCAGAGGAGGAGAAAAAAGACGAAGAACCTCTGAGAGTTATAAAAACGGCCGATCTCGAGCGTATTCTTTCAACCATAGAAGCCATCACTGATGAACTCTGTGAGATAGACCCCGATTGGGAAAGAAGTTCGAACGTAAAGAGGAGCGTTATCGCATCAATTCGACCATATTCTGAACTTCTTAAAGAAAGAAAAAGAAAATCTAAGCAGTTAACACTCGATACTTTTTTCCAAAAAGATATAAGCGATCCGAAACCGGGAACTTCAACACAGAAATGATAATACCCCTGTGAAATTACACTTTTTTGATAAAATTGTTTTGTTATTGGTATTGAGAATTTTATTTTTGTTTTACAATTACATAGTATATATACATTTATTTATTTTAAATATAAAATGTTATACCTGCATAATCCTATTTTTTATGAGATGGAACCTAACTCCATACCTCCCATTATAATTGGGTTCAATTTACGCTGTTTTTTTTAGGAACGGAACCCCGGCGTAAACCGAGGGCTACCTGTAGTGAAGTTGCAGTAAAAGATGATCGTTTATACAAATTGCAGGTTATAATCGATTATCTCAATGAAAAATTTATAAGTATGTATACTCCCGATGAATATGTGTCATTAGACGAATCTCTCATGGAATATACCGAGCGAATGTCATACAAACAGTTCAATCCGTCAAAGAGGGCACGTTTTGGAGTAAAGTTTTATAAGTTGTGCGAGTCCAAATCAGGATATTGTATGAAATTTAAAATATACACAGGCCAAGATAAAGTAAAAACTTCAATCACCAGTGCTTCCGAAAATGTTACCATGTTTATGTGCACATCAATAGCTAATTTCGGACACACTTTATTTATGGATAACTGGTATTCTTCGCCAAACCTGTTTCAAAAATTGCAATCCATGCAAATCAATGCCATAGGGACAGTAAGATGCAATAGAAAGAATATGCCGAAAGAGCTTGCAGCGATAAAGCTGAAAAAATCAGAAGCTATTTCAAGATCGTGCAAAGGTATGTTAGCTGCAAAGTGGAAGGATAAAAAAGGTTTATACTTATTGCCCACGAAACATAAAAAAATTGAAATGATGGAAGTGGGGAAGAAGAAATGGAAAAATGATATCATCATTACAAAGCCCAATATCGTGTTGGAATATAAGAATGACATGGGTGGGGTAGATCTCCAAGATAGCTATTTATCTTCTTTCTCACTTATGAGAAAGTATAATACATAAAAAGTTATAAAAAAAAATTTTTTTACCTAATGGATATAGCACTTTTTAATGCTTATGTTTTATTTTCGAAAACATCGAATATACTAAAAAGCAAAAAATACACGCTTTCAAAATTTCGGCTAGATGTGGCAGAACAGATTTTGGAAAGTGTATGTATGCCTGAATACACAAAGCGTGGAAGGTTGTCTGAAGGTGATTTACCACTTCGACTACAACCAAAACAATGGGACCATTTCCCAAGGAAAATTCCACTCACGGAAGAAAAAAAAATCCTCAAAGTCGGTGTAAAATGTGCGCCAAACGTAAAAAACGCAACGAGACTACTTGGGAGTGCAAGAAATGCCTTGTGGCGTTACATATTACAAAATGTTTTAAAATTTACCATACAAACGTTAATTATTAATCAATAAAATGTTAATGTTGTTGTGAATATTCATTAATATCCGTGGAAAATTCTTTATGTAAGACCCTACCAACGCGCTATGGCGCTGTTTTTAAAGGTTTGCGCTCGCAGACGCGGTGCGGCGACAGTGTAACGCTTTACCGCATGTTATATTGCAGAGCGCGGCACGACAAGCGAAAGTTAAATCGTAGCGCAAGTGGTTAATTTCAATTAGAAAAAAAAATATGTATATAATGATACAATTTCTTAGAAGTTTGTGACTTTTTGTGCAACATATAAATGCGTTTATTAATCATTGTAGTTGTTACGTGCCAAGGGCCAGGAGCGTTGCGAGTGGCCGAGGTAAAAGAATAAGGTGCTGTGTTCGTTGTGGTGTTCGTTGGGTTTTAGAAGTAGTTTGTTAGTCGTGGACGATCCCGTGTATGGCTAACACGGGTTGCCACAGGAGATTGGAACACGCGTGGACGATCCCGTGTATGGATAACACGGGTTGCCACAGGAGGTTGGAACACGCGTGGACGATCCCGTGTATGGCTAACACGGGTTGCCACAGGAGGTTGGAACACGCGTGGACGATCCCGTGTATGGATAACACGGGTTGCCACAGGAGGTTGGAACACGCGTGGACGATCCCGTGTATGGTTAACACGGGTTGCCACAGGAATGTTAGTTAGGCTGACGTAACTTTATAATTATGCAATACACTTCGAGCGGTAAAAGTGTATTGCTGTGGGATCGCAGGCTGACGATTTCTGGAAGGTAATCGTAGAAAGAATTTAAACGCGATAAGACTAAGAACACGATCAAACTATATTTCTTTATGCTGGCGATTAATACAGATTAATATGTATGTGTTTGGTTACAAAGGTGTTAAGTGGACTTGTGTTTCTGGACGCACGCACCTACTTGTAATTCTCTCGGTTTTCACGCAACGAGGAATGCGGGGGTATTAGATAGTACAAAATGCCTAATAGATATCGCGGACTTGGCGCGTATTCTATACGGTTAACGACGTATCGACGAAAACTAAGTTCGGTCAAACGAAGAAGATCTATCCGCGTGGTTATAACGACCTGCAGCGTGACAGTCTATTACTGAACTAATCCCCCGAGGTGGTTTGTAACCCGTCTTTTATAGTAAGAAAAAGTGGTGGGGTACGATGCACTTTCTGGAATTTTCCTGCGGGATGCAATAGGAATGTGTCTATAAGATATGTGTCTCGTCGTTCGCTCGAGTTCTAGTTTCCGTAGTCTTAATTATTCTGGGCAAACAGAGCGGTTTTCGGTCCTAGCGAGGGGTCCGGCTATGCATGTGGTGAATTTCCGGCCTCGAGCTCGAAGTAGAGAGTCTAATTTTTATTAGGCTCAGGGCCGCATGTAACATAGTTACTTCCCCCCTCCCTCATTTCCGGTATATATACAGGGTGGAGCGCCACATTTTGCCATTCAGATTTACGTCATTGTTATTGCGCATATCAAAAAATGATGTACATGATGTTGAATGGTTTTGAGAGCGGCACATTGTAATGGTACTAGCTGTTTTGTAGGCGGGCGTGTAAAGGACATATGAAGGTCATTAATGTTTTTTTAAATGGAATCATATATTTTTTATTGCACCAGCCGATGCTCCTTCATATTCTTTACAAAAAAGTATTAACCTATTTGTGTAAAAAAATCATTAGTTTAGGAGATATTTTAATTCTAATTTGTTAGGAAATCGTGACTTTCTGGTCAATATTATGAATTCAATATAAAGGGGTGAATGAATTCAATAATAATGGGGCCGAGGTGGCCTCATTCATTTTCCGGCAAGATCACCAGATCTAACGCCCCTCGACTTTTTCTTGTGGGGCTACTTAAAAAATAAAGTGTACGCTGAGCCTCCGACTACAATGGCCAATATGAGGGATCGTATCATCAATGAGTGTAACAAAATAACATCAGATACACTACGCAATGTTAATGAGTCATTAACTTCTCGATTCAGAGAGTGTTCTGATGCACATGGTCGCCACATTGAACCTTTTCTGTAAATATGAATAATAATAAAATATGAATTAAAATATCTCCTAAACTAATGATTTTTTTACACAAATAGGTTAATACTTTTTTGTAAAGAATATGAAGGAGCATCAGCTGGTGCAATAAAAAATATATGATTCCATTTAAAAAAACATTAATGACCTTCATATGTCCTTTACACGCCCGTCTACAAAACAGCTAGTACCATTAGAATGTGCCGCTTTCAAAACCATTCAACATCGTGCACATCATTCTTTGATATGCGCAATAACAATGACGTAAATCTGAATGGCAAAATGTGGCGCTCCACCCTGTATATCCGGTCTTCGTCTTCGCTGACCATCTGGCAACGGATCATATCGAAGCTGCAGACGCCGATTTTTATGAGACTTTAGCGGGTTCGTTTGAAGAGTTAATAAAGACAAAAATATTAATGCGAAGGCTTTATTCGAACCGCTCTGCTACGATTCTCGATGACGGCTACCATCCTTGCTATCTGTCGGATCCTCTATCGGGATGTTGCAGCGGCACGCGGCGAAAATGTATCGGTTATAAAGACAACACAAGGCTTACCTGAGAGGTAGGTCCTGAAAAGAATATATAACACACAGGATAATGTCTGCAGATACGAAACATTAAATATTAAATATTAAATGTAGGAAAAAATATAAGTTTATGTAAATTAGTATATTTTTAAATTAGTATATTTGTAAAGTATATTTAAAAATATTAAGAATTTGTGGCAACCGAAACGTCGGTTTTTTCCCACTGTGCACTGGGTTGGATCAAGTAATAAAACAGTTAGATGGTCTCATTCATCGCAGTTCTTCCGGCATATTCTGACTTGGAAAACCTTTCTCCCCTCTCGGACATTTAACGAAATCTTCCGATGCGACTTTCCGGAGACTAGGAAGACGTCAATGACCTGCGTTCGGTGTTAGGTTCGCTCAAGGGCCCTCCCGGGGAGAAGAACATAAACACTTGCACTGCTCTTGTCAGATAATGTTTTGCTTAGTACTAAATTAGTTATAAAATTCCAATTTGGACATATCCGGAATCAAACTTTGTTGGCTTATAATCACTAATCTTTAACGAACGTAATGAGACCAAAAAGAGCATCGGGACTCACTCAGAACTATAACAAAATCGTTAATGAAACTTTATCATGGTAAAATAATTACTGAGTTATTAGATATCTGCAAATATTAATAATTACATAAATAACATTGATCAAAAAGTAAAAACTGTTTGGAATTGTATCACGTACTTGCTTAAAATGTATCCATAACACAAGAAATTACATAATTTTTTTTAAACATATAAAAATCCTTACTAAATGCATGATGTATTTGTAACATCGTGGTAAAGACGACGTAGTCCATAAAATCTTTATAATTTCGATTAAGTTTTCAGATTTATGAATGTACAAATGAGTAAAAAAAATTGAGCACTCTGTTGTCCACATATTCAACAACTTCGGACAGTAAAAAAATTTCAAATCACGTAAAATTTTTGAAACCGACTTTTTTCCGCCTTTTCGACCCAAATACCCCACTGTGCGACGCGACGGAAAACGTCGCGTGGTCGGAAGCAGACGATATGGCAATGTCGGACATCATACTTACCATGGGAGCCGATCAACTAAAACACGTAAGTGGATCACTTCTTCTGAGATGTGGAATAAATTACAAAATATGTATGAATCAGAGGGCCCGACGCGAAAAGCAATGTTATTAGAAGAACTGATTCATCACAAAATGGAAGAAACGCAGGATATGCGGGATCACGTATCGAAATTCTTCGATACGGTAAACAAATTAGAATCCATGAATATAGATATTCCACAAGAGATGATAGTGGTTCTACTATTATCAAGCATCCCAAAATCGTACGAACCCTTAAGAATTGCCATTAAATCTCGACAGGAACTGCCAACGCCGGAAGAGCTGAAAATAAAGTTATTGGACGAATATCAAGCGAGGAAACGTTCAACCGGCGGAGAAAATTCTGAAGCAATGCTGATTTGGAAGCAAAGGAAAGGTGGTATGGAAAGGAAAAAGGAAAAACCGACCCAAAACCAACCTACCGGACGATTCGAATGCCACCGCTGTGGAAAGCCTGGCCATCATGCAAGAAAATGCAGAACGAAACTGCCGGAAAATAAATCTAAGACTTCAAAAAGGGCTGAAATTGCGATGAAAGCTGCCACAGAGTGTGAAGACACATGGTGTTTAGATTCCGGTGCATCCTCGCACATGTGCTTTGACAAAAGGAAATTCCGCGACATCGGTGAATGCAGAGTTGACAAACTAAAACTCGCAAACAATGACTCAACGTCAATCAAAGGGATGGGTGTCGTTGAAATCACTCCAAATAAAAATGTCACAGCTAAACTTCAGGAGACATTACTGGTACCGGAGCTCCGCTCAAACCTATTATCAGTCTCGAAGATTACTGACCATGGATTGGCAGTCACATTCCGAAAGGATGGAGCAGCCGTTCTCGACCCGATGACCGGAGCAGAAATCATGACCGCAAAAAGGGATAAAAATCTCTATTTTGTAAAAGAAGGCACTGAAGAAGCTGCAACCGCTCAAGCAAGCACATCGACATTACAAGAATGGCATTACAAATTTGGGCATTTGAACGAACGCGATCTTAGAAATCTAGGACGTCATAAAAAGGTTTACGGTGTTGAATGCAAAAATGACGAAAAATGCCAATATGCGAAATCTGCATAAAGGGAAAACAGTCGCAGATGCCATTTCCTACCTCATACTCCGAATCATCGGAACTTCTGGACTTGGTCCATACCGACATTTGTGGGCCAATGAGGTGTGAATCGATTGGAGGATCGAAATAATATTTCGTGACCTTCATTGATAATAAATCAAAATGGTGCGAAATTTATTTTCTAAAAGAAAGGAGTGAAGTTTTCGACAAATTCCTGGAATTCAAGTCCAAAGTCGAAAAGCAGACCGAAAGGAAAATAAAGGTTTTACGGTCCGACAATGGAAAGGAGTATTGTAGTCGAAAATTCGAAGATTTCCTGAAAAAGGAAGGCATTCAACATCAATTATCTGTTGAGTACAGTCCCCAACAAGATAGGACGGCAGAGCGACGAAACAGAACGCTCTTAGACATGGCTAGATGCATGTTATTACAATCTGGCCTCCCACCGAAATTTTGGGCGGAAGCGATTCTGACTGCAACTTACCTTCGAAATCGATGTCCATCAAAGAGCCTAAATGGCGAAACCCCTCACATGAAATGGACAGGAAAGGTTCGAACTGCAGCACATTTTCAAATTTTCGGTGCGAAGGCGTACATGTTAAATAAGATAGCGAAGGGAAAATTTGATCAGAAATCGATCAACTGCATATTCGTCGGCTACTCAACAGAGTCCAAAGCCTATCGACTATGGGATCCAGAGTCACAGAAAATACGTCGCAGCCGTGACGTAAAGTTCATCGATAACCTCAAGATACCTGAAAATCTCCAGGACCCCATTAGTAAAGACATTTTAATCGAGTCGGATGACGAAGTTAATGGAATGCATGGTAATCGACAAATTGCCATAACCAGTGATCCAAACGAAGACGAAAGCGAGATCGACCCTCAAGAGGATATCGGAAGGGAATCTGTTGCGGAACCCGCAATTCGGGAAACAAGAAGAGCTCCAGGCCGCCCAAGGAAAGTCTACACTGGAAAGAGGGGAAGACCCAGAAAATTATTCAACCTAGTCCATGTGGAATCGGGTGAAGAACAAGGACCTGCAAATGCGAACTGCGAAGAACGAGCACCCGTTATTGAGGAACAAGAGTCTTCTATCACTGAGGAATTCGCCGGAACAGCTGAAGCAGGAGATCCCTTGACAGTACGCGAGGCATTAACGTCGGCACATGCTACTGAATGGAAGGAAGCAATGAGACGCGAGTACTTTGCTTTAACTCGAAATAAAACGTGGATTCTGGTGGACAGACCTCAAAACAAAAAGGTAGTAAGTTGTAAGCGGGTATTAAAAACGAAATACGTTTGGTGGCGAGAGGTTTCTCACAGATACCCGGTATCGATTTTAATGAGACTTTCTCCCCAGTAGCCAGAATGCCATCTATCAGGTTGATGATGGGCCTCGCTGTCGAATACGGACTGAAGGTTCAACAGTATGACTTCACAAACGCTTACCTAAACGGAGATCTGGAAGAAGAAATCCTGATGGAACTTCCCAAAGAATTGCCGTCGTTCTTGGACCCAAAGGAACTACATGAAATACGAGGGAATCAGGTTTGTTTGCTGAAGAAAGCACATGGCTTGAAAGAATCAGGTAGACTATGGTATCAGAAGTTAGACTTAAAATTACGCGAATTGAAAATGGAACCGCTAAATGCTGACCCATGCGTATATGTACATAAGGAAAGGGAAAAATTAACTATGATTGCAATATACGTTGACGATCTAATATTAGCTTCGAATTACGAAAGAAAAGTACAAGAATTAAGAAAAGAACTTTCGAAATATTTTGAAATGAAAGATTTAGGTCAACTTCGTTACTGCTTAGGCATTGAGTTCGAGCAAGAAAAAGAAACGAATACAATTCGTATGTCACAGAGAAAGTATATTCTGGATCTTTTGACACGATTCAAAATGGAAGATAGTAATCCCGCAGTTACGCCAATGAATGCAGGATTAAAGCTGTCAAAAGAAATGCAGCCGAAAACCGAGGAGGAAAGAAAACGAATGGAGAAGATACCCTTTAGGTGTCTTATAGGATCTCTCATGTACATCGCCACTTCTACAAGACCGGACATAGCCTATGCTGTGAGCGCCCTAAGCCAGTTTAATGAAAACTTTGGCGAATAGCACTGGAAAGCAGGGAAGCGTGTCTTGCGCTATCTGAAGAAAACCAAAGACTTGACCATGACTTTTAAGAAGACGAAGGAATGTCTAACCGGCTTCTCCGATGCCGATTGGGGTGCAAGCATTGACGACCGTAGATCCTACACAGGATACATTTTTAGATATGCTGGCGGTGCAGTAAGCTGGTCAGCGAGAAAGCAGAGAACCGTTGCGATGTCTAGTGCAGAAGCCGAATGCATGGCCTTGTCTGAGGCTACGAAAGAGGCAATCTACCTTCGACGTTTTCTGGCAGAGATTATTGGTAAAATAAATACCACGACCATATTTAGTGACAACCAAAGCGCCGGACAAATGGCAAGAAATTCGGTCCATCATGAACGGACAAAGCACATTGATATGAGGTATCATTTCGTCCGCGACGCAGTACAAGGAGGTGAAATCGATGTCAGCTACCTATCAACGACCGAGATGCCAGCTGATGTCCTGACCAAAGGTTTAAATGGACAGAAACATTATGATCTTCTTAAACCTATCGGGCTTGTAAATAATGTTATTCGTTGAATATAAAAGAAAGAAGAAATGTAATTCTTATGGGGGGGGGGGGGGTGTTAGGGAGATAAGAAATTATCACTTCTCTCGTCAGATGACACTATTATGTTTTGCTTTTGTTTTACGGCGATGTGGCCCTCTATAATATTCTTATTGTCTGCTATCGCGTGGGTTCACGTCGTTATATCAAATCACTTTTGCTAACACTAATAAATGTATTTAAACCATCAAAAGGGTGTCCTCGATTCACTGCCTCCAACAAAATGTAAGATAGATTCGTCAGAATGTCACGAAGAAGACAACGTGTTTTTTCGATAGAAATTGGTCTCGAGAAAAAGTTCCAACTTTAAGCGTTTGTTGTGCCTACAATTTTTGTCGGTGTTGAATGACTCGTCGGGCAGTTAAGTCGTCAGAGTCTAGTTATGATTCTTCTCCCGGAAATAAACGTGGCACTCCGTAACTTGGCGTGTTTTATGTTTATTATAACGAAGAACAAGATATATACAGAACAATAACGATATAGAGATAACAAAATATAACGAGCGAGCACAACGAAGATGTGTAAGAAAACTTGGTAAAATGTATGTATGAAAATGTTGTGTAAAAAGCCTAGCCGGGACGCTTGTTCGGTCCCTTTATTAATTTTCCAAGCACCCCTTCCTCCATCGACATCCCTTCCGAGGAGGAAGTGGTGACTTGGTAGGGAGGAGGATGTTGGGGCCCGTGCAAAAATGTTATTGGTTCTGCCTGGGCTTCGTGGGTGGTTACCAAAATGCAGAGTTTGCATTGGTTTTTGCCAACCCACCGAAGGCCCAGGCAGAGGGGGGCCTTGGGTTACGAGATTGACGAGACTTGGCGAGTAGATGCTAAATTTATGACATCTGTCATAAATCTAGCTTTGGAAGAATTTACGCGTGCAAAACCTGGTGGCCACGTGCGACCCTTCGGTCATCGAAAGGTGTTTGCCAGGTGGGCCAGGCTTGCACGGCTTGTGGAAATAAATATAAAGTTATAAATTTTCTCTCTCGCAACCTCAAGGCCCGCGTTGTCAATTACGCCTCAACAGTCGGATTTCATTAATTTTGCGATTTCTGAAATCCACGGCCCGTCCCCGCGACGACGGGGCCCTTGCAGCCCGACCGATCCCGGGAAAACAGCAAAAGAAATCTGTTACGGGATTGGTCGGGACGAAGAAGCGACTAATCAGTTAAAAGGACGAAGAAAATGTTTTTAACACAGTCGATCGAGAAGCGCCCGCTCGAAACCTCGTGCATATGTAACAGAACCTTCAAGCTTACTCCTGAATAAAGTTATCACTACCACCAAATTCCCAATCAGCAATTGCGTAATCAAGTAAGATTGCACAAATTTACCAACACCGCCGAGTTGTTGAATGCTTTTGAGGGCGTCGTCTTACCCGACGGAAAAGGAGCATCGAACAACGTATCGATATCATTGAAGAAGGAAACAAAAAAAAAGAAATTCTAATCATCTCCATCGGTGTTGACGACCGATGCAACGAGCGGAAAACATCGCAGGCTACGACAAGGTGCTACAATTGCAGTAAATTCAGACATATCTCAACGCAATGTAAGCTTCCCAGGCGTGAAAAAGGCGCATGTTTTAAATGCGGAAAGAAGGGGCATACTATTAATGACTGTAAAGGCAAACAGAGATCTACGCAAATTAGCTGTGTACGAGGTAAACCTAGAATTGACAACGAATTTGTTAAAACAATTGTATTTGATACGAAGCACTGTAAGTAAAACTAATTTAAAATTAATGTTAGAGACACTTATAGACACCGGTAGTCCAATTAGCATGATCAATGAAAATTTTGTACCAAATTTGTTCATTGATAGATCAAAAACTAGTGATATTAATTATTGTGGTATCAAAGGGAGCCCATTGTCTAGGTGGTCACGTTGCCTCGGGACGGCCGTGGCCTTGAGGGGTGTTCAACAGATATGGGATTTTCCATATCGGAACACCCCCGTGGCCTACGGGCGTCTCGACGCAACTTTAACCATTTTTCGGACCCACCTAGACAAGGACAGATAGAGAGAGCTCCCGTCCCCTCGTACAAACCCACGAAGAACTGAGGAACGGACATTCACGGGAAGGAGTAGAGAGGACCGGGAGGTTAAAAAGGACGATTCTGGGCCCTACTATCACTTTATGTGAATTTCCGGCGAGTGCCTGTTATCTGTAAAAACTCAGATTTTGTAAAAGGAAGAATAAAGAACGTCGAAGCCTACAGAAGATAACCCGTCCGAACGTAATTTAGCCGCATGTCAATCGCAAGATGAAAATATTAGAATGTTAGCTGAACGATTAGAGACGAAGGAAGATCGGTTCTTCGAAATGCGTAGTGGCTTAGTTTATAGAAAATGGGGAAATGATCTATTGTTTTATGTACCACAACTAATGGATAAAAATATCTTATTCAAATATCATGATCAGATGGGATATTTGGGTAGCGAAAAAACCGCAGATACCATTTTAGAACATTATTGTTTCCCAAAATTGAAGCAACGAGTCAACGAACATATAAGAAATTGTCTGAAATGTTTGTCCTATTCTCCATCGGCAGGTAAAGCGGAAGGTATATTGCATGCCATTCCGAAAGGCGAAGTGCCGTTTTCGACGCTACATATTGATCACTTTGGACCTGTAGATAAAAATTGTAATTTTAAAAAATACATCTTTGTGATTATAGATACGTTTACAAAGTATGTAAGATTATATGCGACATAAACTACAGCGACTAGAGAAGTTATGTCTTGCTTGCAAGACTATTTTGCGTGCTATAGTAAACCCCGTGTCATTGTATCGGATCGTGGTTCGTCTTTTACATTGCAGGAGTTTCAGGAGTATATTGAGGAGTAGAGTGTCAAACACGTGTTAGTCGCTACAGGTTAACCTTAAGCCAGGCTCAAACTTTATTTGATCGCCAGAGCCGTCTCGGGAAGATCTCCGCCTACTTCACCCATACATACCGCTGAGATGTCGCTGATTCACGGACACTCTGTCGGTGTCATGGCCGGACCTATTGGCACGAGCGTGGTGGCGTATTGGGGCGACATTCGTATCTAACCGCTCGCGCTGGAAAAACATGACACGCGCGTCGATCGCGGAAAACAAAACGACGTGCGTAGCACGTCGACCAAGGTTATTTGTTGAAGAACAGTTTCAGATTGTAACAACTCGCGTGTGCCGCAAAACAGAAGTATTATTAGTGAAACAGTATACTCTCATATGTTTTAAATCAAATACGATTAATAGATTTTAATGTTTTTGGACTTCTGGCGATGATTTGGTGGAATTCAACCACTAAGTGTCGCCTTACGGCGAAACATAATGCTCGGCCGCAACAATGTATTCTTTAACGCGAGAAGGCCTTGCGTTCTAATGTCGCGGAGCTTCTTAACTGTTTGCGCTAGAAATTAATTTACAAATGCGCGTGCTAGAACGGAGCATTGTATTTCGCCGCAAGGCATCACGTAGTGGTTGAATTCCACCAAATCATCGCCAGTAGTCCAAAAACATTAAAATCTATTAATCGTATTCGATTTAAAACATATCGCAGCATACTTTTTCATTAATAATACTTCTGTTTTACCCTGCACGCGACGTGGTGCGATCTGAAATTGTTCTTCAACAAATAACCTTGGTCGACGTGCCACGCACGTCGTTTTGTTTTCCGTTA
Organism: Cerceris ruficornis; assembly: GCA_963989415.1. Taxonomy (NCBI): domain Eukaryota; kingdom Metazoa; phylum Arthropoda; class Insecta; order Hymenoptera; family Crabronidae; genus Cerceris; species Cerceris ruficornis. Next base: position 14,969,507 of record OZ022528.1, read on the forward strand.
CCGACGTGCGTGGCACGTCTTTCCAGTGCGAGCGTTTACATACGAATGTCGCCCCAATACGCCACCACGCGCGTGCCAATAGGTCCGAACCTGGCAAGTGAAAGGCAAAGCAATCAGCGAGCTCTCGAGCGCACGGGAAAGGGAAGCAGGCGGAGCTCTTCCAAGGACGGCTCTGGCGATCAAATAAAGCTTGAGCCTGCCTTAAGCGAATGGACAGGTAGAACGTGTAAATAGAGTACTAGCCCCAATGTTAGGCAAATTGGTCAGTGTCAATGACGGAAAACCGAGGTATAAATTGTTACACGAAGTCTAGTATGCGTTGAATAATACAGTAAATAAAAGAACTGGTGAAACACCAAGTCGACTGTTGTTCGGGACAGATCAACGTGGCGACATACGTGACGAAGTTAAAAAGTATTTAGACTCTAGTGTAAATAGTGGCAAGAATACAAATTTAGAAGAGCTTAGGTCTATGGCTTCTGAAAAAATAATCGCTTCGCAAGAGTATAACACAAAATATTTTAACAGTAAACACAAAATTCCACATACACTCCGGGACAAAAAGATAGCACATCGTATAACTTTTCGTATTTGGTACTACAAACTTAACAAAATGAACAGTTTAATATGTTAACAAATTTGGGCATACCTGTACGTATAATGTATTGAATATCATCGACAACATTTACTTCGATAGAATTCTAGGAATGAAAACGTAAATATTGTGGTTCGCAGGCGAGACAAAATGATAGCACACGCAGCAGATTCACACTTTTCAGTTGTACATAAAATTTCTCTATATCAAGTATTCATTGTAAAACGAAAATCATAAAGTGTGTACTACTTTTCTTTTTGTTTATTTGTTATATTAACATAGTAAAATATTAGCAATGGGTCGTGGAAAGAAATTAAATGAATGTGAAATACAAACTATACTGAAGTTAAAGGAAGAACAATATTCAATTACAAAAATATCAAAAATTGTAAATAGGAGCCGAAAAGTTATTATGAACTTATTAAAAAATCTTGAAAATTACGGAAAAAAGAAGAGTTCTGGCCGTCCATAGAGTTTAACTGCTCGCGAAAAACGTCAAATATTGAGAGCAGCATCGAATTCGAAGATGACTGCAAGACAAATCGCAGAAAGTGTTGGTATAAACACTAACGTAAAGAATGTACGCCGTGTTTTACAACAATGCAAGCTCTTAGTGAGAAGAAAATTACCGAAGAAACCTTGGCTAAAGAAGGAGCATAAAGCGTTCCGTTTACAATTTGCCGAAAAGCATATAAATTTGGGGACAAAATGGCGAAGGATCATATTTACTGACGAAACGAAATTCAATTTGGATGGACCGGACGGCCTTAATTATTACTACCATGATTTAAGAAAAGAACAGCTATTTTTAAGCCGTCGTCATATGGGAGGCGGCAGCGTGATGATTTGGGCTTGTATTGGATATCGAGGTAAAACAGAAATAAAATTTATAAAAGGGCGAATGAATAGTAAACAATATATTGAAATGATAAATGAACAATTACACACATATGCTGAAAAAATTGCCGGAAATAAATACATTTTTCAACAAGATAATGCCGCATCCACACGGCGAAAGCAGTAAAAGAATACTTTTTCTTAAAAAATATTCGTGTTTTGGATGGGCCATACAGATCCCCCGATCTCAACATCATCGAAAATTGTTTGGGACATCTTGCCAGAGCCGTATACCAAAATGGCAGACAATTTGAAAATATTAATGATCTAAAACAATGCATTTTGGACGAGTGGGAGAACATCAGCCAGAAAAGTATTAAAAAACTGTATAAATCTATACCAAATAGAATGATTGAAGTTATTAGATGTAAAGGTGGCTCTACAAAATATTAAGCATTGAATAAGATTGATTAATTGTTTTATATTTCACGTCTTTTGTTAAGTGTGCTATCATTTTGTCTCGCCTGCGAACCACAATATTTACGTTTTCATTCCTAGAATTCTGTCGAAGTAAATGCTGTCGATGATATTCAATACATTACACGTACAGATATGCCCAAAATATTAAACTGTTCATTTTGTTCAGTTTATAGTATCAAATACGAAAAGTTATACGATGTGCTATCTTTTTGTCCCGGAGTGTAGTTACAAAGTAGATGATTTGGTAATGCTACGTAACTTTGATAGTACATACTGCGGGCGCGTCAAAGAAATTGATTCCTCAATTTAAGGGGCCGTTCGTAATTGTTAACACGTTCCGTGCCACGTGTACCATTTGTGGTACACGTCAAACTTGATCTGCAGGCCACGTGTACCATAAATGGTACACGCAGGCATATTCATTTAATCCGCCAAAAACATATGTTTTATGACAAATTTAATTCTATAAAATAAATTTCCACTAAAAGAATGAGGCATTAAACAAAATGCAGTATAGAACAAAGCACATAAATTTGTTTATTTGCTATATGTACAATAATTATGAATTACAAGCAATGGTTGATTTTTTTAAAGCAAGGGATGCATAGAAATGGCTTATTCGGGCAATCGCTGCAAAACGTCACAACTCTTTTAGTTCTTTGCCTTGCTACTTTAGTACCATACCGATTTACATTTTGTTTATAGCAGGAAGTGCAACGTTTTCTAACATTTACCGCTTTGCCCTCCTGTTTTTTAATTTCGTGTCGTTTTCTAGAGGTCGTCGCAATCTCAGGCGATAAATTGTTGTTGTTATCCTCACAGTAACATAAACAATTAACTAATCGTTTTCTAAATTCTACTATTGATACAGAACTATGTTGCTGAGTATTGTAATGGGTGAAGTAAAAAGTTTTGAGCGTTTTTTGTTAGATGGCTTTAGTGAGCCATATCTCACAATGTATACATTGCATCATGTCATTCTATACTGTGACTTAAAGGCAACATAACGCTTTAAAAAAAGTTCTCTGACAGTCTTTTGTTTTGTGAAGCCAGATGTTTGTTAGAGCGTATCAAAATGGAGGTAACGAAAGAGAAGATTCGATACATTCTACAATACCACTACGATCAAGGGCAAAAAGCCGAGCAGGCAGCCAAAAAAATGTGTGCTGTTTATGGACCCAAAACAGTATCGAATGCAACAGCAAAGCGGTGGTTCCAACGCTTCCGTTCTGGTAATATGGACGTCGAAGATGAGACACGCTCTGGTAGGCCTATCGTTGAAAATGTCGATAAAATCATGGAAATCGTCGAGTCAGACCGGCATGCGAGCACTTATTCCATTGCCCAGGAATTGAAGATTAGCCAGAAAACCGTTTGGAACCATTTGCATAAGGCTGGTCTCAAAAAGAAGCTCGATATATGGGTGCCACACGAACTGACGCAAAAGAACCTTTTGGAGCGAGTTGATGCCTGCGATTCTTTGCTGAAGCGTCACGAAATGGACCCATTTTTGAAGCGGATGGTGACTGGCGATGAAAAATGGGTCACATACGAGAATGACAGGCGAAAAAGATCGTGGTCCAAGCGCGGTGAGACGGCCCAAACGATCGCCAAGCCCGGATTAACGACCAAGAAGGTTTTGCTATGTGTTTGGTGGGATTCGAAGGGAATCCTGCACTATGAGCTGCTCCCATCGGGCCAGTCACTCAATTCGGGCCTATATTGTGAACAACTGACCAGATTGAAGCAGGCGATCAACGAGAAGCGACCAGAATTGTCCAATCGGAAGGGTGTTGTCTTCCATCAAGACAACGCCAGGCCGCACACATGTTTAACGACACGCCAGAAGCTCCGAGAGTTTGGATGGGAGGTTATATCGCACCCGCCGTATAGCCCAGACCTGGCACCAAGCGATTATCACCTTTTTAGACATTTACAACATTTTCTTGATGGCAAAAAACTGGCCTCAAGAGAGGCTTGTGAAAGTGAGCTGGTCGAGTTTTTTAACAATAGGGACGAAGACTTCTTCAATCGCGGAATTATGAAATTGCCTTCAAAATGGGAAAAAGTTATTGAACAAAACGGCGCTTATTTGATTTAATTCCGAAAATTCTAAGTTTGTTAATTTTATCATCAAAATAAAGAGAAAAAACGCTCAGAACTTTTTACTTCACCCATTATAATATCCATCATTAATAACTGATGTGTTTAGAAAAAGCTCAAACGCTACTTTTTTTTACCACTTGATAGTTTTGCACAAGGGGTTGCTATACGCTGCCATTTGGTCGGAAACATCAACAGAACTCTTGACTTCATTGTAATCAATCACCAGTTTCGGTTTAAATTTTGAATTTAAATTTTTTTAAATTTAAATTTAATTTTAAATTTAAATTAAATTTAAATTTAAATTTAAAATTTTAAATTTATTTCGGTTAAATTTGCGAACTGAAGCAGGCGCTAGTCTCTCGTGATGAGTAACGACGAGCTTCCGGAGAGAAGAAGGGAACACGACTCGTGCAGCATTCGTGACCATCTTTGGGATTGATCGCAAAGCATCGCACATCGATTCAAGTACATTCGATTCGATTCAACCTGCAGTTGTAATTTATTCAAATAAAGGTCTTTGCCATTATAAAACAATCCCACAAGTGAGGTTGAGTGAGCGACATCTGGTGTGTGTGGTAGGAGTGATTGCGGAGTATAATCGGTAAAGCAGGGTGTAAGGTAAGAAGTATAACGTAGGGATATGGAGGAAAGAGAAGTAGATGATAAAGGGGGGAGAGGAGAGGAGAAGATTGAGGAAAGAAAAAGAGGAAGGCCAACCAATGTGGAGAGGTTGGGGAGGCTTGCAAAAAGTCGGAGAAAGTAAGGGGGTCTCCTAGTAAAGAGTTGAATGAGAATTTGGTGGAACTAATGAAGGAGCTAAGAGAGGAGGTGAGGAACATAAGCGAAGGAATGGAGAGGGAGAGGGAGGAAAGGTAGGAGATGAGGGATAATTGGGAAAAAGAAAAGGAGGGGTTGAGAAGATGTATAGAGGAATTAGGGGAGAGGGTGGGGGAGGAGAGGGGGAGAAAGTGGAAGGAGATAGAGGAAAGGATGTGCGTGTTGGAGGAAAGGGGAGTAAGGGAAGAAAAGGGGGTGCAGGAAAGTGGATGAGAAGAAGGAATAAAAACGATGGAGATCGAAATGGAAAAGAAAGAAATAGAGAAAAGGAGGGAAAATATTATAATAAGGGGGCTAGGTGGAGGAAAGGGGACGGAAGGGAATGTGAAGGACGAGGTGAAGAAATTAATGAAAGAGATAGGGGTAGAGGTAAAGGTAAAAGAAGCAAAAGAGGTAGGGAGAGGAAATGGAGCAGAAAAGGGAAGAACGGTATGTGTGAAGTTAGGGAGTGTAGAGGAAATGGTGAGGGTGATGAAGGAAAAGAGAATACTAGGAAGGGAAAGGAGGGAATGGATAGATGACGATAACACGTGGAGAGAGAGAAAGGTGGAGTGGATGATGGGAAGGGAGATAGACGATGAGAGGAGGAAGGGAAGGAATGTAAGAAGGGGAAATAAGAAGTTTTGGGTGGATGGGAGGATGTGGAGGTGGGATGAGTGGAGGGAGGGTTTTGTCGATGCGGAAGGAATGATGAGAAAGAGGAAGGGTGAAATTAAGAGGGCGCAGGAAGGGGAGGGGTTTGGAGGAGAGATGGGAAGGGGGAAGAGGTAAGAGGAGAGAAAAGAGGGAGAGGAAGGAGAAGAGTGAATGAAGAGAGGACTGAAAGAGAGAGGAGAGGGATAGATGATAAAGGGGGAAGAAAGGGATGGAAGGTAGGTTTTTGGAATGTGGGGGGTTTGAAGAACAAGGGGAAGGAGATATAGAGGAAAATAGGGGAATGGGATGTGGCGTTCCTAATAGAAACGTGGGTGGAAGAGAGGGATGGGAAGAAGATGGAGAAGGAGCTGCCAGAGGGTTTTGAGTGGGCGAGGAGAGAATTTGATAAGGGTAGAGCTAGGGGTGAGATGTTAGTGGGGGTAAGAGAGGAGGTAAGGGGGAAAGAAGGAGTGAGGGTGAGTGAGAAGGGGGAAGGAATAATGGAAGTAAATGTTAAAGTGGAGGAAGAAAAGTGGTGTATAGTTGGGGTTTACATATGGGGAAGAATGGGTGAAAAGCTGGGGTGGATGAAAGAAATAGTGGAGGAGGAAAGAGGAAAGAGAGTGATGATAGGGGGTGATTTTAACGCTCGGACAGGATGTGAAGGGGGTTTAATAGAAGGGATGGGGGGGGGGGACGAGAGGGAGAGGTGGTCGAAAGACAGGATGGTGAATGGGGAAGGAAAGAGAATGTTAGGATGGCTGAATGAAGTGGGAATGGGGATAATGAATGGTAGTATGAGAGGGGATGAGTGCGGTGAGTATACGTATGTGGGATCGAGGGCATGCACGGTGATAGATTATGTGGTGTGTGGAAGAGATGTGATGAATGAGATAGAGAGATTGGAGGTTGAGAGCATGATTGAGTCAGATCATATGCCGGTGGTGGTAGAGTGTAAGGGCGGGGTGAGGAGAGGCGCGGAGAGAGCAAAGGGTAGAAGGAGATCGAGGAGAGTGAGATGGGATAATGATATGGTAGAAAGGTATGAGAGGAAATTGGGAGAATGGGAAAGAGTGAGTGTGGGGTGTGAGAATGGAGTAGGAGAAGTGAAAAAAATAGTGGAGAAATGTAGGGAGGAAGGAGAAAAGGGAAAGGAGGGAAAGGGGTGGTGGGATTGGGAATGCAGAGAAAAAAGAAAAGAGTTGAGGATGGTAATGAGGAAATGGAAAAAGGGGGAGGGAGAGATAGAGTGCTACAGAAGGAAGAAGAAGGAGTATGGGAAAATGTGTGAGGAGAAAAAGCAAGAAAGGAGGGAAGGGATAATGAGAATGATAAGTACGGTAGTGGTAAGTACGGTACGGGAGGTTTGGGAGCGGATATAGGGATGGATGAGTGGGTGGAATATTTTATGGGATTACTGGGGGGAATAGGGACGAGAGTGAGGCATGGTTGTGGTGTGAGGAAGGAAAGAACGGATGGTGAGATAGGGTGGGATGAGATTGGAGGTGTGATAGGGAGATAAAGAATGGGAAGGTAGCAGAAGAGGATGGATTAGAGAATGAGGTGTGAAAGTATGGTGGGATGGAAGCGAGGAGAATAGTGTATGAGGTATGTAATAAGGTGTGGAGAGGGGATGGATGGCCGGATGAATGGAAAGTAGGAGTGGTTGTGCCGGTGAGAAAGGGTGGGAATGGGAAGGGTGTGAATGACTTCAGAGGCGTGACCCTGATGGGAACGATGTACAAAATTTATGTAACAGTGGTAGAGAGAAGGTTGGGTGAAGAGATGGAAAGGGGAGGAATATTGCCAGAATGTCAGACGGGTTTTAGGAGTGGAATGGGTGTGATGGAGAATGTGTACGTGCTGAATTATCTGATTGGTAGAATGATTGGTGTGAAAGGCGGAAGGATGGTGTTGTGTTTTATGGATCTGAAGGCAGCGTTTGATATGGTAGATAGGGGTAAGCTGTGGAGAATTTTGAGTGAGAGAGGAGTGAGTGAGGGTTTAAGGGAGAGGATAAAGGAAATGTATGAGGAGACAGTGTGCAAAGTAAGAGTGAATGGGGAGTTGAGTGAACCTTTTTGGACAGAAAGGGGAGTAAGCCAATGATGTCCCTTAAGTGCGAAGTTATTTACTCTGTACCTGGCGGATATAGAGGAAAGGTTGGCGAAGAGGGGGAAAGGAGGGGTGAATGTGGGGGGAAAAAGGTTGTATTGTATGTTGTATGCGGATGATATTGTGTTAATGGATGAGAATGAGAGTGGGATGAAGCTAATGATAGAGGAAATGAGAGTGTATATAAGGGAGAAAGGTCTAGAATTGAATGTGAAGAAAACGAAGGTGATGAGGTGCGAAAAGAGAGTATGTGGAAGGGAGAAATGGATGTGGGAGAATGAGAAAATCGAAGAGGTGAAAGAGTTTAAGTATCTAGGTTATGTATTAGGGAGGAGAGGGGGTCAGGAGAGGCATGTGAATGAAAGAGTGATAAGAGCGAATGTAGTAATGAGAGAGGTGTGGGGTTTGGGAAAGAGAGTGTGTGGGAAGGATGTAGCGAGGAGACTATGGATGTTTGATGTGTTGGTGTGGCCGGTGTTGGTGTATGGAGCGGAAGTGTGGGGGTGGTCTGAAAGGAGAAAAATTGAGGAAGTGCATGAGAAGTATATGAGATGGGTGTTGGGAGTGGACAGGGTCACGCCGGGGTACATGGTGAGGGATGAATGTGGTAGAGAGATGATGCGTGTGAGATATATGAAGAGGGCGTGGATGTATGAGGAAAGATTGAGGGAAGGGAAAGGGAATTTGTGGGCGAGGGAATGTCTGAGGGAGGTGGATGGGAGAATGAGGAGAAAGAGTTTATGGTATGGTTGGGAAAAGGAAGGGGAACGTGGATGGAGAAGAGGGGAGTGAGAACAAGGGGGAGAGGGAGAGGAACGGAGATGGAGGGGGAAGAGATGTGGAAGAGGATTGAAGAGGAGGAGAGGAGGGAAATAGGAATAGAAACGGATAGGAGATTAGAGGAAGCCAAGTATAACAAATGGTATAAGCACGTGAGAGTGAATGGGATGCCAGAGTATATGAAGAAGGGATGGAAGGAGGAGGAATGGAGAAGGGTAGTGAGGTACAGAATGGGAAATGAGATGAGAGAGAGAGCAGATACTGGGAGAATGAGGATGAGAGGAAGTGTAGAAGGTGTGGATGGGCGTGTGAGAGTTGGAGCCATGTGTTAGAGGAGTGTATGAGAGAGGTGAATGGGCAAGAGTGCGAGTCAGTGTTAGAGAGGGTGAAAGAGATTTTGAATGGTGACGGACGTGGGAGGGAATGGATGAAAAGGATGGATGAGTGGAGGAAAGAAAGGGGGAGATGGGAGGGAGGGGGAAGGGGGGAGTTAAAAAGGGTAATGGAGGAGAAGTAGACAAGTAGAAAGAAGCAGCGGTAACGGGGGTCGACAGGGTTGGCTCTCTCTCTCTTTCGTTCGGCTTTCGTTCGGCTTTTAGGTTAAGGATAGATATTAAGGAAGGGCGGTAAGGAAGGAAGGATATAGGTTAAGTTGTAAAATGCGTGATAATATAGGTTATAGGATTAAGGCTAATGTAGAGTAGATTAAGTGCGGAGCTAAGGAAAAGCAGGGGAGAAAGAAAGCTGTAAGCGGAGCGGGGGTCCGCATGTACCCCGCAAGGGCATGAAATATATTACAATAAATATTGATCACCTATGTATTAATATTGTAGATATTTCGTATAAGTAGCAAATAAGTATAGTGAGTAAGTGTGTGTGTGTGTGTGTGTGTGTGTGTGTGTATATATTGCAACAACTTAACTATTATGAAACTTTGAATTGCACAAGAGTTCCTTGCTTTTGCAAGTGCATTTATTTGTGGAACACTTCCTTTTGCAATGACAGTGTGTAGCCTTGCCCCCCGCTTCTCGAATTAGCTGCAGCTGTTTCTCTCAGAGACATTTCTTGAAAAAAAATCTCATCTATGGAAAGTAACTTTTCTTTACAAAGGGTCTAGCAGGATAAGGGGGTCAAAAGTGCCCTTGAAGCTATTTTATTCCACGATGCGCCATTCGATAGGTAACCATAAGAAACCATTGTACACAAATTTTTAATCCGATAGCTTGACCGGGAGGGTAGTTATGGGGTAAATTCGAAAAACCAGTTTTTGCCTCATTTTCGCCACTTAATGATGTGTAAAAATGTCGAAAAAATTCTGACACATTCTAAACATGATTGCACACGTTAGGAATGATTTTCAGATTGTTCCGTTGCAAGTGCCGCGCGCAAAAAATCAAAAACGACAAAAAAATGGGAAAAATGTAGATTTTGCACTGAAATCTTCGAGACACAATTTTTAAATAATTCCTGTAAGTACCTGATGTATCCATTAATATGCTCAATTTTTTTCATATTTTTTTGATATGGTGCAACACTGTCGGAAAAATCAAAAACCGATTTCTGGGACGCATTTCGGGCTGAAACGCGATCAGTATTTGCTATCATTGCATTATTTTAATTCAGTATGTTCATTTTATTACCTTCAATGTCGCTGAATACGAAAAGATACGTGTTAAGGAAGAGAATTCAGAAAATAAAGTAAATTGTTAATTGTATGCTCCTTATATGCTAGAACTTTGAACCTTTCTTCAAGAGTTGAGATGGCGCAGTGGGTAGAGTGTCTGCCTGTGGAACCGCTGGAAACTTTTTGTCGCGGGTTCGAATCCCCATGGGGGACTTAATTTTTTTTTCTGTAATTTTTTTTTAAATTATTAAACACATAGCAATAATCAATAGTCGCTTTAAGGTGTTTCACAGATATTTTTATGTCTTCAAAAAATATAAAACCAGCATGAAAATAATCATACGGTATGATTTTCCTAGTTATGCCATATTTTGCAATTATGAGTATTTTCAAACATTTTGTATGCTTATATAGTATAGATATTGGTTTATTATAATGCATGAAAATATATGTTAAATAATGAAGGGACATAATATTATATCTTGGAAAGTTATAACAAAGAGGAGGAAGGCAGAGTTTCTTCCTTTCTATAGATTATAACTTTTCATGATCCTTTTACATTTAACATACATTTTCAAATGTCTTAATAAATCGATGTTTATTCAATATACGAAATGTTTAAAAATACTAGTAATCGCAAATCGTGGCATTATTAAAAACAGTAGATATAATTATTTGTAAAAATATCTGTGAAACACCTTAAAGCGACTATTGATTATTGCTATGTGTTTAATAATTTAAAAAAAAATTACAGAAAAAAAAATTAAGTCCCCCATGGGGATTCGAACCCGCGACAAAAAGTTTCCAGCGGTTCCACAGGCAGACACTCTACCCACTGCGCCATCTCAACTCTTGAAGAAAGGTTCAAAGTTCTAGCATATAAGGAGCATACAATTAACAATTTACTTTATTTTCTGAATTCTCTTCCTTAACACGTATCTTTTCGTATTCAGCGACATTGAAGGTAATAAAATGAACATACTGAATTAAAATAATGCAATGATAGCAAATACTGATCGCGTTTCAGCCCGAAATGCGTCCCAGAAATCGGTTTTTGATTTTTCCGACAGTGTTGCACCATATCAAAAAAATATGAAAAAAATTGAGCATATTAATGGATACATCAGGTACTTACAGGAATTATTTAAAAATTGTGTCTCGAAGATTTCAGTGCAAAATCTACATTTTTCCCATTTTTTTGTCGTTTTTGATTTTTTGCGCGCGGCACTTGCAACGGAACAATCTGAAAATCATTCCTAACGTGTGCAATCATGTTTAGAATGTGTCAGAATTTTTTCGACATTTTTACACATCATTAAGTGGCGAAAATGAGGCAAAAACTGGTTTTTCGAATTTACCCCATAACTACCCTCCCGGTCAAGCTATCGGATTAAAAATTTGTGTACAATGGTTTCTTATGGTTACCTATCGAATGGCGCATCGTGGAATAAAATAGCTTCAAGGGCACTTTTGACCCCCTTATCCTGCTAGACCCTTACGAACTGATTGCGTGTGTAAAGCTGCTTGAGGGTACCATTTTTATTAGCCAGTTTACAGAAATCGGAGTCTTCTATTCCAACAATAACCGCTAACACATTTCGGCTATCTATACGACCACGGTCGACATCAGGGACTTGTATTCGTACAGTATCACCAATTTCAGCGGGAGGAAAATGTTTTTATGAGGTTCAAAACATTTTTGTTGCTTGCAGTAGAAGATTCTCTTTCGCGGCCGCTCTTTTTATAGAAATTAACTCGTGTTTTTCAGTCAGAACTTGATGTGAAGACGTTGTAGATTACAGGTCCTCTTCAATATTTTTCTTTGGAATATGGTTTTCTGTATGACCACCGCTCAAATTTTTTTCAGAAGTATTAACAGTTTCTTCAAGCTGTTCTTCAGTTTCAAAAGTATTGGCAATTACCTCGAGTTGTTCTTTGGTTTCAATATTTGCGATTTGTTCGCTAGGCAAAAAAGATGATGCTATGCCTCTTTTTGCTTTAACGCCAAACATGGCCTCCCTCATAAGGACTTTGGCGTATTCCTTCGTGGTATGTAGTGTTCTTGGCAAATTGAACAAAGGGTAAACCATCTGACCATCGATTTGTATCGTTATCGTTCATCCATGCAGTTAGCATATTCTGTATATCCTGATTGGCCCTTTCAACTGAGCCTTTGTTTGACTGTGACGAGGCTTTCCATGAACTATCTTAACATCTTTCCACATAGCGCATATTTTGGATATGACTTGATTACTGAATTCTCTACCATTATCGCATTACACAGTCAAGTTTATTTATGATCTATCTTTTATATTATATTTTAATTCTTTTATTCTACTTATATAATATTTATTCTACTTTTATTTATTTAACTATATTTATTTGTTTAACTAAATATATGTATTTATATATCTATATTATTACTACTACGTACTAGTTACTATTTTACTATCTTACTACTTTACTATTTACTATTTTACTATTTTACTATTTTACTATTTTACTATTTTACAATTTTACTATTTTATTTATCTCTGATTCATTTACTTTACAATTTAATTTTTGAAATTTTTACTTACTTATGGTGTAATTGTAATTGTCTGTGATGTTAAGGATGGCGTCTTCATGTTATTTATTGAATATGTGTGGAACCCTAATCGTTATTTATTAGATATGTGTGGCGTTCTACTTGTTATTTATTTATATATTTAGCTATTAGATATGTGAGGAGTTATGTCTTATTATTTAAATTACGGTGGTAGACAAGGAGTACCCCGCAGCGATGAAAGATTAATTGCCGTACCGCTCGGGGGAAGTTAATGTGGCGGATAAGAGGAGTGGTTTTAGTGGGTATTCCGAGTGCTTCACACTCGGCGAGTCCCACACTCTCCCCAACGTTATGGGGAGGTGCGTGAATCCATTTCCACTCCTCGTTAAAAAAAAAGGACCACTTGATAGCTACGCTCTTCCATTATGCAGGTTTGCGTTCCCTTCTCTTGCTTCTCTGCCAGCGTTGCACCTACTCTTCCTCCATTCTCTTGCAGTGGTTTTTGGTTGTTACTTTCACTGCCTGTTTCATCCTCTAGGTTATCATCCTTGTAGCCATTCTCTCATGTCCACCTGCATGCTTTTTTCTATGTTATGCCTCAGTAGCTCAGCCGACTCTTTGATTTCATTTTTAACTTTGTAGCCGGTCTTTACGCATGCTGTGAGCTTTCCTATTTACCTTTGCATATTAATCATAGCTTTCCAGAACGTTTTCTCGTACATCCTACGTTCTTCATTCCTTTCTGCCCTTTCAACAGGGCTGTCCCCAACCCTTTTCCTTTTTTGGGTTTGGGCAGTCACCGCTTCCTTCTTCTGGGTCTGGTCCTCGCTACTATTCACTATTTCAGGGGTTCGTTGCCCTGTCTTCTCTCCTTCCGTTTCTGCCGTTCACTTACATTGCCCTGGAGGTGTCCTTTGGATGCTGTCTCTCCTTATGAAAGGGTTTTATAGTTCTTCTCCCTTATCCAGCTTCATTCCTAGGTCCTCGTGTGGTCTTTCTTGTCTCCTTCCGTCATCGCGTTTTCCTCTGACAACGCTCCTGTCAATCATTCGTCCAGTCGCATTACTCTTCGCTCCAGCCTGGATGTCCACTAGTAGCGCTGAGCAGTCGCTGTCTGACGATCGAGGAGATCCTCCTCGCCCACGCATTTCCCCGACCGGAACTGGGAATCCGACTCCCTGATCCGTAAATTTGGATCCTTCTTTACAACTCTTCATATTTGTTTTTAATTTTGCCATTTGCCTATGGCATCCCTACCTGGGATACAGACGCCGACCACGTAACCGCTCATTCTGAGACAGGCGCCCGTGGATTTCGTTTATGCTTGCATTCAGCATGATATTGTCCATTTCCAGATTTCGTCCGCCCAGGTATTTCATTTCCCCGGTAACACCCATACCTGGCAGGCGTTCCCCGATTCAGACCAGGGGAGGTGCCCGATGGAGGACTGGAAACCTCTCACGGGTCTATCTATCTATCTATCTATCTACCAATAGAATATAATTGTGCAGCAAAAATAAAGATGCCAAGCATAGCAATCCTTCGTAGCGAAGTAAAACAATATAAACGTAATTATAATCTGTTAATCAAGCCAGACCACAAAAATATTTCCATAGTTTATAAATTAATGTAGATATTAGATGTACCGGAAAGTTCTGTCCGTTCCGATTACAAGTTTCAACAGGTATGCGCATATCCACTTGACGCATATTTGGCTTTTTCTTTTCATCACTGAATGTATACATACTGACATAGCAAATTAACTAAAACGAAGATGATTCATGTTAGTATTAATTGAGACGCGATCGTGTACTCATGGCTACTGATAAAGTTAATTTACGCCACTATATTTTGTACGAACTTCAACAAGCAAAAAATGCTATAAAACTGTGTAGAAATTTATTGAAAGTGTTTGGTAAAGGTACGTTTCCTGATACAACATGCAGAAGATGTTTCGAAAAATTTCAAGTAGGTGATTTCGACCTTTCTGATGAGCCACTCTCTCTCAAAATTCAAAAACGAACAAGATATCAGACAATCACTGGTTCAATTTTTCGCCTCTTCGGATAAGATATTTTTTAAAAGTGGGATATACAAATTGCCATCACATTGGCAAGAAGTCATAAATAATTATGGTAACTATATTTATTCAATTAAGCTTATTCAAGGTACGAAAAATTTATTATTTTGTTTTATTCTAAAAACGGACAGAACTTTCCGGTAGACCTAATACAAGGAGCAACAATAAACGAAACAATACTATTCATTCTCTTTCCTCTCAAAACTAGAAACTCGTTCAAACTATACAAATTGACACGGCTCCTAATTCAACACCACAATACATGTGGTAATGCAGAGCGAACAAGCAAGTGAGTGAGAGAGTATGTGATTAACAGAGAGCGAGTAAGGATGATGTGGAGTAGAGTTGGAGATGACGAAAAAAAAGGTAGAGAGAATCAGAATGCCGCTGCTGTACTGTGTGTTCGAATTTCATTATTTGTTTTATGTTTCTTCGTTGTATCTTTAAATTTAATAAATACATCTATACCGACTGTTCAAAACCATCAAACCAAGTATCCCTACATATGTATCGTGATTTGTCTGTACGATACGTCCCGCTTCAACTTAATGAACCGCGACTGATTTGTTTTAACTGCTTTATTGGTAACCAAAAATAAACTTAGAAAAATTAACAAAGTTCTATGCGAATGATGGTTGTACAATAACGAAAAGAAGCGCTGCAGCTACGGCTGTATTACAATGTACGAGAAAAAGTGTTGTTGATGCGTTTAACGTGTGATGAAATAATGAAGTACCTTCAAAAATCTGGAAAAAAGGTGCGTGTGTGAAGTTAGCATCTCAAGTGTCAGCATCTCACAAATAAACTGCATATAAAATGGCATCCCGTATAGTTCTACAGTTCTCGACCAGTTTCAACAATAGTTCCGTCGATTTTATTATCGAAACCGCATTTTGAAAAAGAGATGCTAACTTCGCAAACCGAATCGCAGCATCTCATCGGATTTCACAATTTTGAGGGTACCAGAGGCGAAATTAAAAAAGTTCTGCATCCTAAACTTATTCTGCCCATAGTTCTACTGGGTTAAAATAATAAGGATCCATATATGGGTGAGATGCTGGGTTCTAACTAGGGTTCCTGTTTACAAGGGAACATCCCCAGGTGCCAGCCGCCGATTTTGATGAAATTTTAGTATGATGTAGTACTCGTTAAAAGATTCGACACATATTTTTTTTTATCGGCAATCGTCAGCGTTAAAGGGGTGAAAACCACCCCCAAAGTTGGGACTCTAAAGTATATTTCTATAATAAAGTATAAAGGTATATATTTCTATATAATAAAGTATATTAAAGTATATTTTACATTTGCGTAAATTGACGAAATTGGCGTCTATCAATAATCAAGAAAATGGTAAAATTTATTTTGCAAAATCTCAATTTCTTTAAACAATATATGAATAATTCGATTTTTTTTTAGTTTTTCCCCCTTAATGCTAATGAATTTTCTTGAGAATTTGTTTATAGAAACTATATGTCCTTTACAAAAATACGGATAAATCAGAATGTTGATTTCTTCACCAGGAAAAAAGTTATTAAACTTGAAATTGTACCATCCGACGCGCGAAATAGAGTGTCTAGAGAAACTATGCAATATTTTTTACTAATTATTGTTTTTTGTTTTTAACATTTGTTTTCAACATTTTGTTTTTAAAATTTTTGAGTTCAGATTCGTAATCAGCAACCCAAAAAATAATAGAATACCAATTTTTAACTAAATCCGATGTGTTTTGAGCCCGTGGTGACGATTTGAAAAAGATGGAAAACTGCGCGAGGTGCGTGAATTTAGCTGGTCAAGCAAAAAATTACTTAAAAATTAATTAACTTAAAAGTATCGAAAGGTATTCGGCTAAAACTTTCCACATATATTCCTCATACTATATAGAAGTTATTTCTGCAAAGATTTCGTGCGTCTACCTGCGTTCTTCATTGTTAGATCTGCCGAAAGTTTACGACACAGTCCCGCGGCAGCGCCTTGCCGAGGTGCGCGCGACTCTTCAAACAATAAAAATGCGTCCGAGGCGGATCCGGGCGGATTAATTTTTTACAGGATCGTTTAGGGGAAGGATCATAGAAAACAGTGTCGTTAATCAGAGAGTGGGTTCTAGTGGGACTTTTTAGTTTTTGTCTGCAAAAGATAAAAAACTTCGACATTTTTCTTTCATTTTTTCAACATTAATTTTTGAATAAACTACAAACAATAATTTTATGTTTGACACGTGAATTTTTATCGTGGAAGAATGCTCTTCAAATAGAAACAATAATTATTAAAAAATATTGCATAGTTTCGGCAGAATGTTAGAAAGAAGACAACGTGGTTTTCGATAGAAAAAGGCCTCCAGAAAAAGTTTCAACTTTAAGCGTTTGTTGTAACTACAATTTTTATCCGATTTCAAAAATTTTTCCGTTTCTGAGGTCGATGGACATTTAAGAATCGATATATACAAAAAAATCGAAATTCCAAAATCGACTTTTTGACTTTTGTCCAGCTAAATACATATTCTGGACCACCGTGCGCCGCGCCGGGTCGTTTTGCCTAGCGACGAAGTCAGTCGGATATGTATGTATAGGGTGTTTCAAAAATATTTGTCCTGGCTTTCAGGGGTTGTTCTACACCTCTGGATCGATGGAGATTTGCGAAAAAAACTTGCCGCAAAATTCCGGAAAGGATAGCAAATTTTTTTAATTAGCTCATCGTATTCATCTTGTCACGTAGGTAAAATGTCTGAGGGGAACCATGGGTCAGAAACGAACCGTTCTCCCGCAAAGTAACTTTTAATTGGGTCTTCCGATTAAAATTTCGCCGTTAGTTAAAGTAGAGGCGACGTAAACGAAGCTAGAAAATAGGGCACTGTATCGCCGAACCAGGAGAGAAGTGTGTTTATGCTCTTCTCGACGGGTGGGCCCTTGAGCGAACCCAACACCGAACACAAGTCATTGACATTTTCTAGTCATTTTCTCTCTTTTTAGTTATGTTGCCTCTATTTCAACTATTGGAGGTAGCAAGGGTATCTCATGTGTTTCCTTCCGAAAGGTCGATGACTCGAAGGCTGTCATATGGGCGAAATTTTAATCGAGAAGGCCGAATTAAAAGTTAATTTGCGAGAGAACGGTTCGTTTCTGACCCATGGTTCCTCCCAGACATTTTATCTACGTAACAAGAGGAATACAACGAGCCCAAACAACAAATTTTGCTACCTTCTCCCGAAATTTTGCGGCCGCTTTTTTTCGCAAATCTCCATCGATCCAGAGGTGTAGAACAAACCCTTAAAGCCATGATCATTAGTTTTTTTACACCCTGTACATAAGGCAATAGCGCATTTCAGGTTGAGGCTTCGAACGAGTAATTTAAGGTAGTTGTCGTGCGAAGGGCATAGTGTCAGAAAATTCTAAATTTTAGAATACTCATTGAGGACATTATGATACAATTATCCTTAAAATTTTAAATCGATTGACCTCCTCTAATTCGAGATAAACTTAATTAAAGTTCGGGTCATTAGCATGGAGAGTATATGCGCTATGTAGTGGTTCTACCACTTTATTAATTCTAATAAAAAAACTAACAGCCAGAAACTTTCAAAAAACTAACAATTCATAAATGTTTTTGTTCCGAATTAGACAAAAAAAAACAAATATATTGACCTTCCCGTTATTGAGTTATAATAATGCAAAAATTAAAAATTGTGGAAAAAAGCACACGCGGCCAAATCGAACAGAAACAACTTGGCAACGCTGTACTGTACATACATTGAGTCTGTATACACTGAAGCGCTGTATCCAGTAAAGAAGCCCAGTATGTCCAACTGTGCGGCATAAGCGACGTAGCCAAATTGCGAGACGTGAAAATGTTTCATATTGTGTGTGTATACATGTAGTATCGAGAATTGAGATATGGCATCCTCGCGACTGTTTATGGGATACGTGCCGCGGAGGCCCTACGGTCCCTATTTTAAAGAATGCATGCGCGTATGTATGAACGAGTGCACGGATGTATGAGTACGAACGAGTGACTGAGCGGAGCGAATGGTAGTTAGTTCTTCATAAGCGATTATACAAGTCAGTTCTGTATCATATTCATTTTTGTATTGCCTTTTAGTGTATAGTTTTAGATAATAAATTTAGTTTTACTTCATATTTTTAACATCTACTATATCCAATCCCACATTTTTGGGGGCTCGTCCGGGATTGTGTGAAAACAAAACCCATATTTCTTTGAAATTGTGAGTTTTGTGAGCCAAGTGAAACAAGGTTTATTAGTGCTGTATACTTAACTGTGGTACAAAAATGAACAACGAGGAAATATCGACACACGGGGTAAATGTCGACACGATGAAAGTGGACGAACTGAGGGAAGAGCTCAAACGACGCAAGATTAAGAGCAGCGGAAACAAGCCAAATTTGATTCATCGATTAAAGGCTGCTTTAATTTTGGACGGCCAACGTGAAGACGATAACGATGACGATGCCGAGGACAAAGAAGAAGAGTCTGACTTGAAGAAGACGATTGATACGAGGCAAACAACACATCTCTTTACATTTAGAGACGTGGAAGAAATGATGGAACCCTTCCGAGGTGACGATACGACGTGCATTAAAGAGTGGTTGCAGAAATTCGAGGAGATGGCGGAACTCTGTCAGTGGACGGAAGTGCAAAAGCTGGTCTATATAAAAAGACTTTTGCAAGGACCAGCAAAATTGTTCTTGAGGCATGAAACATGTGTTACGACGTGGATCAAGTTGAAGAACTCGCTGACCGAAGAATTTAGCCACGCGGTTGACAGTCACAAAATCCACAAGCAGCTGTCTTCCAGAAAAAAAATGCAGAATGAAACATACGAGGAGTACATTTACCAAATGTACGACATCGCTGCACAAGCAAATGTAGACATGTCGTCGGTAATTAAATACATCGTGGCTGGTGTTCAGGACGATGAAATTAACAAAACAATATTGTACGGGGCAAAGAATTTACGCGAGTTGAAGGAGAAGTTCGTGTTGTACGAGAATCTGAAGGACAACATGAAGAATAAGACGGGACGATTCGAGGACAAGCCAAAAGGAAGAAGATTTATGATGGAGACCACGGCAAACGTGCAGACGCGTTGTTTTAATTGCGGAGACCCGAGACACGTGCGAGAAGTCTGCCCTACGAAGGACAAAGGACGAAAGTGCTTCGACTGCAACCAGTACGGACACATTGCGTCGAACTGTCCAAAGAACAGTGAAGTTAAAGAGGTAACCAAAAGTAATAATTGTACCGATGCTCAAAAATCGCACGGAAAATATCAAAAATTAGTTGAAATTGCGAATCAACAAATAAATGCGGTTATCGATTCTGGTAGTCATTTAACTTTAATGCGTGCGAGTTGCTATATTAAAATAAATCTTCCGGCTTTAAAAGAAAGTGCAATTCGTTTCAATGGCATCTGTTCCGAGGGCAATAACACTTTAGGTGGTTTTCACACGGGGATAACAATAGACGGGCAAACGTATCAAATCAAAGTACATGTAGTTCCGGATACAGCGATGCGGCATGATTTGTTAATTGGGAACGATCTTTTGGATAAAGTATGTACGGTAATGGTAGGAGGTAGAGTTTCTATCTCTCCAGTAGAAGCAAATAACACGACGGACGTAGAATTACCTGACGTTTTGCAAATTGATATCGAGGATGAAAATAACGAATTAGACTTGACCTATATTACGAACTCAGAACACAGAGAAAAAGTTCAAAGCATTATCAAAGATTATGAACCTAATAAAGTTAGAGAGCTAGGAATCAGTATGAGTATTGTATTAAAGGACGATGTGCCAGTTTACCAAAGACCGAGGAGGCTATCGCCCCAAGATAAACAAGACGTAAACCTACAACTACAAGCATGGCTTAGTGCAGGAATAATCAGACCATCTCTTTCAGATTACGCAAGCCCGATAGTATTGGTAAAGAAAAAAAACGGAAATACGCGACTATGTATAGACTATAGAGAACTAAACAAAAAGATTGTAAAAATACGGTATCCCCTTCCATTAATTGAGGATCAATTAGATTCATTACAGGGTGCTACAGTTTTCAGTACGTTAGACCTTAAAAACGGTTTCTTTCACGTACCGATAGAGTCGGGATACGAAAAATATACCTCTTTTGTTGTACCACAGGGGCAATTCGAGTTTCTCAAAGTACCTTTTGGCCTCTGTAACGCCCCGAGTGTTTTTCAAAAATTTATAAATGCTGTATTTAAACATGAGATTGCATCAGGGGTGGTATTAACGTACATGGACGATTTAATAATTCCTTCGGTTGATCATGAAAGTGGCTTACGAATACTTACATCCGTTTTAAACGTAGCGGCTCAGCACGGGTTAGAATTAAATTGGAAGAAATGCCGTTTCCTTCAAACGAAAATAGAGTATTTAGGTCATATAATAGAAGATGGTCAAATCCGACCCTCAGAATATAAAACGAGCGCCGTCATGCGATTTCCACAACCTACGACTATTAAGAATGTACAGAGCTTTTTAGGATTGACGGGTTACTTTAGAAAATTCATACCTCATTATTCGACAATAGCTAAACCATTAACAAACATGCTTCGAGGAGAACAAAAATTTAGTTTTGGTACCGAGGAACAGAAAGCTTTCAAACGATTGAAACAATCTTTATCTGACAAACCAGTATTAAGACTATATAAAACGGGCGCGCAAACAGAATTGCATACCGACGCATGCAGATTCGGGTACGAAGCGATTTTATTACAACGAGATAGTACCGACAATGCATTGCATCCAGTTTATTATGCTAGTGGCAAAACAACTACTACGGAAGAAAAGTATACAAGTTATGAATTAGAAGTCCTCGCTATTATCAAAGCTCTAAAGAAATTCAGGGTGTATCTTTTGGGGGTACCATTTAAAATTGTTACTGATTGCAAAGCATTTTCTATGACTATGAGTAAAAAGGAACTTTGTGTACGCGTCGCGCGATGGGCTCTTTTGTTAGAAGAATTTACGTACGAAATCGAACACCGCCCCGGCAATCGAATGATGCATGTCGACGCCCTAAGCCGAAGCCCGGCGCACGATGTTTTCATTGTGGAAGAATGTGTGGAGGGACTTATGTTTAGATTAAGAAACGCACAGAGTCGTGATGAATATTTATGCGATATCATAAACAACATCGGAAAATATAACTCCGACGGCTATATTTTAAAAAACGGTTTACTTTACAAGGAAATCGACGATGAGCCATTGCTTGTTTTACCAAAATCTATGCAGATGCAAGTAATTAGACAGTGTCACGCGCGCGGGCATTTTGAAATTAATAAAACAGAGTCACTTGTAAAATCCGACTATTGGTTTGCAGGAATGCGTGCTAAAGTAGAAAAGATTGTCCAAACGTGCGTAGATTGTATTCTTGCTGAAAGAAAATCGGGTAAACAGGAATGTTTTCTGAACGCTATCGACAAGGGTGATGCTCCATTGCAAACATATCACGTCGATCACCTTGGACCGTTACCGTCTACGAGAAAACGATATCGACACATTTTCGTTGTGGTCGATGCATTTTCCAAATTTGTATGGATGTATCAGGTTCGATCCACGGATAGCGCGGAAGTAATTGACCGATTAAGTAAGCAGGCTGCCGTTTTCGGTAACCCTCACAGAATTGTTTCGGACAGAGGTACTGCATTTACCTCACACGCGTTTGTCAATTATTGTTCCGAGGAGGGGATTAAGCATGTTAAAATTACGACCGGAATTCCACGCGCGAACGGGCAAGTCGAACGCATTAATAGAGTTATAATTCCCCTATTAACTAAACTTGCGTCGCCGAGACCCGATGAGTGGTTTAAGCATGTTGAGAAGGCACAAAAGTTTATAAACGCTACATCATCTAGAGCAACCGGTATATCTCCTTTCAATTTGCTAGTAGGTACAAACATAAGATTACGAGAGGACCCCCATATACGTGAGATCATCGACAACGAGGTCGTCGCTCTTTTTCAAGAGGCACGAGATGAAATTCGACGCAAGGCAAAGGAAAGAATTCTCAGACTGCAGGAGGAGAATAGAAAGACGTATAATAAAAAGAGAAGACATCCCACGAGCTACAATACAGATGACATGGTTGCTATTAGAAGAACGCAATTCGGACCAGGTTTGAAGTTATATCCTAAATTTCTTGGCCCTTATCGCGTGGTTAAGGCGTTACGCAATGATCGTTACATTGTGGAAAAAATCGGCGAACACGAAGGACCGCAAAAGACGTCCAGTTCTGCAGATTATATGAAGCCATGGACGAGTGAATGTGATTGTTCTGAGAAAACCGACGCATCCGGGGACGAATGCGGTTATCAGGATGGCCGAGTGTAGTATCGAGAATTGAGATATGGCATCCTCGCGACTGTTTATGGGATACGTGCCGCGGAGGCCCTACGGTCCCTATTTTAAAGAATGCATGCGCGTATGTATGAACGAGTGCACGGATGTATGAGTACGAACGAGTGACTGAGCGGAGCGAATGGTAGTTAGTTCTTCATAAGCGATTATACGAGTCAGTTCTGTATCATATTCATTTTTGTATTGTCTTTTAGTGTATAGTTTTAGATAATAAATTTAGTTTTACTTCATATTTTTAACATCTACTATATCCAATCCCACATACATATATATGAGATTTGTATGTGTATGTTGTCACGGGTACAGTATTGAAACAAAGGTGATCGTTCATATCGCTACTCGCTCCTATACTCTTACCACGCACATGATCCAAAAACTATTGACGATATTGTACCACGACAACGTCCTTAAGTTATTTTGTTTTCCGCAATTTATTACTACACAAAGTAATTAATAATTACGAGAGTATCTGAAGGTAGATAGCAGGTACCTGCTCTCCCCTTTAGATTTTGCCCTAATGAGGGTATACCTGCATTACCTTTCACCACTTTTTATTTTTCATGCGAGAAGTAATAATTTGGAGTTTCTCCAACAGTTTCCAATAGTAATTGACGCATCATAAAACCTGTAGACATCGAGTTTCACGGATGAAGTAAGCCGGTACCGGCTGTTCCCTTTAGACTTTGTCTTAATGAGGGTATAGGTATAGTATTACTTTTTACCAGTCTTTTATTTACCTAAAAATCTTTAATGTTGAACGTGTAAATCCGGTAATTAACAACGACAGCGATAAAGACTGAAATACGCGCTAAACAGTTCTTCATGCAAAACCAATTACATATTTAAGATAAGAGTGATTCACTAACATTCATTAATTTACTTTACAAATGTAAAAATCTTTAACGATTATCACTAACGAACAATACTTTTTATTTTTGTTTTTTAACGGAGAGAATTAGTGGGCCTTCTGAACTCATTGTCAGATGAAATACGTGCTGCTCCGTTCCCATAAAAGCGAAGATCAACATTGCTCCAAAACAACCTGATAATAAATACCAAGCACATTAAAATATTTCTTGTAAAATAGTGGATATTGCGTATAATGATCGTGCAAAAAATGAAATACTTCAATCATCCAAGTGCATGTACCCCTTTTAAACATCGGGTTTTCATTTTATTTATTATGATATGCTTTTGCAGAAAATCTAAAAAAATTACAGTTAATTATTTATAGCGAATTTGAAAAGTTGTGAAAATTTAAATGCGGTCACACTAATAAGTTAGCAAAAAATATAAACAATTGTTGGTTTTTTAATTTTTTTGACTGATTTGTCACCGGCAAGAAAATTAGAAAAAATTACGGAATTATTAATTAGGGTACAGTGCAACTATATGTAAAAATATCAAAGTGGTCACTTCATATTTTCAATAAAAAATTAATGTTTATAAACTTTTTTGATTTTTTAAAAACCGGTTTCCCAGCCGAAAGATCTGAAAAAATTCCAATGTATGCACACCATTGGGTACAATATCTGTGATTTTTTCAGTATTTTCTATCAAGCGAAACGGGAGAAATCGAGCAAAAACTGTAAAACATGTTTTACCCCTTAACTGCCCTTACGGTAGGGGTACCGGGTTAAAATTTTGCAGGAAGGAAAGAGCCCTATCGAACGGTATTATCTTCAAGGTTAATTATCTTTGGGGGCACTTTTGCCTTCCTTATCCGGCTATACCCTTTCATTGTATCTTTAAAACTCGAAGTTCATTGCAAAACATCCGTCTTCAATGTATTAAGAAGTAATTTAAAAGGTTTATGGCGCGTTCCGGTCATAGTTATTTTTGAGAAATACTTGCCGAAATCGCTGAATTCGCCTTCTGATAATTCAGCTAGAGTGGACTAAAGGTCCCTTTTGATGTTAGACTAATCCGTATTTCTCAATAACAATCAACCTGCAGTAAACTTTGCAATGAAATTTGCCTGGACACTCGAGGTGACGGTGCACTCACAGTCACCCAGGTGTTCACCACATGACGAGTCCCGTTACCTCTAGGCCCTTCTCGTCTGGAGGGATGGCAAGCGCGGACGACACCTCGTAATTTGGGAAAGTCCGCGATTCCCCTCCAAGGAAGTCAATCTCACTCCTTGAATTCACGGTGGGGATAGTTACGCCCAATTTCTTTTCCTTCATTAGGAATGGTCAAATGACGT
The DNA here is from genome assembly GCA_963989415.1 of Cerceris ruficornis. Classification (NCBI taxonomy): domain Eukaryota; kingdom Metazoa; phylum Arthropoda; class Insecta; order Hymenoptera; family Crabronidae; genus Cerceris; species Cerceris ruficornis. Next base: position 14,994,747 of record OZ022528.1, read on the forward strand.
CCCCACCGAAGAAGTTGAAAAACCATGTCAAGGTCTTTTGACCTTGAGGGGGACGAACATTACATTTTTCCGGAATTTTAAAAACATAATTAGTAATCATTTATCTTGGACCAACAAACATCTGAACCACTCGTACATTTCACTAGTACTTCAATTATCAATCATTCAACTAGTTTGCAATTATTCTGCCGTTACTATTTTGGTATTCAACCAAGTTTAAAATACTGTTAAATAGTGAATCAGTTTTTTTTACAATAAACTATCAAAAAATAATTCGTCACGGTTCATTAAGTTGAAGCGAGACTTATCGCGCCTTCGAGCTCAAGATACAAATCGTGCAGTGTAAAAATGCCGTACAACAAGATTATACTGCAGGAAATTTTGTTACAACAAGATTGCATAACTGTGGATGCTTATGGCAAAATTTTACCACCGATAAATTCAGTATATGTACGTGTTGCCAACCGTATGGCACTATGTGGATCGCTTATTCAGCCGCGTCATGTATATACTATTGTCAACGAGGATCGTAACGGATTCCGAACAATGATACTCAAAAGTTTGAAAATAGAAACAGGAAATGTGGATAATGCTGACACTAGCGCTTTAAGCTTAGCTCTGCAAAATGATACGAATGCGTCTTTGTCGGGCAGTGTATTCTCCAAGCAAATAAAATTGGTTGTATCAACTCACAAGTGGTCAGAAATGACACCAAAAAAAAAATTTCCAGTGGACGTACATACTGGAAATTTCAAGAAGGATGGTGTGACATCATTGCGAAACGTATATGTCAGCAACATGGATCGATTGTCTGCGTCTTTTCATTTAAAAATAATTTGGTAACTCCATCGGCTACTGCAGCATGCTATGCGAAATTTATTGGTTACTGCGTCGAGTGCAAAGCGAAAATAACCGGTCAATTGCAAAAAGTACCAGCAAAGGATGTGAACGTCATATTTTTATGTGATATTGAAAACATTCGACCTGCTCTGCACGAAGGCACGAAAAAACGACAGTTAAGAGGTAAACGTCGTGAAAAAGTGGCCAATCAATTAATAGAACAGAGGAAAGACGCTGTCACTTTTCAACGCGAGGCGGCCCAACAAATGAAAACATTCGGAGGTAAAAATCTCCCTATCGTACCACACACAGCCACACTTCGAAAAGCAAAAGAGCAGCAATTATTGAAATTGCACGGGTTGGAATCAGCAAATCCGCCCCTTAACTTGTTGAACGAAGCAAAGAATGGTAAATTCGCGGGTTCCATACACAGTATAAGCTTACTGCCCTTCTATTGCTTCTACTGGTTGCCTGAATAACAGCAAATTTACACTGCAAGATGCCGACACAATCCAGATTGCATTCTAACGATTGACGCAACTGGAGGAATCGCAAAACGATTAAATACGCACGATCCTCACGTGTTTTTATATCAGTGTATGGTGGTTACAAAAGAGGGTAGTGTTCCCGTATTTCAAATGGTGTCTGCTGATCAACGATCGTTCATAATAGCGCACTTTTTGAAGTTTATTCTGACCAAAGGTGTGCCCCGGCCGCCTATTGTCGTATGCGATTTCGGGCGAGCTTTGGTTAATGCCGTTGCTCAAGAATTTGGCAAATGCAACGATTTGCAAGAATATCTACAAAAATGTTTCAATTGTGTTGTGCGAGGATTTTCTGAAGTTCCGGCAACATATATGAGACTGGATGTGAGCCATTTTGTCGCAATGGTGGCCCGATGGAAATGTCTAAACGTGACGGTGATTGCACCACGCAGATTCTATATGCGTTGTATTTGCCAAATTTACCAAATGGATAACTTCGAAAATGTAACATCTTACATCGAATCATTGCTCGCTGTAGCATTAAGTGAATCGATTGGTGTCACGGCCGAGGGGAAAGCAGTACCATCTGAAATGCAGATGCAAGCCTTGACCAACGTCATAAAAGGAGTCAACTTAAACGAAATAGAGAGCAATATGGAAAAGATTGATATGGAGACAACCGAGGATAGCGATGTGGAAAATGACGCGATCGATACGGATTGGACCATGTGGGAAAATTCCACATATTTAAAGGCAGAAGCTATTGGAAAAATATCGAAAGAAGGAAGTGTAATAAATGCATTATTCAATCCTGCTTTCGCCCAACGTGTAAAAAAACAGATGCTCCCTTTTTTGCCACTTTGGACCAACATTATGCGACGTCATTTCGGCAAAGGTGAAAAAGTCGCAACGTCTTCGATGGTAGAAGCGGAGTTTGCAGATTTGAAAGGTCGTGCCTTTAAAGGAGAATTGCCGATGCGTATCGATAAGTTTGCACTACAGCATTTAGACTACCTCGATGGCAAAATTAAATTCGCTTCCAATCCACGTGATCTGCCGCAAATCTCGAAAAAAGGACCAGAAGAAGAAGGCACCATTCGTGAAGATGCAACTGACCGATGTTTTCAATTTGCTGAAGAATCCGAAATCGATGACGCCACCAACGAATTCGCCTCTAACGAGCAACAAAAACGAGAAGTTCAAACACCTATCAACCAGCAATACGAAGACATTGAGAACAATTTTTCAAGTACCCCTGGACAACTGAAACAAACAAAAAGGTACAAGCAAAACTCGTCGCAAGATATCGGCGACAATACCGATGATGAGGACAATCCACCGGAGAATACCAGTGAGTGCAGCATTTGGAATTTCCGTGAAGACTGGCGTGGAAAAGCTGAAAAGGAATCAAAACTGATCGCAGAATCAAAAGAATCTCCGGTGAAGAAAAAAATACGTAAGTCCTCGTATTTGGACAAGTGTCCAGAATGGGATTATGTGAAAAATACACAAGTTCCAAAACTTCCGTTGTTCAGAAACGGTCTGTTCTGCCAGCCTGTTATTATGGGTGATCTCCGGCTGAATTTGAAAAGAACATGCGCTTTCGATACGCTTTTCCAATTAGTAATGAGCGCAATGGCATCGAATGACGTGTATTTTAAATCATTGGAGTTGTGTACCAATCAAACTGTCCAACTGGCTCGGAAAATATTAGCGGGAAAGCAGAAAATCTCGGCATCAGATTACCGAGAGCGAGCTGAAATATTATCGAAAACAGGACTCTTTGAAATGCACTCTTTCACTAGGAAGATAAAACAAATGGATAGCGAGTGTAATGTAGCTCATCGGGCGCAATATATTTTCAGCGACATACCGAGTTGTAAGACAAAAGTTGCCTGTCAATGTGGATACAAAGTACAACATCAAAATATCATTTACGGAATCAACATCGATGTAATCTTGTGGCACGGTTTTGGTTCCATGCAGCAAGCAGTCGATGACGGGCGCGAAACACAGCGAACGTGCCGAAATTGCAAACGACTGCTCGAAGAAAACATCGAATATGGACCACACCTAATTATCGATACAAGTGAAGTAACTGACGATCGATATACTAACAGGAATGAACATCTAAATCACACATTAGAATCCATAGCGAATAATGTAACCATACAAAACAAAATCTACTGTCTAGCAGGTGCCGCACATTGTTCAGCTGGACATTACATAGAATACGCAAAGTCTGGCATGTTTTGGCACGAATATAATGACATAGGACCAACTCATGACCGTGTCAACGCCAAAAAAACAATTAAACCGCATCTCATTTTGTACACTTTCACAGGTGAAAAGAGTTGACAATAAAGAAATAAAGATTTGCAATGTTCGATCTCTAATTAATTATTAATAGTGAACCATAATTTTTTGCGAGGTTTGACGAATAAAACTTTTTCGGAACTTGTGTAAGGGACTTCCTGTCACCATTTAAGTCCTTCCTACTAAGCAGGAACCCTAGTTATAACCCAGCATCTCACCCATATATGGGATCCTTATTACTTCAACCCGGTAGAACTATGTGCAGAATAAGTTTAGGATGTAGAACTTTTTTAATTTCGCCTCTGGTACCCTAAAAATTGTGAAATCCGATGAGATGCAGCGATTCGGTTTGTGAAGTTAGCATCTCTTTTTTCAAAATGCGGTTTCGATAATAAAATCGACGGAACTATTGTTGAAACTGGTTGAGAACTGTAGAACTATACGGGATGCCATTTTATATGCAGTTTATTTATGAGATGCTGACACTTGAGATGCTAACTTCACACACGTAAAAAGGTAAGCTTCGTCTCCCTCCAAGGATCTGGATACGAAATTTTATCTTCTCGGTGGGGACGTCAATCAACCACTCCTGACGCAGAATGGGAAATTGGGCGTAACTATCCCCACCGTGAAAACTAACGTTGGAAAATTGTTTCCTTGGAGGGGAACCGCGAACCTTCCCAAATTATGAGGTGTCGTCCGCGCTTACCACCCCTCCTGCCAAGAAAGGCCCCGAGGTAACGGGACTCGACATGTGGTGATCACCAGGGTGACCGTGAGCGCTCCGTCACCTCGAGCGTCCAGGCAAATTCCTTTGTCCTAAGCAAAGAGGGAAGTAAGCCCGGACGATGTACAAGGTTTACTGCAGGTTAATTGTTACTGAAATAAACGGATTAGCCTTTGACAAAAAAGGGACCGCTAGTCCGTTCTCGCTGAATTCTCAGAAGGAGAATTCAGCGAAATTGCAAGTTCTTTTCAAAAATAACCATTACTAGGACATGCAATAAACCTTTTAAATGAATTCTTAGTACATTGAAGACGGATGTTTTGCTCCCAACTTCGAGCCTTAACGATATAATGAATTTGAAATGACAATGTGAATAATAAAGCTAACGGACCCAAAAGTTTCTGTAAATCGTCTTCAATCTACCAAGTTAATTGTGAGGACCGAACAACATACATATGTCTTTTCATATATCCTTCTCGACTCCCACTACCTATTAACTTCTCACTTCAAAACCTATTAATCAATTTTCTAAAGATTGTCAGATTGTGTTGAATATCTAAACAAAACGTACGTATGCTTAATGTGGATATAAGCCGGAAAACAGAGGAACCAAAATGTGAAAGACAATTGTTATCGCCACAAACTAAGCGAAGAAAAACAGGAGGACATGAAGAACATAATTCTAAACAACAACTGTGTAATAAACATTCAAGATGAATACAAAGTTATACCAGCCATCACTCACTAACACCAAAGACGAATAAGAATAGAAACATTACTTTTAACAGTCCTAATGACAATATCAGTGGCAACGATTGATGCATTACTATGTCTAAACAATGCAAAACACCACTGAGAGGATGGATACTGTTGTGCGTGGAAGACGCAGTAGAATTAACATTACTGACAAGGAGAGTGCAAGGTCTTCTGGACACGGATTTAGTTCAAATTTTGTAGGATGGTAGATTTAGTTTCCCTGTTGATGAAGATATATGGTTATAGGGGCCACTACTCAATAATTTTTTAGATATTTGCAATTGAATGCAATCCACACGTTAAATTCAGTTCTGTAGCAAGCGATTACACGTAATGGGTTTAGCGTAGCAGCCACGGGTCGGTGTTTCGCGTCGTAGGAGCCGGGTTCGAGTCCGTGGAAGGTCAAGTAACATTTTTTTTTTATGTCTATTTTTACACATAAAGATACATAATGGAGTTCAAATAAATTGGAAATGAAATGTCTTTAATGACTAGAAACCATATAAGAGATTTATTTATCATTATCATTCGTATAAGTACAGAATAAGCAGTCTTTTGGTTTTAACCGATGAAGGCGACAAGTGAAATTATCACTTGTCAAGTGAGTCATCAACTGAAAAACTTCCTAAAAAAAATTCAAAACTGCTATCACCTGTCAGTAGTGGAGCCTGAGCGAGAAATATCAACCAGGGAAGATGCTATTAGATTACATTCGGTCATCCACAACCAGTTGTGTGCACCAATTTTCGTGCCCATGTTAAAGTACGCCTGGTTTGCATCAGGCTTGTCGACGGAAAGAGAGGTATTTAAAAACGTCAACGTAGTCTGCTTTCCACAAGATATACAAAGCAGCAGATGCCTATACAACAATACTGCACTAATTCGATGCGCAAGATGCTTCTCGAAATTATGTTTCATTTACTGGTATGACAAGTTTCACCATTGTACGGACAATGAGGGGTAAGAAGCTAGTCGTATTTTTATACTAATTCTGTTAATCTGATAAATGTTTGATTTATTGTTTCCTTTCACAATTTATTGCTTCCAGGCATGATTAACTGGCAGTTAAAGGGTTTTTCTCCTGTTCTTCTTGCGAAATGCTTTTATTGTTTTGCAATAAATATTATTCTGTACTTATACGAATGATAAAGACAAATAAAACTCTTATAAGGTTTCTAGTCATTAAAGACATTTCATTTCCAATTTATTTAAACTCCATTATGTATCTTTATATGTAAAAATAGACATAAAAAAAAAATGTTACTTGACCCTCCACGGACTCGAACCTGGCTCCTACGACGCGAAACACCGACCCGTGGCTGCTACGCTAAACCCATTACGTGTAATCGTTTGCTACAGAACTGAATTTAACATGTGCATTGCATTCAATTGCAAATATCTAAAAAATTATTGAGTAGTGGCCCCTATAACCATATATCTTCATCAACAGGGAAACAAAATCTACCATCCTACAAAATTTGAACTAAATCCGTATCCAGAAGACCTTACACTCTCCTTGTGAGATACTAGACATATCAATTATTATAAATAATAGGTCAAGGAGATTCTATAGTGAGATGTTCTTCGTATTGGGCACAGTGTATAATAAACGTTAAATATTTGGTTAAACAGTGTTGATTCATTTATAACGGTGCTAAAGGCTTCATATATGAGGTCAACGCTAACAATATTATTATGTGTAATAACAAGTTCGGTCATAATACTGTAATAACCTAATGAAACTGTTACTACTAGCTCAACTGAGTTACTCCAGAGACTATTCTGTATCATGAGAAACTCAAATAATGAAGAAGCAATGCCAACAACTACACACAATTTTATTAATTGTACATTTGACTCTGATATTCAAAGTCCATATCGAGATACATCAAGGACATTGTCACATGTATCACACGAAGAGTTCAAACGGAATGCACCAAGATTACTACCTACCTGGAAGAAGAATCATCCGAAGAAGAAGGAAATGCTGCCTCACAAGGGAACGGCGCAAATCCTTACACACGTATTCGAATAAAACTTAGTGCAGTTATACAGTGGTCCAAGATGACAATAACGGTATGCTTCATTTGTGCTCAATCGGCCTATATGTAAGCGTGAAAACTAACCTCAAAGTGAAACCGGCACTCTGAATTTCTCGCGCATATTTCTTAAAATATCAGAGGTAGAAAAAATGTTTCAGGTCAAAGTTTAATAGTGTAATAAACGATTTAAATTTTCATTAAACCAATTTAAAAAATGTCTTATTGAAAAAAGAATTTTTTCTTAGAATATTTTTAAAAGTTTTACATTTATTTAGTAACTAAAAATATCACGGGTTTTATTCTAAATTTAACCACTATATTAATTTTACTATACACTGCACGCGCAATTCCGCGCTAACAAGTACCGTGTTTCCCCGAAAATAACGTGCTGAACTCTCGCCAGGGTCGACAAGCTGTAATGGGCTCAGCGGTTCCTAGTTACGCGTCCCGGGTCTACCAGGTGGCGATACTGACGCTAGTCTGTCGCGGTCACTCCGGTATTAAATGGGAGAGACTGATAATTACCGTTAAGTAAAAATGAATCAAAGCACTTTCTATGTTAATTTCTATATTTTACATATATACACATTATATAAAACTAGTTAAAACGCTTGCTCGAATCGGAATGGAATGAGGGTGGAAAAGAGAAAGTAAAAAGGACGCGCAAAGAACGCGCACGCGCTTAGTCATCAAAACAATGATACCAACTACTACTATAAATGTTGGTAGTTACTATATAGGGAGTTCATGGAGCGTGCAGCTAGGGTGCTACATTACTCCCTCCCGAGCGAGTTGTTAATCAACTAGCGAAACATCCTTTTTTTTTGTACATCTTAATGTTCTCTGATCTAGCTTGACCCTCAACGTTTTCCAGAAAAGCTGGTTTTAAACGTTCGATTGAAACGCTGGTTTGCTTTCCATTATAATCAATTATAAAAACATTGTCTGTAACGCGTTTAACGATTTTAAAAGGACCTTCGTAGGGTGGTTCAAGAGGTTTTCGGACGGAATCTATTCTTAAAAATACATGACTGCAGGTGTACATGTCTTTATGTGTGAAATGCCTGCGTGTTCCGTGTTGTATAATTTGTGTAGGTTTAATTTGTCTTATATGTTGTCTATATTCCTCTAAAAATATTTGTGGGTCGGTCGTTTCGTCCTGACTGACGAAGAATTCTCCAGGTAATCGGATCGGCGCGCCATACACCATCTCGGCAGCAGATGCTTGTAAGTCTTCTTTGAAGCTGGCTCGGAGTCCCAGCAACACTGAGGGTAAAATAGCGACCCAATCTTTTGTCGCATGGCACATGATCGCAGCTTTAAGTGATCTATGCCACCTTTCAATCATGCCGTTAGATTGAGGGTGGTAAGCCGTAGTGCGAGTTTTTTCGCTTCCTAAAAACTTCGTAAGAGCTTGGAAAAGCTGCGATTCAAATTGTGTACCCTGATCTGTGGTTATGGTTGCTGGGGCTCCGAATCTGGCTATCCAGTTCGAATAGAAAGCGCTTGCTATGTTATCTGCTGTAGCATCCGAGATGGGTATAGCTTCCGGCCACCTGGAAAATCTATCTATTATGGTTAGACAGTATCTGTAATTGTCTATTACAGGCAACGGTCCAACAATGTCTAAATGGACATGTTCGAAACGACCCGCAGGTATTTCTATTTCCTGAGGTACCGGCTTGTTGTGACGATGAATCTTACTTTTTTGGCACGGTAAACAAGTACGGGACCACTCGGCTATATCTCTATTCATTAGAGGCCAGACAAAACTTTTGGCTAACAACTTCCTAGTTGTTCTTCCGCTAGGATGTGATAGATTATGTACTTTGTTGAAAATTAGTTTTCTAAGATTTAAAGGTACATATGGCCTAACATTATTTTTAATTATGTCTCCAAACAAGTATTCATGGGGACTATTCAAAAATATTTTTTGAAAGTTCCATTTATTGGAGTTTTCTGTAATTATTTTTGCCAGTTCTTTATCTACCGCTTGGGCCTGCATTAACTCCTCTGTTGAGATAATGACAGGCAATTCTATTGATTGCAATCGGGAAAAAGCAGCGGCCACAATGTTACTCCTACCATCGACATAAGTTATGTCGGTGGTAAATTGACCGATGTAATCCAATTGTCTTAATTGACGCGGACTGGCTTTGTCAGCTTTTTGCTGAAGTGCGTATACTAGGGGTTTATGGTCCGTTTGTATACGCAATTTTCTGCCTTCTACAACATGTCTGAAAAACTTAAGACTCTTGTAGATGGCTAAAAGCTCTCTATCGTACACGCTATATCTTGTCTGGGCCTTTTCTAATTTTCTAGAGAAAAACCCGAGCGGTTCCCACTTACAATTATTATTTTGCTCTAATACTTCTCCTATGGCAGTATCGGATGCATCCGTTCTACTTCTATAACTAATGGTGCATTTTCTTTTGGGAAGTGTAAGAGAGAAGCTGTAGCTATGTTGTTTTTTGCTTCGATGAAAGCTCTTTCAGATTCATCGTCCCAACTCACCGGCCTCTGATCCTTCTTTTTTGCCCCTTTTAGGCATCTATTTAGTGGGTCTAACCACTTAGCCGCTTGTGGCAAAAACCTGCGATAGAATCCTATAATTCCTACAAACCTACGAAGATCTGATAACGTCTTTGGTTTTGGGTATTGCTGAATCGCTTGTACCCGCTCTGCTAGCGGAGCGATTCCCTTATTGCTAACATTACATCCTAAGTAGTCTATAGAGTTCTCACCAAACTTGCATTTGGCAGGGTTTATGGTGAGTCCATTTAATCTTAATCTATTAGTAGGTGTAAATGTTTTTCGTGGCTTTCCATGTTCGGTGATGCTACAATAATGTCATCAATATAGCATTAACAAAAATCTAGCCCCCTTAAAGTACCCAGACAGACTGGAATATTGCAGCAATATTGCATTGCAACCTTAAAGCTTGCAGGGAATATTGCCGCAACATTGCTGCAATATTCCTATGTCCACCTCTTTGTAGCTTGCAGGAATATTGCGGCAATATTGCCGGGAATATTGCGGCAATATTGCAGCAATATTGCGGCAATATTGCAGCAATGTTGCGGCAATATTGCAGCAATGTTGAGGCAAGGAAGGTTGCAGGAACATTGCGAACGTTGCAGGAATATTGCAGGAACGTTGCGGGAACGTTGCGAACGTTGCGGGAAGGTTGCAGGAACATTGCGAACGTTGCAGGAATATTGCAGGAACGTTGCGGGAACGTTGCGAACGTTGCGGGAAGGTTGCAGGAACGTTGCGAACGTTGCGGGAAGGTTGCAGGAACATTGCGAACGTTGCGGGAACGTTGCGAACGTTGCGGGAAGGTTGCAGGAACGTTGCAGGAATATTGCGGGAACGTTGCGAACGTTGCGAGCGTTGCGGGAAGGTTGCAGGAACGTTGCAGGAATATTGCAGGAATATTGCGGGAACGTTGCAGGAATATTTAATTAAAACATTTATTTATGATAATTGCATTTATTAAATAGAATTTCATAGTTTTTATTCTAATCTCTAATCTATGTCAACAATTATCATCAGATGACTGAATTTCATTGTTTTTTGTACGGCTTGCTCGTGTTTTGGTCTGCGAAAGCCATTTCGCAATTGCATGGTTAATTTCGGTCGGCGACCATGCATCCTTCCCAACCATTTTTATACTTTCTGCAAAATAATAAATGTCCAAAGTAACATATGTGGTGCCGATATGACAATGGTAACTCTTAAACAGGAAAACTTACTTTGTAGCAGCCTCGCCGTCGTTAATGTGCTAAAGCACCGTTTTTTTAATCGCCCTAGCCAACTAAACTCCATCGCAATGTGATCTGTTATTACTCTTGAGCACAGGGTGCATACCACCATACCCAGCTTCCCGTGCCCGATATGGGCTAGGCGTACAGTCTAAAAAACAAAATACAAATTAGTATGCAATTAAAAATTAATCAAAAATTAGTGAATATTGTAGCATGCCCATAAGTCGAATGAGCAACTACTCCAAAACAAACAGAATTAATATTAACGTGCATCATTTTTGGCAATAAATCAGTTCGCACCTTTACTTTGAAAATATGCGACTGATATTACTAACTCAAGGTCATGAAAAAATTGTTTTACAATTGTTTCACATATCCCAATTATCATCTTCTTACCATTTTTTTGAAGAATACTCTATCCTTCAATTTGCTTTCAAAGCTTATCAAATCACTTTCCGATTTAATTATTGGATATGTTTTCTCATCTTCGGACATTTCTCCGTCGCCCTTTCCTTGTTGGGCAATCAATTTTGCGCCTGCCAATGCATCGACCTTCTCATTTAACTCCTTCACTTCCACAATTAGCGTTGCCAAGGCTTTGACAACAAATTTCCGGAAACCTACCAAATAAAAATTACGCATTAGATGAATTCGTATTCCTTTTATTAATATTTTTAGTCATTTACCTAATTCTGAAGCATATGCTTCAGCTGCATTGTCTCTCCCAGCACTGGTAGAGGCATATACTCCGGTACTTCCATGACTCGTGTTTGCGTTAACTAAAAAGCATTACAAATACATGGATTACATTGTCCTAGGTTACGATCATAACAGCAGCTTCTTTATCACAACTCTTACCTTTTGAATTACCAGGACGTGTATTTTAAAAGATTTAAAAAAAAGTAGTTAAAAGATTTAAAAAAAAATAAAGAATATAAATAAGAATAAAGATTGAAAAAAAAAACTTAAATTACCCACGACGGGATTCGAACCCTAGTTTTATTCTGTACGAACCCAGAACGTTGCTGCTACGCCACGGCAGCTCTTTATTTTACGTTCTACAGTTGCACTTAAATATGGTAATGAAACTTTATTAACTTAACGCATTAAGGACCGTAAAGAAATCTGTAAGACATACACCTGAGGCCGCACGTTTCTGGGTAAACTTGTACGTTCAAAAATCATCATAACTTTGTTATTTATGAAGCAATTTTTGCGAAATTTTTAGAAATTGTGAAATAGGTTGTATATTAACCCTCTTAGTGCCGGGAGCCAATATATCGGCTCTTGCTGCACTGGCGAGTAGTGCCAGAGCCGATATATCGGCCCGTACCTTGTAGCGCTTTACTATTCGCATTGCGGGAGAACTCTATCTTAAAATAAATTTATAATACGTTATAAATGGTCTAATTTCATTTCATGTCGATAACGTATTATTTAAACAGTTGTTTGAAGACTCTCACGAAATAAAATCGCATTGCCGTAGCGAGACGTAGGATCAGTTAGTTTTTCCTCGATAGTTGGTAGTGAGCAGTATGTAGCGACGCGCGGTTTGCTATTTCTCGGAAGTCCTTATGCCGACTTGGAACTGCCGAGGGTCAAACTACGTACCCTCAAAAAGCAATTACAAGTCGCAGTTTTTCTATACGACAATGGGTAATAAATAAATAAACTTTTGCCCGCATACCGGTCGCGCCGAGACACCTCGAGCCACCGCTTACCGTGTACCTTCGAGTTATTTTTTATTTTTGTTATATAATATTATTTATCTTGTTACAAAATATATTGGAAATGCAAAGTATATAGTTTATAATAAATGGTCTATATAAAATTATGATGAAAAGAAGACTTTTTGTATGTGCACATACGTTTTGTAAGAGAGAACTCAACTTTTACTTTCTTTATGATCTTTTATACCTTTGTTATTTATATAATTTTCAATGAATATAGAAAAACTAGTGTCATTGTTTTGTTCTCTATTTCGTCCTTAATATACTGCTTTTTGAATCATGTAAATATTGTTTCTTGTTTGGTTTTTATGAGCATTTTCCCAAACCCTAGTAAAACCGTGAAATTCGGCCGGTTATTCTCGCATAGGCACCTCTTTTCCGCCCGGCACTAAAAGGGTTAAGCAATTATTTAAAAAAATGGTTTTTAATAATTATTAAATAATTAATAAAAATTATTAATATTATTAATAATATTATATTATAATATATTATTAATAATAAAAATAATAATTGTTAATAACTTGATATTTCCGCTGCAATATTGCCACTGCAATGTTGCGGCAATGTTCCCGCTGCAATATTGCCACTGCAATGTTGCCGCAACGTTGTGGCAATGTTCCCGCTGCAATATTGCCACTGCAATGTTGCGGCAATGTTGCGGCAATGTTCCCGCTGCAATATTGCCACTGCAATGTTGCGGCAATGTTGCGGCAATGTTCCCGCTGCAATATTGCCCTGCAATGTTGCAGCAATATTGCTGCAATATTGGCAATATTGTGCAAGATTCGCAATATTGCTGCAATATTCCAGTCTGTCTGGGTAGAGTCCATAAGCCTTTGGAATGTTTGGGCTGCGTTACACAGTCCAAATGGCATGACCATAAATTCGAACAGTCCGAATGGTGTAATTACGGCTGTTTTTTCTATATCCTCCGGTGCCACAGGAATTTGAAAATATGCTCTTTTGAGATCTATTTTAGAAAATATTGTGCAGCCATGAAAACGATGGGCTGCATCATGAATATGTGGCAACGGATATTTGTTAGGTACGGTCATGCCATTTAAACGTCTGTAATCCCCACAAGGTCTCCATTTACCGGTCTTCTTGGGGACCATGTGTAGAGGACTAGCCCACTGGCTCTCAGACGGACGGCAAATATTGTCCTTGAGCATTTGTTCGAACTCTGCTCGGGCTACCCTTAATTTTTCTGGGGGTAGGCGTCTAGCTCGCTCTGCAAACGGGTGACCTTTTGTCACTATATGGTGACTTACTTTATGTTTTACATTGGTATTTGCTGTTGGCCTGGTGATATCTATAAATTCCTTCAGTAAGTTACTAAATCTATTGTTTATATCTATGGTAGAAATAGATGGTGAATTATCTTTGGAAATGGAGATAATTTAAAAATTTGTGTATTACCATCTAGTAACCTTTGGTTCTTTAGATCTACCAGCAAATTGTATGAATGTAAAAAGTCGGCGCCTATTATTGGTTTTAAAACATTAGCTATTATAAATCTCCATGTAAATTCTCGGCGGAAACCTAGGTTTAGTGATAAAAGTTTTTCACCGAAAGTATCGATTGTCAACCCGTTTGCGGCGTATAATTTAGAAGTGCCTACCCTCAAATTTTTGTCACCGAACACTCGTGGAAGCACGGAAACATCTGCGCCAGTGTCGATCAGGAACTCTGTATTTGTCCTCTTGTCCCTAATGCTGAGGCGGTGTTTCCTGGAGCCGTCGACGAGCGCCTCTTCCCTCGACGTCGCTTTCAGTTTTCCGACTTCCTCTTGTCGGCGCCTTTCCATGAGCACGGCATCTTGCATTTCCATGATTCGCTTCCGAATTTATGATGGAAATAGCATAGTCCTGTCCTGTCCACGCTCCTGGAAGTGCTTCTTCGGCGGTGATTGTATCTTCTTGGATACTGATGGCGTCTAGCCAGTTGCATTTCCATGCGGGATAGCCTTTTCGCAATGGCTGCTAAAGCGCTATCTTGTTCAACTCCCGTTGTTTGAACGGCGTCCCTTTTGGCGTGGGTACGCTCGGAAATAGCGGCTACTTCCATGGATGTCCTCTCCATGATTTTATCTGCGACTTTTGCTAGACGCTCTATTTCTGCGTCGTCTATAATTACGAGTATGTCCTGCACTCTCGTCGGCAATCTTTGAATCCAGAGCGCTTTTATCGCGTTCTGTCCGAGATCATTTCCTGCTAACTGGATCATCTCTCTTAGCAATTCCGATGGTTTTTTGTCGCCCAATTCCAATCCGGAAAGGAGACGTCGAAGATTTGCCTCGTCCGATCGAGCTAATCTCTCTATTAGAGTTCTTTTTATGTCTTCATACGTGCTTTTTTCTGGCGGAGCTTCTATTACATCTAGCACAATTTTCATCGTGCTTTGGTCTAAATTTCTGATGACCGCGGAACATTTTACGGCGTCTGCTTTCACATTATATGCCGCAAACTCTCTTTCCAGCATGATAAACCATAATCGAGGTTCTTCTTTCCAGAACGTAGGCAATTTTACGTTCCGAAATTCGTTGGCCTGGACTTCGGCTTTGTTGTCGGTGATGGCGTCGTTTTTTTAAGATGTCTTCTTAAAAACTTTAAACGCGGGTTTCGGCACCAAATGTCGCGGTCACTCCGGTGTAAAATGGGAGAGACTGATAATTACCGTTAAGTAAAAATGAATCAAAACACTTTCTATGTTAATTTATATATTTTACATATATACACATTATATAAAATTAGTTAAAACGCTTGCTCGAATCGGAATGGGATGAGGGTGGAAAAAGAGAAAGTAAAGAGGACGCGCAAAGAACGCGCGCGCGCTTAGTCATCAAAACAATGATACCAACTACTACTATAAATGTTGGTAGTTACTATATAGGGAGTTCATGGAGCGTGCAGCTAGGGTGCTACAAGTCGCCTCTCCATGGGAACTAGCTCCCTAGGCCCGCTTCCCCAAGTCGGCACGAGACCCATGCTGCGTGTACACGTTTCTTTTTGTATTAAAATTTAATCAGATAGAAAAGTTGCCCTTGTTCTTTCTCCCGTCCGCGGAATCACAGTATAAAATATACGAGCTGCCTGTGCAGTGAGCTACTTGAAGTGAGCCCACTAAGAGACTCGCTTTACACTGCTCCCTCGTCGAGCGTCGACGTTCGCCGAGGGGCATCCCCGTATGTGGAGGGGATAGTCATGATGCATTTATCAAGGGAAACTCATGATGCCTTTATCGAGGATTTACTGTACCTGGTTAGTTGTGGAGCTCTGCCGCCTCATCCCCTGGTGTCGATGGAGAGAGGCTGGCGGTGTGCACGCCGTCTTGCGGCAGCCATTGTGTCCCGTCCAGTCCCGTCTCTTACCGTTGGATCCAGTTGGATCCTCGAAGGGACGACACGTAACGCGCAGCCGAGTTGAGTTTATTTTATCCCACGTTCCTTAAAACGTATTCTTCGTAGGCTCGTCCCTAGATTGGCGACCCTGACGTGATCTTTGTGATTCACGAAATCGCGTTGGATTTCGGCTGCTGTCCACATTTTTCTCCTCGCTGAGGAGACTTGTGGAGCGTTCGGGCGCCATGTGGCGAGGCACGGCGCTTGGCAACTTGGTCCGGCGATATTACCGATGCTGATATCTACAACATCCACTCGCTTCGAAGGTGTTTCCTGAGGCTCTCCGTAGACGTCCAGCCCGAGCCGGGCATCCATTCCGAGTGGAGGACTACTCGGAAAGATGTGCAAATCAGACCGTGGTGTACCGGCCACATGACGAGGATCGATGCAGTGTTGGCCGCTATTCCTACCCTTTGGAAGGATCTTGAAATTTGCGTGAAGCCAACGTCACCGGCGCCTTGGAGTATCAACGCGGGCATGAGTTCATCGCTGCAGACCTCCTAGTGATACAGTTTTGTATTTGTCCGATATCAGTGTCGGAGGACAGGTCGGCCCGGTCCGAAGTAGATCTGGTTCAAGGTCACGTGGACAATTATCGCGTACCGGAAATGCCTCCATTTTATCGAGCCGACCCAGAACTCTAGTTTATCCAGGTAGAAGCCACGTTTCGCACTGCGCGCGTTAGTTCCGCGAACACGTACAGTGATTCCCACAAATATTCGGACACCAATGTAAGATTAGCTTTATTAATTAATATCTTGGTTCTTTGAAAAGCAATCGCCCAGTCTTTTTTACCTAATAATTAATGCTGCGTTAGTGTTAATAAACGTACAAAATTTATTCACATAGTTTACATATATTGTATAATAATATTCAATAAAGGAAACTATACCTAATTTTTGGGTCACAAAAATATTCGGACACTATACACATAAATATCTTTTAAATAAAATTTAACAGTATA
Source organism: Cerceris ruficornis (assembly GCA_963989415.1). Classification (NCBI taxonomy): domain Eukaryota; kingdom Metazoa; phylum Arthropoda; class Insecta; order Hymenoptera; family Crabronidae; genus Cerceris; species Cerceris ruficornis. Next base: position 15,011,774 of record OZ022528.1, read on the forward strand.
AATCTCATTTTAATATTTCGTTGCAAAACCACTTTGTTTTATAACGTGTTTTAAACGATTCGGAATATTAGAAATTATTTTTTTTAAATAGTTTACTGATATGAATGCCCATTCTTTCTCAAGCCTTGTTTTTAGTTCTTCTCTTGAATGAATGGGGGTCCTACGAATTCTTCGATTCAATTCATCCCATAAGTTTTCTATGGAGTTAAGGTCTGGCGATTGTTGTGGTGGATGGAGCACTTTGGTGCAATTAAACAATAAAAATTCTTGCACAATTCGTGCTTTATGCTTAGGATCGTTATCCTGGTAAAATTTAAAACCTTCGGATATTCCCATTTTTATTGCACTTTGTTTTAAGTTGTTTTTTAGTAGGTTTAAATAAGCATTTTTTTCCATGATGCCATCGATAAAAACTAAATTGCCAACGCCAAAAGTAGAAATACAGCCCCAAACCATTACGCTGCCTCCTCCGTGTTATACTGTACCTCGCGTATTAGTATTTTTAAACTCTGTATTCGACTTTCGCCATACCATACATCTCCCATCAGAACTGTAGACGTTAAATTTGCTCTCATCAGCAAATATATCATTTTCCCACCATGAATTTTCTTTCATAATAAACTCTTTCGCGAACTTCATTCGTTTCTTCCTGTTTGCTTCATTAATATAGGGCTTTTTCCTAGCAACCATACCAGCATATCCATGTTCCCTCAGAGTTCGTCGAATTGTTTCCGCCGAGACCTTTTTGCTAGTTTCTTCTAAAACCTCACTAGCAAATCTTGGTGCACTTAAACGTGGATTTTCTTTATTCTTCCTCACAATTCTTCTCTTTTCTCTCGCGCTTAGAATAGGTTTTCGACCGGATTGCGCGATGAATTCAATGCGACCTGCATTGTAAAATCGTTGAACAATATCCGCGACAGTACTTTTACTCACACCAAGTGTGGAACTTATTTCCTGGTATGATTTCCCCTTTTCTCGGTGAAATATTATAAGCTGACGAATATCAAATGACGTGTTCTTACTTTTGCGACCCATTTCGATGAATGTTGTACTTGCATCTGAGGCATATTGAAATGATATTGACCTCAAAAGCTATGTTTGTAAACACCGCATTCTGAGAACTGAAACATCGCGAAACCTACCAAGTATCCGAATATTTCTGTGACCCGAAAATGTATCATTATTTTGTTTATTCGTTACTATTGTATAATGTATATAAATTTTGTCTATTAACAATATATTCCTAATAACATTAATAAATCAGTTATTATTAGAAACAGTAACCGAACCGATTGCTTTTCAAATACCTGAGATATTAATTCATGAAGCTAGTCGTACATTGCTATCCGAATATTTGTGGGAGTCACTGTAGGTCGATTCGGTTATTGCGGCGTTAGATTACGACGTTGTCGCTCCGATGAGAGACTTACTCGTTGCTGATCCGCGTCCCGCCGGCATGTTCGATCAGATCAGGAAGCGCGTGATTGAGACCTTCAGCGATTCGTCAGAGACTAATTTGCGCAGACTGTTGAAGGGGCAAGTATTTACCGAGGGGAAGACGTCCCTGGTATTAAACCGACTCCGGAGTCTCGCCGCGGGCAAGTGCGACGATAGTGTCATATCTAGTAATTTCTTCGAGCACTCCGCGCTTAACCACCGCGCGATTCGGCCGGCAACCGGTATTACCGATTTACATAAACTGGCCGCGGTGGCCGGCCGCGTTGCGGGCACGTCGTGCCCGTCGGATACAGGCGTGTCTGCCGTAGCGAACGATGCGTTTTCGTCCGCGGCGTCTCAAGCCGCGGGCTCATCCTCGGTGGGGGACGAGCTGCAGCGAATCTCCGTGCGTCTTGAAGCTCTAAAGACTAAGGTCGATAAATGCAGCGGGAACGCAGACTGTCGAAGTCGCGTGCGAGGCACTCTGCGGATAAGGACCGCGACCATGGCAAAGATTCTCCATCGGTCTGTAAGCTATGTTGGGCGCATCAAGTGTACCCGGACAATCCCAGATCATGTCGAACTTGGTGTCCGATGTTCACATCTTGGAAGTCTGAAAACTAAAATGGCCCTCCGTTTCTGAGACGGGTACCGAGAGCTAAAATGTAACACTTCGTCTCCATGTTCGTGATCGTGTTACTGGCCAATTGTTTTTAATTGACAGGGGGGCAGAAGTTTTGCTGGTGCTGGCCCACCCGGATATTCGCGGTAAGCCAACTGGCTTCAAGCTTTTAGCGGCTAATGAAACAGTGATTGACACTTATGGTGAATCGTGCCGCTCGCTTGATCTGGGATTGCGACGTACCATAGTATAGAATTTTCGCATAGCAGCGGTACCTTATGCGATTATCGGAACAGATTTATGAAAGCACAACGGACTGGTCGTAGACTTACGTAGGAACCGGATTATCGATGCCGGTATTAATGTATACGCTCTCGCTGTCCCAAAATGCGTGTCGTATCCTTCTGTGGGCACCCTAATGCCTTGTTGGAAGTTCTCGAAAATCGTAGCTGAATTCCCTGATCTCACAGGTTGCACCGTCAGTAAAACCTTCGAAAGTCACCGATGTGTTTCATCACATCTTGACCACAGGTCTCCCCGTGTCTGAGAGGCCTCGATGCCTCGATCCAGAGAAGCTCAAGGCGGCCAAGAGTGAGTTCAAGGCGCTCGTCGAGGCTGGCATCTATCGACCTTCCTCGAGTCCTTGGGCTAGTCCCATCCATACGGTCCTAAAAAAGGATGGAACTTGGCGCATCTGTGGGGATTGTAAAGGGTTGAATAGGCAAATAGTTCCAGACAAGTACCCTACACCTCACCTCCAACGATTTCGCTACCAATTTACATGGTAAACAAATGTTCTCTTCTCTAGATTTGTATAAAGCATATAACCAAATTCTGATGGCACCCGAGGATGTAGAGAAGTCAGAAAAATGCCAGTCAATCTTTCCAGAGGTATTTAATTCGTGTTCTGGGAGATTTAGGCGTCGTATTTACGTATATCGACTGTTGTGGCGTCAATGTCGTTCGTGGATAGGGCTTAACGTCTACTTTACCACTCGCGGAATCTTTTCGCGTTTTGCGGGATTGGCTAATTAATCGCCGCGATTGTCCTCGACAGGCGGAGAACTTGTAGGTTCGCGAGAGTTTTCGATTTTGAATTTTAGTGACAAACTTTGACGGAATTGGTTATCAGCGAGCGCGGTTTCGTTGTTTCCGTCATGAAGTTCGGAAGGCAAGTGTCTTGGAAGAATTTTCTTCCGAAGACCTTCGGCGACGCTATGCGCCGGACATCCCCGCTTGCTGAATTTTCGCAACGTTTCAGCAGGCGGGTTTTTTCGGATTTTCTGGGCGGTGCGAGACGTTAATTGGTCGCACTTTCCTCCGAGAGGAGTGACCACCCCCATGGGGCTCTCGACGAGAAGGGCCCCACGGAGGCGGAATCTCACCCCCTGCCAATACGTGGTGGAGGAAAGTGGAACCAGATGTGCCCAAAAAATCCTAGTCCGGCCGATCGGCAGAATTTCTCTTCGAAGGCGCGATTTATGACCGATTTGTCATCGCGAGTCAGCGGCGGTCGATGGGACCGTTCGGGCCGAAGTCCCTGGTTACCACCCGCTGACAGATCATGACGGATTAACGAAAACGTTCATTCAAAACGAAGGCTACCTAATTCTTTAAGGACCGGAGTTTTGGCGGCCAGACTCGGGCCTCAAAGAACGGCAAACTTTCGCTTCGTCTCGACTGCGCTTTTGTTTCCGTACGACGGAACATCGATGATATTTTAATTGCGTCGAATTTGGAGGAAGAGCACGTTGGCCACCGTTGAACGGTTCTCCAGCGTCTTAAGGATTTCCTCCTCCGCATAAATCCTGTTAAATGCAATCTCGGTGAAATTGAATTTCTCGGTTATGTCATTAATTCTGACGGCATTCGACCTTCGTCGTCGAAAGTGGAAACCTTCCTGCAGTTTCCAAAACCCTTATGGATTGTGGAGCTTCGTCGGTATTTGGGGATGATCAATTTTTATCGTCGTAACATTCCTCATGCGGCTCATTTGCAAGCTCCCTTAATTGAGTATCTTCGTGACTCGGTAAAAAGCGACAAAAGAGAAATTGTCTGGTCGAAAGCGGCTGAAGAAACTTTTGAGAAGGCTAAGAAAGCTATTTCTGAAACGACCTTGGTTGGTTCATCCACGAATTGGTGCTCAGTTGAGAATAGTTTCAGACGCGTCAGCTTCTGCTATGGGCGCGGCGTTGGAGCAGCAAGGTCGGAAGTCTAACTGGGAACCCCTTGCATTTTTTCCCCAGTAAATTCTCACCCGCACAGGTTAAATACAGCGCCTATGACCGCGAGCTCACTGCCATTTATGAGGCAGTGAAGAACTTTCGTCATTTCGTGGAAGGTCGAGAAGCGATGCGGCCATTTCTGCAGGCGCGGCTCGATCAGCACGCTCCAGATAAGCCGGCTTCAAAGAGTCCATCGAGACCGACCGATCCTTCCCGTTGCTGCAAACGACAAAACACTTATTTGAAAGTCTCTTCACAACCTGGAGAGGACCGGTGTATGGCGGCTCCAGCGGATTTCGTATCGTTTCCACCTTTTTAGACACATGCGCGCACGTGTCAAGGTCTTTAAAAACGAACGGGTGGTGCCGCGAGTGTCTGGAGACCGGTACGGGCTTGATGTCTTGAAACAGCGCGCAAAGTCCAGCGACAAAGCTATGTCGTTCCGCGGGCGTGCTGTCCTTAACCCTTTCACTTCGGCAATCCAGTCCGCCGAAGTGCCGTCACCGAACGGAAGCACGCGCCAGAAATGTTGCACAGTGCGTGTGATTTTTGTATATACGTTCTTCTAAGTCTTACATAATTACTGTACTTAATAAAACAATTGTTGCTCTAATATAGCACGTATTCTTCACATTTTTAATATGAGAAGACTTATACAAAATTATATTACTTATTCTAAAAACATTAGACCAATTACAGTTGACATGTTTTTAGGTATTCACATATTTACTGGACTTTACAATTAAACGTTTAATATAATTAATAATATAACGCAAAATAGTTAGTATATTAATGTGTAGAGACTAGTAATATAATTCTGTATGATATGTTAATAAAATCAACAGAAAATGTTCAGCCGATAACGAAAAATGTTGTCATCGACTACGGATGGTACTTATATACACTTCATATAGATGCCGGATATATCCGGCGCTCGTACGCACAGGTCGTCGCGCGGACGCCGGATATATCCGGCGCTCGAAGCGAAAAGGTTAACAAAGAATTCGCCCGGAATGCGGAGTGTGGTGCCGCAGAGCATTTCCGCAGGCGAAGCCTTGAGGTTCACTTTAAAAGAGTTCCGCAGGCCGAACAGAACCGAGGGGAGCAGATCTGGCCAAAACGTCTGCGGCTGACACATAAGGGCAGGCTTCATTGTGCGATGCAACCTTTCGACGAGCACGTTGGTCTGCGGATGATATGGCGCCGTCCTGGTATGCTTGGCTCCGATCAGGCGAGCCAAGGCCGCGGAGAGGGCCGATTCAAATTGAGTCCCCTGGTCGAAGGGAACCGTCAGCGCTGTTCCAAACTGGCTAATCCAGCCGTTCATGAAAGCCTTGGACACCGTGTCTGCCTGAATGCTCTGCAGCGGTACCGCTACGGGCCATTTAGAAAATCTATGAGGTAATTTAATGAGAGCGATGTGGACGTGGTTAAAGCGGTCGTCTGGATCGTCAAAACGGACCAAGGCGGTGCGATTCTTCAGGCCAGGTTAGATGAATATATTCGCTAGCAGACGCGTAGTCGAACGGCCGCTGGGATGAGCTGACCCGTGGATGACATTAAAGACACACCATCGGAGGGCGGCTGGCACACTTTTGACAAAACACCTGTCTAATTATTTGCCAAGTAGAACACGTGTACCAAATTTGAACAAAATCAGTGACCCCCAGGTCTGGTCCTCCCCTTGTTAGGCTTCTTAGGCAGCCCGTGCAGCAAGTCTTTCAGCGGGGCCTGAAGCCCGGCTGCGCCTGGAATGCAGCGTCGGTAGTAGTTCAACGTGCTTAAGAATCTACAGAGCTGAGCGGCCGACTCTGGTTTCGGGAAATCCCTGATGGCCTCGATTTTTCGTGGGGATGGCTGGTAACCGTCCTTCGAGATATGGTAGCCGAGGTGGGCAACCTGTGACTTCCCGAAGGTCGATTTTTCAACATTGAACATCAGTCTGGCCTGTCGTAGCGTCTCGAACAGAATGCGTAAGCGCTCTAGATGTTCTCCGTGCGAGTGCGGCAAGATGAGCAATTCATGCCGGAAGCATTTCGAACGACAACCTTGTTACATGCGGCCCTGAATTTTCATTTTTCTCTCACGGAATACCAGTCGACCACTTAGAAAATATATCAGTAGACCACTCGAGAAACCGTAGGAAGACGTAATCACAGGACCACCACCCGCGCGGCTGGTGTAAGCAAGTTAATTTTTTTATATAAACTCCAGATTCTTCCCACGCCATCTTGGTGCCCTAAACTCCCTTCCAAATTCCTACCACCTCCACTCATTTTTTGACAGATTTTCCCAGGACTAAGTCCTATATAAACGAGACGCATTTTGCCTCCTCGGATCCAGTATTCTTTTAAACGTCATTCTGTCACCTAGCGTACATAAAGTTCAAAGTCACGACTTCTGTAAAAAGTTGACTGTTGTAAGTATAAGACGTAGAATTTCCCCGCGAACCGACGCGTGAATTTCGGCTAAGTTTAGATTTAAGAATTCAACTTTTGTAATTGCATTGTTGAACCATTTTTGATTATAACTGTTAATATACGTTTACATTCACTTTGTGATATTTCAAACGTTTAGTTATTTTCATTCTACTTCCTTTAATCTTCACGTAACTGAGCAACGATCTCCCTTATTCACTCTTACCGCTCGGAGTGAATAAGATCTTTTAAATTAAAGTTACGGGTGTTCGTTAAAAGAGTCTACGGATTGCAACAATTCCAATTTCCCTACTACTAGCTAGTGGCGGTACCCCCGTATTCTTTGGTACGGGACTTATCCGCTATACTAGTGCGAAAATACCGCAAGGTTTTTCGTTATTAACGGGCATACGGCGACTCTATAGTCCTGCTATAGATTAGTCCGGTCCCCGGAGTTTTCCCTACTACTAGCTAGTGGCGGTACCCCCGTATTCTCTGGTACGGGACTTATCCGCTATACGAGCGCGAAAGTACCGCGAGGTTCTTTCGTTATTAACGGGCATACGGCGACCCTATAGTTAGGCTATAGGTTAGTCCGGTCCCCGGATATAATTCCCTGGATATTATTCCCCAACTCGTTGCAATTCTTAGCTCTCGCAATAAAAATTGTATTAACGCATTCGGTCGCGTACTGCCACTCGCCCGGCTCGTAACAACCTCGAACGTTCTTGGGTCCGTACTCTCATGAGGTCGCCCTGTTCAAGAGTGCAAACCCGTGCGAAAGCCACTCTCAGGGTATGCGTCTCGAACGACTACACCGCAGAGAGTGGTGAATACCGGAGGCGGCGGATTCCACCGTCTTCGGGTTTGGGGAGGAGTGCTCGTGGTGCTTCGGCATCTCGGGTACTTCTCTCTTTTTGCTGCCGGCTGATGCCGCCGCCCTGTTGAACTGGCAGGGTGCGCCCCTCGGTGGATCCTATCTACGCCGCTGGCACAAAGACGGAAAATTGGACGAATTCCGACCCGTGGTGGTGGCAAAATACCCGGCCGCTGGCACTTAGGAGAAAAGTTTTTATTTTTGTCCGTCGGCGAAAAGGTATAGGCCGCTGGCACTTAGAAATTTTGCGTACGCCAGCGAAGGTCCCTGCCGTTAAGATTATAAAAGTAACAGCAGAATGTAAATATCTAAGCTGCTGGCCCAGGCAAGGGGCTGTGCCGCCGGCTAAGGGTCGGAAAGTCCGTGTGGACTGAACGAACTACAAACAGCACACGCCAGCGAAAGTCTATGCTGCTGGAACTTTAAAAATTTTTCGTGTACTGCCAGCGGAAGTCTACGCTGCTGGGACTTAGAAAATAAAGCGCGGGGACACCGCCGGCAGTAGGGAGCGGAGCTCGACACCGTTAACCTTTTAGATACGAGGCGCCACTATAGTGGCTTTTGCGGATATCATATTTCAGGACGACGCGCCACCGTAGTGGCTTTCCATGTTTCAAAATATATCATACTCTATTATATTATTAATTATTAAAGTGAATTGTTATAGTTAAAGTATGTGTAATATATATTTTTAAAAAATTATGATTTAATCATCAAATACTTCTTTTGAATGTTCTCCTGCACAGAACGGGATTGCCCGTCACACTTTGCAGTGTTATATCGATTATACATCGTTCACGTCAGACCCTGCCGTCCAGGGAAATAGCCACACGCAGAATTCAGCCGTATCTAAAAGGTTAAGAGCTCTGCTTCCTCTGCTTTTTAATTTTATTTTTATTTATATTTTCATTTTGGGGGCTAACGGAGGTCCGCTGACTATCCTCGAGACAGCTCGGTCTCGAGGATCGTTTGTTCTTAAGGGTCGCTGAAAGGCGTAAAATTAATTAAAACATATGATGGCTTCTCCGGTCCCAAAATTCTTGGGAGGTAAATAGCCCCCCATTCGAATCTCTAGGCGGGGGCTGGTACCGGGGGAGCTGTCAGAGCGGTAAAGAAGGCGCGCTTGGCTGCACGTTCCAAGCCAAGCGTTGCCGCCAGAGCGGGAACATCGGGGGCCTTTGTCGCCGGTCTGCCAGTACGCTCGTCCGTGCGGTCGATGGTGGCAGCCGACTCCTTCTCAAGGGCATTTCGCCGAACCGCGCCTGAGCGTGCCGTCCCATCAAGAGGCGCCGGGTGCGGACCCGTGGTTGCGGCCTTCGTGCCGTCTCAGTTGTGTTAGATAGGGACAGGGAATGAGACTTCTTGGCGCGCGAATCGCGTACATAGGGTCCTCAGAGCGAGGCCGGCCTTGCATGAGGAACGTAAAAGCACAAAACCTCCGGCGAACGCGCCCGCGTTTAGCACGACCGAACCGACCGCATCTCTTGTCGCGATTTTCTAACCTTCCCATACCCCAGAGACCGCGAAACCGGTGGTACTAGACCCAACGCAATCGACCGCATCGGCTGCATCATTGTCGATGCAGCAGCGGAAAAATCTTCCTGCCGCGTCGGGCAGGGTATGCCCTACCGCGAATCTCCGCGCGAACTCGCCATCGTCCGTCCAAGAGCCGCAAGTACCATCGATGCTGCAGCTGAATCTGCGGCGTTCGGCTGCAGTAAGCGGTGAGCTCCGTCAGCTCGTGACTGAAAAACGACTCCACGTTCTGCTCCTCCAGGAGCCGTACGTCAAAGTGCTCAGCGCGAGCTGCGGCCTCTCAGGACTGGGTCCTGGAATGAGGGTTGCTGCCATGTGCTCATAAAGACCCTGGGAAGCGGTGGCAGTGGCGAACCCCTCAGTCCAGATTCTTCTCGTCTCGCAGCTGAGCACTAGCCACTGCGTTGTGACAGAGGTGCAGGCACCCAGCTTCTAGTTCTACACAGTCTCGTGCTAGTTCCAGTTCAGCGACGAAATGAAGAAGCACGCCAGGCACCTCGAGATGGTGTTTCAGTCTCTGAGGGGGCAGAGAATTTTAGTCGGTGTAGACGCCAACGCTTCGTCGTCGCTCTGGGACCCACAGAGTGCGGAAGAAAGAGGTGCGCTCTTCGAGGACTTCATCCGATTGTTTGGCATGAATGTGGTCAACGGGCCTGGCCACGCGCCCACCTACGAGGCGGAGACGGGTACGTCATTCATCGATGTTACCCTAGTATCGCCAGCCATTACCCCATTCATCAGGGAATGGAGAGTGCGGCAAGGGTGGACCGACAGTGACCACCAGTCCATTGGCATGAGGCTCGGACTTCTTAAATCCGCTGGAAGGAGGCGGTGCGCCGCCTCCGATCGGTTTGACGTTCGTCGAGCTGACTGGGAGCGGTTCGATGTAGAGCTCGCGGACCTCTCAAGGAAGAGGCTGGAGCCCTGTGCCTGAGAGTCGGTGGAGAATGTCGATGCGATGGCAAAAACGCTTACGGGTGTCGTAACGGACTCCTGTACAGCAGCAATGCCGAAGAAACGCCAATTCAGAAAGTCCAACCCTTGGTGGACTATGCGATTGACAAACTTGAAAAAGTTCGTCTATAGGAAAAGGCGTGCGCTCCGGAGGAGTAGAGGGGACCCTTCCTATTTTGAAAACCTGCGTACGTACCGCTTTTCCTTGCGGAAGTACAGCAGGGAGATCAAGAGGGCGAAGCTTGAAAGCTGGCGAGAATTCGTCACGTCGCATGGGAAGTCGGACCCCTGGGCTACGTTTACAAGCTCCAGTCGCAAAAGGTCCAGGTTCAGACGGTGCTCAGCACCGTCCGGCGCAGCAATGGAACTATCACCGAGAGCATAGAGGACACCGCCAGCTACTTCTTAAACACGCATGTCCCGAATAACCGGGTACAGGATGAGACGCAATCTCAGCCTGTCATTAGGGACTTCTCAACGAATCCACTCAGTGTAGCAGACGCACCTCCCTTCACGGAGCCCGAGGACGTTCAGGAATAAAAAAGCGCCCGGACCGGACAATATTGAAGTTCGTGTCCTCAAAGCGGCGGTTAAGCTAATCCCCGGTCAGATTGTTCGTCTCTTCAACGGGTACCTTCAACTGGGTGTCTTCCCATCGGCCTAGAAGGAGGATTCACTTCGGGTGCTCCTGACAAACAATGACAAGGACCAGAAGGCCCCGAAATCGTACCGCCCAATTTGTCTCCTCTTCGTAATAGGAAACTGTTCGAGCAGCTCATCAAGTATCGTCTCACCAGCATGTCGATGGCTCCTGGGTAGATCTCCGATCGACAGTTCGGGTTTACTGATGAGGCAAGGTACTGTGTGGGGCTGCTCTTCGACATCTCGGGGGCTTTTCATAATGTATGGCGGCCCCTAATTCTCGAATCGTTAAAGGAGAGAGACTGCCCCCGAAATGTTTTCGAAGTAATCAAGAGTTACTTTGATGCCCGGCGGGTTAAGATCTCTCTCGGTTCAGTGGAGGTCTCCAAACGGGCAACAAGGGGTTGTTCACAGGGTTCCGTGTTTGGCCTCGCCTGACGGAACCTCATGTTCGATGCACTCTTGAGGCTCCTCGAGGCCTCAGGGTGTAGATTCATCGTTTACGCGGACGATCTCCTTGTCCTCATAAGCCCAAATTCGTGTCGCGAGCTACAGCTCGAAGGTCAACGCGTCGCGGACCTAGTAGCAGATTGGTGTTCGGGGGCGAAGTTAGAAATCTCAGTCCGCAAAACAGAAGCAATCGTGCTTAAATGTAGATGGGTACAGAGAGCTCCAGTAGGAAGATTGGGAGGAGCAAGACCCGGTCGTAAGCGCAAACAGTTGCGCGCGAAGCAACCCGATATCCTCTCGCATACACCGACCATTAGGATAGGCGGTAAAGCGATAACGTTAAAGAAAACAGTCCGGTACCTTGGTGTTTATTTCGATCAAGGCATGAGTGTCCGATCCCACTGCCGATACCTCAGCGACAATGTCGGGTCGCTGTTCGGGATGCTTAGAAGGTTCGCCGGATGTCAGTGGGGTCTCCGTTTCGACACACTCGCGACGCTGCACCGTGGGGTCTTCTGCCCGGTGGTTGTCTACGCGGCTGCTGGCTGGAGTGACCTCTGTGGAGTGCACAAAGTGAGGGCACTTAAGGCCATGCAGAGACGGGCGTTAATTTCTGTATGCTCAGCCTATAGGAAGGCTTCCTTTGACTGGCTCTGCGTTGTGGCGGGCGTGGCCTCTATCGACATCTTCCTCGCCCAGCGGAGATCGGGAAAGCCCTGATCCCTGCCGCGGCCAAAGACACGACCGAGCAAGCAAAGGCTTGCTGCACGGTGGGTGGTACCCGACCACTATAGCACACAGGCGTTGACCGATCATGGCAACTTTCGCGACCGTCTCGCGAAGTACGAGTTTGTGGATGATGCGGAATGCGCCTGCGGTGGCGGCACTGACTCCGTGGCGCACCATCTCCTGGAGTGCCCCGAGTTCGCTCCTCAGAGAGTAGCTCTTCAGGAGACTGTCGGTGAAGAGGAGATGGCTGGCGGTGGCGCGAACTCTCGTGGCTATCCCGGAGGCATTCTACGTCTTTACCGACTTTTGTAGAGAATCCCTATGGATAAAGGGATTCGAGGAAAGAAGGCGGATTTTTTTCACAAATCTCCATGCAATCGAAGGTGTTAAATAACCCCTTAAAGCCATGACTAATAATTTTGAAATACCCTGTGGAATGCCCATCTTCTTTATGTTCTAAATATTCGGGGCTCCTGTTATAATTTTCATAAAATGTACATGTTTGACAGTAGTTACTTTTCACTAATAAATCGATGACTTTCCCCGTGTTATAACCAATGAGCATCGTTACACCGTAGAGTGACGAATACCCTCGCTTTTTCGAGGAGCCGTCCTCCAGGTACTTTAAGATTTGTCAAGGGTCGTTCCTCTTTTTCATTGCATGGCTTTTCTTCCTCAATAGCTTTCTGACACGTATCGTAAACATTTCTTGTACTGCGGTATGTACATATATGCTGTATAATGCCGCCATAAGCACATGCACTCAATTTACAGCCTAAATCCATTATGCCGCACAATATATGTATTCCGTTACGTGCCACCCCCAATAAAAGCATTACGAACACAATTCTGTGGTTAACTTCAAAACTATTATCTATAACGAGTCCTGAATTAATCAAAACAGTTCCACACGCACCTATAACAGCGATTTTAAAACCTGATCCACGACTGCCTGTTTCTCCACATATTTGTTTTCGTTTATATGTTTTGCACACAGAAATGTAGGATAGTAAATAAGCGTAACATACACACGAAATATACAAAAAAAATAGATTTAATGAAGTAAACTTGAATAGCACGCTCGTCGGGAAAAGAAGACGTCCCGTCCCGACCGTGTGCGCCTTTTATTACCATGCATAAACAAAAACAAAACACCTGTCGTCGCCTCGCAACCTCTAGAACAGGTTTAAAATTTAGTTGATCGCCAGAGCTGTCCTTCGAAGAGCTCCGCCTGCGTCCCCTTCCCATGCGCTCGAGAGCTCGCTGATTGCTTCGCCTTTCACTTGCCAGGTTCGGACTTATTGCCACGCGCGTGGTGACGTATTGGGGCGACATTCGTATCTAACCGCTCGCGCTGGAAAGACATGCCACGCGCGTCGATCGCGCAAAACAAAACGACGCGCGTGGCACGTCGACCAAGGTTATTTGTCGAAAGACAGTTTCAGATCGCACCACGTCGCGTGCAGGGTAAAACAAAAGTATTATTAGTGAAAAAGTATGCTCTGATATGATTTAAATCAAATACAATTAATAGACTTTAATGTTTTTGGACTTCTGGTGATGATTTGGCGGAATTCAACCACTACGTGACGCCTTACGGCGAAATATAATGCTCCGCTCTAGCACGCGCATTTGTAAATTAATTTCTGGCGCAAACAGTTAAGGAACTCCGCGACAGCAGTACAACAAGAACTCAAAAGGATAGAAGAGGAAATTGCAAATAAATGGCAACAAGATTGGACTGAAAACTCCGCAAACATATGGACGTTTAGGTGGATTAAGGACTTAAAGAAATGGAGTACAAGGAAATTTGGTAATCTGGATTACGATGTGGTCCGGGCTATTACTGTTACTGGATGTTTTAATGAGTATAGGAAGAGAATAGGGAAAACGGATGATGGGGGCTGTTGGTATGGCTGTATCGAAATCGACACAGCAGAACATACCATCGAGAGATGTAGGAGATGGGCACCAGATCGGAACAGAGAACAACATAAAATGAATCGGTCTGAAGAATTCAAGGTAGAGGGATTAGCCGCTGAAATGCGGGATAACGAAAGAAACTGGTTACTTATAGAGGAATTTTTATGCACTATACTGTGGAAAAAAGAAGAGGGCGAAAGAACTTTAGAAAAACAAGGATGTAGGATTATAGCATACGAGTGAGTGAGAGCTGGAGATGACCTTGCGTGATGCAAAACTTTCGTGTTCCGCGCAAGGTCATGAGGCCCAAGAGGTGGGCGCGGAGGAGGAGTTTTAGTGGGTATTCCGGGGGTTATCCCGGTGAGTCCCACACTTCCCGGTGCAACATCTGCGTCGGAGTGTGCGTAAATGCATTTCTCCTCCCCCTAAAAATAAAAAATAAAAAAAGGTCTTTTCCTTGACAGTCGGGGCTGTGACTGTGACTGCTGACGTCCCTGCAGGGCGCGGCAGCCTCGGTCTCTCCGGCTGGCTTTTACTTGCTGTGGGCTTGCCGGCGGTCTTCTGTGGCTGCGCCTTCTACGGGCCTCCGGTGGCTGACTTCGCAGGTGCAGCTGCCTTCTTGGGTGCAGGCGTGGACGGGGAAGAGGAAGGAACCTTCCTTCCCCTCTTGACCACCTGCACCCATGTTTCCTCCTTTGGCGGAGTTGACGTGGCCCTAGCGGGAGATGTGGGACCCGTGGGGCCCTTGCTCGCCGCTGCAGGAGCCTGCAGCGGCTTCGTCTTCTTCTTGTTGTTGTTCTTCTTCTTCTTTCCTTCGCTGGAGGGAATGGAAGAAGAAGAAGAAGAGGGGGGCAGTGTCTTGCTCCCACTTGGGGTGGGAGCCGGAGATGCAGAGGGTGCTGGCCTTCCTACGGGCGGGAGTCTAGCCTCTATACTGGCTATGATTCGCCCGAAGGCCAGCATTTGGGAGTTGCTACTCCTCTGCATCTCCAAGGCCCATTCCGGCCTCACCTTCATGTCGTCGCAGTCGCCTTTGACTGCGGCAACCTGGAGGGGAGCTGCCCTGCTCTCAAGGGCCTCTCTGACCCCCTTGAGCTCCTCTCGAAGAAGAGCGATCTCCTTCCTCTGGAGCGCGCTCTCCTTCTCCCACTTTCTTGCCCGGTAGTCGTTTGAGCGACGCTCCCGGTCATTCTGTCGGAGTAGAATCTGTCTGGCCGGACAATCGGAGGCATCACTCTTCTCCGCCCTTCCTATCACCTGCTCTGCGGTGTCTTCGGTTACCCTTGCGGCTAGCTTGACTGTCCGGTAGATCGGTGGTCTTGATGTTCGACATCTTGCCGACCACCTTGACCACCATCCACAGACAGCCTCTTATTCTCCCCCAACACTCATCGAGTGTTAGGGGAGAAGCCCCCTCGAGGAGGTGCGCATTCTTAGGGAGAGACTTCCTTCACGGGCCCAACATAGATGCGTCCAAGAATACCTTTCCCTCATCGCCCCTCTTTCTCTTGCCATCCTCGCCGATACTTTCTACAGTATCGGCAAGGAGGGCGTTTACCTCCCTGTCACACTCTTCTTTTCGAGCAAGAGAACTAGTGCGTCCCTTGCTCGTTTTTCCCTTCCCTTTATCGTCCTTCTTTCTGGAAGAAGAGCTTGTCGGCTTGTCGCCCTTCCACTTCCCTACTTCTTGGTCACAAGACGCTCATAACACGACCGGGGCCTTGTGTCCAACCCCGGAAGGTTCGCAGTCGCTGGATGACGACGTAGCGGCGAGTGACTTTGAGTGTTGTCCGTTTATGTTTTATTTTTTAAAAGGGAGCCAGTCCATCAAAGAAAGAATCCGTCCGTCGACCCACTCGCTCCGTTCGCGCTGATACTCCTGCAAGCAGAAGTGCCAGCCCCAGAGGACATCACGTGGAGGTGGAGCAATGGGAACCTTTTTCGCTAGCAAGGGCCCCCAACTTCGCCGAAATCCTCTCCGTCGAGACTCGAACTTGCTGCTGGTTGCACGTTAAACCTTTCCATTGCTCTAAAGCCTCCATTCCAACTGCCGCCCGACATTAAGCCCGAGAGGGCGAAAATTAATAGATGTTAAAGATGTCCCACCCGTCCCAGTTATCCTTTCGGGAGCTACAAGGATCGTACATACAAGATGACATTATATGGCCTGGGTGAGAGCACCCAGTACGTACTTTCCAAGCGGACTTACGAGAAGGGCTCCGGCGCATCCCCCACCCACCTCCAAGGTGTCAAGGACGGCCGGACCGGGCTTTCATTCTCCCCTCCCTGTCGGGTCGGCCGTTCCACTTTTGCACAACCTGCAATTACGAAACAGTGGCAGTTTTGCCATACCTTCCTGTTCTTAACCAGCAGCCGTTCTCGAAACTACCGGAGAGGGACATCAGCTACATCGGAGTTTTTCTGAAGTTAGCCCTCCGTTGGTCAAAACCCAAGTTCGGCTCCCGAAAACCCTTCTAGCCCCCCCCCCCCCAGGAGGGCCCTTGAGCGAACCTGACACCGAACGCAGGCTATTGACGTCTTCGTAGCCTCCGAAAAGTTACATCGAAAGATTTCGTTCGAAACGAAGTCAGGAAGGACCAGCTGGTAGTCTCACTTACTAAGCGAAACTTAAATCGTGGAGGCCTAATTAAAAGTCAATTTTGCGAGAGAACGGTTCGTTTCTGACCCGTGGTTCCTCTCAGATATTTTACCTACGTAGCAAGACGAATGCGAAAAGCTGGTCAACCAAATAAACTAAAATATTCGCTTACCACGAATTTTGCGAAAGGATTTTTTCACAAATCTCCATCCAATCCGAGGTGTAGAACAGCCCCTCCAAGCCATGACAAAACCTTTTGAAACACTCGGTACAACGAGGTGCCCTCGTTATTAACAGGCAGACGGCGGCCCTATAGTTATGCTATAGGAACTATTGTAAGACCTGGCCGCGCGAGACGACTCAGATCATGCGACCTCGCCTTGATAGGCATACGCAACAGAATCTTACTATCCACTTCTAGCAGTCATGCTGCCAGGGGCTCGGGCCTGCAAAAATCCCAACTGCCTGTACGCCGTTACAGGAGGATGAATTTAGTTACGATCCCATCGCGATGTGTTTCCACTTCCCGCTGAGATCGCATCCACGGGGAACCTCGGGGCGGCCTCGTCCCGGTGTCGCGCATGACACCCATTTGGCCCTGTTGACCACCTCCTCAACCAACTTGTCCGCAAATGTTGTGCAGCACTTCGAAACTCGGACACCGTGGGTGTGTTGAACCCATACTGGCCTCGGCCAGTTCCTGCGGAACTCACAAGCTAAGGTACCTCGGGTTTGCTGAGCCCGTATCAGCCAGTAAACTGGACTGATCCTTGAGGATCGCACAATATAAGTCCACAACTAATTCGGACACCTTGCGTTCGTTACGCCCATACTAACCGGATTGCTCGACGGTTAGCTCCTGAGGGGCCTCATCACTTAATCCACCACCAACTCGGGCACCGTGGGTGCGTCAAACCCATACTAGCCGCTGTGGCGACTAGCACCTGCAGAGCTCACTAGCCAGAGCCGCATTAGCCGGGCCTCGCCCGTTGCCCGAAGTGCACTACTTGGAAATGCGGTTGGCACTTGGCATTAAAACCTTTGCACCTCAGTTATGCTATAGGATAGTCCGGTCTCCGGATCCATTGAAAACCCACACTGCAACTCATAAATTTCCGCGTAATGAATTAATACGATTCGGTCCCGTTCTGCCACTCGCCTGGCTCGTAACAAATTATTAAAAACAGGATTGTCAGATTAATGAAAGATGACCTATTTGCGAATAATCAATTTGAATTTTCGTAGGGTAAAAACAAAACTCAACGTATGGACACTGTACAACATACAGCTGATTCAGCAGAAATTAAAAATAAATATTTTATTGTAGTAACTCTACACATTAAAAATGCATTTAGTACAATCAAATGGAAGTATATTATGAAAGAATTTGAAAAAGGGGCTATTCTAAATATATTATAAATATAATTAAAAAGTACTTTGAAGACAGACAAACTCAATATAAGGTTGGAGATAAAAGATGTTATAAAACTTTAGAGAGAGGAGCGCCGCAGGGCTCCGTGTTAGCACCTCTAATATGGAATTTTGTTTACAATGCTCTCTTAAAGAGATCTCGAATGGAAGATTGTTGGATAATTGGATATGCGGATAACATAGCATTGTTAATTGCAGAAAGAAAATTAGAAAAACTTAAAGATATAATTGAAATTGACACGAGAGAAATAAATAATTGGTTAAACAAAAGAGGACTTAAAATAGCGAAAGAAAAAACAGACGTTGCAACACTAAACTATAAAGGAATAGATTTCAGAATTGTATTTATATAAGTAACTATGAAATCAAGATAGCCAAAAGACTTTTTTTTTAACGATGAGTGAAAATGCTTTTACGCCCCCCCCCCCCCCGGTCTTATACGGGGGGAGCGTGGGACTCGCCGGATGTGAAGCACCCGAAATACCCACTAAAACCACTCCTCTTGTCGTCCGCCATAAACTTCCCCTCCCCTAGGCACTACAATTAAGCTTTCCTCTAGGGGAGGGGGGCACTTCGCATCGTTTATCCTCCACCATTCCATGACAAACACGTGACGTTTTACATACGTATTTTATAAATAACACTCTAGAACATATCTTATAAGTAACATAAAAACATCACTAGACCTCACAATAGCCTATACAATACATGACATGAATTGAGCTAAAAGACTTAAACACTTAGGTTCTGATTTTGACACAGGACTAAAATTTTACGGAAATTATAAGAAAACAATAGAGAAAGGGATTAAATTAATGTCTGTGCACGCCAGATTAATGCCAAATATGAGAGGTGCTGCAACAGAGAGTAGGAGACACTACTATAACATGTTAGAGTCGATAATTTTTACGCGGTATCGATTTGGACGGAAGCAGTGAAACTGGTAAGAAACAACTCCAAATTAAAAAGCGCTCAAAGGGTAGGTCTAAAGAGGATAGTCAGGGCTAGGAGGACGGCGGCTACAAGGGCTTTCGGGAGGCGAACTTGGGTTTTGACCAACGGGGGGCCAACTTCCGAAAAATTCCGATCTAGCTGATGTCCCTCACCGGTAGTTCTCGAGAACGGCTGCTGCTGCGTAATGGAATGATGTGGCAAACTGCCACTGGTTTTGCTCGGCACGTTGTGCAAAAAAGGGAAGGGCAGACCCGACAGGGAGGGGTAAAATTAAGGCCTGGTCCGGCCGCCACCGACACCTTGGCGGTGGGTGGGGGATGCACCGGAGCCCTTCTCCTAAGACCGTTGAGGAAAAGACCTGGTGCACCTCCACCCGGGTAACCTCCGGCATAGTGGTGCGCCATATCCCCGTTGCAACACGGACTTACCGGCCCCATTGCCCCATACAACACTTACCCTAGAAATAAGGCCGCTGTATGGGGTCGGGGGAGGCTCGATAGAGACCCCGTCTCGGGTGGTTAATCCTAGGGCAGCCCCCGAAGGGACCCCTGGGACGGGTGGGACATTTTGTTTTACAAGGATATTCTACGCCCTCCTGGGCTCAATGTGTGCGGCAAAAGGAATGGAGGCCATGAGCAATAGAAGGAAAAACGTGTAACCAGCAGCTAGTGCAAGTCTCGGTGGAGGGCAATTTCGGCAAAATTAGGGGCTCTTGCTAGCGAAAAAGGTTCCCTTCGCTCCACCTACACAGGGTGTTCTCTGCTGCCGGCACTTCTGCTTGTTGGAGTGTCAGCGCGAACTGAGTGAGTGGGTCATGGGACGGACTCTTTTTTTGACGGACTTGGCACCTTTCCTAAAACAAATATGAACGGATACACGACAAAGAAAGAAGTTTACCGCACAGAGGGCTTCGGATCCCTCAGTGACGGTGCAGATGCGGGTTCCAGCGACCATGGACCTTACGGGGCTGGGCACAAGGGCCCCGTTGTGTTGTTCACTACTTGTGACCAACAGATTGGGAAGGCGAAGGGCGAGAAACCCAAGAGCGGGACGGAGCAGAGGAAATGGAAAGACGCGCAAGGGGTGTACAGTACAAGCTCCCTTGCTCGTAAAGAAGAATGGGATAGGGAGGCTAAGGCCTTCTTCACCGATGCTGAGGAAAGCGTCGGCGAAGACGGAGCGAGGAAAAGGAGTATTATGGGGAGGGGGGGGGGGGGGGGGGGAGTGTTCGCGGACTAATCAAAGTTGGGTCCGGGAATGAAGCCCCTCCCCAAAAAGGCTCACCTTCAAGAGGTAACATCTCCCCTAACACTGGAAGACTGTTGGGGGAGAGTTAACGACTGCCTGGAGAAGGTGGTCAGCGTTGTCAATAAAATGATAAACATCAACACCACCGATCTCCGGGTCGTCCGCCTAGCCTCGAGGCTACTGCACACATCTGCGGAGGTGTTGAAGGGGAGGGCGGAAAGGGGGGAGGCCTCCGATGAACCGGCTAGACAAATATTAGTCCGGCAGGACGATAGGGAGCGTCGCTCCCAAGACTATAAGACCAGGAAGCTTGATAAGGAGAGCAATCTCCAAAAAAAGAGATCGTTCTCCTTCGCGAAGAAATCAAGGTCCTCGAGGAGGGTCTTGAAAATAAAATTGTCCACTCCCAGGTTGCTGTAGTCAAAGACACTGACTGCGGTGACATTGAGAAGGACGGAGCCCCCTCGACCCCCCCCCCCCCCCCCCCCCCCCAGCAGATGACCGCGGAGAAGCCGAGGGAGGAAAGGTCTGAATGCGCGAATGAGATGGTGCGGAGCACTAATTCTCAGGTGCTGCCTTTCGGGCGGGTGATAGCCCGAATACAGGCCGGATTCCTCCCGGCTGGAAAGCCAGCACCTGTTCCCACCCCATTGGGAGCAAGTCTACGCCCCCTTCTTCTTCTCCTTCCATTCCCTCAGCTGAGGGAAAGAAGAAGAAGAAGCCAGCCCCCGCGGGGACGAGCAAGGGTCCATCTGGAACCCCACCTCTCCCCAGGACCACGCCGGCTCCTAAGGAGGAAACCTGGGTGCAGGTGATGAAGAAGGGATGGTGGGCACCTCCCCGTGGTGCGGCCTGGGAGGGCCACATGTTGGGATCACACGAAGGTGAGATCCCATCATGTGGTCCTGCGAAGAATCACCAATAAGACTTAGGTTAAGTTTACTAATATAGGTCTAACAATAAGACTAATTCCACGTACCAACTAACTTCATTTATTTGCAGGGCAAAAGGTTTGTATTTTATTTTCAGGTTTTTATTTATGTTCAGGTTGTATTGTCACGTTCAGATTAGATAAGGATAAAATTAAAAGGGGACATAGTATCAAAAAAAAAAATATAAGGGGGTAAGAGGTAGAGCCCGGTAAAGTTTTCAGAAGCTAAAAGGTAGGTGGGATTGGTCTGTGGTAAAGGATAGGGGGGCGGTAGAATAGACTAGGAGAAATTTGGGGGGAGGGATAAGGGTACAATGAGGGGGGATCTTAATATTTAAACATTTACACAGTCACTCATTCACTCATTCAATCATTTATTCACTCACATATTATACAATCACACACGCACTCATTCATTCATTCAATCATACATCCATTTACCCATTCAATCATTCATTCAACCACACATTCATTCACCCTCTCTTTCACACACATACATTCACATATTCAATTATGCATTCACTCATTCATTCATTCACTCATCCGCACATTCACTCACTCAGTTATTCTGTGCATTACGGACGGATATATAGATGACGACTCGGCGAAACTTATAAAATAAAAGTATGACAGGACGACAAAGGAATATTAACGTTTACGGTGCAGGGGAGGGATACCCCAGCACCGGTATTTCTTCGGGTGGTCAAGCGGGCCCGAGAATCCCGTTATCCAGTAACCGTGGGGGTGAGGCCGTGGGGAACCAGGCGGCCTCATCTTTTACTGCGACTGGAGAGGATAGAGGTGGAGGGGGGGGGCGGCGGGAATATAAGGAGGTGTTTGAGGATAGTGTGGAGGAAACGGCAAACACTGGGGGGCTGGACCCAAATGAAACGGAGATAAGAAAAAGGGTAGGAAGCATCTCAGAAGTGTTTTTTAGGAGGGTAATGAAGAGTAGTCAGGGGGGGAGATAGGAGGGGTAGAAAAAAGGGTGGATAGGACTGGATGGGAAGGGGGGATTGAGGAGTTGGCTAGCTTATTACAGGGTGTGCTGACCGCAACCAGTGCACTGGCTAGCTATTTGGACTTGTAGCGACCACCTACATTGGGAATTTTTCCGTTCCCATGCAAACGGTTCGTCTGGTTTATGTCATTTGCAGCGACACAGCTATTTTTGAGAAAACTGCCTTTTGTATATATTTCTTAGAATCACTTCGTACAGTTTCTTCGCAGTCTCAATAGCTCTTGCGAGTGCCATAAATTACGCGTTTCCGTTGGCCCCTCGAGTGCAGGCCCAACGCCAACCTTGGGCCGCACAAGACGAAGCGGGGGCGCGGCGGAAATGCGTACGTGACCGAACCCTTGCCAGCGAAAACTTGCCGCCATGACCTTTCTCTCTTTTCCCTAAAAAGCGCGCCAAGGGCGCAAGGAAAAGAGGGCGCAGTCGGTGATTTTCTTGTCTTCCGATTGGCTTAAGCGGCCGCGGAAATTCACCGGTCTGCGGGGGCGCGGCTCCTTCGAGCTAAGTCAGCGCGTAGACATATTATTGTATTTTGAGCCGCGCTACACACCACTTCTAGTCACTAGCCTTACAAATAAAGATAAAGTGTTCACGGTGATTCTATTTCATTGAAATATTTTCTATCACCCCGACCGTCCCGACAGCACGAAGTCGTGCATTTTATAACGACCTCGCCTGGACCACCGACACACGCGAAACCGCGACGTTTAGCGCCGGACATATTTAAGATCGCGAAAGCCGAATTTGAGACGTTATTGTCGCGGGGTCATATTCGTCCTTCGAAAAGCCAGTGGGCTTCCGCCCTTCACATGGTGCCGAAGAAGGACAATGGTTGGCGGCCCTGCGGCGATTATCGCGCCTTAAATTCGCGCACCGTTCCGGATCGCTATCCGATTCCGCATATCGAGGACTTCGCGCGGATGCTCGCGGGAAAAACTGTGTTCTCGACAATCGATCTGGTCCGCGCGTACCATCAGATTCCGGTAAATCCCGACGATATACCGAAAACCGCGGTGACGACTCCTTTCGGGATGTTTGAATATACCGTAATGCCGTTCGGATTGAGAAACGCCGCGCAAACGTTCCAGCGATTTATGGATACCGTTATTCGAGGTCTAGATTTTTGTTACGCATATCTAGACGATATTCTAGTCGCCTCGAATAACGAAGTCGAGCATCGCGAACATTTGCGGCTGCTTTTCTCCCGTCTGAACCAGTACGGTGTAGTGTTAAACCCCACGAAGTGCGTCTTCGCCGCGAGCGAGGTGAAATTTCTAGGTTATTCTGTAAATGGTCAGGGTACGAGACCCCTTCCCGAGAAGGTAAACGCCATCGCTCAATTTCCGAAGCCTACGACGGTAAAACAGCTACGACGGTTTCTGGGTATGGTAAACTTCTACCGACGTTTCATGCCCGGAGCCGCCAAGCTGCAGGCTCCGTTAAATGAGCTGTTAAAAGGTCCCAAGCGTCGAGGCGATTCTCCGATCGAGCTTCCTTCCGAAGCGGAGAAATCTTTCATCGACTTAAAAAACGCTCTCGCAGACGCTGCGATTCTTTCGCATCCATCTGCTCGCTCGCATCTCGCGATTATGGTGGATGCGTCTGATTTCGCCATAGGCGCTGCATTGCAGCAGCGACAAGGAAATTCCTGGCAACCGCTTGCCTTTTTCACGAAATCCTTGTCGTGCGCGCAGCGTAAATACAGCGCCTATGACAGGGAACTTTTGGCAGCTTATGAGGCAATTAAGCGATTTCGGCATGCCGTCGAAGGTCGACCTTTTACTGTATATACCGACCATCGACCTCTAATTTTTGCCTTCCGACAAAAATTAGAGAAATGTTCACCTCGCCAATTTCGGTATCTCGATTTCATCGCACAATTTACGACGGATATACGGCACGTTAGCGGATCACAAAACGAAGTAGCAGATGCTCTCTCACGTATCGAAGCGATCGGTGCTTCGTTAAATTACAAGGACCTCGCGGAGGCGCAAAAATCCGACGCGGAATTACGCGACCTCTTACGAGCATCTGGTACTTCGCTGCGATTCACGAGAATGCAGTTTTTCGATTCCGACGCGACCGTGTATTGCGATGTATCCTCAGGCATTGCACGACCATTCGTTACGAAATCTCTTCGTAAACAAGCCTTCGACTCCATTCATAATCTTTCACATCCCGGCATTAAGACAACCGTCAAAATGATTAAACAACGATTTGTCTGGCCGTCTATGGAGAAGGATTGTCGCGAATGGGCTCGTGGATGCATCGCATGCCAAAAAACGAAGACGAGCAGGCACGTATCTGCCCCTTTCGGCACCTTCGTGGCACCGACCGCTAGGTTCGAGCACATTCATATCGACCTAGTGGGGCCATTGCCGATTTCGAAGGGCTACAGGTACTGTCTTACCTGCGTCGATCGTTTTACGCGCTGGCCCGAGGTGTTCCCGCTCGAGAACATCGAGGCCGAAACGGTAGCGTTTGCCCTTTATTCCGGCTGGATTGCTCGCTTCGGCTCACCTGTGAGAATTACAACCGACCAAGGCCGTCAGTTCGAGTCGTGTCTTTTCAAACAATTAAATCAATTGCTCGGCACGACTCATCTGCGAACTACCGCTTACCATCCTGCGGCAAACGGCTTGGTCGAACGTTTTCACAGGCAGCTTAAGGCGGCAATTAAATGCCATGGAAATTCCGACTGGGTCGAAACGCTACCGTGCGTTCTGCTGGGCATCCGCACCGCTCTCCGCGAAGACTTGAATGCATCCGCGGCCGAGTTAGTATACGGGGAAGGTCTTCGTCTCCCGGGCGAATTTTTCGGGAATACGAAAGAAACCGCTGTCACGCCAATTGATTTAGTTCACCGGCTGACGGAAAAATTCCGTGACCTTCGACCCGTGCCCGGAACGACCCACCGAAATCAAAAGATTTTCGTCTTTAAAGAGCTTTCAACGTGCTCGCATGTCTTTGTCCGCGTGGATTCGGTAAAGAGTTCTTTACAGAATCCGTACGAGGGTCCGTTCCCCGTGATTTCACGCGCCGAAAAAACGTTCGTCGTTAATATTCGCGGAAAACACGTGGTAATTACCGTTAATCGTTTGAAGCCCGCGTATGTTATTAATCCAGGCAACGACACGGAGAAAAACATTTCTCCGCCTAAAATCGACGTTTCGTGCAAATCTACCTGCATCAGGGAAACACCTGTCACCACGCGGTCAGGTAGACACGTCAGGTTTCCCGACCGTCTGCAGGTACGGTAACCCTGCAATTATCATAAACGTCTTGCACCACCGTACGAGCATTTTTATCTTTTTAAGCTAATCTTAAGCTAATTATAGAATTATATTAAGGTAGAATCTAAGTTATTGTAACGTAGCAATAAGGTAAACTTAGATTAGAATAAGCTTAGGATTAATTTAGATTAAACAGCTCGAAGGATAACGTTTGCACTGGCAGGGGGGTGATGTAGCGACCACCTACATTGGGAATTTTTCCGTTCCCATGCAAACGGTTCGTCTGGTTTATGTCATTTGCAGCGACACAGCTATTTTTGAGAAAACTGCCTTTTGTATATATTTCTTAGAATCACTTCGTACAGTTTCTTCGCAGTCTCAATAGCTCTTGCGAGTGCCATAAATTACGCGTTTCCGTTGGCCCCTCGAGTGCAGGCCCAACGCCAACCTTGGGCCGCACAAGACGAAGCGGGGGCGCGGCGGAAATGCGTACGTGACCGAACCCTTGCCAGCGAAAACTTGCCGCCATGACCTTTCTCTCTTTTCCCTAAAAAGCGCGCCAAGGGCGCAAGGAAAAGAGGGCGCAGTCGGTGATTTTCTTGTCTTCCGATTGGCTTAAGCGGCCGCGGAAATTCACCGGTCTGCGGGGGCGCGGCTCCTTCGAGCTAAGTCAGCGCGTAGTTAGATTATTGTATTTTGAGCCGCGCTACACACCACTTCTAGTCACTAGCCTTACAAAATAAAGATAAAGTGTTCACGGTGATTCTATTTCATTGAAATATTACTATCACCCCGATCGTCCCGATAGACTCAAATAAGAATATGAGAAAGGGGGAGAGGGAAGGATGTCATAGGATTGTAAGAGACATTAAAGAAGCGGGGGACATTCTTACCCAGGTAAGAACAAATATGAGAAGGGAGGTGTTAAGGGTAAAAGAAAAGGAGGCAGGGACTAGGAAAGAAAATAAGGAGCTACAATGTGAAGTGTGGATGGGAGGGGGGAAGGAGGAAGACAGGCGTAGGGGCGAATGGGGGGGGGGGGGGGTGGGCGAGGAATAAGGCTGAAGGAGCAGACGGGAAGAGGTCGGGGGAAAAAAGAAAGGAAATAACAACACCAAAAAGGGGAAATAATAAAAAGAGGGGGTGGGAAAAGGAAGAATGTAGAGGGGAAGAAAGAAATAGGACTGAGGAAACTAGATCAGGGGGGAATGAGGAAGCAAGAGAGGACAAGAGGAGAAGGGAGGGGGAAGAGTATAGGGAAGCGGAAGGGGGGCAGAGGTGGAGAGGAGAAGGATGAGGGATAGAGCGGACAGCTATAGGAAAGAGGAGAGAAAAGAAGGGACAGAAAGTACTAGGAGAGCGGAAAAGAAAGGAAAGACTGGAATGCCAGGACGGAAAACTAGTAAAGGAGAGGCAAAGGGTAGGAGAGAGGCTATAATGGTTACGGTAGAAGAAGGGGAGAAATATGAGGAGGTCTTTAGGAAGATCACGCAAGGGGGAGGAGACATAGCAAAGGAGATCGAAAGGATTAGGAAGACGAGGAGTGGTCATATACTGATGGAAGTGGGGGAAAAGGGTAACATAGATAGAGTAAGGAATTGGTTAGGGAAAAAAGGGGGTGAGAGAAGGGTAGACCTTATATAGGACAGAATAAGGATAGAAATTAGGGACTTGCATCCAGGAGCAGAGAGAGGGGAAATAGAAAGGAGAGTAAGGGAGGAACTGGAACTAGTAGAAGGGGACAAAATTACGTTCATTACATCGAGGATCACGAGCATAGGGGTACAGATAGCGGTCCTGGAACTCCCGGGAAAATATGAGAGAAAAATCATAGAGGAGGATAAAATTAGGATTGGATGGACAGTTGCTAAGATTAGGGCAGAACCTAGGGTACTAAGGTGCTTCAGGTGTAATGAGCTGGGACATAATAGCTGCAGCTGCAACAGAGAAAGTAATAAAGGGGAAAGATGTAGGAGGTGTGGAGGGGGCGGACATGATTTGAGGACATGCTCAGAGGACGCCAGGTGTTTCTTGTGTGTTAGGGCAGGTTTCAAAGGGGGAGATACAGCGCACAAAGCGGCCTCGATTGCATGCGGGGTATTTAGGGAGGAGAGGGAAAAAATGAGGTATGACAGGGGAGGAAGGACAGGTAGATAGCTTCAATAAGTACAATAAAAAGAAGGGGAGAAATAGTAGGGAGAAGGAGAGAGCAAGGCTAAGGATTCTATAGATAAACCTAAACCATTGTAGGCTAGCACAGGACCTGATGTACAGAAAGGCGGAGAAAGAAGTGGCAGACGTAGTGGTAATGGCAGAACTGTACGAGGAAAGGGAGGGATGGATTACCGACCTAGACAATAAAGTAGCTATCTGGGTAACGGGATGGAGGGGAAAATGGGCCAGGGAGGAGGACGTTATTCGGGGAACAGGCTATGCGGGGATAAAAATAGAGGGTAAGGTCTTGGTAGGGGTATACATATCACCCAACATTAGAGTAGGGGAATTTAGAGAGATTTTAACACGGATGGAGAGGGACAGGGTACAATGGGGAGATAGGGTACTTATCATGGGGGATTTTAATGCGAAAGCTCCGGAATGGGGGGAAAGGTAATATGATCGGAGGGGTCTAGAACTGCAGAGTGTATTGGGGGATATGGGGGTTATCCCGATAATCAGTAAAGGGGGACACACATTCCAGAGAAACGGGAGAACCTCGTAAATAGATTTTATGAGCTGTGATAAGGAGACGATGAAAGAGCTAAGGAGTAAGCAGGTACATAATGGGCCGCGATGGTGGGCACCTCCTCGTGGTGCGGCCCGGGAGGATCACATCGTGAGCTCACGCAGGAGTGAGCTCATCATGTGGTCCTGCGAAGAACCACCACCACACTCACTCATTCATAAACATACATACATACATAAACACACACACTTACAAATCATTCATTAGGACCGAGGGACTGAAAGACGGACGACACGAACAATACTTACCATAGACGAATACTTACCTTACACTGGACGAACACTTTCATTTTGGCTTGGATTCATGTTGATGACCTGGCGAAAAATAACAATAAAAATATGGCAGACGACAAAATATTAAAAAACGTTTACGGAGCAGGAGAGGGAGACTCCAGTTCCGGTGGGACCCGCGGTGTTCAAGCAGGCCGCGACCCATCGTCATCCTATGACTGTGAGACAACGATCGTGGGTGCCCAGGCGACGTTGTCTAGAAGTGCGTCTGGCAGCACGTTAGAGAAGAGGAGAGGGAGACCGGCACTCCAAACATCATCTAGATACAAATCTGACCCGATACAAGGTCTTGCGCTCAGTATGATATCGGGTGGGAAGGAAAAAGAGGAGACAAGGACAACAGAAACTAGTGTAGGGGGTAAGGATAGTGAAGGGAGAGAGGGGGCCGGAGAGGAAGATGTAGAAATGGACATTGAAATGGTGGAAAAGGAAAGGGAAACAAGGGAAAGAGGAAGAAGTGCGGAAAAAAGGAAAAGAGGGGATGACAGGGAGGAGTTGGATTTTGTAACAGAAGAAGAAAGTAGGGGAGTACAGGAAAAGAGGGCCAGGGATGAGGAGATGGGAGAGCAAGAAAGGATCAGGATAGAGGATATAGGAAGTTTTGAAAAGTATATAGCCAGGTTTACGGAGAAGTTAGGCGATATTATGAAGAATATGAAAGAGATTAGTGGGTTTTTACAGCCGAAACATAATGTGGCGAAGACGATTAAGGAGAAAATGGACAGCATGGTGGAGGAACTGAAGGATGCATATTTAGTGTCGTCATGTTTGAAAATAAACACAGACAAGATGGTAAGATAGTATAAGGAAATAGAGCAAGGAAAAGATAGGGAAAGATTTACGGAAAGAGACAAGAGTGAAGGAAGAAGTGAGAGAAGTGAAAGGAGTGTTAGAAATACACCGATGGGAGAAGAAAGTGGACTGCGGATGGAATTTGGTAGTAGAAATGTGAGAGGGAGTCAGGAGATAAGACCGAGGATTGGTGCAGAAGAACTTAGGAGAAAACAGCAGACACAGACTGGTAAGATTCCACCTAGGCTGCGTCGGCTTTGATTCCGCCGCGGCTTCTTCAAGGGTGACCTGAGGGACGGTGTTGGGGCCTCCGAGTTCGCAACTGCGTAATATTCTCCTCCTTTCCCTGTATCGTGGGGTATTGCCACCTCCTAGCCTCGGCCGGCTGCCCGTGCCCCGCTTATCAGGGTACCGACTGGTTGGGGACTTTGAGGGGGATCAGGGGAAGGAGACGCGACCTGGAGGTTTCCAGCCCGTCCAAAGACGACAGAACACTTTGAACAGTTTTGTAAGACACACGCACCGCAGCACTTTTGAACATTGTATTATCTTAACAAGCACACTTACCTTTGTACAAACAAATAAACCAATTTGGTCAACAACATCGTTGCCTACATTAAGAGTGCCCAGTTCGAACCAGCATTCCAAACCTAAACCGGGCATTCGCGAACTAATGGTAGGAAGCAAAACGTGCTCTACCATAAAACCATTTGGTCCTTCGAGCCGGATTGTCGTGAGTTTGTGCACTGAACTTCGTGACTGTTGGTGGAAAATCTTCAATTGAACGAACCTTGTGAAGCCAACATCGTATTAACCTACGCCCTCGCCGGACCGCGAGGCTTTGGACCTGATAACCAGAAGCGATTGATCCTACACCGGGCAACACGGCAGAAGTTCAGAATAGACGCTGGACCTGGGAGCCGCCAGTGACTAGGAGATCGCTGAGGATTCAACCACCTAAGGGAGAACCCAAGAGACGAGGCCGCAGCAGACTGACCGGTCATCTCCATTCCCTCGAACTCCACGCACAGTAAGTGGATCTTTGCACGCTCTCGATTTGTACTTACAATTAGTATTCATTATACGTTATAATGGACGATACCTTGAAAAACCTCGTCATCGAACGTGGTCAAATCAAGGCCGCACTCACGCGTTTAAGAACATTCCTCGAAGCGTCCGCTCAGTCAACGCCGGTTAGCGCGTTGGAGGTGCGTTTAGAGAAGCACAACAGTCTGTACGAGCGATTTGAAGACGTACAGAATAGAATAGAAGCAATTGTGTGCGGTACAGAGGAGGAAGACGCACACTTAGTGGAACGCGACTTGTTTGAAAATGCTTATTTTTTGGTAGTCGGCGCAATTCGCGAACAGATCAGAGGAAGACAGCCTCAAAGTCACGCGCCGTCAAGTAACAGTAGACCTACGCTAACACCATCGCCTGTAACTTCCGAATCTCAGTCTAATGTTAAATTGCCGTTCATTTCACTCCCGCAATTCGACGGATCTTATGAAAATTGGGTCACTTTTCGGGAAACTTTCGTATCGCTCATCCATGACAAGGAATCGCTTTCCAATATAGAAAAGTTTCAATATCTAAGATCGTCCTTAACCGGTGCTGCTGCGCGTCTGATAAAATCGTTAGGTGTATCAGAAGCAAATTATCCAGTAGCATGGGAGACATTGAAAAAGCGATTCGAGGATCCGAATCATCTCATTGATCAGCATGTTAAGGCATTTTTTGATGCACCAGCATTCACAAGGGAATCCCACGTAGAACTGCGGCAATTTGCAGACGACCTGAATAATAATTTAGCGGCTCTTAAAGTATTAGGCGAACCTGTTAATCATTGGGACACATTGCTATTGCGTATCATCGTAACAAAATTAGATGTTCGAACAAGGCGCGAATGGGATAGGTGGACATCGACTATTCGACGACGACGGACATTTGCAGACTTGATGGACTTTATTGACCAACACTGTAAATACTTAGAAAATCGTGCGAACGATGCTCAAATAGTGCAACCGAAACCTTCAAAGTCGGGTACATTAAATATGCGTAAAAAACCGAACGCTACTGCATTCACAGCTAGGGTACAAGAGTCATGTATACTTTGCCAACATGATCATACATTGTTTGATTGCGAAGAGTTTCGAAATTTATCTCCCGCCGCCAGACTGAATAAAGTAAGAGCATTGCGCGTGTGTTTCAATTGCCTACAAGCCGGTCATGGAAATAGAGAATGCACGCGACGAACTTGCCGTAAATGTGGAAACAAGCATAATACCTTGTTGCATTTGCCATCTTCCAAATCCGCTGGTGGATCCGCTGAGCCGAGAACTGCGTCTCCGTCAAATATCTCGAGACCCGTGGTAATCGAAAAGGACTCCGGGTCAAGGGTGTCGGGTTCATTAGATTCATTTGCCGGGTGTTCGACACAATTCTCCGAAACAAATGTCATGCTTCTAACAGCAGTTGTAAATATATTCGATAGTCAGGGAAATAAGCATGACTGCAGAGTTCTCTTGGATTCTGGGTCGCAAGGGAATTTTATAACGAATTCCTTGCGACAAAAACTAAAGATAAATTCCTTGCCGATTAGCGCCTCCGTGTCGGGCATAGGATCACTGCCTCAGACAATTCACGGTCGAGTTCGGGTAAAAATTGCATCGCGATACAATGGCTTCACGATTCCTATCTCGTGTCTTGTAATTTCAAAAATATCCGATGACATTCCGAACTTTTCTGTAAATGCATCATCACTTGCGATACCAAATCACTGCAAACTGGCAGATCCTAGGTTTTATCAGCCGCGAGGCGTCGACATGCTGATCGGTAACAGCTTATTTTGGGACCTGATTTGTATCGGTCAACACAGGCTGGGTCGCGGGTATCCTGTGATGCAGAAGACGCAGCTGGGTTGGGTTCTTGGTGGACCCCTCCATTTTGCAGTCCCCAAGACCAGGCAAAATATTCTGTGTCACCAGGTAACGAATCGCGAATTGGATGAAAATCTCAGCAAATTCTGGGACGTTGAAAATGTCGCATCCCAGCCGGTGTTGGCAGAGCTCGACACGATGAACCCGTGTGAGCAGCACTTCGTACAGACAACGACGCGTAATGTAGACGGTCGATTTGTCGTCAGTATTCCGTTTACTGACAAAATGCATACGCTTGGAACCTCGCGACAAATAGCTGAACGACGGTTTAGGTCGCTAGAACGTAAATTTGAAAGACAAGAAGCCTTAAAGAAGGCATACATTGAATTTATGTCCGAATATGAAAGGCTAGGTCATATGGAACCAATTCCGCTTAACCACGAACAAGATGACACTCTCGCTTATTATTTGCCGCACCACGCCGTGTTTAAAGAAAATAGTACCACGACGAAACTTCGTGTCGTATTTGACGGGTCGGCGAGAACGTCTACTAACGTGTCTCTTAATGACGTGCAGCACATCGGTCCTACGGTTCAGGACGATCTTTTCTCGATCATATTAAGATTCCGAAGCTATCGGTACGTAATTTCCGCTGATGTCGAAAAAATGTATCGACAAATACATGTACGAACCTCAGACCGTCGATTCCAGAGAATCCTGTGGCGGGCGGATCCGTCACATCCGATTACGACGTTTGAATTAAAAACAGTAACCTACGGGACGGCTTCAGCACCGTATCTAGCCACGCGCGCCCTTAGACAATTGGCCATAGAGTTCAATGATAAATTCCCTATTGCTAGTCGCGCGATTAAGAGAGACTTCTACGTAGACGACCTCCTCACAGGCGCGGACACGATAGAAGAAGCAAAATATTTAAAGGACACCATTGTAACTATTTTACGTACGGCGCGGTTCGAATTGCGGAAATGGGCCAGCAACGAACGAACAATCCTGAACAACCAGGACGGCACTCAAACGGACTTACACCTACAGGCGGACAAGGACCCGAAGACGCTGGGTCTCCTATGGTCAACCAGAGACGACCAATTACGATTTTTAGTACAGCATTCTAAAGAAAAAAGGGTAACGAAACGGATCATACTTTCTGAGATTGCAAAGCTATTTGATCCACTTGGACTCCTTGGACCGGTGATCGTAACCGCAAAAATGATATTGCAACAATTGTGGCAGTTGCAAACGTCGTGGGACGAGTCGTTGCCGCACGAACTGCACTCGCGCTGGATCGAATTTCGGAAACAGCTACTCGCGCTGCATACCATCACGGTACCTCGATTCGCGCTAGTTAAAGGATGTGCTAACATTGAGATTCATGGCTTCTGCGACGCGTCGGAGAAGGCATATGGCGCATGTATTTATTTGCGTTCCACCGATAGTCGGGGAAATACGTCGGTACATTTATTATGCGGAAAATCTCGGGTCGCGCCTTTAAAGACTATTAGCCTTCCTCGGCTAGAACTGTGTGGCGCAACACTTTTAGCACAATTATCAGCCAAGGTGAAGTCAGCATTAGACACACCGAAGGTTGAGTCATATTTTTGGTGTGACTCGACCATCGTGCTGGCATGGATCCGCGCTTCTCCAAGTCGCTGGAAGACGTTTGTTGCCAACCGGACGACAGAGATACAGCAACTAACGAATCCAAATTGGAGACATGTATCCACAAAGGAAAATCCTGCAGACGTCATTTCAAGAGGCACCACACCTGAGGTCTTAGCGACGAACACGCTATGGTGGCACGGTCCTCCGTGGTTGAAGAAAGGGAAGAACTCTTGGCCATCGGAATGTGCAACGGATCTACCCACTGAAGACATTCCCGAAGCGAGATCACTTACATGCAACGCTGTCACGGCTACAATATCGACCATTTTCCAAAGATGGTCCAGTTTAAATAAATTAATACGCGTAGTTGCATACTGTCTACGTTTTTATAATAACATACGTAGGACAACCATTAAGAACCAATCACAAGACCCGACTCAAGGAAACTGTGAATTGACAACGCATGCTGGGAACTTACACGCGAAGGAATTTATTTCTGCTCGAAATAGATTGATGAGAATTGCGCAGATGGACTCCTTTCCTGCAGAATACCATGCACTCACCACTGGAGTGGATTTACAAAAACATAGTAAACTACGAAATCTGAGTCCATTTCTCGACGAAGGAGGAGTGCTCAGGGTGGGCGGCAGGCTGCAGGACGCACCAATAACATATGACCAGCAACATCCGGTCATTCTGTCACCGAAACATCCTCTGACGCGGCTTCTAATAGAACACGAGCACCAAAGATTGTTGCACGCAGGATGCCAAAGTGTACTTGCATCACTCAGGATGTATTATTGGATCCTGACAGGGAAATCTGCAGTAAAATGTGTTTTACGCAATTGCGTAAGATGTTTCAAGACGAAACCCATTAGTATGCAGCATCCTATGGGAAACCTTCCCGCAGAAAGGGTCACACCAGCTCGTCCGTTCTACACTTGCGGGGTGGACTACGCGGGACCGATATTTATCAAGGAGAAATCTCGAAAGCAAACCAACATTAAGGCCTATCTATGTATTTTCGTGTGTTTTGTTACGAAGGCTGTACATTTAGAATTAGCGACAGACCTAAGCACTGAGGCATTTTTGAATTGTTTTCGAAGATTCGTTTCGCGTCGCGGTAGGTGCCACAGTATATACTCCGACAACGGGACGAACTTTATTGGCGCGCGAAATGAATTAGCTGATCTTGGAGTCCTTATGGCCTCCAAGGATCACCAAAAACGCGTAGCGAAATTTTTCTGCGACGAACAAATGCAATGGCATTTAATACCTCCCCATGCGCCCCACTTCGGTGGACTCTGGGAAAGCGCAGTGAAATCTGCGAAGACGCACCTTCGGCGTGTGATCGGCTTGACGAGACTGACGTTCGAGGAATTATATACTTTATTAGTGCAGATCGAGGCATGCATGAATTCACGTCCTCTCTGTCCTCTATCCCACGATCCGACCGATATCATACCTTTAACACCTGCACATTTTTTGATTGGGGACTCAATGATCTCTCTCCCACAACTGGACGTCCGTGATGTACCTGAGAATCGTTTAAACCGGTATCAGTTGTTGCAGAATATGTTGCAGCACTTTTGGCAGAGATGGTATAAGGAGTATCTCCATCAATTACAACAGCGGAATAAATGGCAAGGAACAACAACTGGCAAATTGGGTATCGGCACTTTGGTACTACTCAAAGACGACAATTTACCACCTTTACGATGGCGTCTTGGTCGTATCACCCAAACTCATCCTGGGAAGGATAACGTGGTACGAGTGGTCTCCGTCAAAATCTCTGAGGGCATAGTGAAGCGGCCTGTGAGAAAAATATGTATTTTGCCAATTCCCGATGCCGAAGTCCGCACTCAAGGTCCATCCAGTGCCTAGCCAGAAGCGTGGAAACCAATTTCATATTTCATTTGTACTATATGTATTCATTCATAACATGATCTACTAATCTATGTCACACCGTACTATATGTAACACCTATATAACTCTAGATTAATATACAGTCCACCGCCTTGAACGTAACCATTAAACTTTCTGTACATAGTTTTTTTTTTTTTTTTTATTTCGAACGCGTTGCATTCAAGGTGGGCGGTATGGTAAGATTCCACCTAGGCTGCGTCGGCTTTGATTCCGCCGCGGCTTCTTCAAGGGTGACCTGAGGGACGGTGTTGGGGCCTCCGAGTTCGCAACTGCGTAATATTCTCCTCCTTTCCCTGTATCGTGGGGTATTGCCACCTCCTAGCCTCGGCCGGCTGCCCGTACCCCGCTTATCAGGGTACCGACTGGTTGGGGACTTTGAGGGGGATCAGGGGAAGGAGACGCGACCTGGAGGTTTCCAGCCCGTCCAAAGACGACAGAACACTTTGAACAGTTTTGTAAGACACACGCACCGCAGCACTTTTGAACATTGTATTATCTTAACAAGCACACTTACCTTTGTACAAACAAATAAACCAATTTGGTCAACAACATCGTTGCCTACATTAAGAGTGCCCAGTTCGAACCAGCATTCCAAACCTAAACCGGGCATTCGCGAACTAATGGTAGGAAGCAAAACGTGCTCTACCATAAAACCACAGACAGCCAGCAGTTTGCTGTATAGTGAAGTAGCGAGTAGAAGAAGTATAGAATCGGATTGGCAGACGGTTAGAGGAAGAAGATAAGTGAATAGGGGTAGGGCCGCTGTAAGAGGACATGGAAGAATGATGGGGGAAAGGCGGAGGGAAGAGGAGTATTGGGAGCAGGATGTACAAGGACATTGGAATCAGGATGAAGAAGCGGATATGATAGGAGAAAGAAATAGGAGTCTGGAAAGGCGTAGGATAGGAGGGAATGTGAGGAGTGACGCGATTATCATTAAAGGAGAGAATAGTGAGACAGAAGAGAAAGTAGTGAGAGAATTTAAACAAAAGTGCATAGGAGCTAGGGATCAAATAAAAATGATCAGAAAAGCAAGGAGTGGGCATTATGTTCTTGAGATGAAACAGAACATAAATACATATGAACTGAGGGAAGAAATAAAGAAGGTTTCGGGAGGAAGGACTGAAGTCATAGCCAGAGTCCCCACAACAGAATTGGAAATTGACGGAATAGAGCCGTATGTGGATAAGGAGGAGTTTATGCAGGCTATGATGGATGAATTTGGACACGAAATGATGAGTGAGGTATATTTAAAGGTGCTAAGAGACACAAGGATAGGGACTAAGAGGGCAGTGGTGACTGTGCCTATGCTATGGAGGAAAAGACTAAAGAATGTCAATAAGATAAGAGTAGGATGGGCAATATGTAGGATAAGGGAAGCGCCGAAAACAGTACGATGCTATGCATGCCATGAGGTAGGACATATTAGCTATCAGTGCAGGAGGAGAAATCAGGGGAAAATATGTAGGAAGTGTAGACTGACGGGTCATGAGCAATCAGTATGTACGTCGGAGATGAAATGTTACCTGTGTGTAAATGCTGGTATGGCAGAAGCAACAATAAAACATTTGCCGGGAACATTCGGATGTATTATGAATAAAACTAGAAATAGACAAAAAGAATAAAATGGATAAGATAAAAATATTACAAATAAATA
Organism: Cerceris ruficornis; assembly: GCA_963989415.1. NCBI lineage: Eukaryota > Metazoa > Arthropoda > Insecta > Hymenoptera > Crabronidae > Cerceris > Cerceris ruficornis. The sequence goes on from OZ022528.1 coordinate 15,048,910, forward strand.
TGAATGGGTGTAGATTAGCGATGGACATGATGGAAATGACTGCGAAGAGGCTCGGGGTGGATGTGGTTGTTGTGGCGGAGCCCTACAAATGTTTAAAAAATTGGGTGAGTGATGAGACGGGAAAAGCGGAAATTTGGTGCACAAGGTTTAATGGAATGAAAAATTATGAGAGTGAGAATGTAAGTGAGTCTGGGTTTGTTTTAATTAGGATTAAGGATGTATATGTTGGTTCTGTATACTTATCATCGAACATTAGTATAAGAGAATATGTATATTTATTAGAGAAAATAAATGATAGGCTTAAGTTTTTAAAAGGGGATGTGATTTTAGCGGGAGACTTTAATGCGAAAAGTATAATATGGGGTAGTAAAAAGACGGACAAAAGGGGGGAGATTCTTTTGAGACTCTTAGAAGAAAACAGACTTTTAGCTAAAGAACCCAAAGGAAATTTTACTTTTTATAAAAACGGTAGAGGCTCAAAAATTGATTTCATGTCGTGTACGAGCAATTTGTTCAATAAAATTAAGATAAGTAGGGTATTAAATTATGAATCGGCTTCAGATCATTTTTATTTATTGCACGTCTTGGAAAAATTCAAGTATACAAAGAGAAAACAAAAAGGATGGAGGGTGAATATGTTTAATGAACAGAAATTTGAAGAAAATTATGCTATATATAAAGAATACTTACCTGGATCATCTGAAATGGAAGTGATACCAAAAATAGAATATGCGGAAACTCTTATGGAAATAACAAAAGAAATATGCGATAAGACCATGGAGAAAAGAAAGGTTATAGTTGGAGAAAGAATGCCGAAAATCTGGTGGAACAAGGATGTACATAATTTTTGGCTATAAGCATTCGCGACAGTCGTTTGTTCGACTATGGGTCCGGAGTCCCTCGGGGATTCTCGTGTTTCCTCGCCGGTCAATGCTGGCACCGCCACCAGGGGCCTCAGATCGCGAGCGACCGTGCTAAGACGCAGGTTTTTATATTGCCGCATAAGGTTCCATTTGATCCAACCAAATAAACTATTGCATAATTTAAAACACGCGAGTTCCTTTAATTCGCACCGCCGGGAGAGCGGAAACCCACCTCCCTGCGTACTGAACAAGGAGTCAGCATCCAAATTCAGAACACATTTATGGTCCTTCGAGCCGGATCAACGAGAATCTTCGATTGTGGCAGCCATCATCGTGCAACAAGCAGCCATTAGCACGTGTTGCAAAATCATTGAACATTGAACTACAGCCACTGTAAGGTACTGTTTGATTATTCCAACCAGAGATTTATCTAGTTATTTCGCGGAACCGCTTCGATCTCGCATATACTAAGAATGTCGTCGACAAATGACGTATCTGCTCTACGCAGGCAACGCGGCGTCATAAAGGCAGCGTGCACGCGCATTGCTAACTGTGGCGGCGACGTGTGTAAGATAAGCCTCAGTCTTGACCGTCGACCGCTAGGCAAACTTAGGCCTCCGCCTCTTATTTACTCTTAGTCGCCGGTGCATTTCCGGAATACAATAGAACTTTTGCCCCGTCGATAGGCACGTACGCCTATCTCGAGATAAAGGAACGCTATGTATTTAAGACCACCGAAAAATCAGTCATTGTATTTAAAAACTTGCTGTAAGTCGTTACTCTGCCCGTCGTCAAATAAAACTAAAAAGGATCCACCTGAACCACTTCTTACATTTTGGTGGCAGCGGTGCGGGATAATATTCGTGAGTGGAATATACTAGTTGTGGCTAGTCATCCTATGAGGAACACTCACCATCCCGTCTTTATACAAGAAGTGTTCAAAACTGGATCCTTGGCGAGACCATAGAAAGGTAACAACAATATCATTAACATCATCGGAAGACACCGACGATAATTCGATCTCAAACATACAGGAAGGAAAAGTTTTTGTTACCGCTCCAATGTCTCGTGCTCAATCTCCTTCAAGAGACGCGTTCTCACTCGATACTATTAAACTGGCGCTTTATTTAGTAACGACAAGACTAGAATCATTAGAAGCATACATTAGAAATCCGAATCAAGAAATGGCAGCAACAGCAGAAACGAGTCAAGACCAAGAAACACAAATCCCCAACACAATCACGATTAAAGCAGCATTAGCCGTTGTGACAGAATTCGAAGGCGGTAATCCAGAACCATTTATCCAACAAATTGACCGCAACAGACAAAGGTTACCTACATATGACCAAACATTCTTCTTGGAAAACATAATTTCTCAGAAATTAAAAGGCAAAGCATCGCAAAAATTCACACTTGAAACTACCCCCACATTTACGGAATTCTTTCAACGACTTCGCATGTTATATGGTGCCTCACAAGAATCCATAAATTCGCTTGTAGCAAGTAGACGAAATTGCAGACAGAAAAGGAGAGAACCAGTTAACTCCTATATCGAACGATTCTCAAAAATCCATTTTGAAATCATTTCCGCCATTTCAAATTCCAACAACAATCCAACGTTCAGAATCATGCAGGAAAAATGGGAATTAACAAGCTCAATACAAGATTTCATAGACGGTTTGGATATAGAAATTGCCAACGTAATACGCTACAAGACATTCTACGTATTGAACGACATATTCACAGAAGCATTAAAAATAGAAGCGGATTTTATTAGGAGACGTGAGCAACTACAAGGTCGGAGTGCATACCGCCCAGAAACAAACCAACCAAGGCAGTGTAACCTGTGCAAGAGAATGGGACATCTTGAAGAACATTGTAGAATGAAGCTACAATGCAACTATTGTAGTCGTCTCGGACATCTAGAAGAAGAATGCCGAACGAAACAATATCATCAACGTAACCAGACCCCCCATTCCGGATTCGTCTTCGCAAGCCAGGATCTACTACAAACAGGAACCAACGATGGACCATCCAGATCTGAAGAGCTCCAGAAATGTCCCCGATTACTTTTGAAGATACCTGGCTTCAAACCAACATCATTCCTAATCGACACCGGGGCCAGTATATCGCTGATCAAGGAGCAACAAATAGACGATCCAAAACGATTAAAAATCAACGAACCCATACATATCAGAGGCATTACAGGTAACTCAATGCGTACAAAATACGGAATCACAGCCAGATATAATAATATAGAGACAGAATTTCAAGTAATCGATAACAATCACGAATACGACGGAGTTTTAGGTATTAACTTTTTAACGCGTCATAATTTTAATTTATCTAATCACGCAGTTCAACTAGATGACAAAGTATTTAAAAGAAACAATGAAAGTACGTGTACAAACACCGATATGATAGTAGTGTTTTGCAATGATACTGGAGCTATAACAAAAGCCGACACTTCCGGTAACCCAATTTTACCACCTCACCTGAAAAAATACGTTAAAGAAGTCTTTATGTACCGAACAGATGTAGCTTTAAAATTTGAACCCATTAAAATAGACTCTGACAGAATTAACAAATTAGCAGATAATACGCGACTAGAACATATCAAAGAGCACAAAAATTCGCTGTGGGAAATTATCTCGCGATACGAAGACATATTTACACTTCCAGGCGACCCTCTACCACTAACAGACTTGACACAACACACAATACGAACGACAGATGACGAACCAATACATACAAAACAATATAGATATCCTCCTATTCACCAAGAGGAAATAAAACGACAAATTAAAGACATGCTAGAAAAGGGGATAATCAGGGAATCAGATTCTCCGTTTAATTCACCACTCTGGATAGTACCAAAAAAATCAGACGCTAGCGGGAAAGTTAAATGGAGACTCGTTATAGATTACCGTAAATTAAACGAGAAAACTATAACTGACGCATATCCGTTACCCAATATAGATGAAATACTAGATCAACTTGGAAACGCGCAATATTTCTCAGCTTTCGATCTTGCATCAGGATTTCATCAAATAGGTGTAGATCCAAAGGATATGGAAAAAACAGCATTTTCTACACCTGACGGACATTTTGAATATACGCGAATGCCCTTCGGTCTAAAAAACGCTCCCCCGACTTTTCAACGGATGATGAATAGAGGTTTGCAGGGACTAGTAGGTAATTCTTGTTTTGTATATATGGACGATATTATAGTATACGGTCGAACCGTCGACGAACATAACGAGAATTTAGTTAAATTATTTGAAAGACTTAGACAAGTCGGCCTTAAATTACAACCCGACAAATGCGAATATTTAAGGCCAGAATTAGAATATTTAGGGCATATCATATCCGCAGACGGTATAAAACCAAACCCAAAACGTATAGATAAAGTAGAAAATTATCCAGAACCTAAAAATCCTAAAGAAATAAAACAATTCCTCGGTCTGCTAGGTTATTATCGCAAATTCATTCCGCATTTTTCCAGAATCGCTAAGCCACTAACTAGACTTTTGCAAAAAGGAATATCTTTCAACTGGACAAACGAAACACGCGCGGCTTTTAACGAATTAAAAAATAAATTAATTACACACCCGATACTTAGCTATCCCGACTGGCAAAAGCCTTTTGTTTTAACTACTGACGCATCAAACGACGCGATAGCTGCCGTACTATCTCAGGGCACAATCGGAAAAGATAAACCATTAGCTTTCGCCTCTAGAACCTTAAACAAAGCGGAAACAAATTATTCTACAACCGAGAAAGAATTACTTGCCATCGTATGGGCAACTAAGCATTTCCGGCAATATTTATACGGTCGCAAATTCACGATAGTTACCGATCATAAGCCGCTAACATGGTTAATGAACGTTAAGGATCCTAACTCTCGATTAATGCGATGGAGATTAAAACTTCTCGAATACGAATACGAGATAATTTATAAACCCGGAAAAATAAATTCAAATGCAGACGCATTGTCACGAATACCTAAATCGGTTTTAAGCGCAGTGACCGAAAGTAGTAACACCATAGAAAATCAAACTATAAAATTAAATTTCGGAATCATCGAACGCGAGGGATATGTAAGCGTCAAACCAGAACGAACAGAAGTTTACAAAATTTTAAAACCAATTAGGAACAAGAATATAGACTGGACTATAGAAACATTTCAACTACCCTCCCAGTTTAAAAATACGATGAAATATATAATTCTAGCCCATAACAAAGATTTTGATTTCGATAATCTCCTGGAGACACAAGTTTTAACTTTACCTCCACAATTAAAAAAACCCGCAGTAACTAAAGAAATTATTTTCTTAGAGCGAATTGGAAACCATAAGAATAAAACCATCTTCTATACGGATAACATCATAGACAACCTGAAACCGAACGAATTAATTATAACATCCTCAGATACAGACGCGACAATAGCATTCAAATTGGAAAATTTTCTAGAATCCACAGATAAATATTTAGACCTACAATACAACTTGCCTGACCTTCTTAAAGTTAAAACTTTATTGGACGAACAATACACAGCTGATAAATTAATCGTATACATATCGAGACTACAGCAAGAATTGTTAGAAAAAAATGAAATAATACAGCAAGTACATAATGGAACATTAGGAGGTCATTATTCAGTGGAAAAAACTATTCAGAAAATCCGAACTAAATACGATTGGCCGGGCATAGCGAAAGATGTTGAAGATTATGTAAAAAAATGCGAATCTTGTCAGTTTCACAAACGAACCACCGGAAAACCTTACGAGTATTCCATACCAGATATTCCTGAAAACCCCAATGATAAGATATCCCTTGACATAATCGGGCCACTTCCAGTAACTGCTAGAGACAATAAGTATATCTTAGTAATACAAGATTATCTTACACGATTCCTGATTTCGGTACCTCTAATCGATAAATCCACTGCATCTGTACTAGACGCATTCTGGAAAAATTGGATAAGCATCCAGGGGAAACCCAAAACAATTTTAACAGATAATGCCAAAGAATTTTTATCTGAAGAAATGTCAACACTATGCTCCGAACTAGGCATTAAACAAGTGTTGACTTCCTTATATCATCCTCAAAGTAACGGAAAGAATGAACGATCCCATATAATTCTTATGGAATATCTTAAACAATATTCTACAGATAAAAACAGCTGGGATGAGGTACTACCCAAATCATTTTTAACTTATAACTGTACAATCAATAAATCAACGGGCTATCCACCCTTCGAATTACAATTTGGTAGGGAACCAAACTCTATATTTTTAAATAACGAAGAAACCTTTACACTACGACAGCTGACTGAATCACGAAGACTGAATCACGAGAACAAACTACACGAAGCCAAGTCAAACATAACACATACACAGGACAGAAACGTAAAAGACACCACTAATTATGCACCGATAGAAAATGGCGAGTTTGTGCTTGTCCGTAACTTTAGGAAAAATTCCCCATTGGATAAACAATGGATAGGACCGTATAGAGTTGTAGGTCATAATGATTTCGTAACGTATCATATTCAGGAAGGTGCTCGCATAAAACAATATCACAGAAGTGCAATCAAACAATTTATTACAGATGTGGAATCTCATGTCGACAGCGATCTTCTTGATGATACTTCCAGTAATTAGAACACATTACCATAGTGATCCGAAGTATTCAGTCTCAACTCTTCGTAATCAAGACGCTATCTACTTAGAAAACTTAGGCAACGTGAAAATGTTTCACGAACAATGGATAATAGTTGTAGGATTCGACTTTTCTAACATAGAAACTAATTACATTTCATTAAGGCAAAGCTATTTTGAATTATTAAATAGTTGTACACGTACTGTCAATGGAACGAAATGGATCTGTAATTGAGAACGTCACATAACAAAAAAAAAAAAAATTGCTGCAAATGTCTAGGCTGAGATTTAGCATTAAGAACGCTTATCATGTAGGAGGAGTCCCATCAAGATTAAGGAGAGGATTATTTGATTTCGTTGAAGAAATAAGTAAGACTCTTTTCGGAACACTAAGCGACTCCGACGCAACTTATTATAATAACGAACTAGACAAATTATACCACGATAAAAAAAACAAACAAACAAAAAACAAACTATTATTCAGTATATAAGGAATCAAACTAGTATAATATTAAATACCGTTACATCTAACGTCAATACCACTAACACGGTAATAACAAATATACAGAATATAAATAACCAATTTAACCTACTTAGAACCGTCGCACAGTCAAACGAACTTAATGTAAAAATAAATGAAATATTGTTAGACTTATTGTTAGGTGAAGAACTCATAGTATTAGAAAATGATATCTTTCGTCTGGAAGAATTAATCACTGATGGAAGACACGGTACTATAAAACTACATATATATTCTCCCGAAGCACTGTTCGCTAACCTAAAGGAACAAAGGCACGTAACAAATTCCCCAGTTCCACTGGACGAAAGATATTATACAATGCTATTAGATATAAGTACTATAAGTATAGCGTTAACCGATAAAAGACCTCTCATTGAGATGCTAATTCCACTAGTAGAAGATAAGGTTCTGAGCCTCATTCGGGTAATATCTTTATTCAGGAAATGATTTGGTAATTGTTACCACAATTGTTCCTTCAGGAACCGAGCTCATACGGAACATACTGTACGATATGCTGCCGAATCACTCCCTGTTCATAATATCGATGCACACCTAGAAGAATCGCTGCGCCGTTTAATGAAAACTAACGCAATTAGACGCAGTTAGTTTTTAATAAGGGGGGAGGTGTAAGATAAGCCTCAGTCTTGACCGTCGACCGCTAGGCAAACTTAGGCCTCCGCCTCTTATTTACTCTTAGTCGCCGGTGCATTTCCGGAATACAATAGAACTTTTGCCCCGTCGATAGGCACGTACGCCTATCTCGAGACAAAGGAACGCTATGTATTTAAGACCACCTGTTAAGAACTTTATGAGGGGGCATCTGCATTTCTCGGTGGATGCAGATGCTCCTATTGTTTCTCATGAAGCTTAACCAAGGGTTCAAGTCGCGTCTGCTTCAAAAGGCACTAGTGAGTAAAGTTAGTTTATAGCAAACACATTTCTTTTCATTCTAGGCTGAAGAGGCACAAAACTCTAACTTCTTTAGGATATTTATTGCCTCTTCAGCCCTCACTAGTGCATGGCGCGTCTTGGACCTCAACGGGAATTTCTAGACCACCCTGGTGTGATTTATGGCACAATGAGTGCCCATAGCATTGGGACTCTCGCCAGGGTTGGTTCTGGAAGTTCTCACTGTCAAGGTCCTTCTTCCTACGATTCTCCGGGGCCCTCTCCTCATGCGTGTAGGAGAGGGAATTTCATCAGAATTTCACCCCCGTTAGAGATAGGGAAGAAGGACGGGTCACCACCTTGGAAGGGCCGCCTCTTGCCGATTTCACGGCCCAATCAGGGCATTTTGTATCTCCTTCCACGACGGCTTTTTGGGACTTTGGCTCGTGAGGAGGAGATGCAAAACCAGTCATACACAGTCATCCACAGAGAGTCATACACAGTCATCCACAGAGAGTCATACACAGTTTTTCACAGAAAGTCATTTAGAGATTCATAGACGTAGAGTTCGACACAAGAACTCTACAATCATATTCAGCGACTCAGACAGGTCGCAAATTCAAAGTCCGACACAAGGACTCAGTTTTTATTTCACCGGAACCGATCGCCGCGATATTATTATTATTCACGTTTATAAGTCACTGTCGTTAACTATTTAAGTCATTTCGAAGCGGTCGCGAACATTTGGTCCTTCGAGCCGGATACATCCGGAAAACAGTGAACAGTGAATAGTGCAAAGTTTATAATCAATAAACTGTAAGCGGCTTCGGACAGCATTGTTCTGATTTTTGGTTCAACTACTAGTAACCTCACACCAGTGACAGTGGTTAGCGTTTAGATTGAACTGAATCAGAAACTATAACAAAGGGTGCACGCGTGACACTAAAACATAGTGTACGAGTCATCAATATTTCGTGGGCCTTCAACAACTTGGAGGACAAGATTCCGGTGTCAAGAAAACTTGGACATTTCTTTCATCGTCACATCTGGCAGTCACCGGCTGGGCACAGCTGACTGCAATCGAATTCGAGACGGCTGGACACAGCGGACTACAACTGAATTCGAGAAGGCTGGACACAGCTCATTGCAATCAATTTCGAGCAGGCCGGACGTAGCAACATCCGACCAAATCCATTGATTCATCTTCCCGTAAGTACGTTCATTGCTTTTATTTGCGTTGCCGTGTACAAATCATGGAAGCCTTAAAACAGCTCGTGGCTAAACGCGAACATTTCACGTCAGCCTTGATTCGCTTCAAGGAGTACTACAGTGCAGCATTGATCAGTCCCGTTTCAGTTACTTCCTTTCAGGAACGGCTGACACAATGTAGAGCACTTTTCGATGATTTTGATGCAATTCGATATCAAATCGAGGATCTTGTTGTCGGAACAGAAGACGAAGAGATGCATATTTCAAAACATGACTGGTTCGAAGATATATATTTCGATCTAGTTAGTGAGGCTCAAGCCTTTTTAGATCACACATTACCATCGCTCTCATTCCATGAGGCATCTGCCACAGAAACTTCGTCTTCTGCATTCACAGAGGAACATAATCATAATTCAGGCATAGTAGAACATACTTCCATTGCATGCAATGACACCGAAAGACTCACGGGAGATTTGCAAACATCTCAACACACGATTGAGATAGACAACTCATTACCATCCACAAATTTAGTCACAGTAGCTGAAACTAAAAGACTGCCGAGTCTTAGAGTCGAGTCAGCTACTAATTGCGAGAAATCATCCGAGGATGATTTTATTAACGAGCAAGGTCATGAGTGTCTCATTTTAGAAAATGTTAATTTTCCGACATCCTCAGAGGGATGCAAAGAAAATTCCATTTTAATGAACATAGATTCGAGTCAGTATAACACATTTAATTCTCATACACATTTTATCTACAAAGAAACAGAGACACTCATGGGAGGTTTGCAAATATCTCAACACAAGGTTGAGATAGATAATTTATTGTCAACAATAATCGAGATCAATGTAACTGAAAGTGAAAGACAGACAAGTCTTCACGTCAATTCGGTTACCAAATGCAAGAAATCATCCTCGGATGATTTGATTGTCAATTCAAAGGGCGAGTGCGTAGGATCGGAATTTATTAATTCACCTCCACCCGCAAATGATACACTCACGGTAGCTGTATCCATTCGTGATCTCAGTTCATATACACGGGGTTTCTCTAACGAGATATTCAATTTTGAATCGGGAATTGGAAAATTAAATAAACAGTCCATAGCACATTTTCCAAAGCATGAGAAAGTTCGACCGCGCCGCGATAAAAGCAACTTGCGAGCGAATCGGTCGCGAAACGCTCGTCACGAAGTTCAAAACGGCAAGGGCAAAACGGCATTCAAACAAGAATCCGTTATACACGCGCGAGATCGGAAACTCATGAACATTCAATGTCCTGTTAGGAAAAAATTTAATTCTCGTTTCAAATCATTCAATAGATTATTGCAGCTAAATTTCGCAATTCGCAATTTGCGAAAATTCAGATACATTATTGGAAATTGTTTGGAATACATTTCTTTCGTGTCTGGGAATTTTTACGATATTCTCCGACAATTAGTATAGATTCTCAAGGTCTATATATTTTACAATAGCACCAATTTTCAATTCACCATTCATATCACATACAGAAATTTATTTCCACCAATTTAGGCAATTTCCAATACAACATACAAAATCATTTTTAGACACTGCAATACGTATAACCATTTCTTTAAGATTAGCGTTACGAGATTTAATTTTAAGGAACTTAAGTCAAGACACAAATCATGTCGCCATAAAATCATTAGAAGAAAGATCTCCGCGAATTCAGTTCACAGGCATTCCGAATTCGACGGTAAACCATGCGATCAGGTTAGTCAGACCGATTTTGAACACATTTATGAACGCATGGTAAAAATAGCATTGTAAGACTCACACATGAGTCACATTATTTCAAACATTTTACTTGTAATTGAAATTTTCCATCAGGAAACAAACTTACCAGCGTGTACCCAATTCTACACACAGTAGGATCGCTCAGGGTGGGCGGTAAATTCATTCAATCCTTTCTTTTGTTTAAGGAAAAACATGTTAGTTCTTTGCACACAGAGAATATTATAACACATTCAGTTACTCGTAATGAGCGTTTCCGATTTTCACACGCAGGTTGTCAATCGATAATAAATTCATTTTACATGTGCTATTGGCCGTTGTCTCGCGAGAAGACGGTCACAGAAATTTTACGACAATGTGTCAGGTATTTCAGCGGTAAATCCAACAACACAAAGGCGGTAATACCTGATCTACCTGACTCTTGAGCCATTTCGTTGAGCCTTTACAGACCCATACTGTTTCTTGCAAGGGTCATTTCATTGCATTGGAAATCACATTAACGCATTTTCAACTGTCTCAAAGTAAACTTCCTTAGATCAGAAACGAAGTTCAAAGGAATTCGTAGATTATTATCAGGCACAAGATTCATCGATGAAGTATCGAACATCAGGTCACATTAAATCACATTTTTAAATCACAGTTCTTTTCTTCTTGCGAAAGTCATTTCGAAGAATTATTGAAATTGCGGTAACATCCGCAAAATATAACTTGAGGCAGGTTATTTGCAAGACGCGATTAAATCATGAACGGTTGTACACGGTATTAGCGCAAGTTCAAGCGTGTCACAATTCCGTTCCTTTTTTTTTCCTTTGTACAATAATCCTGGTGACCTGATACCTTTCATTCCATCACGCACTTTGGTCGGAAAATTGTTAACAATCGTCCCTGAATTCAATTTGAAAGATTACACTCGATTCAGATTAAACCGCTATCAGCGATCATAGAAAATGTTCCAGCACCTGTGGCATTGTTGACCGAAGAAACATCTGAGGCGGCAATTATAACCCAGGAACAAGTGGGCCTTATTGTTGGATGCCTTCCCATGGTTCGCAGTAGGGACCCTCGTTGCCATAAACGAGGACAATCGGAATCCCTTACGGTGGCGCTTGGGACAAGCCATTGACCTCCATCCAGGAAAGGTCATTCTCCAGGTCGTGTCTGTCAGGACACCAGGCAAAGTCATCGAACGACCGCTGGCAATTCTGTGGTCCTACCGAAAGACAACCAGGGGTATCAGGTGCTGAAGCCGCTGCACCTGTTTCCAGTGACAACAGTCCAGTTCAAGTGCACGCGACAGTTTAGTGTACTCCGTATTATACAAATAGCCATATTTGTTCTCATTGTGTGCATCATATTTTACACATATATTGTTTTTATCGTGTACATTATATTTTAGTCATATATTGTTTGTTGTGTGCATATTATCATTCATATTTTAAGTTACTATTCATTCACTACTTTATAATGTATGCGTTCTCTTTATATCATCATGGTATTTTGTCAAGGATTCATTTTTATTGTATTCATCAGATTAGTATCGTAATCACATTCGGTACTATGCGTTACACACTTTCATTTCACTATTACTTAGTTCAGCAAATACCGCAATTTGTTGAAAGGGGTCCTTTCAAGGTGGGCGGAATGTTAAGAACTTTATGAGGGGGCATCTGCATTTCTCGGTGGATGCAGATGCTCCTATTGTTTCTCATGAAGCTTAACCAAGGGTTCAAGTCGCGTCTGCTTCAAAAGGCACTAGTGAGTAAAGTTAGTTTATAGCAAACACATTTCTTTTCATTCTAGGCTGAAGAGGCACAAAACTCTAACTTCTTTAGGATATTTATTGCCTCTTCAGCCCTCACTAGTGCATGGCGCGTCTTGGACCTCAACGGGAATTTCTAGACCACCCTGGTGTGATTTATGGCACAATGAGTGCCCATAGCATTGGGACTCTCGCCAGGGTTGGTTCTGGAAGTTCTCACTGTCAAGGTCCTTCTTCCTACGATTCTCCGGGGCCCTCTCCTCATGCGTGTAGGAGAGGGAATTTCATCAGAATTTCACCCCCGTTAGAGATAGGGAAGAAGGACGGGTCACCACCTTGGAAGGGCCGCCTCTTGCCGATTTCACGGCCCAATCAGGGCATTTTGTATCTCCTTCCACGACGGCTTTTTGGGACTTTGGCTCGTGAGGAGGAGATGCAAAACCAGTCATACACAGTCATCCACAGAGAGTCATACACAGTCATCCACAGAGAGTCATACACAGTTTTTCACAGAAAGTCATTTAGAGATTCATAGACGTAGAGTTCGACACAAGAACTCTACAATCATATTCAGCGACTCAGACAGGTCGCAAATTCAAAGTCCGACACAAGGACTCAGTTTTTATTCACCGGAACCGATCGCCGCGATATTATTATTATTCACGTTTATAAGTCATTGTTATCATCTATTTAAGTTATTCGAAATAAATAGCATATATATCAGAGGAGTGATAACCAGTTCCTAATCACCATCAAAATATACAGTCCACTAAATAATTGAAACTCCTCAACACCACCAAAAACCGAAAAATCAGTCATTGTATTTAAAAACTTGCTGTAAGTCGTTACTCTGCCCGTCGTCAAATAAAACTAAAAAGGATCCACCTGAACCACTTCTTACACGTGCAACGAGCACGTCGCATCGAAAACGCGACAGCGCGTCGCCACATAGTTTACGTTTACACCAAGAGGCCCTTGAGCCTGGCGACGGCCCGTCATCGCATCGACGGGGCCTTCCAGCCCGACCGATCCCGGGAAAACAGCGAAGGAAATCTGTTACGGGATTGGTCGGGACGAAGAAGCGACGAAACGCTTATAAGGGCAACGAAATCAGTTTTGTCACTCAGTCCGAATCGTATACGCCCGCAAGCACGTTGCACGCGCAACGGAAATAAAGAATCTTACGTTTCAACGCAAACAGATTTATTCAATCTCCAGCCAGTTTCCCACACTAACCATGTAAACGCCGTTACAGAAATAAATCCCGATACTATTGCACAAATCGAAGAGCGTAAAATTAAGTTAGAGGAATGTTGGACGCAATACAATATAGTGCAAGCGGAACTAGAGGCCGCCGATTGTGACGGAGAATCAGACGATAGAGTTGCGTTCGAAGAACTATTTTTTACGGTGTCCGCTAGAATGAGACGCATTACAAACAGCGTAGTTGCAACCCGAGCGTCACCGGCGCCTTCTCCTTCTGTTTCTGGTCGATCGGAAACAATAGAATCACTGTCGCATGTACGCCTACCGAAACTAGATTTACCGAAATTTTCAGGAAAGTATGAAGACTGGTTCCCATTTTCTGATTTATTCAATTCGGTCATCAACTCTAATAATTCATTAACCGACACACAACGATTTCAATATTTGAAAACTTCTCTAACAGGAGAAGCCGCAAGTATTATTCAGTCCATAGAGTTAACAAACGATAATTATACGGTAGCTTGGAACCTGCTAAAGAATCGATATGATAACAAACGTATCATTGTAAATGCGCACATTCGTGAAATATTTGAATTGCCAAAGATGTCAAAGGAAAACGCACAAGAATTGCGACAGATCGCGGACGGTGCGGCTAGGCATCTATCGTCGCTAAAGGCTTTAAAGAGACCCACCGACGCTTGGGACGATATATTAATCCATATATTGGTTTCAAAATTAGACCCGGTCACGTCACGCGAGTGGCATTCCTCACTTACTGGTAGCGAGCTACCCACTTTAAATCAATTTTTAAATTTCATAGTTCGTCAATGCCAGATCCTAGAAACAGGCATCAAAACTAGCTCCTTCTCGGTATCCCAGACTAGCACGCGTGCGGGCGCAAACAAGCGAGTAACCGGATCGCACGCCGCAACAGTCAGAATTAAATGCGCATTTTGTAACGACGAACATCAGATTTATTATTGCAAGGAATTTAACAAGCTATCGCCAGAACGCCGTCTTTCCGAAATTAGGCAACGAAAATTATGCACCAATTGTCTGCGATCAACAAATCACACATCAAGTAAATGCAATTCCGGTACATGTAAGATTTGTAACGCCAAACGTAATACGTTACTTCATATAACGAATGCCCGGGATTCTAGCACAAATAAATCTAGTCCTTCTCAAGCAAAAACTTCTTCACCAGACTCGGCGCAATCTCTGG
This sequence comes from Cerceris ruficornis, assembly GCA_963989415.1. Lineage (NCBI taxonomy): Eukaryota > Metazoa > Arthropoda > Insecta > Hymenoptera > Crabronidae > Cerceris > Cerceris ruficornis. The sequence continues at coordinate 15,063,994 of OZ022528.1, forward strand.
TTGCGACACACGCATCAATGCCTATCGAATCAGATTACGTTATGCTATCTACCGCTGTCGTTAACGTGTTTGATAATTTTAATTTACCGCGGCAATGCCGTGCATTGCTCGATTGCGGATCGCAAGCAAACTTCATATCGCGTGCCTTTCTCAAAACGCTTCAAATTAAAACAGAACCGGTCAATATACTTGTGTACGGGATAAGTCAAGCCGTCACAGCATCGAACCAAATTGCAAGAATAAAATTAAAATCGCGCGTCAGTTCGTTCACAACCACAATCGACTGTATCGTAACAGATCAAATCACGCAAAAACTTCCGAACACTTTAATTAAACGAAGGCACATCGAAATACCGCGAAACATTAAGCTAGCCGATCCACAATTTCACGCGTCCTCAAGTATCGATTTACTAATCGGTGCCGACCTATTTTGGTTATTATTATGCGTAGGACAGATCAAGAGTTCCGAAAAACATCCTCTATTGCATAAAACTCAGTTGGGTTGGATTCTAGCCGGTCGACTCGGTGTTCCACCGGAAAGACTACGACCACAAAATATTCAAGGCCTTCATGTCACAATAACCAATCACGATTTACAGCGCGAATTGCAAAGGTTTTGGGACGTTGAGAACGTCCAACCTCGGCTGTGTTCGTAATCTTTACAAGAACAAGCATGCGAGAAGCATTTTATTCAAAACGTATCGCGGGACGATGATGGTCGATTTATCGTCAAACTTCCGTGCAAGGAAGACGTTTTAAACGCCATAGGCGACTCGAGAAGCATTGCCATTCGTAGATTCAATAATCTGGAAAAACGTCTTATTCGCAATCCCGAATTAAGAGCTCAATATAGCAATTTCATACACGAATACCGATCGTTAGGACACATGAAATTAATTCACGAAGCAAACGATACGACTGAGCAGCCGACATTTTACTTACCTCACCATTGCGTTTTTAAGCTGTCAAGCGAAACCACCAAGCTCCGCGTCGATTTTGACGGGTCTTGCAAGAGTACAACTGGAGTTTCGCTCAATGACGCGTTGTTAGTCGGACCTGTCGTTCAACAAGATTTGGTCTCGATCGTATTTCGCTTCCGAACCTTCGCATTTGTTTTTACAGCCGACATCGTTAAAATGTACCGCCAAGTGCGCGTACACGGTGACCAAACGCGCTTACAGCGTATCGTGTGGCGCGATGATGCCACGCAAGACATAGACACATACGAGCTCACTACATAACCTACGGCACGTCAGCTGCCTCTTTCTTAGCCACTAGATGCCTCCAATACTTACAATTAGATGAACAGGAATCCTCGAATTTTCCTATCGGTGCGGCACACGTGTTACGCGACTTTTATGTCGATGACATTCTCACAGGCGCTGATTCTTTGGCGGAGGCAAAAATGATTCGCGATGAGGTAATTGCATTATTAAGAAGCGGGTCATTCGTCTTAAGCAAATGGTCATCTAATTCTCCTCGATTGTTAGAGCCATCTTTCCATTCAACAGGCCATACGGTAGATATCAATAAGGGTTGCGAATCCCGAACCCTGGGAATTCGGTGGGATCCAACGAAAGATTGTTTTTATTTCACAGTCACAAACGACAGGTCAGCTACGGGCATCACAAAACGGTCCATAGTCTCCGAAATAGCAAAACTATTTGATCCTCTCGGATTTATAGGTCCCAGTATTATAATTTCTAAATTAATTATCCAGGAATTATGGCAGTTAAATCTTCAGTGGGACGAGTCTGTCCCAACACATATTCATACCCGCTGGTTTCGATTTAAAGAGCAATTGGCGTCCCTCAACCAGCTAAGCATATCGCGATGCGTAAAATTTAACCGTAACAACAAAAATATACAAATACACGGATTTTGTGATGCCAGTCAAAACGCGTACGGTGCCTGCATTTATCTTCGATCCGAGGTCTCGAACAATAAATTTCGTGTCGAACTTTTATGCTCTAAATCACGCGTCGCACCTTTAAAGGCGGTGTCGCTGCCTCGCTTAGAATTATGCGCGGCATTGCTACTCGCTCAATTATACGAAAAGGTCCGTCTTGCTTTAAACATCACGGGAATGAGAGGATTCTTTTGGTCGGATTCGACGATTACGCTAAATTGGATTTCCTCTCCTTCGCGTAAGTGGGTGGTATTCGTCGCGAATCGCGTTGGCGAGATTCAGCGTTTAACAAGCATTACCGATTGGCATCATGTATCATCTAAGAATAATCCAGCCGATCTTCTCTCGCGAGGCGTAGAACCCGTGGACTTGCCATCCTGTCAGATTTGGTGGAATGGTCCTTCTTATTTAGCAAATGACGAAGCTCATTGGCCCAATTTCGATCAAAATATACAGGTAAACGAAATGCCAGAAATGAGGAAGACTGTGATCGCCACTGCGACAATAGATAGCTCTGCAATAAACAATCTAATCAACAGATTCTCAAGTATCGATAAAATATGTCGAATAATATCATATTGTTTAAGATTTAGTAAAAAACATCGGGACGAACCGAGTACTCGTGGAGTTATTTCTCCGACAGAAATTTCTATCGCTTTAAAATCGTTGAGTAAACTTGTGCAATCCTTGGCATTCAACCGCGAAATAAAACAATTAACCAATGAAAGGACGCTTGATACCTCAAATAATTTGCTAACACTGTCCCCTTTCATAGACAGCGAGGGATTATTACGCGTAGGAGGTCGGCTTAAAAATGCCGAATTATCGTATGATGCCAAACATCCAATATTATTGCCAAAAGGGCATCGTTTCACGCGTCTTATCATTGACCACGAACATGTTCGAAATATGCATGCTGGAGTTCAAGCTACCATAGCAGCTGTAAGGCAGCGATTTTGGCCGATAGCGATCCGCTCTACCGCATGAAGCGTCATACGTAGCTGCGTCATATGTTTCAAGGCGAAACCCGTTGTTTCCGAAGCGATGATGGGCGCATTACCGTCAACGCGTGTAGTTCCTTCTAGGCCGTTTTCGCAATGCGGCGTCGATTACGCCGGTCCACTATTAATCCGCGATGGAAAACGACGAAACAGTAGAACCGTTAAGGTATATATAGCTATATTTATTTGTTTCGCTGTTAAGGCTGTACATATAGAAGTTGTAAGCGACCTCACCACAGACGCCTTCCTAGCTGCTCTCAAAAGATTTATAGCCCGCAGAGGACAGCCCGTCTCAATTCATTCCGACAACGGAACGACCTTTGTCGGAGCCTCTCGCGAGCTTAAAGAGTTTTACGAATTCTTTTCGAAAGAGGAAGTGCAGTGCCAAATTCACAATTTCTTGCGAAATACTGCAATCAAATGGCACTTTATTCCTCCGAACGCGCCACATTTCGGCGGACTGTGGGAGGCCGCGGTGAAATCCGCCAAGTCTCACCTGTACCGTATCGTAAGGCATGCACACTTGACGTTCGAGGAAATGCAATCCGTACTATGCGAGATCGAAGCGATCCTAAATTCTAGACCCATTACACCTCTCACGGAAGATCCAAATGATCTCACATTCCTTACTCCGGGTCACTTTCTGGTTGGAGAACCCTTAAACAGTTTTCCTTACCCATGTCTGACTGACATTAATGAGAATCGCCTTGTTCGCTGGCAACGTGTCGAGCAAATGCGACAGCATTTTTGGAGGCGCTGGAGCGTCGAGTACTTAAATCAACTCCAGGAGCGTCACAAATCGAAAATTAATAAGGACGAGCCCATAAGGACGGGGCATCTCGTTTTGATAAGACAACAAGGATTGTCTCCTCTCCAGTGGATAATGGGTCGAGTCGAAGAGATTTACCCGGGTGCCGATGGCATTGCAAGGTCCGCTAAGGTCAAGACTGCTAAGGGGTTCCTCACACGACCTTTATCCAGACTTGCAGGTTTACCGGTCGAGACGTAATGTGTCTCCCAGAAGAATTAATTTAATCATTTTGTAACCCTAAATAGTTTTAAGTACATACTATAGTTATACGAATAATTATTTTTATCGATAATATTTACAATACCTAATTTAAACGTTACATATTGAAAGCGCGTGCTTTCAAGGCGGGCGGCGTATGTACATAATTTTTGGCTATAAGCATTCGCGACAGTCGTTTGTTCGACTATGGGTCCGGAGTCCCTCGGAGATTCTCGTGTTTCCTCGCCGGTCAATGCTGGCACCGCCACCAGGGGCCTCAGATCGCGAGCGACCGTGCTAAGACGCAGGTTTTTATATTGCCGCATAAGGTTCCATTTGATCCAACCAAATAAACTATTGCATAATTTAAAACACGCGAGTTCCTTTAATTCGCACCGCCGGGAGAGCGGAAACCCACCTCCCTGCGTACTGAACGAGGAGTCAGCATCCAAATTCAGAACAAAGGACATAGAAGTATCAAGAAGAGAAATGAATAGACTTAGAAGAATTTATCAGAGAACAAGAAAGAAAAATAGGGACTTTACGAGACAGAAAAAAGAATGTCTAGAACAAAGGAAAGAGTTGAACATTAAAATTTTAAAGGCAAAGGAGGCGAGTTACGAACAATACTTTGAGGAAATAAAACTAGATCCATGGGGCAAACCGTACAAAAGCTTGATGAAAAGATATAAAAACAAAAATGAAAATGCATGCATAAGGAAAGAGCAGGTTAAGAGTATTCTAGACAAGTTATTTCCAAGGGAATTAGGACACAAAGTAGAAGGAAAAGTGAGAAGAGAAAGGTTTTATGAAAATATCAGCAAAATCACGGAGGAAGAAGTTATAACTGCAGCGGGGAAAATAAAAAATAATAAGGCACCAGGGGAGGATTATGTACCGGGAGTTATAATTTAGAAAATAGCTACAAAGGACTCGGAAATGTTGGCAAATGTATTTACTGCATGTCTGGAATTAGGTAGGTTCCCAAATAAATGGAAGAAATCAAAATTAGTTTTGATTCCTAAAGGAGAAAAGAAGGGGGCATATAGGCCAATAAATATTTTAGACGCATGGGCAAAGTTATTTGAATTAATTTTAAAGCAAAGAATTTTAACCTATGGGGGGGGGGGGATAACATATTTTCAAAGAACCAGCATGGCTACTGTAAAGGGAAAAGCACAATGACAGCTTTAGGAAACCTTAAATGTATAGTTGATACGGCTAGAATAAAAAGCGAATACTGTATATTAGTAACATTGGATATAGAGAATGCTCTTAATTCAATTAGTTGGAAATATATAATTGTTTAGCACGTAACAAAATTTATTTTAAACTTTGCACAATTAGAGAAGTATTACCGAAAGTAACTTCGTGTCGACGAAAGCGGTGAGGGTAAGAGATACTTCGTAACGATAATTAAGAGAGGAAACGAGTACGTGTAGCGAATTAGCCAGAGCAAGTGATAGAAGTACGATGAGAGAGAAAGGGAAAAGAGGGGACTTTTATAAATCGAGAAAGAAGATGGGAGTGGGGATTGAGGAAACGGTTTGGAAGGTTCGGGAAGGAGAGAGTCGGTTAGGAACCGGTAGGGAGTGACAAGGAGGTAGGCGTAGAGAGGGATGGAAAGAAAACAGTGATAGACGATAGGACAGCGAGTAGAAGAGAATAGGAGGGTAACGGTATCGCGAACAATAATAGATAAAATGAAGGAAAAAGGATATCCATTATACATAGTGGAAATAATTAAAGACTATTTTATTGATAGAGAAATAATGTATGAAGGAGAAGGTTTTACTTATAGAAAAATTATGGAAAGAGGAGTCCCGCAGGGGCTGTGTTGGGGCCTATACTATGGAACCTTATTTATGACGATATTTTAGATAAAGTATGGATGGATAGATGTTTGGTGATAGGATATGCGGATGATGTGGGTGTTATTTTTACTGGTAAAAACTTAAGTGTAATAAAAGCTAAAATTGAATATGAATTGTGGGACATTAAAAATAAACTAGAAAGTAAGGGACTAAATTTAGCTTTAGGAAAAACGGAAATAATAACGTTAAATTATAAAAAGATAGGAGACCATAGAGTAAGTATAGATAATTGTACATATAAAATTAAGTACTGTACGCGTTATTTAGGCATTACTTTAGAAAAAGGCATGAAATTCTTTAAACATTTAGAACATGCAAGTGAAAAAAGTATCAAATTGATAGCAGCTTTAAATAGGGCATTGCCAAATGTGTGTGGGGGGGGGGGGGGGCAACGAACCATTGCAGAAAGTTGTATTATGCTGTGTGGGAATCGGTTATTTTGTATGGGGCGCCGATTTGGGCTGAATCGATAAAATACGTAAGGGATCGAAAAAATTTAAGAAAAGCTCAGAGGATCTGTTTACGCAAAGTCATCAGGGCGTATAAAAGAGTAGCAATTGAAAAATTATGTGCTATTGCGGGGGTAGTACCCATAGAATTAAAAGTGGAGGAAAGATCTAGGGTCTTCTGGATGAAGGAGAAATATAAAAAAGATAGGCATAGGACAGAAGAAGAAAAGGCTACAAAAATTGAAGAAGAGAAAGTAAAAATAGAAGAAGAGATCATGGATAAATGGCAGAATTGCTGGACAGAAAAAGCAGAAAGTAGCTGGACCTACAAATGGATTAGGGATGTAAAAAAGTGGAGGAAGAGAAACCACGGCGAGTTAGGTTTCCATTTAGTGCAAATGATTAGTGGGAGAGGATGTTTTAATGACTTCAGGAGAGAGATTGGCAAGGATGGGAATGGTTTATGTTGGTACGGGTGCGGAGTGAGGGACACGGCGGCGCACGCTTTACTGTCGTGTGAGAGATGGGAATTAGAAAGGGAAAGGTTAACGAATAGACTAGTCTGGAGGGGTAGAATAGATGTTGAAGAACTAGTGGAGTTAATGTTAGCGAGCAAAAAGAAATGGGAGGTGATAAAGAGATTTGTGGAAAATATAATGAGAAGAAAGGAAGAGGATGAAAGGAAAATTGAAAGAGAGACGAGGGAAAGGAGAAGGACAGAGGAAGGAGACAGAGTCATGACAAGATAGAGATTCGGTGCATACGCCCCTGTGACGAAAAACATATGTGTTCCACAGGGGGTATGAAAGGATAGCCAAAAGGATGCGGCTATCAAAGGAGGAGGGGTTTTAGTGGGTATTCCAGGAGGTCAAACTCCCGGTGAGTCCCACACTACCCGGGTTTTACTTTAAACTCGGGTGTGCGTAAATGCATTTCCCCTCCTCCATAATATATAAAAAAAAAAAAAAAGAAAAAAAATGGCAGGTACATAATGAGTACACGGGTTCGGATCACTGGGCGGTTCTACATGTATTTAGGAATGATAAAGTAGGGAGGGGTGAAAGACAAAAGAAAGAAGCAGAAGACGGAAGGACGTTAAACAAGGATAGGTTTAGGGAAATGCTGGAAGGGGGCTGGGAGAAACTAGAAGAGGTAGAGGAGAACGATGAACATAGAATACACAGATATCTAGAAAGGATGAAAATGACATGCGAGGAAACGATGAGAAAGAGGAGGGGGATAGGAAATGGGATCAGAAGGGGGATAAATGAATGGTGGAATGGGGAGATAGAGGCAGCAAAAAGAGTAACAGGACAAAAGAAAAGGGCGGTAAATCGGGTTAGGAAGAGAGGAGGTGGGGAACAGGAGATGGCGGATTACAGAGAAGCAAGAAAGAAATTAAATTGGATGATCAAGGACAGCAAAAGGGACATGTGGATGAGGCTCTGTGAGGACCTGGATAGAGATACTTGGGGGAAACCCTATAGGATAGTTAGAAAGAAATGGTAGGGGGAAGGGGGTGTCCGAAAGTAGGGGGTAAGGAAGCAACTAGAATAATGGAGGTACTCCTCCCGGAGAAGAGACGGAAAACAACAAGGGTGGAAGTAAGACAAAAGGATAGAGAATTGGATAAAACACAGGAGGGGTTGGAGGAGATGGAGCAGGATAAGGTGGTCAAAAGGGAGGAAGTAGTAAAGGCCATAGAAAAAATTAAGGCAGGAAAGGCAGCAGGACAGGACGGCATTACCCCTAATGCATTTAAGGAATTAGGGAGAGTAGATCCGGGAGGGAGGGGGGGGGGGGTTCACGGTGCCTTGAGCAGCTGTATAGGGAGGGGGAAGGTACCGGAATCATGGAAGGATATGAGGATGGTTTTAATAGAGAAAGGAGGAGGGGAACATAAGGAAATCAGGGGACGAAACACGAAGAAATATAGGCCAATCTGCGTGATCGATAGTTGGGCAAAAACATACGAGTATATTCTTAACCCCTTGCACTACTTTGACGAGTCTGACTCGTGATGAAAATTTTGTGCCAAAATTGGATATCACGAGTCAGACTCGTTGCTACCATTCGATGCCAAACATGAATATCACGAGTCTGACTCGTGATCGATATTTCGTGCCAAACATGAATGTCACGAGTCTGACACGTGGTCCTAATATTTCGGGCCAGAACCAAGTATGGTTATTTTGAATGGGATTATATGTCCCCGTGTAGGCCACGTGTTACCTAAGGGATAGTGTTACGTTCCGCTGTATCGATAATATCTCTTAAATAAACATAGACACACAGCGCGACGAACAGAAAGTTTCAGTCGTACTTTAGTTTGTACCATTCCGTTGTACGAGGCACATGCATTTCGAACAGCCTTCTTCACAGAAAAATCCTATTGCTCGTTATTTGTAATTTTTCCAACCCCATCAGAATGTATACGAGAAAAAGCAAAATTGGTAAAAACGCACGTGGTTCGCGGGGAAGTGAGAGTACTAAAAAAGCAGAAAAACGAGTCATAAATGATGAAAGTTCTGATGAAAGCAGCGTGATTGTGCCACTGGTGAATCGTGCACGAAGATTGATTATATCTGATAGTGATGAGGAGGAAAATCCTAGACCCGGTTCGAGTGTTGAGTGGAATTGGAAGGAAAGTGTCAACACTATAAAAATTTGGAAATATTCCGAAATCCATGGTGTAACAGACTATGTTTTGGATCAACTAAATGCACGAGACGGATTATTAGATTTATTTTTTATTGTTTTTGACGACAATTTCTGGGACATTGTGGTTACAGAAACGAATCTGTATGCCGAACAAATAATGAACAACGGAAGAAGACGAAAAGTAGATGATAATTGGTTTCCAGTCACCAAGAATGAGATGTTAGCGTATTATGCTTAGTGTATTTTGATGACACAAGTCAAGAAACCAAATATCCAAATGCATTGGACTAAGCGGGAAGTGATCGAAACTCCTATCTTTTGTAAAGTAATGCCGTTGAAAAGGTTCACACAGATATCACGATGCTTGCATTTCGCAAATAATGTAGAGGGCCAAAGCAACGACCGCCTTAACAAAATACGACCAATTATTAATTATTGGAATGACAAGTTTGGTAGTATTTACACATTAAATGAACATGTGAGTATCGATGAATCATTGATGAGATATAAGGGCCGCTTGTCATATAAGCAATTTAATCCATCCAAACGAGCCAGGTTTGGATTAAAAATATATAAGCTGTGTGAATCAAAGACTGGATTCTGCAGCAAATTTAAAATATATATTGGCCAAGATAAAATTGACCCAAGTGACAGTGCATCAGAAAATGTTGTGATGGAATTGGTACAACCGCTGCTGAATAAAGGATACACGTTATATATTGACAACTGGTATTCCTCACCCGCTCTCTTTCTAAAGTTGCACAATCAAAAAACTAATGTCATCGGTACTGTGCGCAATAGCAGGAAAAATATGCCGAAAGATCTTCCAACAAAGAAATTAAAACCAGGAGAATGTGTATATAGAACGTGCAATGGGTTGTTAGCTATAAGATGGAAAGATAAACGTGAAGTTTATATGTTGACAACCAAACACACATTGGCAGAATTTACCGAGGTGACGGATATGCAAGGTAGAACGAAATTGAAACCAAAATGCGTGATTGAATATAACAGTGGAATGGGTGGCATTGATCTCAATGATCAAATGTTGGCATGCTTTCCCATTATGAGGAAATATCTAAAGGGTTATAAGAAACTCATTTTTTACATGTCCGATATGGCGCTATTTAATACATACATTATACAAAAACAATCACAAGGTTCACGAAGACAATCGTATATGAATTATAGAATTGATATAGCCGAGGCAATTTTAAAATATGTTGAGCTGCCAGACTATACTAAACGCATGACATCTGCAGGACTTGAAACACCAATGCGCTTACAAGCACAATATTGGGCTCATTTCCCAAAACATATTTCTCCAACTCCTGCAAAGCAACATCCAACCAAAGCATGTAAAGTGTGTTACAAACACAAGCGACGAAGTGAAACGACGTGGGAGTGTTCCAAATGTAAGGTGGCCTTGCATGTACCGGATTGTTTTATAACATATCATACCAAGCAAGATTACTAATTTTAGACTCGTAAGTATTTTTTAACTTAATTGTTTGTTGATATTTAATTGTTTATTTATATTTTGTTTTTAATTTTTAGATCTGATGATAATAGCATTGATTTCATTTAAAATATTACTACCGTCTTTATTATTTCCTATTATTATTATATTATATTAAAATTTATTATATTAAAATTTATTTCTTATGATTTGTAATTATTAAAGTATTTTTTACAAGTTTTTTATTCAATTTCATTTGAATTTCCAAAGATCTCCATCACGTAAAGTAAAAACGAGCGAGGGACTCTGTAACTCAGTCGTAAGGTATCGTGTATCAAATTGCACCACTCGAGCGTCGCCGTTCGGCTCGTCCCGCGACCATTCCGGCGGCCGAGTTTGGCACGGCTTTTTCAGAGTTTCGGCGTAGTGCAAGGGGTTAAAGATAGGATACTGGAGGAACTGGGGGAAAAACCATTCAGCGATAGGCAATACGGGTTTTGTAAGGGAAGGTCCACAATAATGGCTCTAGAGGAGGTTAGGAGATTCACCGGGGAAGCCACAAGGAAAAGGGAGTTTGGACTATTAATGAGTCTGGATGTAAAGAACGCATTCAACTCTATAGAGAAAGGAACTATAATGGAACGCATTAGGGAAAAGGGACTGTCGGGATATTTGGTAAGGAACATCGAAAACTATATGGAAGGAAGGAGGATAGTTTATAGGAGTCTAGATGGGGAGATTTCTAGGAAAATGGAAAGGGGGGTACCACAAGGATTGTTCGGTTTCAACCTTAAACCTTAACAGATTGAAGACGCCTTTCAAATTTATTTTATTAACTTTCACAGAGCTGTCCTTTTCATGGAATTTCTTAATTACATTTCAAATCCGATGCCCAGTACGCAGTTCGTCTTCAATGTGTTAAGGACCTTTCAAAAGGTTTATTGCACGAACAGAACCATGGCTATTCTTGACAAGAAACAATTTTAATTTTCAACGAGTCCTTTTCTAGGAACTCGACCGGACCCATCTGGTGTTTAGACATTTAGAAATTTAATCTTCCATTTCAATAGCAGAGCCGTGCAATAAACCTTGAACGTCGTCCAAGTTTGCCCTTTTTCACCACGCGTGAACAAAGAACGTCGCCGGGTCGTTCGTAAGAGCGGACACGTCGCGGTCACTCATGGAGTAAACACGTGGTGAGTCCCGTTACTTTCGACCTCTGCATCTTCGGGAGGGGGCGGATTTGGACGATGTCTCATCCACCGAGATTTCCGCGGACATTCTTCCTCCCAAGGAATTTTTCCGCCACTCAAAAGGCGTCGCGATAGTAGTAACCGCCCTTCTGTCGTCGCGATATGCGACGATTGGCGAATTACTCGCCCTACCATGAGACCTCAGGCCCTCGTTTTCCAAATTCCTTGGAGGGGAGAACTTTCAGCTTTTTTCATTTTTTCGCCGCTTTCTTCAGTATTACTTCATCATCACGATCAGTCCTTCATAACAGTTTTCAAGTGCTTATATCTTCTCAACCCGAATTGTTAAGTTTTGTACTGTGGCGGACAATGACCTGTGTTTTCCGTGAGTCCCAGACCGAGGGAGAAAGGTGTTCGGGACACGGCAATGGTCGAGAAGTCCGATCGCTCGGGCCCGGGTTCCTAATAAAACCTTCAGGCACGAGCATCGGAGTTTTCTCGGCATAGCCTGACTCTGAGGACCTTTCCCCCTCTTCGATATTTTTCCCTGCTCTGGACGAATCAGAGCAAGGCCCACGGAAAACACAGGGTATAAAAGACGACCGTTTGGACATGATTGATTATTAACGCCACGAGGCTACACATCGACGTCAACCCGAACATTTTGTATTCCGTGCGGATAATAAACTTAGTCTACGTAGACTACATCTTGTTTCACATTCGTGACCATCACCTCAGTACATATATTTAAATAGTTTTCTGTTTGTTCTAATAAAGACACTAAAAACAAGTTACGTCTCGTTAATTCGAAACGTAACGTACCGCGACTTAATCAAGCTCACGGTACATAAATTAGTCCTTCGAGCCGGATTTCAAAGCAAACACGAACTTTGTCGAGTGCAGTTCGGGAGTGAAAGTGAGAGTGATAAGCAACAGCAATTAAATAATCAAAATGGCATCGGAATCGCAACGAGACAAGTTCCTCATTCAAAAGCGCGGCGGTATCCAGAGCCAATTAACAACGATGGGGAATTATATCCAGTCATATCTAACCAAACCGAACCCCAAATTATTAAAGGCTAAATTTGATCGCCTCAAGGAGTGCTTCGCCTCATTCCACGACATCCAAGCCGAATTGGGAGCACTTCGGAATGGCGACGAATTGGACGAGGAAAGAACAATGATCGAAGACAGGTATGTTACCGTAGTTACCCAGGTCGACGACTTTCTTACCACCGCAAATTCAAACGGAATAAGCAACGCGCAATGTCCGTGTCCAACGCCGGCATCCCAAACCGTCAAACCGGTTAAACTTCCAAAGGCAGAGCTGCCTCAGTTTGATGGTAAATTCGAACACTGGCTGTCGTTCAGAGACAGGTTTACGTCGATGGTCGACAGCCAGGAGAACATCTCCGATGCCGAGAAATTAAATTTTCTGAGATCCGCTCTGTCCGGGGAAGCGTTAGAAGTCATAGAATCCTTCGAAACTACCGACGAAAACTACTCGGAAGCATGGGAAATGTTAGTGCACAATTACGCAAACGAGAGAATCATCATCATGCGCCACGTGCAGCTAATTCTCGAGGCCCCGGAAACCGACAGAAAAGTACCAGCGACATTACGGAAATTTTCAAACCACGTACAACAACATATGCGTTCATTAAAATCATTGGGTATGCCGATAGACAAATGGGGCATGATTCTAATTCCGATATTACTGCCTAAATTAGACGAAACAACGCGCGACGAGTTCGAGCAAACCATGAAAGGTAATGAATTGCCTACCATAACGAAATTAATCCATTTCATCACGGATCGGGCACGAACGCTGGAAGGATCGTCATCCTCGCGAAAACCTAAAGCGAGCAAGGAGTGCTGCCAGAAGACACCGCTGCGTAACTACCCAGCAAAACAACAGAGACCAATCAGCACCTTTGTCACGACGACACCGACGACGCAGGATTGCGGATTCTGCGAATCCACAAGTCACTCGATTCATCGCTGCGATCAGTTTATCACAGCATCCGTTCCGGAAAGACTGGAGGCAGTGAGAGGCAAAGGATTATGTCTGAACTGCCTAAGAAAGGGACACTCGGTGCAGGTTTGCCGATCATTTTCTTGCAAATTGTGCAACAAGCGGCACAACACCCTGGTACACCACAAAGACTCGGGCGACCTACCAGGAACGTCGCAATCATGACCATTCGAGGAAAGGAAAACTGGATGCACGTCACTTACAGCGAATGCCGCAGCCGAAGAACTTATGCCGACCGCCCTCGTAAAGGTACGCGACAATCGAAATAATGAATTAATAGCACGACTTCTTTTAGATACCTGTTCGACGGCAAATTTCATCACCGAAAATTTGGCCAGAAAACTACAATTGCCGAAGTCGCGATGTGCCATACCTGTCGGAGCACTCAACGACTTGAAAACCGTAACAAAACATCGAATGACAGTAACCATCCGATCGATGCACAACGGGTTCGAGAAAACTTTAGAATTTCTCACCATTCCACGCATCTCGGGTCCGGTTCCTGCTCAGCAAGCAGATCGCAGTTCCATCCGGGTGCCTGCAAACATCAAATTAGCAGATCCGGAATTTCACAAGCCAGCCCCGATCGAGATGCTCCTCGGGACTGGACCAACGCTGTCGCTCCTCAGCGTGGGACAGATTTCACTAGGCAAGCCTCGAGGCTCAGACCTGCTTCTCCAGAAGACGTTATTAGGCTGGGTAATCGGCGGCAACTCCAACATTTTGGCCAACACAGAAGCCCCGCAACAGAAAAACTGCCATATCACTCAACCAGAGTTCGATATGAGAAAATTCTGGGAGATCGAAGAGTACCCTCCGAAACCACTTCTCTCTCCAGAAGAACAAGCATGCGAAGAGCACTTCAAGCAAACTGTATCTCGGGACGCAACTGGATGCTACGTTGTAGCATTGCCATTTAATACAAAAAAGGGACGACTGGGGGACTCTTACGCTGCAGCTCTGAAAAGATTTAAGTTTTTACAGCGCAGACTACAAAGGGACGAAAAGTTCAAACTGGACTACAGCGCAGTGATGCAAGAGTACGTCGAGCTTCGTCACATGTCCGAGGCTTGTATCTCGCCGAACGAAGCCGCATCTTTTCTACCACACCACGCCGTTTTAAACGACACCAGCCTCACAACGAAGCTGAGAGTGGTATTCGATGGTTCAGCAAAAACGACCACCGGCGTCTCCTTGAACGACGCATTGATGACCGGACCAACCATACCGGACGATCTATTTTCGCTGGTTCTGCGTTTTCGACTGCATCGGTACGTAATCACAGCAGATATTGAAAAAATGTACCGGCAGTTTTTAGTACGAGAAGAAAGAAGATTCTGTGGACGGATTCAAGCGGGACGGTAAAACCGTTCGAATTAAACACAGTGACCTTCGGCCACTCGTCTGCTCCGTTCCTTGCCACACGTTGCCTCCTACAACTAGCCGACGATGAAGCTGCCAGATTCCCAAATGCTGCAAAAACCATAAAAAAGGACATGTACGTGGACGACCTCTTGACTGGAGCCGAAACAATTGAAGAAACAATAGCCCTCAGAGACGAAATCATAGCACTGCTAGCATGCGGAAGACCACATCTCAGACAGTGGGCCTCCAATTCACCCAAGATATTGATGGGCCTACCACAAGACTCCATCAATACCAAGCTTATTTCAGTCAATGACTCCACTCTCAAAACGTTGGGAATTTCCTGGAACTCACAAGACGACACAATCACTTATACGGTCAAACCCTTACCGACGAATATTACAACGACAAAACCCATGATCCTGTCCGAAATCGCAAGAATTTTTGATCCTCTAGGTTTGTTGGGGCCAATCATATTGACGGCAAAACGGATAATGCAGCAAATCTAGCAGTTGTAGCTGGACTGGGACGAGTCGGTGCCCCCCAGCATCCAGACCGAATGGACCGCATTCCGAGAACAGCTGCCATCCATCAACAGTTTGGAATTCCACAGAAAACTGTTACTGCCATACTCCACCAATGTGCAGTTACATGGTTTCTGCGACGCCAGCGAGATAGGATATGGAGCCTGTATTTATCTCCGCTCCACAAATGCCGAGGGGCAAATTCAAACGAGACTGCTCTGCGCAAATTCTCGCGTGGCACCGTTAAAAACTGTTTCCCTACCACGGCTGGAGCTTTGCGGAGCGCTATTACTCACCACTTTATTTCAGACAGTTAGAGAATCCACTTCAACGGACTTCAATAAAACAATATTTTGGACGGACTCTATGATCACGCTACACTGCATCAACACATCGCCACATCTTTTGCAGACGTTTGTGGCGAACCGCGTGGCAGAGATACAGTCTCATACCGAGGTCAAAAATTGGAGACACGTCGCATCACGGGACAATCCTGCGGACCCTCTCTCCCAGGGATTATTTCCGATGGAGCTCAGTCGACATCCAATATGGCGAACTGGCCCAGAATGGCTGAGCGCTGACGAAGCGTGCTGGCCAGAGACGAATTTAATCGAAACACCAGAACTCCCAGAAACACGAAGTAAGACCTTTCTGATCACTCTTTCAACACCTAACGAATTGTTACGCAGGTACTCTTCAACTCAAAGATTGAAACGCATCATCGCCTATTGCCTTCGCTTCAAAAAGGACAACAAGAACAAGGGGACACCCAACATCGAGGAATTGGAGAACGCTCAGCGGGTCATGCTGCGGATGTTGCAGGAAGAAGAATTCTCAAGGGAAGTCCACGATATGCGACAAGGGCGCAGGTTGAATGCACGGAGCAAACTGGCACCCCTCGAGCCATTCTTGGATCAAGATGGTTTGTTGCGAGTGGGAGGACGGTTGAAGAACGCGCAAGTGACCTTCTCGTATAAACACCCTGTAATTCTTCCTCGCTCCCATCACATAACCCAGCTGCTCATCGATGAGGAACACAAAAAAAATTCGCACGCAGGAATCCAGACAACATTATACACCGTTCGGCAAATGTACTGGCCCCTGGACGGACGCAACCACGTAAGAAGAGTGATTCGACGACGCGACAAGTGCTTCCGTCTCAACCCGCCAAACATCGATTACGTCATGGGAAATCTGCCACCAGAGAGAGTGACAGAAGCACCTCCTTTTGAGGACGTAGAAATAGTTTACTGCGGTCCTTTTTTCGTAAAGGAAAGAAAATTTCGCAACAGGAAACAGATAAAGATTTACATCGCTGTATTCATTTACCTGTACACCAAGGCCGTTCATTTGGAAGCTGTCACCGACATGACTACGGAAGGTTTCATTGCAGCTCTACGTCGATTCATGGCCAGAAGAGGAAAGTGCAAGTCAATTCACTCGGACAGTGGCTCCAACTTCGTCGGAGCCAATAACGAGTTGAAGGAATTGCACGAGCCTTTCAAATCCGACGTGTTCCATCAACGGATCAAGAATGGTCTGAGCAAGGATAGAATCGAGTGGCATTTCATCCCGCCACGATCTCCACACTTCGGAGGTTCATGGGAGTCGACCGTGAAGAGGGTGAAACATCATTTGCGACGCGTTATCGGCACCGAATTGTTTACCTTCGAAGAATTTAACACGTTCATCACCGAGATTGAAGCCATCCTGAACTCCCGTCCTCTCACTCCGCTCTCCTCTGATCCAAACGACTTGACAGCACTCACTCCAGGACATTTTCTGATTGGCAGACCACTCAACAGTTTACCAGATCCAAATTACAGTAGCATTCCGTCAAACCGACTCTCCACCTGGCAGCATTTCCAGAAGGTCAAACGCGGCTTCTGGACCCGTTGGAACAAGGAATATTTAAACGAACTAAATATTCGTCATAAATGGACCCACGGGAATCACAGCATCCGAGAAGGCACCATGGTCATTCTCAAGGAGGATCAGGTCCCGCCGATGCAGTGGACTCTAGGACGAGTTGTCAAAATCCATCCTGGATCAGACAGAGTGATCAGACCGGTCACTGTTCGCACAGCTGGCAACGATTACGTCCGAAACGTACGCAAACTTGCACCATTGCCCATCGAGGATGTCAACCAATCTCAACCTTCACGACTATGCGGTAGTTGATCGTTACTCTCTCAACGGGGGGAGTATGTTCGTTTTCAACCTTAAACCTTAACAGATTGAAGACGCCTTTCAAATTTATTTTATTAACTTTCACAGTGCTGTCCTTTTCATGGAATTTCTTTATTACATTTCAAATCCGATGCCCAGTACGCAGTTCGTCTTTAATGTGTTAAGGACCTTTCAAAAGGTTTATTGCACGAGCAGATCCATGGCTATTCTTGACAAGAAACAATTTTAATTTTCAACGAGTCCTTTTCCAGGAACTCGACCGGACCCATCTGGTGTTTAGACATTTAGAAATTTAATCTTCCATTTCAATAGCATAGCCGTGCAATAAACCTTGAACGTCGTCCAAGCTTGCCCTTTTTCACCACGCGTGAACAAAGAACGTCGCCAGGTCGTCCGTAGAAGCGGACACGTCGCGGTCACTCATGGAGTAAACACGTGGTGAGTCCCGTTACTTTCGACCTCTGCATCTTCGGGAGGGGGCGGATTTGGACGATGTCTCATCCACCGAGCTTTCCGCGGACATTCTTCCCTCCAAGGAATTTTTCCGCCACTCAAAAGGCGTCGCGATAGTGGTAACCGCCCTTCCGTCGTCGCGATATGCGACGATTGGCGAATTACTCGCCCTACCATGAGACCTCAGGCCCTCGTTTTCCAAATTCCTTGGAGGGGAGAACTTTCAGCTTTTTTCATTTTTTCGCCGCTTTCTTCAGTATTACTTCATCATCACTATCAGTCCTTCATAACAGATTTCAAGTGCTTATATCTTCTCAACCCGAATTGTTAAGTTTTGTACATATATTTAAAAAGTTTTCTGTTTGTTCTAATAAAGACACTAAACACAAGTTACGTCTCGTTAATTCGAAACGTAACGTACCGCGACTTAATCAAGCTCACGGTACAAGGATCGGTCATAGGGCCGATCCTCTGGAATATGATCTACGACAGGGTTTTAGATATTGACACGCCGAAAGGAGTACACATAACAGGTTACGCGGGCGACATTTTAATCATGATTAGGAATAAGGACTTAGGTTTAATTAAAACAGGGGTGTAACATCTGGTAAATGGAAGGATAGGCCTAATGATGGAAGAAATGGGACTAGGTATTGCGGGGGAAAAAACGAAAATTGTGACCATAAATAGGAAAAGAATAGACGAGGAATTTAAAGTAAATATAGGAGGGGTGAATATACAAATAGGGAAACACCTGAAATACCTAGGGGTCACTTTTGACAAAGGAGGTAGGTTCAGAAATCACATGAAGGAGGTCACGAGAAAGGGTATAAGGATAATGGAGGAAATTAGAAGGCTCACGAGTAATACAGGGGGACCGGGTGATAAGGCGAGAAGGGCCTACTATAAAATAATGGAGGCGGTGGTAGTGTATGGAGCAGGGATATGGGGAGAGGAAGTGAGTTGGGGACTAAACGAAAGAGAAATAAAAAGGGCACAGAGAATAACATTAGGGAGATGGGCGAGGGCGTATAGGACGGTCTCGAGAAACGCACTATGCGCCATCACCGGGGTCCCTCCATTAGAGGTTGCATTAAAATGGAGAGCTAAAAGATGGAGGAGGAGGTGTAACAAAAGGGAAGGCAGACGAAGAAGAGGGGAATTAACAACGGGAGGGAAGGAGACATCTAGGGTGGAACACACGGAGGAAGAAAAAAGGGAGAGGGAAAGACGGGTGAAAAGGAAGAGAAGGAGTGGGAGGAAAATGGGATTAGGAAGGAATGGAGGGAGATATGGGATAGAGAGGTAGGGTGGGCGAAAAAGCTAATCCCGGAACTAGACGGATGGAGGGACAGGGGATTCGGGGAGTTGGACTACCACCTGACCCAGGTTCTTACGGGCCATGGGTGCTTCAACTCCTTCCGGAGAAGAATAGGGAAAACAGACAGCGGAGTCTGCTGGTTTGGGTGTGCACGGGAGGACAACGCTCTACATACTCTATTTGAATGTAGAAGGATCGAAACAAATCGGGAGAACTTAAAAGCGGCTCTAGGGGGAAGGGTAATTAGTAGCAGGAATATGACGGGGGTAATGACTGAGGGGGAAAAAGAATGGGGGGTTATCATGAAATACATCAGAGAGGTGATGAAGGAGAAAGAAGAAATTGAGAGGGAAAGGGAAAAGAGCAGGCGAGATTAGGAAGATCCAACAACGGAGTCAAAAAATTTAGTCATTTTATCATTTACACTTTTATTTATTTACATTCAAATTTAATACTATCTAGTCTTCTTATTTTATTATATAAACTCATTACTATTTTTACTATTTACTATTGACTATTGTACTATTTTATTTTCTTGTGGCCGTATGTGACTTTAAGATGGTGTCTTCATGTTATTTATTAATTTATTATTAATATGTGTGGAGTCCTTTTTTTTCCTTGAGGAGGGGAAATGCATTTACGCCCCCCCCCCCCCCCCCCCCCGTACTTACGGGGGAGTGTGGGACTCCACGGGAAATAAGTTCCCGCAATACCCACTAAAACCCCTCCCTACCTCTTTCGCGCTACCAGAAATGATGATGGGCGGGACTGTTCCTCACACTGCTTCACCCATCATCATCCCCGTCCTTGAGGTCTTCAGGGTGGGGGCTAGTACCTCCTTCTTCCGTCCTTCTCCTTCTTCTTACTGACCTCTCCTTGTTTTCTATTCTTCTTTCAGAGCCCTTTTTTTAAGGGCTCTTTGCTAATTTGCTCTTCGGGAACTTGACAAGAGTGATAAGGCATACAATGGATAGTTTGTAAGTTAAACTGGTTAAAATACTTAGTTGCTACCTTAAAATTTATAAATATTACGTTAAATAAGTAAATAAATAGGTTTAACATTGTAAGAGTTATTATACAAAACCATCCTCTCCCTACCTTAACCCTCTCTCTTTTTCCCATTTCCGTTCGTCTTCCTCCTTTCCCTTCATAACCTTGACTATTGTAAGCGGTCTCATCAAACAGTCAGGTCGAGGCGGTGCGTAGAAGTCTCGCAGAGAGACGTATCGCCGCCTTATCGGAGGAGATTCTCTCCCTCTGTGCGTGTGTGTGTGTGTGCTGCGTGCATGATCGTGTGGAAATGTATTGGCGATCGTTGGTGGCCTAACGAAAGCGGCACGAAAGTCAGTCTGTAGCGGCAAGGCGACTTAAGAACAAGAGCTAAACATTTCTCGATCACCGGTGTCGTTATTTCAAAACCTCCCCATCCTTACACTATCCATTTCATAATTCTTTTCCAGTTTTCTCCGTCTTTCTCCATTTCCTGTATGTTATTCTCCTTTCTGAGGGTCACTCCAATTTCTTTTTCTACTTCATTTCTCATCGAAATCCATCTGCCGCAGCTGAAGAATGTGTGTTCCGGTGTATCTTCTTCTCCGCAGCCGTACCAGCAAGTAGCCGCACCTGTCTTACCTATCCTTTTCCTATAGGAATTGAAAATCCCATGGCCTGTCAGGAATTGTGAAAAGTAATAGTTCAACTCCTTCCATCTGCGCTTCTTCCACATGCTGACTTTGGGGATAAGCGTGTGGGTCCATCTTCCTTGAACAATCTCGTCCCACTTCTCCTGCCATTCCTCCTTAATTTCTTTCCACATTTTTTGTTCCTCTTCCTCTTCCTTTTCTTCTCCCGCTACTCTAAGTACCACTTTCCTTCTCCTTTTCTCCCTTTCCTTCCTTTTCCTTTGCAATGTCCTTCCCTTTGACAGTAGTTCAATCGGTAGTATCCCCGTGATGACACACAATGCATCCCTGGATACCATCCGATAGGTCCTCGCCACCCTACCAAGTCCCATCCTTTGAGCCTGCGCCAGAGATTTCCTGTTCCATTTCAATTCCAATGCTCTTTCACTCCATATCCCAATTCTATAGGAGAGGACAGATTCCATCGAACAGTAATATGCCCTTCTTCCACGATTTCCCGGGCCTCCTATGTTGTTGGTGATGCGCTGGAGCGCCCCAAAAACCCTCAGTCCTTTTTCGGTAGCTATCTCCACATGCGTCCTAAAATTATTCCTCTTGTCGAGCCAGACTCCCAGATATTTTAGACTCCTTTCCTCTTTCAATTCCTTTCTCAGTAAATTGATCCTGAAGTTTTCTGTCTTCCTTTTCCTATTTATAAAGATAAATTTAGATTTTTCCGCTGCCATTCCTAGTCCTTTTCCTTGTAACCAATCTTGTATCTTCTTTCCTGCTGTGGCGGCGACGTGCAACGAGCACGTCGCATCGAAAACGCGACAGCGCGTCGCCACATATTTTACATTTACGACAAGAGGCCCTTGAACCTGGCGACGGCCCGTCATCGCATCGACGGGGCCCTTACAGCCCGACCGATCCCGGAAAAACAGCGAAGGAAATCTGTTACGGGATTGGTCGGGACGAAGAAGCGACGAATCGCATGTAAGGGCAACGAAATTAGTTTTAGAGACAGTCCGAACCGAATTCTCCCGCGAACACGTTGCACGCCCAACGCCGAATAAAGAAACGTACGTTCCAACGAAACCATACTTATTTAATCTCCAGCCAGTTTCCCACACCTGCTATTTCTATTTTTCCTTTCAAGTTTCCTAAGGTGGTGTCCGTGGCCAAGACTACGACATCGTCAGCGTATCCCACCAAGTCCACAATCCCCGGCATCCTAAGGGTAAGTAAACCATCGTACACCAAATTCCATATTAACGGGCCCAAGACTGATCCCTGTGGTACCCCTTGTTCCATCCTCATTTTTACTGTTCCTTCCGTTGATAGATAGATGATCTCCCTATCCCCAAAATAACCGTCGATCACCTTCTGTACATAGTCGCTGAGCTTCCTTTCCCTGACCGTTTCCTTTATACCCTTCCATCCTAAGCTATTGAACGCATTCCTAATATCCAGAGTCAGAAGAATCCCGTACCTTTGCGCATTATTTGCGGCCTGCACCTTCTCCATGACCTTTCCTAACGCGTCGATAGTTGATCTTCCCTTCCTGAATCCATACTGGTTGTGGGCCAGTCCTTCCTCTCCCAATTCCTTCAGGAGTCTTTCCTTCACCAGATACTCAAAGAGTTTGGCCCAGGCGTCGATGATACATAGCGGTCTGTAGGAATCCTCGTCACTTTCTTTCTCTTTCTTTTTCTTAATTAGTATCAGTCTTTGTCTTTCCATCGCTTCGGTATTTTCCCTTCCCGCAAACAGATGTTCATCATTTCTTCGATATCCTACGTTTTATTCTCTATAACCAGCTTCACTATTCCTCCTGGTATTCCATCGTTTCCTGGTGCTTTCCCAGTCTTAATCCTCTGCCCAGCTTCATTTATCTCCTTCGTGCTGAATTTAATGTTTTCCCATTCCTCATGAGTGTAATCAGGCCCTTCCTCCGTTCTCGTCCTACAGTCCGTATTTCCTTCCTTACTGCGATCTTCTCTAGGGAATAACTAGCCGATGACCTCCTTGGCCTTCGTTTTGCCCAGTCTTGGGGGTGCCATCTTACCCTTGACGTTCCTCATCACTATCCTATATGCCTCTCCCCAGGTATCCTTCTCGAGTTCGTCGTACATCTCCATCCATACTTTGATTTTGCTGTCATTGATCTTATATTTCAGCTCCTTACACGCTTTCTTGTGCTCTTCCTTCTTGCTTTGCCATCCCTCTTCTCCTTTCCTTCTACTCCTTTGCCAGATCCTCCTTGTCCTAAGTATCCTCTTCCTGGCTTCCGCTATTTCCTCGTTCCACCAGGGATTGGGTTTGTGTCCAAAGAATGATCCTTGCTTGACTCTCTTCATCGTCCTGTCACAAATTCCATCCATCCTTTCCAGAAAATTTTCTACCTGTACCATAGTGTTGTCCCCCCAATCCAGGTCCATCCTTTCCAACTGTTCCCTCATTTTGTCCTCGTCCAGTGTCTTCACATTCCATCTTCTGTCGGTTTATGTATGTCTAATCTCCTTTGCTTCCTCCCCTATATGGTGCATAATATACAAATGATCTGATGCTGAGTACGTTTCTAAAACCTTCGTTTTTATTTTCAAGTACGGCGTGTAGCTGAGAATGTCGATGTTAGATTTCTTCCCGTTTTTGTGGAAAGTATACCTTCCTTTGTTGTTTTTAGGAGCAAAAACTGATCTCGTCCATCATTTCCATTGTGATCCTTCCTTTTTTGTCCGTTCTACTGGAACCCCAACATCTTGCCTTAGCATTGAAATCTCCAGCCACGATCATCCGTCCTGTTATTTTTCTTAGCGTTTCCCTCATGCTATCGATCCTTTTCTCGAATTCTTCCATTTTCATGTTTGGTGACAGATAGGTACTAACCAGGTAGATATTTCCTATCCTTACTCCCACAAAACCATCTCCTTTCCTTGCTTCCTTTTCCCTTTTTTCCGATAGCTTCTTTCCCATTATCCATATAGCCGATTTCCCGCTCCTGTCCGTGTACCATCCTTCCTTCTTCTGATACGGTTCCGACACGATGGCTACGTCGATCTTTTGCTCACACATCCTCTGATACAGGAGGTCCTGTGCGAGCTTGCAGCCGTTGAGGTTGATCTGGATCGCCTTCACGCCGTTGCGTCGAATTCCTCCTTTAATCTTCTCATACACTCCCTGTAGCCGGGACATCTCATCGATCCGGCCACATGGCGTATTTCCTCTCCTGATTTCTCTTCCTTCTTGCAATTACAGCATTCTGGCTTCTCTTTACAGGTTTGTATTGTATGCCCTTCATTTCCACACTTCCTGCACCTCTCCACACCTGTCGTTTGTTCCTGGCGTCCAGATGCTATATGTCCTAATCCGTGGCATCGGTAACATCTGATCATTTTGAGCAGTGGGATGATCCTGGCCATTACCATTCTCATCCTCAATTTCCCATCCTCCTTGCTGCCTCCAGGAATTCCCACGGTGTCTCCACCACAGCTATCTGGTGTCCTCTTAGTGTCCTTCTCAATACCTTAATCGTTGCCTCCCCGTCCTTTATCCCCAGTCCATCCTTGGTCCTTTCAAACACCTCCTCCTTTGTGATGATGGGGCCAAGGTCTCTGATTTCTATGTTGAAATTCTTCTGGAGGACCTTGACCTCAGTCTTCTCTCCGGTAGCTTTTTTAACCTCCTCTTGCACCCTCTGTGAGTTTCCTTTCTTACTGATTTCCAGTAGAAGGTGTCCGTTTCTTGCCTTCCGTACTTTCTCAATGTCTCCTATCGTTTCCTTTCCCGCTTCAGCTATCCTTTTGTAAGTCTGCAAGTAATCCTTTCCTTCTTGAATCCTAACTATGACCGCCTCTCTCCTGTTCCTTTCATTAATCCTCCTTTTCTTTTCGTCTCCCTTCTCCTCTTGTTTCGGTTTCCCTCTCTCTCTTCCGTTTCCATCTGTCTTCTTTCCCTTTCTCGCTTCTTTCTCTCCTTTTTACTTTCATAAACTTTAAATCTCTCCATTTCATCCGAGTCGTTGCTATCCTCTCCCTGTGTATCCGTGCCAGTGTTGTCGTCAGTGATCCTACTCTTTTGCTTTCTATTCTCCTGAGTGTCCATATCCACTGCTTGTGTATCTGTCCTCCTCCTTTTCTTCACTTCTTCCCCTCCTTGTGGGGCTCTTTCCTTCCTCTTCGTCATTGTAGCCTTCGCATACGATCTTGTTATGCCTGGGGTTACTTGACTTTCCTTGTCCCTGAATTCCTTTTCTTTTCCTTCCTCTTTGCTTTTTTCTTCTATCCTCTTGACTCGCTGTATTACATTTCCTAAATATTTGTTCCACAGTCTCAAGTCCTTTCTCCATGTCATCACACCTCTTTTTGATTTCTGCCCTTATATTCTTGGGTGCCAGATACTGTATCACGATTTTATTTTGATTGTACACGTCCTGAATGGTGTCATCCTGTATGTGTGGAGTCCTAATCGTTATTTATTGGATATGTGTGGCTGTCTATTTGTTATTTATCTATAGCAGTTAGATACGTGAGGTGTAAGTCCTATTTATTGATGGTGGCGGACAAAGTGTACCCCATAGCGATGAAAGGTTAAGTGCAGTTCCGCTTGGGGGAAGTTAAGATGGCGGACAAGAGGAGTGGTTTTAGTGGGTATTCCGAGTGCTTAACACTCAGTGAGTCCCACACTCTCCCCAACGATCTGGAGAGGTGCGTAAATGCATTTCCGCTCCTCGTTAAAAAAAAAAAGGTGATGAAGCAGGGAAGGAAGGCTCCATCCTCTTCCCGGGCCACTCCTGCACCCAAAAAGGTAGCAGCATCTGTGAAGCCAACAGCCGGAGTTCCGAGGATGGTCCAGCCATCGAAGACCGTCGGAAGAGGACCAGCAGGTAAGAGCCAGCCGGAGAAACCGAGGCTGCCCCGTCCTCCCGGGACGTCGGCAGTCACGGTTACTCCTCCGGCTGGTCAAGAAAAAGACCTGGGTCAGATCATGACCCAAGCGATGTCCAGGGTCGACCTGAAGGCCCTGGGCATCGGGAAATTAAGGCCCAGAACGGCGGTAACCGGGGCCGTTGTTTTTGAGGTCCCCGGACCCGACAGCGTCCTCAAGGCTGCCGGGCTAGTGGTCGCCCTGAGCAAGGCCTTAGTAGGCACGGGGGTCAGGGACGCCTGTCCCCAAAAGACCGCTGAACTGATCCTATATAAGCTGACGGAAATAGCCAGCTCGGAGGAGGTCAGGGAAGCGGTCGCGGCCACGGGGAAGTGCGGAATTAATGATGTCCAGGTGGGGGCTTTCCGGGAAACGAATTCCGGATTGTTCTCCGCCTGGGCTAGATGCCGCCTTACAGTGGCGAGGATCCTGGAGCGAACTGGACACATAAAACTCCAGTTCCTACGGGCCAAGGTAGCGGTCCTGACGCAGAGGCCACTCCAGTGCTACCAGTGTTTAGAGGTCGGACATGCCCGCCAGAACTGCAACAGTTCGGTGGACAGGTCCGACCTCTGCTACAGGTGCAGCGGAATAGGCTACAAGGCAGCAAATTGCCGGGCTACGCCGATTTCCCCTGTTTACACCGGTACTGGGAAGCTGGCCAAGCACGGCATGGGGGGGGGGGGTCATCCTGCCACCCACTAGCGAGGAAAGCTAGGCCAGCGAGCGCAGGGGGAAAGGCCCCCCGGGCCGCGATGGTGGGCACCTCCTCGTTGGTGCGGCCTGGGAGGACCACATGGTGGGAGCACACAATTGTTCAGCTGCCCAATTAAAAACGATTGGGCGGTGCAACGATCCGCATGACTGGGCATAGGTATAAGTTAGGGTCCCAACTGATACTTTCTTCAGTATCAGAGTTTCCTTGAAGCCCTGATGAAGCTAGCTGCAATGCTGGCGAAACTTCGGAATAATCCACAACTTGAACGCGGCTGCAGACAAAGGCAATTCTACGGTAGTCATGTTCCGCAAGGACTATGACAACAAAATCCATGAACTCCTCAGTTCCAACACATATTCCAAAATCAAAAAAGATCCTACTGCCACAATCACGAGAAAAACAGTCCGTCTCATCAAAGAAGCCAACCTGCCGCCTGACGTCTCCAAATCCTTATCCACCACAGAACCACAACCGCCAAAATTATACGGACTTCCTAAAATCCACAAAGATAACATTCCATTACGCCCTATTGTGAGTGCCATCAACTCTCCTACACACAAATTAGCAAAATATCTTTGCAATATCTTACAACCACTTACGGGCAACACACAACATTTTATCAAAAACTCTGTAGATTTTGTTAACAAAATCAAGAGTATCAAAACACAACCCCAAGATATTCTGGTTAGCTTCGATATCGAATCACTTTTTACCAGTATACCCATTCCGGAAACACTCGACATCATTGAAAAAACCAACAGAATACCACCAAATCTATTACCACTCATAGAGCATTGTTTGACCTCTACCTACTTCACCTACCAAGGTGTTTTCTACAAACAGGAGATAGGAGCAGCCATGGGCTCTCCAATCTCACCAGTAGTGGCAGACATTTTTATGGAACATCTGGAAAGTTTAATACTAAAAGATGCCCATCTTAAACCCACAATTTGGTTCCGCTACGTGGATGACACCTTCGTAGTATGGAGACACGGTAGAGAAACACTAGATACCTTCCTGTCGTTCATCAACTCCCAGCATCCCAACATCAAATTCACAATAGAAATCGAACAGAACAATCAGATTCCATTTCTCGACGTCCTTGTGACGAGGAATCCTGATGGTACCTTAGGTCATAAGGTTTATCGTAAACCTACTCATACTGATATGTACCTCCCGGCTTCCTCTCACCACCATCCATCACAGAAAGCGTCCGTCATCTCATCCTTAATTAATAGAGCAATTAATATCTCACAACCCTCTGCACTCGACCAAGAACTCAACCACATTGAAGCCGCTCTCCTCAAGAACGGCTAAACGCAAAACAGATACAACGCACAATCCGTAAACTTACTAACTCAAAAGAACCCTCTCAGGCCCCGGAACCTACATCCACCCATTCAGCATTGGCGTTCCTTCCATACATACAAGGAACAACAGACAGAATTGCACGGATATTAAAGAAATTCGACATCAAAACATATTTCCAAGCGGCTCAAAAGGTGAGTCAAATTCTGACCTCGGCCAAGGATCCGGCCCCACCTTTAGCGTGCCCAGGGGTATACCAAATACCGTGTTCATGCGGCAAGGTATATATCGGTGAAACTGGGACGAGTGTCAGTACTCGCCTGAAGGAACACGAAAGGTGCTCCAGATTAGGCTACTTACAATCTGCTGTAGCCGAACACAAGATTGAGACTGGCCACCAAATCCTATTCCAAGACATTAAGGTCTTGACCAAGGAAAAATCATATTTCCCGAGGAAATATCGAGAAGCCTTGGAGATTATGAAAAACCCAAATAACATCAATCGGGATAAAGGTCTCAGTCTCAGTCCTATTTGGAGCAGCCTCCTCCCAGTTTTTTAATTGTTCAGCTGCCCAATTAAAAACGATTGGGCGGTGCAACGAACCGCATGACTGGGCATAGGTATAAGTTAGGGTCCCAACTGATACTTTCTTCAGTATCAGAGTTTCCTTGAAGCCCTGATGAGCTAGCTGCAATGCTGGCGAAACGTCGGAATAATCCACAACTTGAACGCGGCTCCTACCCGGAAGCCAATCTCATTTCTAATTCCACTTATCTACTAAATTTTATTTTCAGCACAAAGGTTTGTATTTTATTTTCAGCTTTTATTCTCAGCTTTTACTTTCAGCACTTTAGTTTCAGCATTATTCTCAGGTTTATATAGATAAATACACAATTAGAAGGGGACCCATATTCAAAATTTAAAGAGGGGACAGGACTCTCGGATAAAAATATTTAGAGTTAGAGGGTAGGTGGGATTAGTCGGGGCAAGAGAGCTATAGATTAGGGAACAGGAAATTTGGGGGAATGGGGAGGGAATGTGTAGTGTATGTATAGCGAGAGCGAGAGAGTAAGGAGAGGGGAGAATGTATGTGTGTGCGAGTGAGAGTGTGTGTGTGTGAGGTTGACGCACGGACCGAGAAGGACCGCGAGTTAGTAATAATAAAGCATCCAAAGTATATACAGTGTCTGGTGACTTTCCCGCATCTTTCCGGAATAGTGCAATTGGCGGCGAAGGAATCGAACGGCAACGCGTACATTAAGACGCAGCGTCAGGAAAAGGGAGTTCACGAATGAGTGATGAACGGAAAGAGAAACCGGGGACGGCGTGGATTCAAGATCTCACCAAAAAGGAAGTAATTGACTCGCACAACGGGGGGTAACAGAGACAAAAGGAAAAACGCTTAAAGAACTACGGCCATTATTATGAACAAACGTTCGCAAAGAGGGAGAGGAAGTAGAGATCAAGAGAGCAGCACCCGGAAGAATCATGGAGTATACGAGCCAGCTAGACTTCAAAATTGGCATCGACGACTCGGAAGAATTCGTGGAGAGGATTGACCTGTATTTCGAGGCAAACCAGATAGCGGAAGAGAAAAAACGCGCAATACTTCTCAAAAAAATAGACGCGGAGGCTTATAGGGTCGTCCGGAAAGTGTGTGCACCCGCGAAACCAAAGGAAGTCGCATTGGACGACTGTTTAGCACGTAACAAAAATTTATTTAAACTTTTCACAATTCGGGAAATAGTACAGAATGGTTTCGTACCGATGATTAGCGAGCAGACGATAGAAGTAAGATAGGAGTGAGATAGGGAAAAGAGGGGACTTTTATAAATCGGGAAAGGAGATGGGAGTGGGGATTGAGGAAACGGTTTGGAAGGTTCGGGAAGGAAAGAGTCGGTTAGGAACAGGAAGGGAGCGACAAGGAGGTAGGCAGAGAGAGGGATGGAAAGAAAACAGTGATACGATAGGAGAGCGAGTAGAAGAGAATAGGAGGGAAATTCAACGGTATCGCGAACATTCCGCCCGCCTTCGTCGGTCGACGAATAAAGCTATAATTAAGATAACAATAATTAAGATGCATTAGTGCACGCAGGAAGTAACAAAAGTTTAGTGATGGGGCGTTTCAGAATGGAACGAGCAGTTTTAATATCGGCAACACGCACGTAACCATCTGCTCCTGGATATGTTTGAATAACACGTCCCAAAGGCCATTTACTAGGCGGGGTAGTTTCGCAGCGGATAAGGCAGAGATCGCCGATTTGAATATTGCGCTGCTCCTTAGTCCATTTTCGTCGCGATTGCAAAGATTGGAGGTACTCCTGAGCCCATCGCGTCCAGAAATGCTCCGTAAGCTGACGTACTTTTTGCCAGCGAGACAGATGGGAAATCGGTACACCCGAAAGATTGGGTTCTGGAACAAGCGTGAGCGGAGCGCCTACGAGGAAATGACCAGGAGTCAATGCGTTGAGGTCCTCAGGGTCATCGCTCAGGGCCTGTAGAGGCCTTGAATTGAGGCACGCTTCCACCTGTGCGAGGAACGTAGACATCTCTTCGTAAGTGAGAAGAGTATCTCCGATTACCCGTCGAAGATGGTGTTTGGTGGATTTGACGGCTGCCTCGACCAACCCATTCATATGAGGTGCGGCCGGGGGTTAAAACGCCACGTCGTGCCATCCTGAGCGAGGGTGGATATAATTTCCTGAGAGCTGTGAGTCGCAGCTCGAAACAGTCGACGTAGTTCAGCGTCTGCACTAATAAAATTAGTACCGCAATCGGAGGTAAGAGTAGCGCAGATGCCTCGTCGAGCGGTGAAGCGCTTGAACGCAGCTAAGAAGGCGTGGGTGGTGTAGTCCGAAACGAGCTCGAGATGCACAGCTCGAGTTGCGCGGCAGACGAAAAGTGCGATGAAACCCTTGGAGGTTTTGTAACCATAAGCTGCGTAGGAGGTCATGCAAGGCAGGCATTGGTGGATCTGCTTCTTAACCTCACGGCGACCTTGAGGAATCCAGAAGTGTTGGCGCAGAGACGCAAGTGTCATCTGAACCCCTCCGTGGAGATCCTTTCGGTGGTAGAAATCGATGATGAGTGGCGTTATGGGCGAGTTGCGTGGAATAATGAGCGGGTGTTTCCTCTCATAGGTCAACGAGGAGTTGCTCAGTCGTCCGCCAACCCTGAGTAAGCCTTGGTTATCTAAAACCGGATTAAGATTTAGTAAAAGACTTTTAGTTGAGAGAGTCTTGCCTGCGCGCAATGTTTCGAGGTCTGATCGAAACCACGAGCGCTGTGCGGCAGAAACCCAGTAATCTTGAGCAATTCGAAGGTCGGTTGGAGTTAGAACGCCGAGACCAGGTAGCGTAGACTCGGTGGACTTAGCTCGATGAAACCATCGCTGACACCAAGCAGTAATGCGAAGTAAACGGGTCCAGCTAGAATAGCGATAGACGAGATCCCACATCTCGGGAACGGCTGAGCTCGTTTGAGCATGGCAGCAATGACGTGCTTCCAGCGTGACCTCTAAGTCGGTGGTACTCGAAGCGTTGGGCCAAGCAGAGCTTTCTTGGCTAAGCCAGTCGGGGCCCGTCCACCATAACGGATGATTAGCGAGCTGTTGTGGTAGGAGGCCTCGAGATGCACAATCCGCAGGATTCTGAGACCCAGGCACGTGATGCCAAAGGGCTTGAGGAAGCATCGTCTGGATGCGTGACACTCGATTTGCCACGTATGTCTTCCAGCGAGTTGGGTGGCCTCGTATCCAACCAAGGGCGACGGTGGAGTCCATCCAGAGATGCAGTTGTCGGATGCGAAGGTCACTGGAGCGCAGTACGTGCGCAATCAGAGACGCTAGTAGCGCAGCCCCGCAGAGCTCCAAGCGAGGAAGCGACACCTGCTTCAGGGGGGCAACTTTCGTCTTGGCGGAATGTAACGAAACTTGTATCTCCCCACTTCCAGAGACAACCCGCAGGTAGAGAACAGCAGCGTAGGCGCGTTCCGATGCGTCGCAAAATCCGTGAAGATCAAGATGAGTGGATTCCTCGGACACCCCGTTCCAGCGTGGAATTTGAATGTCGCAGAGGATGTCCCATTCACGGAGATAATTGCACCATATCTCTTTCGATGCAGAAGGGAGCTCTTCATCCCATGCGATTGCCAGTAGCCACAACGATTGCATGAAGATTTTTGCAGCAGAAGTAAACGGAGCGAGCCACCCTAGCGGGTCGAAAATCTGCGCTATTTGCCCTAGAACAATACGTTTAGTGATTATTCGATGCGTGGAGGCGACTGTGTTACCGACTGAGAGAGTATCGTTGGCGGTGTTCCACCGTAGGCCAAGCACTCCAGGTTGAGGAGTATCAAAATATTTCTCAGAAGAATCCGAAGACTTCGTCGGAGTAGCGAAGTCAGGAAGATTGCTTGACCATTTGGCCAAGGGGAAGCCGCCCGCCTTGCAGATTCCAGTTAATTGGTTACGAACCATCCGGAGTCCGCGAATCGTATCAGCGCCGGTTAAGACGTCGTCGACGTAGGTGCTGTCCAGAAGAATGCGAGCTCCGATGGGAAATCTAGCTGTTTCTTCGTGGGCCAGTTGCTTGAGCGTGCGTAATGCTAGGTAAGGTGCGCAGGAGAGTCCGTAGGTGACTGTGTACAAGCAGTATTCTTGTACGGGAGATTCGACGTGCGGACGCCACAATATCCTTTGAAAGGTACGGTCATCTTCATGTACTAGAATTTGCCGGTACATTTTCTCAATATCAGCGTAGAGACCGTATTTGTAGCATCTCCATCGAGAGACGATAGTACCCAAGTCGGGTTGCAAGCGAGGACCAGTATGCAGCAGCTCGTTGAGAGATACATTAGTAGAACTGCGTGACGATCCATTGAAAACCACGCGGAGCTTGGATGATGCCCCTGCGAGTTTAAAAACTCCGTGGTGCGGGAGATAAGCGTGGGCCTGTGTGGGGCTCGGAGCGCTGGTGAGTCCCATATGGCCTAGTTGCTGATATTCGTCCAGGAATCTAGAATAAGACGAATGGAAAGCAGAATCTCGTTGAAATTTAGATTCCATTGAGTGTAGAGATTTTATTGCGTTGGCGCGTGTAGCACCGAGATTGTCGGGTGACAATTTGAAGGGCAACCGCACGAGAAAGCGACCAGAAGAGAGGCGTTGAAAAGTGCTTTGGAAATGCTCTTCGCATTGAAGCTCCTCTTCCGACATCGCGCGGCATTCGGAAGGCTCTTCTTCTTCTTGCGCCCAAAAACGCTCCAGCGATGACAGGAGTTGCTGATCGACTGAGCATTGCAGAGTTGCTCGCGGTTGAGATTCCTGAGAAGTGTCTGGCGTACTACCGGTGAGAATCCACCCCAATGTAGTACGTTGAGCGATGGGCATCATGGAATCGCCCACTCGCAATCCTTCGCGAATAATGCTTCCGTAAACGTCTGCACCGAGAAGGACTTCGATGACGTCACTGGAATAATACTGAGGGTCCGCTAGCTGGAGATCCTCGAGGTGGGTCCAGTTGGACCGAAATGCATGACAGCGTGGTCGGTACGAAGATAGTTTAGGTAGGACGTAGGCGGAAACCTGGTGCAAGCAATCGTCTTGAATATTAGAGTGTACATCGAGTTGTACGTTACCTCGACTCATAGCTGTGCTATTTTCGCCTACACCGGAGATAGGGATCCTCGCGGATCGCCGAGGAAGACGAAGTCGTTGAACAAGAGATTCGGCGACGAGCGAAACTTCCGAGCAAGGGTCAATGAGAGCTCTAACGTTTTCGTAAACGCCATGCGAACGTACGACCTTGACTCGTGCCGTCGCTAAAAGAGTGACCATGTATTCGGGTTGCATGGTTGAAGTGGAGTGCGACGACCGGGAAGCAGTGAGAGCGTCGGTGTGGTTCAAACGCTCTGCAACGGCGTCGTGTAATGCGGTGTCATGTTTGTCGGAGCATTTCAGACAGCGCTTAGATGTGCGACAATCCTTGACTGAGTGACGACCTAAACAATTCAAGCATAGATTTCTCGACTTGACGAACTCGAACCTTTGAGCTGCAGTTTTCTCAGTGAAACTCTTGCAATATAGGATGAAGTGGTTGTCGTGGCACAGGACGCATTGTTTCGAAGGCCTTGATGGGCTTTCCGATGAGAGGTGATGCGCCCGTACACTTTTCTGAGGAGTAGATTTCGCAGATCGAGATCCGTAGTCCGGCTCACACATTGTCTGGGCTTCGATTGCTGCTTGCACTTGGATGCGCGTTGCAAGGAAAGATTTAAGTTGGTCGAAAGACGGTGGTTCTTTCGAAGGCCCGATGAGAGTTTCCCACTCCTTTAAGTTAAGTGAGTCGAATTTTCTAGCGGTAAGAAAAACTAAGATATCGTTACCGCCACTGTCGGTTTCTTGAATTATCGGCCTGTTTAAGCTTTCTAAAGCCGATACGACGTTGCACGTGTCATCCAAAACGCGCTTGAGCTCGTCCGCAGAATTCCTCTTCATTGGCGGAATAGAATTCAAAACTTGAAGTTGTGCGTTTACGAGTAAACGTCGATTTTCGTATCGATCTCGCAGCTTTTGCCATACACTAGCGAGATTATTGTCACTTAGCTTTGTATCAGCCACGACCGATGAAGCTGCACCAGAGAGATGCCGTATTAAATAGTGAAGCTTCTCAATGTTGGATAAAGTAGAATCCTCTAGCACTAGCGCCGTGAATAAGTCTGAGAAGCGACTCCACTCACGGTAGTTACCGGAAAAAGTCGGTAAATCTATCTGTCGCAAGGTAGATCGGCGAATTTGCTGTACGTGAAGCGGTTGATTTGACTGAATGGTCTCCGATTTGGAATCCTGCTCTTGTAGCTTTTCCAACTCGTTTTCGAAGGACGCTTTTGCTTGTAGGTACTCTTCTTCAACCGTTAGGAGAACGTCCTGTTTGAAATAATCAACAAACGTTTCTTTCCTGGAGAACGAAGTAAGAGCTCGATGGTTGGTTTCAAAAGTATTCCAAAGGATATCCAGGTGTGCTAAACGGGCTTTCACTCAACCTTTGGTGATCTGAGCAGCTCCCAGTTTCTTTAAATTAGTATACGATAGCGAAATTCTTCTCTGCAGATCGGCTTGTTCGTGAAGTATAGATTCCGGGTTCGACATGGTTGCACAAGTCCGTAGAGTCGCAGAGTTCAAAGTCACTAAGAGTTTGTCACGCACAAAGTCACGCAGAAAATCGCACGAATATCCGTTATAGATCCGAACAAGTAATCCGATCAAGTAATTCGAACAAGTAATCCGAACAAGTAATTCGAACAAGTAATTCGAACAAGTAATTCGAAAGTAATTCGAACAAGTAATTCGAACAAGTAATTCGAAAGTAATCCGAACAAGTAATCCGGGAAAGAAAATCCGGGGATATCCGGGGAAATCCGGGGAAATAGATCCGGCTCGAAGGACCAAAATGTTTAGCACGTAACAAAAATTTATTTAAACTTTGCACAATTAGAAATAGTACAGAATGGTTTCGTACCGATGATTAGCGAGCAGGCGATAGAAGTAAGATAGGAGTGAGATAGGGAAAAGAGGGGACTTTTATAAATCGGGAAAGGAGATGGGAGTGGGGATTGAGGAAACGGTTTGGAAGGTTCGGGAAGGAAAGAGTCGGTTAGGAACAGGTAGGGAGCGACAAGGAGGTAGGCAGAGAGAGGGATGGAAAGAAAACAGTGATACGATAGGAGAGCGAGTAGAAGAGAATAGGAGGGAAATTTAACGGTATCGCGAACAACGACATAATACGGAAGGTGGGGAAATAATGTTATATTAAACCCAAGGCAAATAAAACGGTGCTGCGGGCACAATTCAGGGAAAGAAGACAGAAGGGCGATGAAACAGTGATGCAATACGGTGCGGCATTGAGAAGCTTAGCAGCCGAGTGCGAATTCGCCGACGAGGAAGAGGCGATCATGGATCAGCTGCTGAGTGGAGTAAAAAGCAAGGCCATAAAAATCGCGTTATTCAAAATAGAAGAATTAACGCTAGATCTGGCATTAAAAACGGCCGTTGCAATTGAAGAGGCGAACAAAGCGGCGGAGACGTTAGAGACAAAAACGCCGGACGCGGACAAGGACAGCGACATCGGGCAGGAGGTGTATCGGGTGAAAACAAAATTCAAATACACTCGAAACAGTCAAAATCAAACGGGTCAACAACCGTGGCAACGGAGGACACCGAGAGCGAGTGTCGGCAAAGAAGGAAGGGGAACCATCGGAGAGAGGAGTGTTGGCACCGCACTAAACGCTGCGACGGCTGCGGACGCCAGGAGCATCTTCAGGTGGTGTGCAGAGAATGGGCGAAACAAGGAGGGCGAAGAGTCCAAAACATACAGGCGGAAGGGGAAGAGAGCGATTCGGAAACCGAGCGGATAAGCGAAGGGTACGGTAACACACTCACTAGAAGTAAGAAGGCACAAAATTGTAACCGAATAAACATAGAGCCGCAAATTTTAGGTATTGAGGTAGAAGGCAAGCAGGTGAAAATGGAAATAGACGGGGGTTCCGAAATATCACTAATAAATAAAAAAGATTGTAAACTTCTTTTTCCAAATAAAAATATAGAAGAAACAAAAATCAAATTAGTTTATTATGGCGGAGAAGAGCAAAATGCGGTCGGTGTAATCCGGAAAGTAACGTTTAAGTATGGGTTAGTAACAGCGACGGGCGATTTGTATATAGTGGGCGACCGAGGGAAACCGCTAATAGGTAGGAGATGGTTGCACCAGTTGAGACTCTGGCCACTAGGCATAAAACAGGCAGCAATAAGGGGGAAAGTACGTGGACGTGAGGACGGGGGAACGCAAAAGGAAGAAGGGGAGAGGGATGACAATTTAAAAAATAATTTTATAAAGCAGTATGAACACCTATTTACGCCGGGACTGGGAACGTACAATAAGGCGGAATTCAAAATACGTATGGCTGAGAACACAGTCCCGATTTATTATAAACCGCGAAACTTACCGTTTGCGTTAAAGGAAAAGATGGAGGCGGAAATCGAGCGCTTAGTGAAAGAGGGAGTGTGGACACCAGTAGAGGTGGGAGAATGGGGGACACCGGTACTACCCATATTAAAGGAAGACGGATCCTTGAGGCTATGCGGCGATTATAAACTTACGGTCAACAGAACAATAATTACCGATAGACACCCCATTCCGAAAATTGATCACTTATTAGCAAATCTGCACGACGCCGTGTATTTCTCAAAGATTGACTTGAAGGAAGCCTATGCGCAGGTGCCACTGAGCGAGGAAGCGAAAAATTATTTAACGCTGAGCACGAACAAAGGGCTGTATCAGCCAAACATATTACCGCATGGAGTGGCATCGGCACCGGGGTTCGTTCAACGCCAAATGGAACAAATTCTCTCAGGGATGCGAAATGTCAATGTATTTTTAGATGGCATCATAATTAAGGGCAAAACAGGGGAAGAAAATCTGAAAAACACGGCAGAAGTATTAAAAAAATTAGAGGAATGTGGCTTAAAGTTAAAGAAATCTAAATGTGTATTATTAGCAACTAAAATTAAGTACTTAGGGGTAGAAATAGACCGGAAGGGAATACATGCGTTAACGGAGAGGGTAGAAGCGATCGACAAAACACCGCAACCAAAGAACGTAAAGGAATTACAAGCGTTCCTAGGAATGTTGAACTATTATGCCAGATTTACAAAAGACCGAGCAACGAAATTACGACCATTATATGATTTATTAAAAAGGGATAGGTATGAGTGGTCCGACACCTGCCAAGAGGCGTTAGAAAGAGCGAAAAGAGACCTAAAATCATCGGAAGTCCTCGCAAGTTTCGACCCGGAGAAGCAATTAATACTAACTTGCGACGCATCTGATTACGGGATATCGGCAATCCTGTCGCACGCAACAGACGATGGAGAGCGGCCAATCGCATACGCTTCGAAAACATTAACGGCAACGGAACGGAAGTATGCCGCGATAGACAAGGAAGCCCGGGCGATAATATTTGGCGTGAAGAAATATTACGACTACTTATATGGGAGGAATTTTATATTAAAAACCGATCACCAACCATTGGTGCGCATTTTCGGACCAAAAAAAGGGGTACCAATGATGGCAACAAGACGATTGCAACGATGCGCAAACAAAGGGACACTAGCGAGTGAAATGAAACCCTATGAAGCGAGAAGAGACGAGCTGGCAATGGAGCAAGACTGCGTAATGTGGGGACATCGCGTAGTAGTGCCGCGGAAGTTGCAGGCAGCGGTGTTGAAAGAGCTACATGAAAACCACGCAGGCATAGTTAAAATGAAATCGATAGCCCGGTCATTCTTTTGGTGGCCACAAATCGACAAACAAATAGAAGAGCTAGCGAAAGGGTGTCGCGACTGCGCGGAAGTCCGCGACAACCCGCCAACGGCAAGATTGCATCCGTGGGATTGGCCACAGGAACCGTGGGAAAGAATTCATACCGATTTTATAGGACCTTGTAAAGGACATAACTTCCTCCTATTAGTGGACGCAAGAACGAAATAGCCGGAGATTTTTCACATGCGAACAACGACAGCGGAAAAAACAATAAGTGCATTCAGGCAGGTGTTCGCAAGATACGGACTACCACAACAAATAATAAGTGACAACGGACCACAATTCACCAGCGACGCGTTTAAAACATTTTTACGGAAGCGGGGGATCACGCATATCCGATCGGCCGTAAAGCACCCGGCATCAAACGGGGCAGCCGAAAACTTAGTAAAAATGTTCAAGAGGAAATTAAAAATTATGTTAAAAATGGTAGAACAGCCCAAGAGGCAATAGATTCATTCCTAGGGGAGTATCGATCGACGAGACATTGCACCACAGGAGAAACACCAGCGAAACTGATGCTAGGCCGACAGTTTCGTACGAAATTTGATTTGATGCGCTCGGACATAGGCAAGCGACGGGAGCAAGCGATACAGCGACAAAAACGAAATTCAAGAGGGGGGAGAACAACAAGCTTCGCGGATGGAGATAAAGTATGGGCGAAGAATTTCAGTTGTAACGCATCCCCATGGACCGAAGCCGAAATCATACAGCGGCTAGGACCCGTTACATACAAGGTAAAATTAGAGACGGGGGAGTTGGTCAAACGACACCTTGACCAGCAGACGCGAGCGGAAACGAAGACCTCGGGAAGGCAAGGGGGTGATAAGGGAAGGGACGGGGAGGAACCGTCACGCCGATTGGCGCGAATTGCGAATCAGAGAAAAGAAGCGTGCTAGACGCGAACTAAGCGGAGAGGAGTGTAGTGTATGTATAGCGAGAACGAGAGAGTACGGAGAGGGGAGAATGTATGTGTGTGCGAGTGAGAATGTGTGTGTGTGAGGTTGACGCACGGACCGAGAAGGACCGCGAGTTAGTAATAATAAAGCATACAGTGTCTGGTGACTTTCCCGCATCTTTCCGGAATAGTGCAGAATAAAGGGGGGTTCTCAATATTCATTCATTTACTTATTCATTCATTTATAATTCACTCATTCATCCATTTTTGCATCCATTCATTCATTCATTCACTCGTTCATTCTTCGTTCATTAATACACACGCTATTCATTAGAGGACGGACATACTGATGACGACTTGGCTAAAATTAAGTAGAAAATATGATAGGATGCTATAAGAAAAATAACGTTTACGGTGCAGGGGAGGGTGACCCCAGTACCGGTATTTCTTTGGGTGGTAACGCGGGCCCGGGAATACCGTCATCCAACAACCGCGGGGGTGAGGACGTGGCAAACCAGACGTCCTCATCTGTTACTACGACTGGGGAGGATAGAGGGTTGGGGGGATAGGGGAGATAAGAGGAGCGGATCGGGAACAGGAAGAGGTGTTCGAGGATAGTGGAGAGGAGGTGACAAATACGGGAGGACTAGATCCAAATGGGACGGAGATGAGGAAGAGGGTAGGGAGCATCTCGGAAGTTTTTTTCAGAAGGGTCATGAGGAATAGTCAGGGAGGGGAGATAAGAGGAGGCGAAAAAAGGGTGGACAAGGAAGGATAGGAAGGGGGGATCGAGGAGCTGGCAAACTTACTGGAAGGGGTGTTAACAGCGACTAGGGCATTGGCCGGATACGTAACTCAAATAAGAATATGAGGAGGGGGGAGAGGAGTGGGTGCCACAAGAACGTAAGGGACATCAAAGAAGCAGGGGATATTCTTACACAAGCAAGAATAAAGATGAGAAGGGAGGTGAAAAGGGTAAAAGAAAAGGAGGTAGGGACTAGGAAAGAGAATAAGCAAACACAGTGTGAAGAGTGGGTAGGAGGGGAGAAAGAGGAAAGTAGGCGGAGAGGTGAATGGGAGGGGGGGGGGGGGTGGGAGGAAGAGAGTGGGTGAGATATAAGGCCGAAGGAACAGGTATGAAGAGGATGGGGGAGAAAAGAAAGGAAATAACCTCACCGAGAAGGGGAAATAGCAAAAAGAGGGGATGGGAAAAGAAAGAATATAGAGGGGAAGAAAGAAATAGGATTGAGGATATGCGGTCATCGGGGAACGAGGAGTCAAGGGAGGGAAAGAAGTGAAGGGATGGGGAAGAGTATAGTGAAGACGGTGGGGAGCGGATAGAGGTGCAGCGGAGAAGGATAAGAGATAGAGCGGATAGCTATAGGAAAGCGGAGAGAAATGAAGGGATAGAAACTATTAGGAGAGCGGAAGAGAAAGGAAGGACTGAAATGTTAGGAAGGAAAATAAATAGTGGAGGGGCAATGGGAAAAATAGAAGCTATAATGGTTAGGATAGGAGAAGGGAAGAAATACGAGGAGGTCTTTAGAAAGATTACTCAAGGGGGGGGGGGGGGACATAGCAAAGGAGATCGATAGGATTAGGAAGACGAGGAGTGGGCACATACTGATGGAAGTGGGAGAAAAGGGTAACATAGATAGAGTGAGGAATTGGTTAGGGAAAAGAGGAGGAGAGAGAAGGGTAGACTTCATGCAGGATAAAATAAGCGTAGGAATTAGGGTTTTGGACCCAGGAGCAGAGAGGGGAGAAATAGAAAGGAGAGTAAGGAAGGAATTGGAAATGACAGATGGGGACAAAATTACGTTTATTACATCGAGGAACACGAGCATAGGTGTACAGATAGCGGTACTGGAACTTTCAGAAAAATATGAGGGGAAAATTATGTTGCGGAGCAAAAATACGCCCCTGAAGCTCACAGATGTAGCTTCCAACCTCGCATCTTAACTTTCTTCATTATTCACATATTTCTTAGAAAAACTAGCAGCCGCGTATTGTCGTCTATTTATGACTCGAAAATCAATGCGCTTTATGGGCCTATTGTCGTCAGTACTTCTTCAGGAAAAGTTTTGTCCTGCAAGAAGTATTGACCGGGGACTTTTCCCCCACGCGAGCTGGGTTTTTCCGGCTTCGCCGATCGGCAAGGGAGGCTCTTAGCCAATGGGCAAAGGACGATTTCTTTGCCCACCAATGGAAAAATTAATATTTGTCAACTCAAGAGTCTCCCAATCAGCAATGTTCCCGCTTCGCAGCAGTGAGCGCCCCCGCCAAATAATGCCAGAAGCGCGTCCTTACGCGCTTCCAAAAAGTCAGTCTTCAACTAATATCGAACCGAATAACATCAAGCGTTCTCGATAGAAGCTCCGTTTGCGCTACTAAGATCCGGACGTAATCTTTATATTTCACCATCACATCAGCTCGGGACATCCGTACATTGGTCCTTCGAGCCGGATATTTATCCATCATTACTAAGCTCGGGAAATTGGTCCTTCGAGCCAGATTCAAATTAGTGAATCTAATTCATGCACATTTAGAACCGTAACATTGGTCCTTCGGTCAGTGTTCGTTACTATTGTACAGTGTAAATAAAGTACATAGATTAAGGCAACTTTCGCCTTTTTGTGAGTTTATCGCAATACCTCCGTGCGTGGCTCAAATCGGGTGAGCCTGTTTAAATTACACGCTCACTCCAGAGGTGTCGCTATTTACAAAACACGTGTGGGGGTTCCGGACCCCCCACCGGATCGACGGAATGACGCGAGCGCGTGTATTGCGCCCAAGCGCCGCCAGTGGAAGCAGGCGCTAGTCTCTCGTGATGAGTAACGACGAGTTTCCGAAAAGAAGAGAGAACACGACATGTGCAGCATTCGTGACCATCGTTGGGATTGATCGCAAAGCATCGCACATCGATTCAATCTTATCGCTGCAGTTGTAATATATTCAAATACAAGTTAAAATAAAAGTCTTTGCCATTATAAAACAATCCCACACACGAACAGGCATAATTCGTGAGGCGTCATCCGTAACAAATTATAAAGAAGGAAAGAATTAGGCTAGGATCAGGTTAGAACCTAGGGTACTAAGGTGCTTCAGATGTCATGATTTGGAGCATAATAGTTACAGATGCAGCAGGGAAAGAAGTAAAGGGGAAAGATGTAGAAGGTGTGGAGGAGACGGTCATGACAGGAGGACATGTACAGGGTGTTTCAAAAAGTTTTGTCATGGCCTGGAGGGGTTGTTCTACACCTCGGATTGGATGGAGATTTGTGGAAAAAACCTGCCGCAAAATTCGCGGAGGGGTAGCTGATTTTTTTGGGCTGGCTTATCACATTCGCCTTGTTACGTAGGTAGCCAGCCATGACAAAACCTTTTGAAATACCCTGTACAGGTGACGCCAGATGCTTCTTATGTGTCAGGGCAGGTTACAAAGGGGGAGAGACAGTGCATATTGCGGCCTCGATAGCATACGTGGTATATACGGAAGAGAGGGAGAGAAAGAGGTACGATAGAGGTGGAAGGATAGAGATAGGCAGCAGGACAGGACGGCATTCCTCCAAATGCGTTCAAAGAATTGAGGAAAGTAGATCGGGGGGGAGTTCACGGAGTTATGTGCAACTGTCTAGGAAGGGGAAAAGTCCCAGAAGCATGGACATGAGGATGGTACTGATAGAGAAAGAAGGAGGGGAAGGAAAGGAAAGCGGAGGGCGAAATAGGAAGAAATATAGGCCAATCTGTGTGATTGACAGCTGGGCAAAAACGTATGAGTACATTCTTAAGGATAGGATATTAGAGGAACTGGGGGAAAACCATTTAGCAATAAG
Source organism: Cerceris ruficornis (assembly GCA_963989415.1). NCBI lineage: Eukaryota > Metazoa > Arthropoda > Insecta > Hymenoptera > Crabronidae > Cerceris > Cerceris ruficornis. The sequence goes on from OZ022528.1 coordinate 15,107,119, forward strand.
CACAATGGGTTTTGCAAAGGAAGATCCACAATCATGGCCCTAGAGATAAAAAGAATGCAGAGAATAGCATTGGGGAGATGGGCGCGGGCGTATTGGACGGTCTCTAAAAAACGCACTATGCGCCATTACCGGGGTTCCTCCATTAGAGGTAGCCTTAAAATGGAAAGCAATTAATAGCAGGAGGTAGGGAGACACCTAGGGTGGAATACACAGAGGATGAAGAAAGAGATAGAGAAAAAGGAAGAGAAAGAACGGGAAGAAAACGGGATAAGAAAGGAATGGAGGGAGATCTGGGATAAAGAGGTAGGGTGGACTAAAAAGTTAATCCCGGACTTACAATTAGACAGATGGAGGGATAGGGGATTCGGGGAGTTGGACTACCACTTGACCCAGGTACTCACGGGCCATGGGTGTTTCAACTCCTTTAGGAAAAGAATCGGAAAAACATACAGCGGAGCCTGCTGGTTGGGTGCGAAAGGGAGGACAATGCTCGACACAGACTCTTTGAATGTAGAAGATTCGATGCAACCGGGAGAACCTAAAAGAAGCTCGAGGGGGAAGGGCAATTAGCAGTAGGAATATGACGGAAATAATGATTGAGGGGGAAAGAGAATGGGGGGAGATTATGAAATACATTAGAGAGGTGATGAAGGAAAAAGAAATTATAGAGAGGGAAAGGGAAAAGAGTAGTGGATGATAGGAAGAATCAACAAGGAGTCACAAAAGATCTAGTCATATGTTATATATGAAGGATGCAAGATGTGTGCGTATGTCGCGAGGTTGCGACGAACGTAATCGAACGCGTTTATAAGGGGTACCGCGGGGGACGGGTACGCGATAGACGAAGATCGGGGCGTGTGGCCCAGTAGAGTTTTTAAAGCGATCCTCACGACATCTCCTATATCGTTCCTCTGCATTATTAAAGTATTCATTGTATTTTTAAAGTATTTTCCATAGTTTTTTTTAGTTTATTATATTTCATTGTTTTTGTAGTTAGAATAAAGTTATTTTCGTGTTAGTTTTGTTATAAGCCTAGTGTTAAGTGTGATTCCTGGAAATCCGTTCATCCAAATCCTACATATATATTCTTATTTTATTCTTTACTTTACATTTTAATCTTCTTTTATTCTGCTTATATCATTTTATTTATTATTACTTATTACTTATTTATATTATAACTATTTAATAATTTACTATTTTACTATATATTACTTTACTAATTACTCCCTACTACTTACTATTTTACTATTTTACATATTTGTGATTGTCTGTGATGTTATGATGGCGACTTCATTGTTATTTATTGAATATGTGTGGAGTCCTAATTGTCATTTATTGGATATGTCTGGTGTTCTACTTGTTACTTATTTATTTATATAATTATAAAGATATGTGAGGTGTACGTCTTATTAATTGACGCTAGCGGACAAGGAGTACCCCGCAGCGATGAAAGCTGAAGTGCCGTTCCGCTCCGGGGAAGTTAATACGGCGGACAAGTGGAGTGGTTTTAGTGGGTATTCCGAGTGCTTCACACTCAGCGAGTCCCACCACTCTTCCCAACGTTCTGGGGAGGTGCGTAGATGCATTTCCGCTCCTCGTTAAAAAACAAAAAAAAGCAAAATAAAAGGTAGATTTGTATGAATCAGTTTTTTCAGCCGGAGAAACGTTTTTCTCCGCGTCGTTATCGGGATTGATAATATACGCGGGTTTCAAACGATTTATAGTTGTTACCACATGTTTCTCGCGAATATTAACGATAAACGTTTTATCGATGCGTGAAATGACAGAAAACGGGCCTTCGTAAGCATTTTGCAAGGGGCTTTCCACCAAATCTACGCCAACAAAAACATGAGAGCATGATGATAGCTCTTCAAATATAAAAACTTTATTGTTTTTATGAATCGTTCCAGGCACGGAGCGAAGTTCACAAAATTTTTCCGTTAGCCGGCGAACTAGATCAGTCGGTGTGACACAAGTTTCTTTGGCATTAACGACAAATTCGCCCGGGAGACAAAGGCCTTCCCCATACACAAGCTCGGCCGTGGATGTATTTAAATCGTCGGGGAGAGCGGTTCGGATGCCCAAAAGGACGCAGGGTAGCGTTTTGACCCAGTTGAGTTCCCCGTGACATTTAATTGCCGCCTTAAACTGCCTATGAAACCGTTCAACCAAGCCGTTTGCCGCAGGGTGGTAAGCAGTATGTAGTTTGAAGATGAGTCGTGCCGAGTAATTTATTCAATTCTTTGAAAAGACACGACTCGAACTGACGGCCTTGGTCAGTCGTAATTCTCACAGGTGAGCAGAAGCGGGTAATCCAGCTGAAATAAAGGGCAAACGCTACCGTTTCGGCCTCGATATTCCCTATAGGGAATACCTCAGGCCATCGCGTAAATCGGTCTACGCAGGTAAGACAGTACCTGTAGCCCTTCGAAATCGGCAGTGGCCCCACTAGGTTGATGGGAATATGTTCGAACCGAGCGATCGGTGCCGCGAAGGTACCGATAGGGGCAGATACCTGTCTGCTCGTTTTCGTTTTTTGACATGCGACACATCCACGAGCCTATTCGCGACAATCCTTCTCCATAGACGGCCAGACAAATCGTTGTTTCAACATTTTGATAGTTTTCTTAATACCGGGATGCGAAAGACTGTGGCTCGAGTCGAAGGCTCGCTTACGAAGAGATTTCGTAACGAATGGACGTGCAATGCCCGAGGATACCTCACAATATACGATGGCGTCGGAATAAAAAAATGGCATTCTCGTAAATCGTAACGAAGTATCAGATGCTCGTAAGAGGTGGCGTGATTCCGCGTCGGATTGTTGCACCTCAGCGAGGTCCTTGTAATTCAACGAAGCACCGATCGCTTCGATACGAGATAGAGCATCTGCTACTTCGTTTTGAATCCCGCTAACGTGCCGTATATCGGTCGTAAATTGCGCGATAAAATCGAGAAATGGAAATTGACGAGGTGAACATTTCTTTAATTTTTGTCGGAAGACAAAATTTAGGGGGCGATGGTCGGTATAAACGGTAAATGGTCGACCTTCGGCGGCATGCCGAAATCTTTTAATTGCCTCGTAAGCTGCTAAAAGTTCCCTGTCATAGGCGCTGTATTTACGTTAAGCGTACGACAAGGATTTCGTGAAAAAGGCAAGCGGTTTCCAGGAATTTCCATGTCGCTGCTGCAATGTAGCGCTTATGGCGAAATCGGACGCATCCCCCATAATCGCCAGATGCGAGCTGGGGGATAGATGAGAGAGAACCGCAGCATCTGCGAGGGCGTTCTTTAACCCGGGGAAAGATTTCTTCGCTTCGGAATGAAGTTCGATCAGAGAATCGCGTCGACGCTTGGGACCTTTTAACAACTCATTTAACGGAGCCTGCAGCTTGGCGGCCCGGGCATGAATCGTCGGTAGAAGTTTACCATGCCCAGGAACCGTCGTAGCTGTTTTACCGTCGTAGGCTTCGGAAATTGGGCGACGGCGTTTATCTTCTCGGAAAGGGGTCTCGTACCCTGACCATTTACGGCAGGCTCAAGCTTTATTTGATCGCCAGAGCCGTTTCGGGAAGATCTCCGCCTACTTCACCCATGCATACAGCTGAGATGTCACTGATTCACAGACACTCTGTCGGTGTCATGGCCGAACCTATTGGCACGAGCGTGGTGGCGCATTGGGGCGACATTCGTATCTAACCGCTTGCGCTGGAAAGACATGCCACGCGCGTCGATCGCGGAAAACAAAACGACGCGCGTGGCACGTCGACCAAGGTTATTTGTCGAAAGACAGTTTCAGAACACACCACGTCGTGTGCAGGGTAAAACAAAAGTATTATTAGTGAAAAAGTATGCTCTGATATGTTTTAAATCAAACACGATTAATAGATTTTAATGTTTTTGGACTTCTGGCGATGATTTGGTGGAATTCAACCACTACGTGTTGCCTTACGGCGACAGAGAAGAATTATTTGAAAGAGTAGGGACGATTGACATCTTAAATGTCCTAACTCTGCTACGACTCTCGATGACGGCTACCATTGTTGCTATCTGTGGGATCCTCGTCATATTCTTGTAAATTTCCCGCGCTCGCGTATAATCCCCCGCTGCCTCGTCAATTGTCCGTAACATTTTCCGTGCGTATAAATACTTTACGAGAAAAATATAAATGTTTGTATTGGAAATACAATGAATAAAAGTGCAAAAAAATATCATACGAAGTATTTCGACATAACCATTGAATAACGAACGAAATATAAAATCCGGAATTTTGAGAATATCATAGCTATCCCAGGACTCCTTCTGAAATGACAAAATAATGGGTGAAGTAAAAAGTTTTGAGCGTTTTTTGTTAGATGGCTTTAGTGAGCCATATCTCACAATGTATACGTTGCATCATGTCATTCTATACTGTGACTTAAAGGCAACATAACGCTTTAAAAAAAGTTCTCTGACAATCTTTTGTTTTGTGAAGCCAGTTGTTTGTTAGAGCGTATCAAAATGGAGGTAACGAAAGAGAAGATTCGATACATTCTACAATACCACTACGATCAAGGGGAAAAAGCCGAGCAGGCAGCCAAAAAAATTTGTGCTGTTTATGGACCCAAAACAGTATCGAATGCAACAGCAAAGCGGTGGTTCCAACGCTTCCGTTCTGGTAGTATGGACGTCGAAGATGAGACACGCTCTGGTAGGCCTATCGTTGAAAATGTCGATAAAATCATGGAAATCGTCGAGTCAGACCGGCATGCGAGCACTTATTCCATTGCCCAGGAACTGAAGATTAGCCAGAAAACCGTTTGGAACCATTTGCATAAGGCTGGTCTCAAAAAGAAGCTCGATGTATGGGTGCCACACGAACTGACGCAAAAGAACCTTTTGGAGCGAGTTGATGCCTGCGATTCTTTGCTGAAGCCTCACGAAATGGACCCATTTTTGAAGCGGATGGTGACTGGCGATGAAAAATGGGTCACATACGAGAATGACAGGCGAAAAAGATCGTGGTCCAAGCGCGGTGAGACGGCCCAAACGATCGCCGAGCCCGGATTAACGACCAAGAAGGTTTTGCTATGTGTTTGGTGGGATTGGAAGGGAATCCTGCACTATGAGCTGCTCCCATCGGGCCAGTCACTCAATTCGGGCCTATATTGTGAACAACTGACCAGATTGAAGCAGGCGATCAACGAGAAGCGACCAGAATTGTCCAATCGGAAGGGTGTTGTCTTCCATCACGACAACGCCGGGCCGCACACATCTTTAACGACACGCCAGAAGCTCCGAGAGTTTGGATGGGAGGTTATATCGCACCCGCCGTATAGCCCAGACCTGGCACCAAGCGATTATCACCTTTTTAGACATTTACAACATTTTCTTGATGGCATAAAACTGGCCTCAAGAGAGGCTTGTGAAAGTGAGCTGGTCGAGTTTTTTAACAATAGGGACGAAAACTTCTTCAATCGCGGAATTATGAAATTGCCTTCAAAATGGGAAAAAGTTATTGAACAAAACGGCGCTTATTTGATTTGATTCCGAAAATTCTAAGTTTGTTAATTTTATCATCAAAATAAAGAGAAAAAACGCTCAGAACTTTTTACTTCACCCATTATATAACTCTGTCTGTATTAAGGTGGTGAAAATGACTACGTTTCGGAGGAAATCTTCCGATGCGACTTTTCGGAGACTAGGAAGACGTCAATGACCTGCGTTCGGTGTTAGGTTCGCTCAAGGGCCCTCCCGGGGAGAAGAACATAAACACTTGCACTGCTCTTAGTCGTTCGGTGACCCAGTCCCCCAATTTCTAAGGTCGAGTAGCACGCTTCTCCTTAGACTGTTCGAGCCGACAAGGATATCTTGTGTGTTTCTTTCCGAAGGAACAGCTGACTCTCTCACTTACTGAGCAAAAATTTGATCGCGGAGGCCCAATTAAAAGTCGATTTTTTGGGAGAACGGTTCATTTCTGACCCATGGTTCCCCTCAGACATTTTACCTACGTAACAATACAAAGACGATGACCCAGCCCAAACAAATCAGGGATCCCACAAATAATTTTGCGGCAGGTTATTTTCACAAATCTGCATCCAATCCGAGGTGTAGAACAACCCCCCGAAGGCATGACAAAACCTTTTGAAACACCCTGTACATCGAATTCTACAAAAGAATCATAACATCGTGAGACAAAAATTAAAATCCACTTCCAAAGTTCTACCGCGTGAGAAAACTGCGAGACTTGAGTACGCTCGAGCAAACATGGATCGGAACTGGCATTGCGTAAGTTGATTTTAGATATTAAAATCTCCTAAATCCAACTAACTGCAATTTTTTCGTTGGCAACTACACTATCTTTTCGGATGAAAAGAAATTTATTTTCCTTGATGGACCCGGTGGATACAATTCATACTAGCGAGATCTCCGCAAAGAACCACGGTATTTTACAAAAAGAAAAAGAAAAGGAAGTCTTATGGTTTCGGGGGCTTTTTGTACTAGTGGCATGTTGCAATTAGCTTTTCCATCGAAAAAAATAAACGGTGACGAATATATCGGAATTCTACAAAATAATTTGCTAAACTTTTGTTGGATGCCGTCCCAATTCTATAAGATAGAACGCCAAATACTGTCAAACGTGATTCAGGATCCAAACGGGAAATCTTATTTATTTGTTATCGTTTTCCCTGCAAATATATTTTAAAGACCTTTAGTCTTGACAAGAGTCACAGGAAAAGCGGCCGCTCTTTGGATCCGTAATCATTTGCAAAACATAATGAATTGTCTTGAATCGCTGACAGCCGGTATCTTGCGACGACGTTATCATTACTTGTAAAAACTCCAAACGCGAAAGTAATTCTTCGTTTAATAAAACTGTTGTAAAACTCCTCACGGAATACAACATATATTTGGTGTCAGAAGTGGGATACAACACTTTCTTAAAGAAAGTAACACACTTAATTGGTCACTTCAACAAGATAACACGGCAATACACACAAGTAGAAAAGTGACGGCATGGTTTAAAGCAAATGGAATTAATATTATAAAATGGCCAGCATGTTTGCAGGATCAAAAACCTATGGAAAACATCTGGGCCATAATTGCAAGAAACGTTTACTCTGAATATCGGCAGTACAGAAACGTTTCGGAGCTACAAGATGCAATAATTAGAACAAGCAAGGAAAGCAAAGATAATTTTTGGAAACTTATTGATAGCTTACCAAACAGCGTTTTTGAGCTAATTACAAAATCTGATGGTCCTACGAATTACTAAAATCGTTTGTAATTTACTTTACTGGATGTAGTGCTATAGTTATTCAACTGTCGAAACTCTCACTTTTGTTTATATCGTTTTGTACAAAGGAGCAATTTAAATGAAAGTTGTAACGCGGCAGCGTTAAAATGACCTCAAGTACGGGAAAGTGCCAGGTACCTGACGCTGAGGCCCTCGCCCCTCCACCCGGCCTTACCCTCTTTCCTCTGAGGACGACCCTGATTGGTCAGGCCCGGAAGCGGAAAGAGGAATATAAGGAGGCACTTTCCCGGAAACCAGCAGAGTCTTCCTGCACTCTCGCAACAAGGAAGAACAGTAGCCCTCGTACGGAGCAGACGCAGCCTTCGCGGCACCGGCACTCCTACGAGACGCTACTGTCATCAACAGAAGAAGACGGACCTTGGGGAAGACGCAACCTTCGTGGTAACGGCACCCCTCGTCCACCAGAGATCCGACCCATCGGACCCAGTCAACCAAAGGGGAAGACGTCGCCTTCGCGGCAACGGCACCCCGTCCTCCGTGATTCCAAGTGCCTTCCACGGACCCGTCTTATCTCGACGTTTTCGGGACCCAACCCACGAAAAACCACCGGCCTTTTAAAAACGACCGTTACAAAGTAAACTAAAGTTCATTGTCATGCATACACTTTAATTTCCTGCTATTGATTTTATGCATTCTTAATCCAGAGTCTGAAACAACTAAAAATTGACGTGGTGCTACAGTTATGCATCATAGTGTATTTGTAATTTTTAAATGCATACTGCTGAGAAAAAAAAATGACCGAAACTATTTAACACGTTCGGCGCCCAGCGTGATTCGGCTGAATATCTCGCGGGGCCCAAATCCGACTGTCGGAGCGCCAGAAGTAAACAAATCGATAAGTAAGAAAGATGTATTCACCTCGAGTAGGCACATGCGTTGTAAGCGATAAGTTCTTCGAAAAGAGGACTGCGAGAGTTTTCACTGCAGTTATCCTAGATCATTCAGTCAGTTATGAAGCATATTTTGTGACATGCACAGTGATTTTTTTATCCTCAAAACGTCCATTGCACCGCGTAAAAGTATGATTGATAGTGAGGAGAGTAGCGATGAAGATATAGTGAGGTTTAGAAGGAAAATTATAAATAGAATTTCATCGAGTTCAGGCTCCGATATTGAGAAATCATATGCAAGTGAAGATCTTGATGACATGCTAGAAGAACTGGCTATAGACGAAGAAGAGGAATTGACCGTAGCTGATGATTCATTGGACAATATCCAGTGGAACGAGTTCACTAGTAGGCAACAATGATTTCCGTTCACTGGAAAAAGTGGGCTTCTGTTGGATTTGCCGTCTGACATTAGCCCAAGTGAAGTTCTTTCGCTATTTTTGGATGAAACAGTGATAAGCCTTTTAGTTACAGAAACTAATAGATATGCAGAGCAGAAATTACTTGAACATGAAATGACTGATCACGCTAGATAGAATAGATGGAATCCCACCACTTCCGAAGAAATAAAAAAATTTTTCGGACTGATGATTTGGATGGGTCTAGTACCAACAACGCTTAGGAAATGTTGATCAACTGATCCTATATACAATTTTTCACTTCCGCCCAGCATAATATCCCGCAATTGTTTTGAGTTACTGTTCGCAAACTTGCATTTTGCCAACAATTAAACGATAGAACAAAATAGACTTGGAAAAGTTTTACCTCTTGTAAACATATTGAATGATAATTATCAGAAAGTCTTTTCACCAGGCAAAGATATTGTTGTCGACGAGACAATGGTTCCCTGGAGGGGACGACTAGTATTCCGACAGTATATTCCAATAAAGTCACATAAGTACGGTATAAAACTGTTCAAACTGTGCTCCACCGAAGGATACACATGGTCTTCAAAAATATATTCTGGACGAGAAACTAGCGGAAAAAGACAGGTTGGAATAGCAGAAGATGTCTGCACTGATTTTGCAGACAAATTACTGAGCGAAGGACGTACTTTATTTGTCGATAATTTTTATACTAGCTATGAATTAGCACTTAAATTTTTAAATTCTAAGACGCATGTGGTTGGAACGGTACGGCACAATAAAAAAAATATGCCAAATTTTGTAATGTCGTACCCGTTAAAAAGAGGTAAAATGGTGGCACAAGAAGATCATATTGGTATTGTAGTGCTAAAATGGAAAGATGTTCGCGATGTCAGAATCTTATCTACAAAACATGCACCCATCACAACTCCAAGCTCGGATTCTACACATCGCGGTCGTCCCCCGAAAATGAAACCTTTGGCGATAATGGCGTACAATATTGGAAAAACCGGCATCAACAGCAGCGACCAGATGGTGTCATATGCAACAAACATACGCAAAAGCATCAAGTGATATCATAAATTAGCATTACATTTACTTTTAGGAGCAACGATCGTAAATGCACATGTAGTGTATCAAAGAGCTACACAAAAAAATGGAGATAAGAACATTCCGGGAACTTTTAGTCACAGATTGGTTGTCCTCGGAAAATACTGTGCCCGACATTAATAGTCACAAAAGGAGGAAAGTAAATCGGCAGGACAAGCCTGTAAGAAGGATGTCCGTCCTGTGTTACAAAAAGAAGAGGCAAATTGCCGGACGCCAACAAGCAAGAAAAAACGTTAAAAAACGACAACGTATTGTTTCAATTGCCTAAAATCGCTGCAGATGTACTTGGACTGTTACAAAGAATATCATGCGACGTAGATAATGTAATACTTATTTTATCCTAAATATAAATTAATAAAAAGTAGAGTATAATATGTGTATTTTTGATCTTTTTATGCTGTATATTCTATATTTATACTTCAGTCGTTGTTCCATTAAATTTCTTTTAAAAAGGCAACTGAAAATCTTATTTAACTTGAACAAGAAGAGCGTCACCCACATATGGGTGACGGGGCCCCCACGGAAGCATACCCGTCACCCAAATATGGGTGACGTGGCGCTGAACGTGTTAATCGATATCTTGATTTGCGGCACCACGTGTATCAGGATATTTATTACAATAGCACCTTCATGGCGAAAACATTGCTGGAACGTAAAACCAGATTGTGTGGAACAATTCGATAAAACAATGGCTTACCAAAATGTCTAAAACAGGCAAGCCGCTCATTTGATCGCCGCATGTGTCCTTGGAAGAGCTTCGCCTGCTACTCCTTCCCGTGCGCTCAAGAGCTCATCGATTGACTTGCCTTTCATTTGCCAGGCGCGAACCTATTGTCACGGGCGTGGTGGAGCACTGGGGCGACATCCGTATCTAACCAATCGCGCTGGAAAAATATGCCAACCGCGCCGATCAAGGAAATCAAAGCGACGTGCTTGGTACGTCGAGTAAGGTTATTTGTCGAAGAGCAGCTTCAGATCGCACCACGTCGTGTGTAGGGCAAAACAAAAGTATTATTAGTGAAAAAGTGTGCTCAGATATTCGGGCGTTCTCACGCCTGGCTTTCGTCAAGAGGACGCTTTCTCTAGCAAGGGAAGAAAACGATCCTCGCCCCTACGGGGCCTTCCGGGGAAAAGAGGTCCTTGAAGAACCCTACCACCGAGCGAGGGAAAGCGTCGCGAAGAGAGTCGGCGCCTAACACCCACCGAGGTCACAGCTCGGTCACATCGTTGCGATATCTTTCAGAATTACACTATTTCGCGCGCGCGCGTATGTATGTATGTATGTATATGTGGACAATCACACGAAATTTTAATGTGCTCTTACATATGTGTTATAGGACGTTCAAACAGCATCTTTACCCTTAGAGACTCTATATCCGATAAAAATGTAACCAGATAGCACTATTTTCGTAAAAAATCTCTTAACTGGTCAACTTCTGGTGCTTTTACCTCAGTGTGCGTCAGAAACGGGTACACTTGACGAACAGCTGATGAGCTATCGGGGACGATGTCCTTTCAAAGTTTAGATGCCAAGTAAACCGGGGAAATATGGTATAAAGTTATGGACTTTGTGCGACTCCAAAACCTTCTACTGCTGCAATTTCCAGGTGTATCTAGGAAAAGTTGGAAATATGGCAGAGACGAATCAGGTGGAGCGGGTCGTTAGACAACTAACGGATTTTTTGAAGCAATGTGGACGCGCAGTTACAACGGACAACTTTTACATCGATATTTCCTTAGCCTAAGATTTACTTGCGCACAACCTGTATCTCGTTGGCACCATGCGGAAAAATCGGAAAGATCTACCGAACGTGCTGGTAAATACTCGGCCCAGAAATCAGTTTTCTACGTATTTTCTGTTCACCCCCAATGTTACTTTGGTTTCTTACATACCGAAACCAAGAAAATGTGTGGTTTTACATATTACCTACTATACATCACGAACATATTATTTCTGATGTATGAGGGCGGTCCGATAAGTACTTAGCCTCACCACCCGATGTCGCCACGATCGCAAGAGAAATTTACTATCGTGTAGTACATTGTTGTAGACAGCTACTATCAAAAGGGTATAGCAGGATAAGGGGGTCAAAAATGCCCTTCAACCGATTTCAATGGGGACGATCTGATTCGATAGATAATGCTCGGCGATTGATGTCTACAAAATTTTTAACCCTGTATCTTGACCGGAAGGGTAGTTATGGGGAAAATTAGAAAAACAGGTTTTTGGCCCTTTTCCCCATTTATTGAGGCGTAAAAAATCCGAAAAAATTCTGACATATTCTATACGGTACCGGACATGTTGGAGGATTTTTTCAGATTTTTCCGTCGAAGTACCTAAGCGTGAAAAATGGGCAAAGTAAAAAAAAACGGAAAAAAGAAGATTTCGTATCGAAATCGAGGTACAACTTTTTGTTTTATATAGTAATAATCTAACACCCACGATTGTTATCTCCAATTTTTTCAGATTTTTAATCCATCTATGTCATTGTGAAAAAAATCGAAAACCGATTTCCGGGACGTATTTTGATCTAAAACGCAAGAAGTAATTGTTATTTTTCCATTATTTTGATAGAGTATGTTCATTTTGTGCTTTTCAATGTTTCTGCATACAAAACAATTGCGAGTGAATGCAAAGGATTGAATTGATTCAATTATTCGTAAGCTACACATTTCCTTATCAGCTAAAAATACGAACGTCCTGTCAATAGCAGCGATGGTGCAGTCGGTGTCGGTAGAGCATCAGACACAGTAGGCAGCGCGTAAGCTTGGCGATCCTATCGCTCTCCCAGTTATTTTTTTAATTTTCCACATGAAAAGGTACAAATAAATGGTAAAACAGTACGTTATAAGTGTGTGAGATCTATCTAATACAAGTGTGAGTAATAAAAACATAGTTAAAATTAATAGAAACAATGGATTCACCACATGGAGTATAATGAATAAAAATGTGAGGTTAGATCATAGGGATAAGCCACCGGACATCTGTGGCTCACAGGAAATTATCCCAGGTCCAAGCTCCGAAGGACCTATTAACATGAATAATACCAAAACCAATAACGTGCCTAAGCTCAAGAAAAAGCCAATGATGCGGAGTGAGAATGCTCTCGCTATGAATAAAATATTCAAAGAAATAAGAAGAGAGCATGGTATGCACATTGGCAAGGGGTTAAAAAAATACATTATTGAAAATAATAGCAGTAAAAACTCAGACGAATCTGGACCTCCGAATGCCCACACCCCAACTGCGAGCCAATATGATTGGAAAACGATCCAGCCAAGCCTAAAAACTGCAAAACGCAGAAGGCCATCATTGCAAGAAAGAGACATTGACTTGCCCAATAAATTCAGATACTTAGATAGTGAGTTGGAGACAGAGCAAGAGTCAACAGATAATACTGACACCGACTCAATCATTGAGGGTGCTAACGAAAACACCCAGAGTAAAGGTGCTGTGGCGAAAAATAGCCGAAAAAGACCTAGTAGCGATAAGCAAGCTGACAGTAAGAAAACGCCCAAATTATCGATCTTGAATAAACAACAAAATAAACCAGACAACCCAAAAAACACCAAATATCAAGATAAATTTACTGGCAAGGACCCAAAAATCCCACCAATCTACGGCTACGAAATTGACTTAAAAAAGGCAATTGAATTATTCAGTAAGGATGAAAGATTAAATAGAAAATTCACTATCAAAATTCTGGATGAAAAGATCCTGCTAATAAAACCAAAGGATATGCAGGCATTTGAAGCAGTCAAAGAGATCTTTGCCGCAAATGCTGTTCAATACTATACCTTTACCCCCAAGGAGCTACGTAACAAAAATATAATGCTTAAGGGCATTAGAGGCGACTTTAATGAATCGGATGTTGAAAACGACATAAATAACCTGAAACTGCCCAATGTAAAAGTTATTAAAGTAGTAAAATACTTCTACAATTATAATAAAACATTGCAGCACCACTACCTGATCCAGCTATCACATGACTCAGACGTATCACAGCTAATAAGTACGCGTTCCATGCTATACCAAACAATAAGATGGGAACCGTTAAGAAAGAAAAAGCTGACACAATGCACCAACTGCCAAAGGCTCAACCATACTAGCCTCGACTGTGCACTGAAATTTAGATGTGTCAAATGTACTAAGGATCACAAAAGAGGGGAATGCACCATCAAAGAAGATGCGAAAGTGGAAACTCTACAGTGCGTCAACTGTGGAGAAGCAGGACACCCAGCATCATATAGGGGTTGCCCATACATTCAACTGTACATAGGCCTCAAAGAAGAAAAAGTTGCTATCAACAAGATGAATAAACTGGTTATTAATAAAAAAAATACACTGCGTCATAAAAGCAACAACATCAGCGAATTAATCCCTAGTGTGTCGTTTGCTAATATGGTTGCCAATAAAAATAACCACCAAATAGCCTCAAAGGCCAATAATAGAATGCCTACACAATAACACAATAATGAGACGAGGTATCCTGCCAACCAACCAAACCTCCCAGGTAACCAAACTAATTCGCAACCAGAATGGATAGAGACATTTAAAAATGAGTTAGTTGCTGCAATATCAGGCAAATTAACAGACATAGCGAATCAAGTACAGGATAATGCATCCAAGATAGAATTTATTATGACCTCACTTAATTTACAATGGAATTAGTAAACAATAATGCACACATAAATATAGGTGGCAGCGTAGATAGAGCTGACAATAGAATTAAAGACATTGATATCATAGCAATTAATGTAAATTCAATAATCCGTAATACAAGAAGATATAACCTGCTAAACTTTCTAGATAAGCATAATCCAGACATTGTTTTATTATCTGAAACAAAGTTAAACAAAAACCATAAATTAAGTTTTGAAAAACATCTGATCTACAGAACAGATAGGGTTAATTCTATTCAAGGAGGCGGTACAGCTATTCTAGTCTCGAAAAAGTTTCCAGCCGAATATATTATGATCCCCCCTTCGATCAAAAATGCAACAATTGAAACAACGATAACCAAGATAAAGACTGGCAGCTCATCCTTATTTATTATTAGCATGTACGCCACCAACAGTAACCATAGAAGAAGTTTTATTGACGAATTAAATTTCATCATAGCAGGGGACCTAAATGCACGCTCATCACTTTGGGGCGACAGTGTTGCTAACCAGAGGGGTGAGTACCTCAAAAACTGGATGGACAACGAAGGGATAGAATTCAGAGCAAAAGTATATGGCACGTCTGAGGCTACCTACCTGCCTGCGGCAACGTTCCTCGACATTTGTATTGCTGATAACAGAATTAAATTAAAAAACCTCAAAGCAAATGGAAACATTGTCACACTACCATATGAAAGTGACCATCTGGCCTTGTATTTCACAGTGGAACTCGACGCTGCCATAGAGAACAACAATGAAGACCACAATCCACAAAGACCGCTTTACAAAGAGACGAACTGGGAGTGCTTCAAAGCATTCCTTGAAGAAAGCTCTACTCTTAAAGTACCAGTTAACGCTAATATCTCAAGGAGAGAAATAGATAATCTAATATTGCAGCTGAACGATGAGATCTTGAACGCGATAGATAAAATTACCCCCAAAGCTAAAGGCACATCGAACAGCGTATTAAAGTATGTTAATACAAAAATTAAAAAACTCCAAGACAAAAAGTCTAAACTCCTCACGCTCCAAAGAAAGATTAAGGCAGGCAGGATTCTAGTTACAAAAAGATTAGAAAATCAACTGGCAGAGATGCTCAGCTTTGTCAAGTTCTCAATTAGACAAGAATTTGATAAAGCTATTCACAACTACTGGCAAAAACAGATCCAGGATATTGACCATAGAAGCTCGGAGACCTTCTTCCCAAAAATCAACAAACTCCTAAGAAAGAAGAATCCGATTGTGATCGAATCTCTGAGAATACCCAGTAATGACGTAACACTAACTACCAGAGCAGGAACCAACTTGCAAGATCACTTGGTTGAAGACGACACGGTAACAGTTAATGACGAGACTAATAAGCTCAACATTTTAGGAGCAACATTTGAAAAAATTAACTCACCTAATGGATACAATTCTGGAACTAGACTGGCACAATTTATCAAAAAACAGGCTAGTGAGATGTACAACAAGTTCGCTGATATTGAAACTGAAGGCGCTACGCTAGTGAACTTTTCGGAGGATTTAAAGGCTGACTACCCGGGCACAGCAGGAACTGACAGTGGTGAACTATTCACAGACTACCAGGAAGTCTGTGGGATTTTGAAAAAACTCCCTAATAAAACCTCAAGCGGATTAGACCTCATTCCGCCTGTAGTTATTAAGCACCTTCCTGATAGTGTGATTAAAACGATTGTTGTAATTTTTAACCATGCAATCAACAATTTCTATTTTCCAAAGATCTGGAAAAAGGCTAAACTGCTGCCAGGACTGAAACCAGGTAAAATAGCCTCAGACCCAAAAAGCTATAGGCCAATTAGCCTTACTCCCTCCCTCAGCAAAGTATTTGAGATCGTCATTAATATCAGGATAAATGATCACTGTAAACAACACAATATAATACCGCACAACCAGTTCGGCTTTAAAAGAAGGCACTCCACATGCCATGCTATTCTGCGATTACAAGCGGACATCATGAAATTGTTCAATGAAAAAAATATGATGGTTGGAGCGGTTTTGATCGACGTGGAGAAGGCATTTGATTCTGTTTGGCAGGAAGGCCTCGTCTTCAAGTTGATCAAGAAAAAATTTAATTCTAACCCTGGTGGAAATATATCTACAACTTTTTATGCGACTCGACAACAAATTACAATTTTCTACAACATTTTGCGTGGTTGTAGAAAATTGTAGCTCGTAACTACAATATTCTACAACATTCAACGTCTCACTAAAACTTACTTGATTCTCTTATGTAATAAATTGTAATAAGTTGTAGAGCACTACAAATTTTTACAACAAATT
Source organism: Cerceris ruficornis (assembly GCA_963989415.1). Classification (NCBI taxonomy): domain Eukaryota; kingdom Metazoa; phylum Arthropoda; class Insecta; order Hymenoptera; family Crabronidae; genus Cerceris; species Cerceris ruficornis. The sequence continues at coordinate 15,123,738 of OZ022528.1, forward strand.
ACAACTTGCTACTCTAAGACAAATGGAACTTAGAATGAATGATCTCTATTAAAACACGGCTCGCGTAGTTTGTTGTAGTATTTTATAGAATACTACAAAATTCTACAACTTTTAATGTCCTATCTACAAATTTAGAAAATAGCCTTCAAAAGTCTAGCGCGTAGTTTGTTGTAGTATCTTATAGAATACTACAAAATTCTACCACATTCTACAAGTTTTTATGTCTTATGTACAAATTTTTGGAAATATCTTTCAAGAGCTAGCCCAGCGCGTTGTTTGTGTAGTATCTTATAGAATACTACAATATTCTATAACTTTCCATGTCATATCGAAAAATTTAGAAAATAGCCTTCAAGAGTCTAGCGCGTAGTTTGGTGTAGTATCTTATAAAATACTACAACATTCTACAACTTTTTACAACTATTCGCGAAATTCTAAAATACTGTCCCAATCCGCGTACTAGGTTATAGAAATTTGTTGAAATTAAACACAGTGAAGATAGGGTTAAGTTGTAGAAAATTGTTCAATGTTGTAGCAATATATTGTAGAGAATTGTAGTTCGTTGTAGATATATTTCCACCAGGGAACCTAATCCTGCTGATAATGAGCATGATCAGGGACAAACAATTCGTCACATGGAACGGAGTAAACAATTCGACAATGACATTCTGTGTTGAGGACGGCGTACAGCAAGGGACCGTCAATTCCCCAGTGCTTTTCAACATTTTTACCAGCGATTTCCTGAACGCGTTTAACTTGAATGTAGGACCAGCGAAATTGATAGCGTTTACCGACGATGTCATAATATACCACCCTGGGAAGAATGCTGACAACATCGGAAGTGAACTGGGGGACTTGTTCCAAAAATTTGATAAAATTTACCGAACTTGGAATTTGAAGATCAATCCAAGTAAGTCCGAATGTATCCTCTTCCATAGGAATTGGAATCATTTATCCGAAATATTAAAAAAAAGCCTGAAAAGATTCAAAATGTACGTTGAAGTAATGAAGGACAATGGCTGCATCGATGCGGAGAAGATTGAGATTAAAAGATGTAAGGTTGTAAAATATCTTGGCTACAACATTGAAGAAATGGTGAAGGGAAATGCACACACTGATTTACAGATGAAAAAAGCTATCAACGCCTTCAGAGCCAATAGTGCCATTTTCTTCAACCTAAGCAAAATAGCTAAAATTATCTGTTACCAGCTACTAATCAGGCCGATCATCACTTACGCAGCCCCTATATGGTGGAATATCAGTGCTTCGGTGATCGAGAAAATAAGGACCTTTGAAAGAAGATGCCTCAGAGCATGCCTAAGCATGTACAGATCAGCACACAGAGAATACTTTAAATACATCAGCAATCAGCAGCTATATGACAGTGCAAGGATACCCCGCATTGACTCACACATTATTAAACTCACACGGGGCTTCTATAATGAATGTAAAAATATTAACAACCCAATTATTAACGAAATAATTGACATGAACATGGAGCAGCACAAAAACTATCTCAATAACGATGAGATTCCACCGCAAATATTCACATTTATAGATAATCTCGGTCTAATTCAGGACCATAACAACATCCCAATAATATACCATTGGAAAAGGAACAAGGCAAATAAAAGGATTTGCTGGAAATTTGACGACTTGATCAAAAACAGTAACAATTTTAGCTACTCGATGTCCCTGCCAACGAGGGACACATTTGACTTCCATAGAATTAGAAAGAAGTACTGGTGAATCAATGAAAACTCAGTTCACTACAAAACATTGGTGTCCAAATATAATAGGTATAAAAAAGCACAATTTAAAAGTGCTCAAGGGCGCCGCGACCCGTAAAAATACAGCGGGAAAGATGACGGAAATCTAAAACTTAACATAAAGGTAACATCCATAGAGCGGCGAGAAGACTGCTGCCGTCGTATTGTAAATATTGTAAATAGAAATAGTTTCTGAGATAGTACGTAAGCAAAGGCAATAATAGTTAGATAATTAGACATAAGAACCTATTGATCTCAGCTAATGTGATATAGTTCAATAAGAAAAGTTATTTTCTGTAGCAGAAGCTGATATACTCTAAATCTTACTTTATTCATAGATTATAAACCAGCCAAATCATATCCTAAATACAGAAACTAGCTAAGCTAAATAATTTTTTAACGGAGTAATTTTTGCAATGGAGTAAACAGGTAGGCAACAGCGTACTCTTTCATTTTTTGTGCTCTAGTTATTAAAAATTCGTTCCTTTCACTCCTAGTTGAGGATAGCGTAGAAAATTTTTACAAATTATAGGGACCATTCCTCTAAATAATTGCTTCTGGCCTCCTGGCAAGCAATTAAGATCATCAAAATATGACAACGAGCAGCTTACAGAGCCAAGTTGTTATTAACGTAGGGGCATTAAGGTAAAGGCACCAGTAGTTGACCAGTTAAGACAAATTTTTATCGTAAATGGTTGTAACTTTATGTATACTGATTATATAGTGGGGTTCAATGCGTGAAAATGTTCCTTGAACTTCAGACATCATATAACAAAGCATACTTTTTCGAAAAGTAAAGCGTGACATAAAAATTATAAACGTTTATCGATAGAGTATCACTGCATCAGTAGTTGACCATTTGCGAACCTGAAAAAACCAGTAATTGACCTTTCTATTCGTTAGTAGTTGACCACTTATGTTAGAATCAAAATCACTAGAATCAATTGCTTTCATATTGTTTATTGGCAATAATTATCACTAGTAAACAGACGTAAGATGTAATTATAATAAGTAAACAGATAAACATGACCACAAAAACATTTATATCTAAATATATTGATTCCATATGACATCTAACTCGGGAATAGAATAAACATTTCGAGTTTTACTCGTTTTAGTGGGTTCCTCAATATGAGAGAGTATATTTTCCCAATCGCATTCGAGCACGTCAGGTGTCTCTGGCCATTTCCATAATCGCCCATGCTTCTGCATAGATGATATAGCTGCTTTGCTCTTACAAGGAGAGTGCAAGGTCTTCTGGACACGGATTTGGTTCAAATTTTGTAGGATGGTAGATTTAGTTTCCCTGTTGATGAAGATATATGGCTATAGGCGCCACTACTCAATAATTGTTTAGATATTTGCAATTGAATGCAATTCACTCGTTAAATTCAGTTCTGTAGCACACGATATACGTAATAGGTTTAGCGTAGCAGCAACGGATCGGTGTTCCGCGTCGGTAGAGCCGGGTTCGAGTCCGTGGCGGGTGAAAAACTTTTTTTTTTTTATGTCTATTTTTACACATAAAGATACATAATGGAGTTCAAATAAATTGGAAATGAAATGTCTTTAATGACTAGAAACCATATAAGAGATTTATTTGTCATTATCATTCGTATAAATACAGAATAAGCAGTCTTTTGCTTTTAACCGATGAAGGCGACAAGTGAAATCGTCACTTGTCAAGTGAATCGTCAAGTGAAAAACTTCCTAACAAAAATCCAGAACTGATATCACCTGTCAGTAGTGGATCCTGAGCGAGAAATATCAACCAGGGAAGATGCTATTAAATTACATTGGCTCATCCACAACCAGTTGTGCGCACCAATTTTCGTGCCCATGTTAAAGTACGCCTGGTTTGCATCAGGTTTGTCGACGGAAAGAGAGGTATTTGAAAACGTCAACGAAGTCTGTTTTCCGCAAGAAATACAAAGCAGCAGATGCCTATGCAACAATACTGCACTAATTCAATGCGCAAGATGCTTCTCGAAATTATGTTTTATTTGCTTTTATGACAAGTTTCACCGTTGTACGGACAATGAGGGGTGAGAAGCTAGTCATATTTTTATACTAATTCTGTTAATCTCATAAATGTTTTATTTATTGTTTCCTTTCACAATTTATTGTTTCCAGGCACGATTAACTGGCAGTTGAAGGGCTTTCTCGTATTCTTCCTGCGAAATACTTTTATTATTTTGTAATAAATATTATTCTGTAATTATACGAATGATAATGACAAATAAATCTCTTATATGGTTTCTAGTCATTAAAGACATTTCATTTCCAATTTATTTGAACTCCATTATGTATCTTTATGTGTAAAAATAGACATAAAAAAAAAGTTTTTCACCCGCCACGGACTCGAACCCGGCTCTACCGACGCGGAACACCGATCCGTAGCTGCTACCCAGACAGACTGGAATATTGCAGCAATATTGCAGCAATATTGCGAATCTTGCACAATATTGCCAATATTGCAGCAATATTGCTGCAACATTGCAGGGCAATATTGCAGCGGGAACATTGCCGCAACGTTGCGGCAACATTGCAGTGGCAATATTGCAACGGGAACATTGCCGCAACGTTGCGGCAACATTGCAGTGGCAATATTGCAGCGGGAACATTGCCGCAACATTGCGGCAACATTGCAGTGGCAATATTGCATCGGAAATATTAAGTTATTAACAATTATTATTTTTATTATTAATAATATATTATAATATAATATTATTAATACTACTAATAATTATTATTATTAGTATTCATAGTACAATTTCTAAAAATTTAGCAAAAATTGCTTCATAAATAACAAAGTTATGATGATTTTTGAACGTACAAGTTTACCCAGAAACGTGCGGCCTCAGGTGTATGTCTTACAGATTTCTTTGCGGTCCTTAATGCGTTAAGTTAATAAAGTTTCATTACCATATTTAAGTGCAACTGTAGAACATAAAATCAAGAGCTGCCGTGGCGTAGCAGCAACATTCTGGGTTCGCACAGAAAAGACTAGGGTTCGAATCCCGTCGTGGGTAATTTAAGTTTTTTTTTTCAATCTTTATTCTTATTTATATTCTTTATTCTTTTTTTAAATCTTTTAACTACTTATATTTCACATGTAGAGATGAATAAATGTTTTAGTTAAATATTCCTGCAACGTTCCTGCAACCTTCCCGCAACGTTCGCAACGTTCGCAACGTTCCCGCAATGTTCCCGCAATATTCCTGCAACGTTCGCAATGTTCCTGCAACCTTCCCGCAACGTTCGCAACGTTCGCAACGTTCCCGCAATATTGCCGCAACATTGCTGCAATATTGCCGCAACATTGCTGCAATATTGCCGCAATATTCCTGCAAGCTACAAAGAGGCGGACATAGGAATATTGCAGCAATGTTGCGGCAATGTTGCGGCAATATTCCCTGCAAGCTTTAAGGTTGCAATGCAATATTGCTGCAATATTGCTGCAATATTCCAGTCTGTCTGGGTACGCTAAACCTATTACGCATATCGTGTGTTACAGAACTGAATTTAACGAATAAATTGCATCTTCAATTGCAAATATCTAAGCAATTATTGAGTAGTGGCGCCTATAACCATATATCTTCATCAACAGGGAAACTAAATCTACCATCCTACAAAATTTGAACCAAATCCGTGTCCAGAAGACCTTGCACTCTCCTTGTGAGCTTTGTCACGTACTTATTATATTTGTTTACGATATTGTAATTGATTTGATGGGGTCATATTACGAACACTAAAAATCCTTATACATGTGGCGGGATTTGAACTCGGGATCCTGCTGTTGCTGCGTACTGCGTTTTCCTGCTGCGCTAAAGGAACCTATTGTTAGAGCGGTCACTTTTAAACCTTAATTATAACTGGTCAGATAATTACGACCACAATCCGAACAGCTGGTAGATTAAAGTAAGTGAATCATACGTTTAGAATTCTATGAAGACAGTATTAGTAGATAAAATGTTGACGTTGTAAAAAAGAGAGCCTTTAATAGATTCAATATTGCCTCTTTCTCGTACGTTCCTGAACTTTCACACGATATCTGGCGACTCCTGACCAAATATAACATTTATGTTATACAAAAAATGTATACGATACAGAAAGACATGCAATATATTTTCTGAATTAAGAAGAACAATTCAATGTTATATTTTCTCAAAAATTTTATTTTATACATTTTTTATTCTTGATTTAGCTGTCGCTAAAAATAATGATATTATCTGTTTTACTTCTACGTCCGTGATGCTCGCTTGCCTCTTTCTTGATGCTACTGTAAAATAAAAAATAGAATGAGTTGGATATTTTAGATATCTTGTCAAGCAGTAAATACATTATGATGAGTATATATTAAATCTACTTACCACTTACAGCATCATACAATTTCAAATTCATAAATGATAATTTTTGTTTTCTTCCCTGGCCCGAAAAAGACATTGCTGCTTCATTTTTCAACAATTTCTTCATCATATTATAAATTATTTTTTTGTTGGTGTCTCCGCCAACTAAATAAAGTAATTGTACCTGAAAGAGGATGTATTCCATTATTGTTTTCGTGATAGTTAGGCAATCGTATTGCCTTAATTTCTCGTAAAAATAAAGAAGTATGGACTTTATTGTTCTATATTAATACAAACCAATAAATTAAAATTTCCAGATTTTTCTGAAATTTTGGCATTAAATTCTTCAACTTCTTCAACTGGTGCCAAAGGTAATTTATTTAAAAAATCTGTCTCGTCCTCGCCTGACATAAATGCCGAATTATTGTGCGAAACAACTGTTTTGACTCCAGTTTTTCATAAATTCGTTTTAACTCAAATTTTAGTTCACTGTATTGCCGATGCAATACAGTCAATTCTTTTTGCGTTATTGGCGTATTGCCATAATTTGATGTCGTCTCTGAAAGATGATATAAAATGTATATTATTCGTATTATTACGTTTACAATGTTATATATAATGTAAGCGTCGTAATATTTATTGCTTTTGCTTACGCGTTACTGTAGGTTTCATTTGTCCAACTTCGTCGGACCCAGAATCAGAATCGGATGCAATTTGTACAAATCGCCTTTTCGAAGCTTTGGATACTTTTTTCGCAGACATTATGATCTATTCTTCATATAGGAAATATTAATATTAATATGTGATAGACCAACGTACAACTTTACACAAGTATTTGCACAGATAGAGAAAAAGGGAAAAACAAAATAAATTATGTGTGTAATATAGAATGAAGTAATGATTAATTAATTACATAAATGAAGCAAAGTACATGCTATAAAATACGAGTGACATTTATGTACAAAGGCTTTACCAGCAACTTGATCCGGATCATATGACACGGTTTCATTTGTAAAATCATTAAATTTAAAAATTCCAATCGATTTAGAATCGATGGGGTATTTATAAAAGTTTTTCAATTTTGTTGATAATCTACCAATTAATTTATTTTCTAATACATCGACAATCTGTAGAACATAATCATTTCGTATAAATACGTAACAGTCTCGCATTCCATAAGCTTTTAAATTAAAATAAGGGAGTTGAATTTTTTTTAAATTATTTTGAACTTTAATAGTTATTTCAGTACTAAATTTTGCTTTGATTGTAGCTGTGCCTTTCTCGGATAATCTTTTTGTTACTTGTGCTAATGGCTTATTCCACCTGCGTAGCATATTTTTCAACTTTCCTAAGTAATTTTCAAAGGGAAAACAACTTAATTCTTCCAAAGAAATTTTCATATTTTCTACATCGTCTGTAATATGCATTAAATTGTGAACATTATATATACAAAATTCTCTGCCATATAAAGTAGAAGAATGATGTACAAATATTAAAAGCATCTCTCGAGCTTTGTTTAGCCATTCAAGATTTAAATATAATTTTTTATGTAACAAAATTCTAATAGCTACGTGGAATAATAAGAAATGATCATAATACTTGTTTGGAAGAATTTCTTTTAATACAATGGGTCCTAGATATAACAAAAATAAGCGGAATTCCGTAGCCTTATATCTAGGCAATTCTGCTATGGGTCGCGATTTGCGACTAAGTTCTGCAGGTAAAGATTTTGCAGCAGAAGTCATTCTTTTTGACAATTTGGTTGTTTGTTGCAATTTGAACAGTTTTTTATTCCAGTAATGAAGTAGCTTCTTCATTACTCCTAAACAGCACAGATGCATATATACACGAGCAAAATTTTCTATTACTTTTAATTGGCTTATATTTAATAATGGAGTTCTATGATCATTTTGATGATGATTTATATCAATAAAATTCTCAAAATCATAATGTGTTCGTGCACCAGCATTATGGTTTTCATATATAAATCGGTGACTATAATATGTACCTCGTTGTGTGCATCTTTCGCAACCGTGTAAACTTGTATGTCCTTTAATATTTTTTAAAAAAGCTCTCGCGGGTGTATCGCATGTGAACCAAATTATAAGGACTTTGAATGTAATATTATTGTGGAAAATTCCATTTTTCAAAATATCGTTCAATTCGCGCGTAAATTCATTCAAATAATCAGGCAACGAATCCGGTTTTGCATCGCCGTAATAAATTGCAATCGGAAAGGGTGTAGGAGGCCGTAGTTTTATTTCTAAACGAACTTTATTTTATTAGTAGTATGATACAGTAGTAACGCTCAGCTCGACAGCTATACAAAGATATGAGCAAGATGTGGCTACAGAGGAGCTGCCAATCGCCGGCAGCTAGAGTCATGGGAAATCCCCAGACGAACGTATACCTATGGGGCGGGGGGGTATCCCCGGACAAACGAGTAACGCGGCGGGCATTTCAACAATCAACACCCCCTCTCGACGCGTTAGTAGCTTATATCTCGTACGCCAAGGTCTTCAGTACATCTTTGATGGCTTGGTGCAGGTAAACCTTTGGTCAATATATCAGCCACCATTTGATTTGTTGGAAGATACTCCACGTTAATCTGTCCTTTCTCGTAAAGTTCCCATACAAAATGATATTTAATATCGATGTGTTTGGCACGGGAGTGGTATACTAGATTTTTTAAGATTTTCTGAGCTCCCTGGTTGTCGCAGAAAATCAGTGTGCCATCAGGATTCGTTTTTAAAAATCGCAATTCTCCAAGTAGTCGTCGAAGGTGTATTGCTTCCTTCGAAGCTTCAGCGAGAGCCATGTACTCCGCCTCTGTCAGTACTAGACATGGCAACGGATTGCTGCTTTCTGGATTCCCACGTGATAGGCGCATTTGTAGCTTTGAATACGAAACCTGTGTACGATCGCCGATCATCCAAATCAGCTGCCCAATCGGCATCGGTATAGCCGATTATTTCTCTATCGCTTGCTTTAAACTTCAAACCATGAGTGTCGGTTCCCTTTAGGTACCGCAAGACTCTTTTTGCCGCTAGCCAGTGTTGTTTCCCTGAATTGTTATTAAAGCGACTGAGCACACTTACAGCGTGAGAAATGTCTGGCCTTGTCCAGACTGCCAAATACATCAGTGCTCCTACTAGCGAACGGTAGGGAAATTGTGCTTCTTGAGTTTCTTGCGTCTCGGATGCCATCTCTTTAGTCAGCTTACATTTCGTTTCCAGCGGTGTTTTCACGCTTTTCGAATTTTCCATGCCAAATTTCCTCAAAATTTCTCGTGTGTATTTACATTGTGACATTTCGATGCTACTGTAGGATCGTGGAAAAGGAAAGAGAGACGCCTGGTAACCCATCCAAGCGACGTACTCCGGCCGGCGTTGCTTAGCGTCGATGATCGCTTGGGTCGGCGCGGAACCACTGCGCCAGCGACCGCTCTCCCTGGTGTCAATTCCTATTCACGTCCTCTTATAAAGTTCTTTTTATTAGGAGGGCACCGCCCCGATCCCACACTCGGCCGTCCTGAGAACGACATTTGCCCTCAAATGTCGGCAACTTCGTATTCTTTTAATCGACTTTTATCGGCGGCGCATCCTCGTTCGTCACTTGTTTTCAACGTCCACACACCTAGGCCAACTTAAGGTAGTTGTCGTGCGATGGGCATAGTGTCAGAAAATTCTAAATTTTAGAATACTCATTGAGGACATTATAATACAATTATCCTTAAAATTTTAAATCGATTGACCGCCTCTAATTCGAGATAAACTTAATTAAAGTTCGGGTCATTAGCATGGAGAGTATATGCGCTATGTAGTAGTTCTACCACTTTATTAATTCTAATAAAAAAACTAACAGTCAGAAACTTTCAAAAAACTAACAATTCATAAATGTTTTTGTTCTGAATTAGACAAAAAAAAAACAAATATATTGACCGTCCCGTTATTGAGTTATAATAATGCAAAAATTAAAAATTGTGGAAAAAAGCACACGCGGGAAAATCGAACAGAAACAACTTGGCAACGCTATACTGTACATACATTGAGTCTGTATGCACTGAAGCGCTGTATCCAGTATACAAGCCCAGTATGTCCAACTGTGCGGCATAAGCGACGTTGCCAAATTGCGAGACGTGAATATGTTTCATAGTGTTTGTGTATACATATATATGAGATTTGTATGTGTATGTTGTCACGGGTACAGTATTGAAACAAAGGTGATCGTTCATATCGCTACTCGCTCCTATACTCTTACCACGCACATGATCCAAAAACTATTGACGATATTGTACCACGACAACGTCCTTAATGTGACTCACACAACACAACTTTTCGACTTGGTGCCTAGTGCATGACTCGTTCATTTCTCTTCACTTTCGTAATTGCGCTCGCCGATTTCTTTTCTCAACTGCATACGACTTCCAGCGTCGTGAGGATCGTTGCGGTAGCTGTACCTCCTATCCCGGACGAGACCCCAATTTGTAGGATCGTGGAAAAATCGTGGAAAAGGAAAGAGAGACGCCTGGTAACCCCCATCCAAGCGACGTACTCCGGCCGGCGTTGCTTAGCGTCGATGATCGCTTGGGTCGGCGCGGAACAACTGCGCCAGCGACCTCTCCCTGGTGTCAATTCCTATTCACGTCCTCTTAAAGTTCTTTTATTAGGAGGGCACCCGCCTCGATCCCACACTACCATCTCTTTCATCTTGCATAAATTCAATTCCTAGGCAATATTTTAGTTTTCCTAGATCTTTTACCTGAAATCTCTTGTTTAATTCAGACTTTAGTCTTCCGTGAAATCGAGGATTATTCGTAGCAACTATCAGGTCATCGACATGTACGGCTACAATCAATATCATGTTATTTTCCTTTATATAATATAGGCATTTATCTGAGGATATTTGTTGGAGTCCATACTGCCTTAAGCACGCGTCCAATTTCTGGTACCACTGCCTCCCAGATTGCTTTAAACCATACAAAGATTTATTAAGGCGACACACCAAGTTTTTCTTACCTTTCTCTTTGAAACCTTCAGGTTGTTCCATAAATATTTCCTCGTTTAGGTCTCCATTAATATAAGCCATGACGACATCTAATTGATACAACGTGAGGTTGAATTGAGCAATACTGCCAGAATCGCTCAAATGGAATTTGCTCTGGCGACAGGAGCGTAGGTTTCCTTGAAATCTACTCCGGGTTGTTGTGAAAAACCCCTCGCGACTAACCTAGCCTTCCTTCGTTCTATGGACCCATCCATGTTTTGCTTGGTCCTCAGTACCGACTTGCAACTGATCACGTTTTTATTTTGTGGCCTTTGAACCAAAACCCATGCACCATTTCGGACGAGTGCATCGTACTCCGTTTGCATGGCCTTTTTCCATTCAGACGAGTCGTCCGAACTTACATTTTGCACAGTATCAACGAATTCGTCTGCGACAAACTGTGCATTGTGCCACGCATCGTCGTCATCTTCTTCAGAATTTTCCTCTGGATCTTCGCCTTCAATATTTTGCATATTGTACTGTTTCCTGGGTCTGCCAACACGGCCTGTTCTGATCACTCTTGGTCTTCCTACCCCCCTCTTAAACTGCTGCGGGGTTTGTTCAGGTTCTAAGCTACCTTCCTGACCCTCATTTTCAATTCCATTTTCGTCGCATTGCGGTTGAACAGGATCGTCATCTTCCTTTTGGTTAACAATTGACTTTAGACAAACCTTTTTTATTTTTCTACGCTCAATTCCCAGTTCGTTTGAACTTTGTTCATTAATTATTTCCTTTATCTCAACGAACTTTACATCTCGACTCTTTATAATTTTCTTTGCATTCAGGTCCCATAAGCGATACGCTTTCGCATCGTCCGCGTAGCCCATTAAGATGCATTCCTGTGACCTTGCATCAAATTTCCCTTTACCTGGCACTTTGTTTAGCACGAATGCCTTCTGGCCAAAAGTGCGGAAGTTCTTTACGCTTGGTTTCCTGTTAAACCAATTCTCAAACGGCGTTGTGTCAGGAAAATTTTTCGATTGGCAACGGTTTCTAATATAGGCGGCTGTGGCAATAGCTTCTGCCCAAAAATGTTTTGGCAAATTTGCTTGGGCCAGCATCGACCTCGCCATCTCAACTAGCGTGCGATTCATGCGCTCTGCTGTGCCGTTTTGTTGAGGAGTGTGCGCGGTCGAGTATTCTCGCTTTATGCCTGCCAATTCCAGCTTTTTATTAAATTCTGGACCACAATATTCTAATCCATTATCTGTCCTTAGCGTTTTGATCTTTCGTTTGTAGTGCCCCTTTAATAAAGAAAAGATTTTTGGTAGACTGCGTAGGCACAGCCCTGGTATTTTAAGTGTGTTTACTCTAATATATACAAATGGGGCCTAGCGACGGTTCCGATGCAGTCAGTAAGCAGTAGAGTTCGAATCGGGCATCTAAGCTATACAGATGCGAAACCCTTAACACCATTATTATATATTTTTCACTATTATTATCATTATTATTATTATCTTTATTATTATACTTTATTAATATTAGTGTATTATCTAAATATATATATATATAGCCTAGTTGTTTTTGTTATTTTGTGTCTTGAGTGTCGTTTTCTTTATTATTTAATACCCCTTACTACACGTTCTTTCTGATTTTCGACGAGATTTTTGAATTTCAAGAACGCGTCCTTGACTTCAGATTTTGCCTTTAAAAAGTGTACCTCCACCCATTTTGATTTTTCATCAATGAACGTAGCAAAGTATCGTACTCCGCCCATCGATTTCGTTCTCATCGGGCCACAGACGTCCGAGTGAATGAGGTCTAACAAATTTATATCTTTTCTTTCTTCCTTCTTAGCAAAAGGCATTACAGATTGTTTGCTTTTTATGCAGGTAACACAACTAAATTCTGATTGTGCGAACTTAGATGGAAGACCCTTTACCATTTCTTTTGAAGCCAATCTTTTTAAATCAGTCTGGTTTAAATGACCAAAGCGTTCGTGCCATACCTTTAGATCAACAGGACACTCACGTATAATTGTTGCGCATTCGTCCCTGGGCTGCACAATGTAAAGGTCGTTCCTTTTTCGTGCGGTTACAATTACTTCTCCATCTCGACTTTTAATTTCAGCTTTATCTTCGTCAAATATAATTTTTCGACCCTTTGTAGCAGCTTTGGAGGTTGACAGCAAGTTCATTTTTAATTCGGGAACGTATAATGTGTTTTCTAGCCTTAATTTCTTTATTCCGTTTCTTGCAGGTACCTTCAGGCAGACTGTGCCTTTTCCTACAACATTTTCAGTTTTATTTGTAGCAAGTCTTACCTTTTGATTTTTTACGGGAGTTATGTCTACGAAATTTCGTTTCTCGTGACACATGTGCGATGTTGCGCCACTATCGATGCACCATTCATTTTCGATAATTCGTTCAGCATTTGCGGTAGTTGGAAAGCTTATGTCTTCTTCTGAAATTATGAAGGCTTCTTCGACATTTGCGGCTTTATGTCGTTGGTCAGCTTGTTTCTTCCTGCAAACAGATGCTTTGTGCCCAAATTTGTTACAGTAATTACATCTATACCCATTCCTCGGTGTGAAATATTTCTTCTGATGTTCAAAATTTGGACGATTCTGCGACCTTCCCAAACAGCAACCGCAGCTTCATCTGCAGGGCGTGGCCTTGATCCATCGACGTAACACCAACGGTCGTTTTTTACTAAAATAGCTTCCATATGAAGCTTCCACGAATCGTAATTCGTTTTGCAAAGAGGCTCGATTTGTGTATGATGACTGGACATCTTGCAATGAGATTTATAAACGCAAAACGCAATGGATACGTTTTTTTTGTTAACACGTGGTCGCACGGTAACACGAAATCTTTTGCGTCTTATTTCTGCAGTTCGTTTTTAATTTCAGTTAACTAATTAACTTCACTTAGGCGTACCTGGGCCCATAACCTGTAAGAGGCCGTAGTTTTATTTCTAAACGAACTTTATTTTATTATTAGTATGATACAGTAGTAACGCTCAGCTCGACAGCTATCCAAAGATATGAGCAAGATGTGGGTACAGAGGTGCTGCCAACCGCCGGCAGCTAGAGTCATGGGAAATCCCCAGACGAACGTATACCTATGGGGCGGGGGGGGGGGGGGGGGGGGGGGGGGGGGGTATCTCCGGACAAACGAGTAACGCGGCGGGCATTTCAACAATCAACAAAGGGAGATACAATATAATTATTTAAAACTAATTTGCATAAAATAGGCCAAAATTGTTTGTTTGAATTTTTGGAAATTGGGATACCGTCAATATTAAAAATTAATTTTATTGTACAACTTTCTTTCAGTTCTAGAAATATACCTTCTGCTTGTAATACAGTTATTATGTGCTTCTTTATGCCAAAATATTTAAGTTGAGCTGCGGTTTTATTTTTACTTAAACACGATACAATATTAGATGATCGCTCAGTTTTTAATAAAGTGCGAGCATCACTTGGAATTTTAAATTCGGGAAAAATATCCTTTAAAGCCTTTAATAAATAATTTAGTTGGGTATGATTAATGTTCTGTTCTACAGACCATTTTTTTAACAGATTTATCAATTTTAAATTTGCAAAAGCGATACGTTGCTGTTCTGCAATAGCACTGCTCACTTTCGTAAATTCTGTTTCAGTACTTTGAAAATGAAATGACTGGATAATGTAATCGTGACCGAGGACAGGATTAATATTTCCTTCTGAAGTAATAGCAGGCGTAATTCTCAATGCCTCAATTGCATCGACAGACCGATTCTGATGAAACGAAGCCATCTCTTTCTTAAGAAATTTATACTTTTTGTTTCGCTTTTCGGACATTTCTCAGTCTAATACACACAACATAAAATATTAGGTGAGGCAACATTACCAATGGAAAAATATATAATAATATGAAAGCTAGTATTACATAAAGATATGTACTTACCCAGACACGTATGTAAAACGTACGGCGAGATCACTATGAACACTCTTACAACCGACGAAATTACAATTATCTGGTTTGCTTTGAAAGAAACGTCTTTATACTACTAGAGATTAGAACGAACTAACAGTGGATGCCCAAAAGACGAGCTCGGGCCCACTTAGTAATATAAACTGTTTATGTCATTGTTAGGAATGAACGTGTTACCGACAGTCTGGCGTTGCGGTCACTTCCGCTGGGCACATTCGGCCCATGTCTGTCTTTCCGGTTGTACGGCGTGTAATGTTTTATCTTTGCTTTTGTGTTTGTTACTGTAATCTTAATGTTATTACTGAATCAGGGTCCTTCGTGTACATAAATAAATATTGCTGACTACATGACTTTACGACCTACTTCTTTATCAACAACATCTAAAATAAATATTTGGTAAACATTTGTAAAAAAATATTTCGTTTTAAATCTAAAATGAATATTAAATAAACATTTGTAAAAAAATATTTCTTTTTAAATCTAAAATGAATATTCGTTACATATTTAAATATTAAAAAGAGATTCAATCGTTTTTTAACATTACGTACATATTTATTTCACATTGTGTGCTACTAGGGTAGGGTCTGTTTAAACAAAGCCGAGAAAGATTCCGAATAGGTTCTAAAAATGCTATAGGGAGTCTGTTGCTACAAACTTTTTAATGTTGCAGCTCAATCACATTGCGTAAGACGTAAGAGCGACACGATTATTTTTCATGCAACAAATTTGTCGCATTAATGTTCTTATAATATAAATGCATGTCGATTAAGTGACAAACCACAAATTCAAAGTAAATTAAAAGTAAACAATTTACTTCATATCATATTCTGGCACAAATATTCATTCATGATAAACATAAAATATTTCCTGCATATTTAAAAAAGAATATTCTACTCCTAATATTTGTCGCGTCATAGCCGCTTGTCTCTTCGGGGTCGCGGGACCTACGGGGTCCTACCCTGGGAACCGCCGGGTTATTAACCGAAAAGGTGTTTTAACTTTAACCGAAGTCTATTCGGGTCTGATTTCGGGAGGACCTTGTAGTCCCGTGGTTCCGGAAAGGGTTGAGGTTGCGGAGGAGGAGGAGGAGGAGGAGGAGAGGAAGGAGGCGGGGGAGGAACCTTCTTCAGGAGGTTTTCGAACAGGGAGGAAAATCCCTCGTCTGAAACCTTCGTGGGGGCCTGGTGAAGCGCGCGAATCAAACGCCGGGTTTGTCGTTGTTTTCCCGCTCGGGTTTTGCCCATGGAGAAGAAAAAAATTCAGGGTACGGAATAAACTTGGGTGAGAGGATGACTGAACGCCCTATGGCGAGAGCGCAAGTCGGATCAAGGGAATGAGTTGAACGCCCTATGGCGAGATCGCAAACTCATGTGCAGGACCAAACTGAACGCCCTATGGGGAGAGCGCAAGTTTGGGGAGCGACGGACGGAATTAAAGGAATTGAGCGGGAAACAAAAAAAAGATTCTGGATGAAAAATCCACCGTGACGTTAAATAAAAGTACAGAACTCGGAACTAGGAAAAAACGGAGTATTTTCTAATACTTTGTCACGCCAAGAAATCAAATGAATACAAAACGGACTGAGCGACAGCGAAACGAGCGTAAAAACAGAAAAAAATAAGTATCGCTTCGGCGATATTCCTCGCCTTTATATACGAAGGCGTTGGGTCAGCATGGGCGCTGATTGGCCCAGGTTTTCGCAGGCCCTTGGTTTTCCTGGTAAGGAAGGGGCATCCCTTCCTTTCCAAAGTCTTCCTTTTTACTTTCCTAATAGTTATTTATATATATATATATATATATGTAAAGAAAATCGCGACACGAGTGTCGTCGCTTCTCTTACAGTTAGAATCTAAGTTACCGACGCTAGAGGGAGAGAAAAAGAAAAAAAGTGAAGCACGTGGAGAATATAGAGAAGAATCGTAGAAACCAAATTTAGAAGAGAAATAATAGTCCAAAACGGGAATAAGAGCTTTAAATGTTGTTTCTTTTTGTTTAACAGGTAGGAATTAAGGAAAATAACCAAATTTGTACATAATGTAAATAGATCTTTTTGTTTAACAGAAACGCAATTGAGTTCTCATTCTAACCTAACTCTGGAAAGGAATAACTTATTACATATATATTTTATAATTTTAATTATTTTAGTTTCGTCTTATTCACAACATTAGGATTCTGGTGGTTTTTGAATCATGTTTTTATATGGATTTTAAAGGAAACTAATGAATTTATAATATAACTTTAAAAGATTAAGAGAAATTAAAGATGCCGGGTGAGTCCAAATATTGTGAATAGTCCAGAAGAAAAAGCTAGTGAACTTTTGCTTATTGCTGAATATTTGTAATGTATTTTGTATGCTTCTGCTATATTTGTTAGTAAGGAAACTCCTTATTCGACTTGACTGAGGGGGAGAGGTTGACATTTGCCAGCACACCCTTTTGTCTAGGCGTGCTGGCCAACATTTGGGTCCTCATAAAAATCAGGACCATTGCTAGCTTTTTCTTCTGGGGGGTAGTTTTCGCCCATGGTTCGACGCAGTATGCGACATATTATTGACATAAAGATTCATTTTATAATGAGAAAAAATATTTTTTTCATAATATGAAATAAATATTATCTGTATTGTTACGTGCCAAGGGCCAGGAGCGTTGCGAGTGGCCGAGGTAAAAGAATAAGGTGCTGTGTTCGTTGTGGTGTTCGTTGGGTTTTAGAAGTAGTTTGTTAGTCGTGGACGATCCCGTGTATGGCTAACACGGGTTGCCACAGGAGATTGGAACACGCGTGGACGATCCCGTGTATGGATAACACGGGTTGCCACAGGAGGTTGGAACACGCGTGGACGATCCCGTGTATGGCTAACACGGGTTGCCACAGGAGGTTGGAACACGCGTGGACGATCCCGTGTATGGATAACACGGGTTGCCACAGGAGGTTGGAACACGCGTGGACGATCCCGTGTATGGTTAACACGGGTTGCCACGGGAATGTTAGTTAGGCTGACGTAACTTTATAATTATGCAATACACTTCGAGCGGTAAAAGTGTATTGCTGTGGGATCGCAGGCTGACGATTTCTGGAAGGTAATCGTAGAAAGAATTTAAACGCGATAAGACTAAGAACACGATCAAACTATATTTCTTTATGCTGGCGATTAATACAGATTAATATGTATGTGTTTGGTTACAAAGGTGTTAAGTGGACTTGTGTTTCTGGACGCACGCACCTACTTGTAATTCTCTCGGTTTTCACGCAACGAGGAATGCGGGGGTATTAGATAGTACAAAATGCCTAATAGATATCGCGGACTTGGCGCGTATTCTATACGGTTAACGACGTATCGACGAAAACTAAGTTCGGTCAAACGAAGAAGATCTATCCGCGTGGTTATAACGACCTGCAGCGTGACAGTCTATTACTGAACTAATCCCACGAGGTGGTTTGTAACCCGTCTTTTATAGTAAGAAAAAGTGGTGGGGTACGATGCACTTTCTGGAATTTTCCTGCGGGATGCAATAGGAATGTGTCTATAAGATATGTGTCTCGTCGTTCGCTCGAGTTCTAGTTTCCGTAGTCTTAATTATTCTGGGCAAACAGAGCGGTTTTCGGTCCTAGCGAGGGGTCCGGCTATGCATGTGGTGAATTTCCGGCCTCGAGCTCGAAGTAGAGAGTCTAATTTTTATTAGGCTCAGGGCCGCATGTAACAGTATATTAGGAAAAAATATTCTATTTCGAATATTAAATAAAGATTCATTTAATATTTAGACAAACATATTTTTCTCGTAACATGAAATGGATAGTTTCTGCATATTTAAAAAGAAATATTTGTTACTTAAATATAAAATAAATATTGTATGTATATTTGAATATTAAAAAACGATTGAATCTCTTTTTAATATTATATGAATGTGTATACAATATTTTATGCTCCTAGGGTATGTTTCACACGTTATAATTCAATATAATGCCGTAAGAAATAATAAATAAAGATATAATGGCTACTTCAATCGATTATTTAGATACTTTACACATTTTGGCCGTACGTTTCCCATTAAATTCTTTACCAATTCCAAGTCTTTTTCTTACATATCGCTAAGGAGGCAAGGCACATAAGGTCGGTATATGCAGTCGAAATCTGTGGAGAACGTATCCCTTGGAACAATGACGTTCATTTGTTTCGTGTACATTCATGCACCAGCTCTGCTGTGAATAAACGAGACAGCTTTCTTAAATGGTACTCCCATTTTTGTGGCAAAAAAATAACTTTTTTTACTAGATCTTGTAGGTTAACTTTGTAAGAATGTCTCTATAAAATTTGAAATTATAATACATAAAGTTTCCAATGTTATAGACTTTTAAAACGCGGTTATATACTTGGCAGCAAGCGATCGAGCAAACTTTAAACGCGTTTTTCTTAGAAAAATAGTATTTGGGCCAATTAATTTGAAATTTTACATGTATATTAAGAAAGAATCCCTTTATCGTTCGAACTATAGGCAGGACAACAGGTCGTATACCTTTTTCTATGTTACGAGCCGGGCGAGTGGCAGAACGAGACCGAATGCGTTAATACAATTTTTCCTTGTGACAGTTAAGGATTGCAATGAGCCTAGGAATTATATCCGGGGACCGGACTAACCTATAGGCTAACTATAGGGTCGCCGTATGCCCATTAATAACGAAAAACCTTGCGGTATTTTCGCGCTAGTATAGCAGATCAGTCCCGTACCAAAGGATACGGGGGTACCGCCACTAGCTAGTAGTAGGAAATGGAAATTGTTGCAACCCGTAGACTCTTTCTCTTCTAACGAAACACCCGTAACTTTAATTTTAAAAATCTTATTCACCCCGAGCGGTAAGAGTGAATAAGGGAGATCGTTGCTCTGTTACACGAAGATTAAGGAAGTAAAATGAAAATAACTAAAACATTTGAAATGTCACAATGTGAATGTAACCATATATTAACAGTTATAATCAATAGTGGTTCATAATGCAATTACAACGAACGATTCTTAAATTTAAACTTAGCCGAAATTGACGCATCGGTTCGCGGGGATTTCCACGTCTTATACTTACAATAGTCAAACGAATGCGAAAGTCGTGGACCTTGAAATTTCTGTACCCTAAGTATCATCGTGACGTTCTAGAGAATACTGGACCCGAGGAGTCAAAAAATGTCTCGCTTATATAGGGCTCGGTTTTGGGAAAAACTGCGGAAAAATGAGTGGAGGTGGTAGGATTCTGGAAGGGATATTACGGGACCAAGGCAGCATGGAATATATCTTGACAGGATTGTAGGGGATCGTAGTTTGTTTATACTAGTTGCTCGGACAGTGATCCTGTACAGCGAGACCCCTTCGGTTTACATCTTTACGTAAATTTTCTAACGGTCGACTGGTAACAGATGAAAAATAAAAGGTTCAGGGCCGCTGAAATAAAAGTTTCAGGGCCGTGCGTAACATCTAATTAACTAAAATTCGAAAAAATTATGTAGAATAAGATAAAACAAAATGTTACTAAAAATTTTTTTCCGGGCGAACTGAGGGGGGGGGGGGGCGGTGAGATGTCATGTCAACCGTTAATAAAAAAATTTGTGCAGCGTCCTAGTTCTCGTTCAATTCAAAGTATATTTTTAAGTTTATCGATTTTAAAAAATGTATGTGATGCAAAGGAGGCATAACTAAAGCGTACACAAACTTTCAAATTAATTACTGTTATAGTTTTTTCTATAAAAAAAGGCAAAAACATCGTTTTTCTTACCAGGAAAAACGGGAGTACCTTCTTCAACGTGAAGAGTGGTCTCATTGTCAGACAATATCTTACAATATTTCTTACAATGAGTATAAATAAGTATATGATGTCTGATTAATCCGGAGTGTTTTATTATGTTTAAAAGAAATGGAGATCAATTTGCAATTTACTACGAAGAACTTACTTCACCTATTAAAAAGAATCTAGCTGAAAGAGCAAGTTTATTATAATTAGTTAGTTGCTTATAACTTTGGTGCTATGATTGTTTAAATTACATTTTTGTAGTGCATACATATACAGAGATTTCATAACAGTTCGTGGTTTCCGGCGAAAGACGTATTATTGTAAATAGTGTCATAGGAGGGGAACATATTTTGATTTGTAAAACAAAAAAGCGGTGAAGAAAGTATACGCGAAGCAATGTTCGGCAGTTAACAATTTTCTGTATTCTACGGCAGCATAAAGGGAGTGAGAAAGTACTTTCCTTGCGGGAATCGAACGCAAACAAAGAACACTTAAAGGAAGGTATGCCTCCTTAATACGGTGACAGTCGCAGAGAGTGCAGGAACTGTGGCAACTAATGCAAAAGGTTGAATCGCCTTCAGCAAGTCTATCACCGGTGAAAAGTGGGGAGAGTTTTATATCGTTTAAATTTTCAGTTAGCAGTGACTACGTGATTAATATAGCGTTCAGTGACGAACCCACAAAGAAGTAAAATTGTTTCATGTTTGCTGTCATGTGATGGGAAACAGAACTCTATCGTTTTAGTATGGACGATGACAAAGATTTCCGAGAAATCAAGGAATGAGAAATATTCCTTGTTCCACGTATCTGTATTCTTATATACAAGATATTAAGGAAATAGACAGCCTCGAAGTCTTATTGTTATACAGGACAGAATTGCGGACCAATGTACAATGATATCTATACATACTAGGTGCACATTATTCAACTTGAAATCATTTATATATACAGTGGAGGACAAAAGTATTCGTACACTTGGAATATAGAAATAAAAGCAACAATATTTTCTATATTATTAAGTATATTTAAATATACATAACTGTATATTATACATTACACTTGTAACTGTAACGGCGAATAATGTGATTCACACTCAGGATCCGCCAAATAAAAGAGAACTTGAACTTCTAGACTTTCTGTATTAAATATCGTGACGGGTTCGGACAGCGATTCGTTGTATTGTAAGTAAACAAAAAGAATAATCCGAGTAGGCAGGGAATACAGGGTTTTTAAGGGATTTTGGAGAAGGAGTACGAGTAGTGATAGTGGTGGCTGCACGACGAAGGTCAAAATTGAGGAGTGAAATTTTGGACTTACAATTAGAGCAGTGATTTGGGAGATGAGTAACGAGCGGTGACGGTTCTTAGGGAGTTGAAGGGTCGGGATGGATTTAGTGGTAGTGGTAGCTTTATTTCGGAAGTTCGTCTCTACAAGTGCACGACGTTGCGAGCGGGCGCTTCTCGATGGACTGTCGCTTAAAAATATTTTCTTCGCCCTTTTAAGCGATTTGTCGCTCCTTCGTCCCGACCAATTCCGTAACAGATTTCATTTGCTGTTTTCCCGGGATCGGTCGGGCTGTAAGGACCCATCGATGCGATAACGGGCCGTCGCACAGTGGTCCAGAACGAGCGATTAGCCGCGCTTTTGCTGAAAATTCGATTTTCTCGAATCGCTTTTTTTTCTCTTTATATCGATTCCTAAATGTCCATGGATTTCATAAATCGCAAAATTAATGAAATCGGACAAAAATTGTAGTTACAACAAACGCTTAAAGTTGGAACCTTTTCTCGAGACCAATTTCTATCGAAAAAACACGTTGTGTTCTTCTTGACATTCTGACGAATCTATCTTACATTTTCTAATGATTTTTTTTTAAATTAAAGAGCATTCTTGTACGATCAAAATGCATATGCTGAATATTAAATTAGTGTTTGTAGTTTATTCAAAAATTAACGTTCAATAAATGAGAGAAAATCATCAAAGTTTTCTATCATTGACAGTCAGCATCTTTTATCTACCGTATATATTCGTAGTTTGACATATAAGGCCCTTCTCTGTAAGGTCTCTGCTATGTGATCCTGCGAAAAAACGATCCCAACTCGTCCCACAAATTTGATTTTTTATTGTTTAAAGAGTTGCGCACACTCCAGCGGCTGCCCGCCGCTAGAGTCTATCATGGGTTTTAAGGAAATCTTTCTATGAATTGGCTAAATTAGAAGAGGGTAAACAGTTAATCTTGTGTTGTAAATGAGTATTCGAAATTTCTGTCTACCTGTAGTTCAAACAATATCGTTTTAAATGGATTCGAAAAAAAATCAGAGCGGTTGTAATGCAATGCCATGCGGTTAACAACTTCTTGGAATTCGCTAAGCCAACTTGTAAAAACCGAGAGTTAAATAGAAACCCTCATCGGCAATTACAAGTCGATAGTTTCTTAAATGTGGGTTTTACAACTTAACGGCTCTAAGTCAACCAGCAGGTCGCACATGCCATAAACCGCGGGCGGCGAGGAAGCCGAAAATGTTTGCCACCGAATGAGTCAGATAAAAACGGTTTTTCCTAATTATCCACCCTCATGGCAGAAGTAACAAAATGTGGAAGGTGGTTTACCTAATCAATCATTTGCATAAACCAATAATTTTGTGAAAGGGAAAAGCTCCTGTAAATTTTCTCCGCCTTATGACACTCTGCCTGATTTTTGAATCCGCCATTTTGTTTTTGGAAATTTTGAGTTCATATTCGTAATCAGGGACTCAAAAAACATAAGAATACTAATTTTTACGCGGAACCATTAATTTTTCGATATACCTGGTCGCCATATTGAATCCGCCATTTTGTTTTTGGAAATTTTGAGTTCATATTCGTAATCAGCGACTCAAAAAACAACAGAATACTAATTTTTAGCTAAATCGGATGAGTTTTGCGCTTTTGGCGAGGATTTCAAAGAGATCGAAAACTGTGCGAGGTGCCTGAACAGCTAGATCAACGTTCTGGACCACTGTGCGTCGCCAGGCTCAAGGGCCTCTTGGCGGAAAATATAAATATGTTGGCGCCACGCTGTCGCGTTTACGATGCGACGTGCCCGTTGCACGTCGCCGCCACAATGGAAAAATAGGAGATCTGAACTTGAGGTAGTGAGTCAGAGGTGATTGTGGAACGGCGGATGTTAGTCGAGCTACTGACAATATGTTTTTGTTGATTCAATATGGAGAAATCCTAACTTATCCTAACTTATATATTAGTTGATCAGAGGGTCGGTACATTATATAACAACAAATGAGCAAAAACAAAACTGAATTACATTATTTCGTAACTTAAAATGGGAAAAATTTCACAAAATGGCGAGAAATTGCAAGGACAAAAGTATTCGTGCACCACCATTTCTGTTGATAAACACAGCAGTTACGGAGGAATCACAACATTCCGAATATATATTCAAGAATATATGCACAAGAAAGTTCATCCAAAAACAGTACGAAGAGTGTTACATCGGGAAGGATATAACAGTAGAGTTGCGAGGGGAAATCACTTATTCATATGTTAAGTTGTGTATTGTTTCTATTGATTTTTGTTATATATTAACCGTTTGAGTGCCAAGAAGCGATTTTGCCCTTCTTCTATTTCGCTCGAAAAGGGCCAGCGGTCTAGGCTGCGAAGCCGACAACGGCACCCGCTCAGCTTCTGTCGATGCGCGACTCTACGACTACCATGCCGTTGAATTCTTTATTTCAATGTAACATTTGGATGCAAATGTTATTAAAATGCACAGAAATAAGAGCAGAAAACAGCGTAATAGTGCTTCTTGGCATTATTAATAGGAGAATAAAGCGAGCGCTATCGCGCCGCTTGGCATTTTTAGATAGGGAATGCGATAAGCGAAAAAGCGCTCCTTGGTACTTTTGGACGGGGAAACAGCAAAGACGCATGGCACTCAAACGGTTAAAAAAAGATTGTATCATGGCAGAAGGCCTCGATTATATTCAATCCTATTATATTTAATTAATAAATTATGTTATCTGTTTATAAAATAAGTGTGAAGTGCATCAAGTTTATTTCGAGTTTTAACAGGTTATGGGCCCAGAGTGCATAAATATTGTATAATAGTTTTTGTGCCGTTTTTCTAATATAGTAAAGAGATTATTTGATATGATTTTAAATATGTGTGTGTGTGTATTTCGGCTGTGCACTCATTAAGAAGAAGATGGATTATTCGGTACCTAACATTGAGGCATTATCTAAAGAAAATTATGAGACATGGAAAATAGGTATGGAAGTATTGCTCATACGGAATAAAACTTGGAAATATGTTTGTGGTAAATGTTCGAGACCAGAAGTAGAAGCCGGTAATGAGAATTCTTGTATGGCAGCGGAAGCTTGCGACGGAGCTGATGCAATGACAAAAGCTGATTTAATTTTGGCTATGAAATCTTTCAAATTAAGACAGGTAAATAATCTGTGAACTTCTCATGAAGTTTGGAATAAATTAATCGAGATTTACCAGTCAAAAGGTCCTGCTAGAAAAACTGCTTTGTTTCATAAGTTAGAGTAATATAAAATTCAAGAGGTTGATGGTATAAGATCACAAATGAATGAATTCTTTGAAACGGTAAATAGATTACGAATAATGGTAATCGCGGTCCACGAAGAATTATTATCATACCTTCTTTTGATAAAATTACCGGAAAGTTTTAATGTATTTAAGCAGTTAACTGTGATTGACGAGTATACTCGTCATGGAGAAGTGGCACGATTTTGTGTATTCACGAGTATACTCGTCATGCGTATAAAGTAGTGACCATTGGCTATTTAAATTGTAATTTTTGAGAAAAACAAAACGTATATTCTCAAATTTCAAGATATTTAGAATATTTTGAGGCCATGCCAGAATAAAACAAACAAATAAAAAATATAAATAATTTAAGATGAACTCATGCGTCCCCGTATGCACCCGGTTGAAACAGCTTATCAGTTCGCATAACGAATTTATTTATGTGCGATGCTAACGTTTTTTAGATGTTAGCCTAAAAGGGGCAAAGGCAAAAGTCAGAAAGTTGATTTATAATAGGGTTCCTTTTACGACGAAGCTCGATAATTCATCAAACTCAGAAGGAAATGGTCAGAATCACAAGAAGGTAAAGTTTAAAAATACAAAATTAGAAGAACTGAAAAAGAAGCGTCCATGCAGTTTTTGTAATGAACTTGGTCATTGGCATCGCGAGTGTAAGAAGCGAATTGCAAATGAAAAACACCATTTAAGGAAACGCAGTGGGAACTCAAGCACGGCTTATATTTGTGACTTTTCAGTGTTTGTCTCGGAAACAACACCAAAGATGACTCGGTTTGGTTGGCAGATTCAGGTGCCAGTATGCACATGACTTTTCAGCGTGACGTTTTCGAGAATTAAGACCCGCGGAAACAGTGCGGTTTGTAAAAGTCGCAGGAGAGACGGTTCTCCCGGTACAGTAAAAGCTGGATAAATACGACAGAGTTCGGGGCTCAAGCGCATCTCTTATGAGGTAGCGGTGTCGAATTCTTGTTTACATCACGGCTCCAGCCAAGCGCGAACAAAGAAAAGAACAGACAGTAGAAGAGACAGAGAGGCCCAAGCTATAGGGGGAGTGGCCCGAATGTATCGGTGAGGCAATGCTAATTGGAGGGTCCGCCGTTTTCATTTTCGGTCTTTTTTTTTTTAAACCTTTGCTAACATATTTGCGAGATTTTTCTGATTAAAATGATACCAAACACGACATAGTTTGAATTATATTTACTTAAAATTTAATACATTTGCTTACCACTTACATAATTTAAACATTTCGTGTTTGGTATCATTTTAATCAGAAAAATCTCAAAAACACATTGGGAAAAGTTAAATTCAGAAAAGTTACTAAATAAAAAAGTTTACTGTTGCATTAGCAATGCGCCGCTTTGTTTGCTTGCTCTCTCTGTCTCTTCTACTGTCTGTCCTTTTCTACGATCGCGCTCGACTGGAGCCGTCGAATGTAAACACCGATTCGCCACCTCTACTTCATAAGGACGACATCGGTCGCGACCTTTGCATTTAAGCCTTACGACGGTGTCGAAATTATGCTTCATTTATCCAAATGGGTGGCGATTCAGTGTTTTCATGCGGCTCCAGCTGAATGCGAATTCCTAAGAGCGACATTCGGTCACGACTTGAGCATTTAAACCAGGCAGCCAGGATAGTTGATCGACTGAGCTGTCCTTCGAAGAGCTCCGCCTGCTTCACCCATTCATACAGCTGAGATGTCACTGATTCACAGACACTCTCTCGGTGTCATGGCCGAATCTATTGGCACGAGCGTGGTGCAGTGGCGTAGCTAGGTAACCAAGGGCCCTGGGGCAAATTAAAAAATGGAGCCCCACTGCTATGTAAAATGATTAGGTTTTATCAAATAAAAATATGAAATATACAAATACTTTAAAAATGCTAAGCTACTTAAGCTCTTTTTTGTGCACTGCAGGGCAGGTAATAAAAATATTAAACAGTAACAACATAAATTACAATTAATACTTGGTGTAGGTTTGGCTAATAAAACGAAATAGAGAAGATTCAAGGGTTTATTATATAAAGGTCGGGCCTACCAACTGACTAAATAACAATTATATTTAAAATTTTTTCCTAGCTTTAGTTTTCGCAAAAGTATCAATGACTTCGTTTAAATCCAGGCTTGATGCGGTTTTGTTTTCAATTGCTATTAGCGATAAATGTCGGAGTCGAGTTTGGCCCATATTATTTCTTAAATAATTTTTTATTATTTTTAATTTGCTAAATGACCTTTCAGCTGCTGCAGAAGTGACAGGAATTGTAAAGAATAATAACATTGCTGTAAATACTTCTGTTAGGTCGCATTCTAGCACTCCATATTTGCTCATTATTTCCTTACATAATTGGTGAACAGTCCATGCTTGAGTTAGTTGAGGTAAAACTAGGTGGTAAATATTAATAAATTGAAGCGAAAAACTAGGGCCTATTATATCTGAATATTTTCTTTGGAATTCGTCACACTTATGTAATAAAGTTGCTTCATCAACATGTAGTAATAATGTTGGTGTTAGAAAATCGAATATATGACAGACTGCACTCATACCAATAAAACGTGTATCTAATTGAGATATTACTGTGTCTAGTACATTATTGAAAATCTCAATTTTAAATATTGTTGCGCCGGGAAGATTCGCCGCAGGACATTATTTATTTACAACGCTTCGATCTCTCAAAAATACAGTTACACGAAGGATTCCAGCTACTTCTTCGCGCCGCTGTCACTCCTCGACACTCGTCTTCAACTATCTGGTTTATCCGTTGTCCTTGATACGATCTTCAATCCCCGACTATCGATGTATCGATGAACATAGTCTCTAATCGATTATATTACCGGAGACAGCTTCGCTTCTTCGTAACAATATTTTTTCTCGGTTTGGAAATCGGTGATCAGCAGCTAATTCATCAAAATGTTTTTTAACTTTTCTTTGCCTTTTTTCTTGAAAATGGGTATCAATACCATATTTTCTTGCAGTTTCACTGGCTTTGCACTTGAATAATTCGAAATCATTTCTATAAATTTGCAACTTTGCTTTGGTCTCTGTTAAAACTTTACTCGCCTCGCCCAAATTGATGTCGCATTTTTGTAAAGTTTTGGATGCATAATTGATGTCGTTCAATACACTGTGCATGAATTCGCAAAGCAACACGAACTCGAAAAGCAGTTTTGTTTTAATACTCTCTGCTTCACTACGCTCATCTTTATTAGGACTCTTTAGAACTATTTCTGATAATGCTTTGATAATATCAAAATAACGAAGTTTTATTGCAGATATCTTATTGACTCTACTGGACCATCTAGTCGGATTTAGTTTTTTTAGGGTGGTGTCCGATTCGCCAGTGAATTTTGACAGTAGATCCCAACGTTTGATGCTGTTTCCGAAAAAGTTATACAAATCTTGCAACGTTGCGAAAAAAATCTGTATTTCCACACAACTGCTAACGGCATCATTTATCACCAAATTTTAATTATGAGTGGCACAATGTACGTACTCTGCGTTAGGCTGGATATCCTTAATATGTTGTTGTACAACATTATACACACCACTCATCACACTGGCTCCATCATAGCCTTGCCCCACACATTTTTTTAAATCAATATTTTTGTCGATAAATAATGTTGTCACTTGGTTGACTAAATCTACTGCGCCATGTTTGATGGCTGCATAAAAGCCTAGAAACTTCGCCGTAAGTCATCACGTAGTGGTTGAATTCCATCAAATCATCGCCAGAAGTCCAAAAACATTAAAATCTATTAATTGTATTTGATTTAAATCATATCAGAGTATACTTTTTCACTAATAATACTTTTGTTTTACCCTGCACGTGACGTGGTGCGATCTGAACTGTCTTTCGACAAATAACCTTGGTCGACGTGCCACGCGCGTCGTTTTGTTTTCCGCGATCGACGCGCGTGGCATGTCTTTCCAGCGCGAGCGGTTAGATACAAATGTCGCCCCAATCCGCCACCACGCTCGTGCCAATAGGTCGGCCATGACACCGAGAGAGTGTCTGTGAATCAGTGACATCTCAGCTGTACGAATGGGTGAAGCAGGCGGAGCTCTTCGAAGGACAGCTCTGGCGATTAACTATCCTGGCTGCCTGGTCTATGCTATTAAAACTCTCCGAATTTGCCTCTGGTTACCTTTAATTCACCTTACTTCTCACCAGCTGGCGCCTCTGTCTATGAGAATGTGGCGACCGAGTGAAAGTCACTGCTGCAAGGCTGCAGCACCCTACCTAGGGAAAAGACAAAAATACCAAAAACATCGACCTAACGCGGCAACACGCCGGAAACGACGACTGTGATATGATTTCCGATTCCGAGTTGTTAGAAGAGTATAAAGAGAGTTTTGTTATAAATATTATATCTGAAAATAAATAGTTTCATCGTTATTTATTCACTCGTGTTTATTCAGCACCTGGTCAGTAACTTATAGGGAGAAATAGAAATAGTTTTCATATAGTCGTATGGGACACCGGCAGCTATAATTGGTGACCCCGACGTGATCACGCCACGTGCAAAGATACTGCGTCGTAGTAACGCGATCTGAGAAAGATACTCCTTATGCCGATCGAGCGATCGCCAGTAAAGGATCAGGCAGCTGACCGGGTCCGAGAACCTGAGGACAATAAAGAAGAGCCTTCACAAGCACATCGAGTGAGTATGGCTGAAGACGACTCT
The DNA here is from genome assembly GCA_963989415.1 of Cerceris ruficornis. Lineage (NCBI taxonomy): Eukaryota > Metazoa > Arthropoda > Insecta > Hymenoptera > Crabronidae > Cerceris > Cerceris ruficornis. The sequence goes on from OZ022528.1 coordinate 15,153,836, forward strand.
ATTAATGCAGCCACAAAATTAAAAATACCGCCGTTCTGGAAAGCCAACCCGGCATTATGGTTCCACCAAGTTGAAAGCAGTTTCGTAATTTCGCGAATTACGTCTGATGAGACGAAGTTCAGACACATAATACTCAACTTGGACAACGAGGCACTACCGGTAGTGGCAGATATTATCACTGCACCACCCGAGGCAGGGAAATACGAAGCGTTGAAGAACCGCATAATAAATTCATTTGGCGAATCACCGGAATTGAAACTACGTCGGTTACTAAGAGGGCATGAACTTGGGGAAGACAAACCTACCACCTTCCTACACAAGTTGCGGAGCCTGTCAGCAGGACAATGCTCAGAAGCTATCTTGCGCACATTGTTCCTAGAACAACTACCAGAAAGCGCAAAATCTATATTGACAGTCATCGAGGATGCGAGCTTAGATAAATTGGCAACTCAAGCAGATAAGATCCTTGAAATAGTCAAACACCCTCAACAGATAGCAGCGGCATCATATGAAAGCAAGCCATGCCTGCAACAAACCTACGACGAGAAGATCGAAGAACTCCGACTCATGGTGGAAACGCTCTCAAAAAGGTTAGATGACAGACGAGGTAGGCAAAGGACCACGTCACCCTGGAGACGTAGAGGAACAGGTCACACTCGCAGTCAATCAAGAACGCGAGCGGATAAGAGTACAGCACTCTGCTATTACCACTACAAATTCAGGGAGAGAGCATTCAAGTGCGCAAAGCCATGCGCATGGAAGGATGAGAAAGACACAAACCCGGAAAACTAAAACCGCCATCTCAGATCCAGGCGGCTGGAGATGGTTCCTTTGGGCGACGCCTGATTATCATGGATAAAACCTCAGGTACGCGATATTTAATGCTACTGCCTAGGACGTTTCGAGATAAATCTCCAATCGAAAGCACAAAGCTATATGCGGCGAATGGAACCCAAATCAGGACGTACGGAACTCGCCAACTGGTAGTCGATTTGGGGTTAAGGCGTCGATTTTTATGGTCATTTACCGTTGCAGACGTGAAACAACCAATATTGGGTGCTGACTTCCTGTTAAAATATAAGCTGCTCGTAGATATAGCAAACAGAAGACTGATAGATAAGATAACTAACCTCCATAAGGTGGGAAAAACAGTGCAATCTGCAGCTCCGACAGTATTAACCATAGACTACACGTCAGTGTACCACAGGGTGTTGAAGGAATTCGCAGACGTCATGAAACCGGCCCCAAATAAGGAGGGCATTCATGGCGTCCAACACCACATAATTACAAGGGGACCACCTATAGCGGAACGGGCTAGAAGATTACCACCGGAAAAATATAAAGCAGCAAAATTGGCGTTCGAACAAATGCTTCAAGAGGGTATCTGCGAACCGTCCGCCAGTCAACGGGCTTCGCCACTCCATATGGCACCTTCGAAAGCAGGGACATGGAGATTTTGCGGAGATTATCGCAGACTAAATTCGGTGACAATTCCCGATAAATACCCAATACCACACATTCACGATTTTGCATACTCGTTGCAGGGAAGCACAATATTCTCGAAACTGGATCTGACAAGAGCCTTTCACCAGGTCCCGGTAGCAAAGGAAGACAGACCGAAGACAGCAGTTATAACCCCATTTGGCCTTTTTCAATTCAACGTAATGACGTTTGGGCTGTGCAATGCCGCACAAACGTTCCAACGCCTTATCGATACAGCATTGCGCGGTCTTACCTTCTGTCACGCGTATATCGATGACATATTGATTGCCTCACCAGATCCGGAAACCCATGAAAGCCACTTAAAAACAGTGTTACAACGTTTAAGGGAACATGGCCTTTCCATCAATTTCGCCAAATGTGTTTTCGGGGTAAGCGAAATTGAATACATTGGTTACTGCATCACTAAGCACGGAACTAGTCCCACTAAAGACCGGATTAAAACGATAAAAGAGTACAAAAAACCCGAAACAATAGAACAATTACGACGATTCCTGGGAATAATAAATTTTTATCGGCGATTTACTAAAAGTGCAGCTAAATTCCAAGCACCGCTAAATGCCTATTTACACGGTTCCAAAAAGCGAGACAAAAGAAAGATACAGTGGACCAATGAAGCAGAGATAGCTTTCGATAAATGTAAGAAGTGTCTAACAACAGCAACACTCTTAACACATCCACACGAAAACGCGCAACTGGCGCTAACTACAGATGCATCGGACATTGCCATGGGGGCAGTCTTAGAACAGCTTCAAGGACAGTCCTGGTACCCGTTAGCATTCTTTTCAAAAAAGTTCTCGGATGCCCAGTCCAAATACAGTACGTATGACAGGGAGCTGTTAGCCATTTACAGTGCTATGAAGCACTTTAGGCAACTCATCGAAGGCCAGAATTTAATAGCCAGAACTGACCATAAGCCTTTAAGCTTTGCCCTACGACAGAAATCCGATAAAGCCTCACCACGTCAACTCCGGCATTTGGATTATATAAGCCAATTTACGTCACAAATAATTCACATCTCCGGCAGTCATAATCAAGTAGCCGATGCACTGTCCAGAATTGAGGAGATACAAATGCCCACAATAATCACAACAGAAGACCTAGTAAAAGAACAGCAAACGGATGAGGAACTACGCAACCTACTCACCTCCAACACGACATCATTAAAATTGAGGAAATTGGAATTTCATGACGATGAAAATCTTTCATTGTACTGCGATGTCGCAGGAAATGACGTCAGACCATACGTACCATCCACCCTCAGACGTAAAGTGTTTAATACAGTGCATAATGCGGCACATCCCAGCGGCAGAACCACAAGGAAAATTGTTAGTCGGAAGTTCGTTTGGCCCAGTATGCGTAAAGACATAACGGAATGGGCCCGGACCTGTTTGTCGTGTCAACGCAGTAAAATTCACCGACATGTTCACAATCAGCCGCAGCGAATAGCAATACCAGATGAGAGATTTAAACATATTCACATTGACATAATTGGCCCATTATCACTGTCAAACGGGGCGAAGTACTGTCTCACAGCGATAGACAGATTCACTAGGTGGCCGGAAGCATTTCCATTGTCAAACATCGAAGCAACTACCGTAGCCACCGCATTTTACGATGGATGGATATCAAGATATGGTGCCCCATCAATAATCACAACGGACAGAGGTGCACAGTTCGAAGCACAGATATTCAAAGCCCTGGCAAATATAATCGGTGCCACGAGAAATCGGACAACAGCTTATCATCCAGCGACGAATGGATTGGTAGAACGATGGCACAGGACATTAAAAGCGGCAATAATGTGCCATGGTACAGCAGAATGGACTCAGGTTCTGCCTACGGTCCTACTCGGACTCCGCACAAGCATAAAAGAGGACATTGGAGCGTCAGCTGCTGAGCTCGTTTACGGAACTACCTTAACTATCCCTGGTGAGTTTTTTATTGATATACCTCAAACTAATGAACCACGAATCTTTCTAGAAAATTTACGTCAAAGGATGAGAATGGTAAGAGCAACCCCTACGGCTCATCACTATAAAAAAAAGACATTCTGGTACAACGAATTACTTACCTGCTCACACGTATTCATCCGCGTTGATTCAGTAAAAAAACCGCTTGAACCACCATACGAAGGACCGTTTAAGGTACTGGAATGAGTAAACGACAGAATCTACAAGATAGATTGCAAAGGATCGACGAGGACTGTCTCAACCGAAAGATTGAAACCAGCGTTCTTCGAGCAAGATTCAGCAATGCCGCATCTACAGCAATCGGTACGCACGTATCCTCCAAGAAGAAATTGAAACTCGCGCCTCTAGTCAAGCGCTCAGGGGGGAGTGATGTGGCGACCGAGTGAAAGTCACTGCTGCAAGGCTGCAGCACCCTACCTAGGGAAAAGACAAAAATACCAAAAACATCGACCTAACGCGGCAACACGCCGGAAACGACGACTGTGATATGATTTCCGATTCCGAGTTGTTAGAAGAGTATAAAGAGAGTTTTGTTATAAATATTATATCTGAAAATAAATAGTCTCATCGTTATTTATTCACTCGTGTTTATTCAGCACCTGGTCAGTAACTTATAGGGAGAAATAGAAATAGTTTTCATATAGTCGTATGGGACACCGGCGGCTATAAGAAACGAACGCGACGTCAATGTCATGGCGTTTGTGATTTTTGCCGCGAAAGCCGCAAAAAATTTTCTCTTGGTAAATTTAATAATAAATATTAAAGCACAGTGTTTTTCGTGGTGTGTATCGTTCGTTTTAGTGATGAGTAATCCTAGTGGTGGAAATAAAAGTCCAGGCCCTGTCGCCTCGGACGAGGAACAGGCTTGTAACAGTAGCAGTGCCGACGCTGGCTCTTCATCCTCGGAGGATGAACCCGGTTTTGCTTCTCCACCACCAAACAAACGATTTAAGTGCGCTCAAAGCACGTATTTTGATCCGCGAGTCGACTCGTTAATGGCTCAGGTAAACTATATTTCCAATTTCGTGTGTCAATTGACTAATCAGACTTTACACACCAACACACAGCAAACATCCAATAACCTTTTACCAGGTCCTAGTCAGACAACTAACTCCGGTAATACAGAATCACAGTTCTTAAATAACCCATGTTCTCAGTCAAATAACCTCACTTTAGGGGACATCAACATTGACTTTGATGAAAAGAAAATTATTCCTCCTGCTAACAAGGAGCGTTTAGCAGAGCTTGAGAAGCTTCAGAAATTTAATACACAGGCCTGGAAAGGTATTCGTTATAAAAAAGCTATGCAATCTTTTACTGCAACACCAGGGTTTTTGGGTTTAAAAATTAATGAAGAGCTCTGTCATTTTAATAAAAATAAAGACTACTTAGCATCAACTGAGCAGTTATTGGTTTGTTTATCCAATGCTGTTTTAGAACAGAGACAACTATTGCAGACGGGGCTGCAAAACATTATCGATTGGGCTTCAGCAGACACAAAGAATGTTAATGTTGGTTCGTTACTGGAAAAGTTCTCAACTACTTTTGGTCCAGGTTCAGCTATTGCAAAGAACTCTGAGACATCCTTGCAGATGATCTGTGGCAAGAGAGCGGAGAGTATTGAAGTCAGGCGAGATCGCATACTTAAAGAGGTTGCAAACCCCAATCTTCGAGCAACATTACAGAACATCCCACCTAGTTCTGAGTATTTGTTCAGTAGAGAAGCATTGCAACCGATTATTCAGTCACTCGGTGGCTCCCAAACTTGGTTAAATACTCCAAGTTACTTGAAAGAAAAGAAGTACAATTCATCTCATGACCAACAGCATTCTAATAAGAAACATCAGAAATACTCGTCTACTAAGAGTTACAACAAGAATGAGAAGAAAGCTAAATATGGACCTAAAAAGAACCAGTTTTTTCGTCGAAACAATCAAACAGAAAACAACTCAAGTTCTCACACAAAGCAGAAATGACTATCACTTGAAGAGTTTCAGGGGAGGATGCTTGAGGGATCATGTAGAAGCTTGGCAGACCTCAGGGGCCAGCAAATTTATTCTAAAAATTGTTTCCGGTGGTCGAATCCCATTCAAGACCAAACCTCCCTTACATTACCCTTACAAGAGCATCCAAAAGAAGTTTTCGACAAAAGTGTCTACAGAAATGACAACCATGATCAACGAGCTAAAGGAAAAGAAAATATTGGAGCTACCTCCAGTTCTCAATGCCGGTTTTCATTCAAAGATGTTTCTTGTGGCAAAAGCAGACGGTGGAATACGCCCCATTTTCGATCTCAGGGGTTTGAATTTGCATGTAGCCACAAAACATTTTCAACTCATATTTCAAACAGATGTCATAAATTTTTTACAGGACAAGGACTGGATGATAAAGATCGACCTCCATCAGGCTTACTTTCACCTACCTATTGCCGAATCACACAGACGCTTCTTGCGCGTAGTGTACAACAAGGAGGTTTTACAGTTAACAGCTTTACCATTTGGCCTTTCATCTGCACCTCGAACTTTTGCAGCAGTCTCAAATTGGGTTGCGGAAACCCTAAGAGCCAGAGGAATTCGTTTAATTGTATACCTGGACGACTTTCTTCTTGTCAGTCAGGATCGCTCCACACTAATGACTCAGGTTACGAAAACGTTGAGTACTATGGAAACTTTAGGATGGCACGTCAACTATCAGAAGTCCCTTCTGGAGCCGACCCACGAACTGGAATATTTGGGTCTCACATGGAATACCCAAACCAATGTCCTGTCGTTACCTCAAAAGAAAATCTCAAAGATAAAAGACCTGATTACTCTTCTACAAAAACGAGGCTCATGCACTCTAAAAGAAATGCAGAGTTTACTAGGCATGCTAAATTTTGCAAACTTCACTGTTTTGAACGGCCGACTGCATTGTCGCAGAATGCAAATATTTGTAAAGAAGTTTCAGAGGAACAGACCGAGGGACAGAAAAGCTCTAACACCCATGGTCATTCAACATCTGAATTGGTGGTTAGAGGCCATCAATCACAGTTCCCTTCCCATGCACCAAAAAGAAGTAACACACTTCTTAACCACAGACGCAGCGGATGCGGGCTGGGGTGCACATCTAAACGGTCTTTTTCTATCAGGCAAGTGGGCTCCCAGCCAGAAGAAGTGGCACTCAAACCTCAAAGAAATGTACGCTGTGTATGCTGCAATAGACAACCAACGTGCAGAACTGAAGGGGGCTCACATATTGTTGCAAACCGACAATCGAACGCTTGTCGCGTATGTCAGAAACGAAGGCGGAACCCGGTCGCTGGCCTTACTAGATCTGACAGGCAAAGTACTGGAACTGACCGAGCAGCTCACCATTACGCTGTCGGCCTGCTACCTCCCAGGGAGGTTGAACGGAATATCAGATCGCCTCTCAAGAGGCCGTCCAGTTCCCGAGTGGCACCTACTGCCCGCGGCCACGGAGGCCATTTTCAAAGAACTAGGTGTCCCAGATATAGACCTGTTCGCTTCCAAAGAGACGGCAGTCGTCCCAACGTACGTAACATTGGACTCAACAGATGGGTGCGGAACCTTTTACGACGCATTCAGTCGTCAATGGGATTACCAGCTAGGCTGGGTGTTCCCCCCTCCCAACCTGATGCCACGAGTGCTAGCCCACCTCAACAAAGCGAGAGGGGCCTACATCGTGATAGCCCCACAATGGACCCAATGCTTCTGGCTCCCAGACTTGCAGGCGAGAGCTCTCAGGGAGCCATTAATGATCAGAGATCTGCGGAAGACCCTGATAGACTATTCGACGGGCAGAACTCCAGCGCAAGTAGACAAATTGACTCTACTAGCCTGGAAGGTTGGGGGTGGTTCGATCAAGTTGCACACTGGAATATAGAGGAAAAAACGTTATTAAAGCATAGTTGGCGTCAGTCCACCCTTAACACATACAAGGCTCCCATTAACAGGTGGTTGTTGTGGTGTAAATCCCAAAAGTTAGACCCTAAAACTCCAGATGGTAAGACTGTTGCTAGATTTTTGGCAAAATTGTTTTTAGTAGACAAGTTGGCATACAGCACTATATTATTACACAAATCAGCCATATCGACCTTTTGTGCAACAACTGTAGAAAATTTCTCAAAAAATTTTTTTGTTACTCAAATTTTAAAAGCCATATCTCTCTCTAAGCCATTAACTCATAAAGGCCCTATATTCGACATCAAACTTTTATTTAACTGGCTTCAAAGTTCCTCTGAAACAAACACCCTGTTTGAAAGTTCACGACGAACGGCACTGATTCTTCTATTAGCATCAGGACGCAGAATTCATGATTTAACATTATTAAATATACCTCAAGATAATGTGATAAACGAAGAGGACAAGATCTACTTATGGACAAAATTCGGCTCAAAAACTGATTCTGGGTCTCATAGACAATCTGGTTGGTGTCTTTTAAAACATCCGGATAAAAGTATATGTCCTGTTACACACATTAGAGGTCTCATAGAAAGGTCTAAACAGAGGAGATCTGAGCAGAATCTCACCAACTTGTTTGTGTCTGTTACTGGACCTATTAGACCAGCCACCAGAACTATGATCGCTGGATGGATAAAAACAATTTTTAAGGAAATCGACATCCAAGCTACACCAGGTAGTATTCGCTCAGCTGTGGCCTCCAGGGGCTGGCTGGAAAATAGACCAGTAGAAGAGATCCTAAGCAGAGGAAACTGGAAAAGTGCTCATACTTTTAGCAAATATTATTGTCGTCAGGTACAAACGATCGACAATATTAATACTCCAGCCGATTTGCTGGCTAACAATTTTTCTAGTGTTTGATACAAGATATAACTTTGAAGTAGTTTTCGCAATATAAAGATTTTAATTATTTAAAATTATTCAATAGTAAATAAGAATACTTATAATATGTTATTACAAGAGCCTGCATTAGGGCCAAAATATTATTTTTCTTTTTTTGAATTTGTGTTGATTTAACTTTGTTAAGTTTTATTCCAAAGAGGATATTTGTTTTTTGTTTCAATGAATTATTTAAATTGAAGTTTGTTATTTTAAGCTTATTTCATAATTAAGAAGACATACATTTTTGTTTTGGTTATTTTAAGTTTGGTTCGATAGCGAGTCTTATGTCAAAATAATACGGTCAATTTGATTTGTTTAAATACTTTATTTCCTTCCTGCATACCTACTAATCATAGAATGATTTATGTTGTTTTATCATTATTATTCACATAGCGTTTGTACCACCAGCAGATAACAGACACGTCTTCAACACAACACTGTGTTTTAGTAAGACACATAATATGACTGTTTTGCAATACAACAAAACAGTTGTTATGTGTCGAATAAAACACAGTGTTGCAGCAAGGTCTTGCTGGTGATGAAGACGCTATGAAGATGACATTGACGTCGCGTCCGTTTCTCATAGACAGAGGCGCCAGCTGGTGAGAAGTAAGGTGAATTAAAGGTAACCAGAGGCAAATTCGGAGAGTTTTAATAGCATAGACTACTTAAAGGCTTGGCATCACAGACTGCTTCTTCAACACAACACTGTGTTTTATTCGATACATAACAACTGTTTTGTTGTATTGCAAAACAGTCATATTTTGATTGGGACACTGTGCCGCCGTAGATTTAGATTAAATTCGCGGTCAGCTGGAGCAGCATGAAACTTTGAATTGACACCCGGTTGGATAAATGCAACATCTCGGCGAGATAAATGCAGCATAATCGGCCCCTTCGCAAGGTTTAAATGCTCAAGTCGTGACCGAATGTCGCTCTTAGGAATTCGCATTCAGCTGGAGCCGCATGAAAACACTGAATCGCCACCCATTTGGATAAATGAAGCATAATTTCGACACCGTCGTAAGGCTTAAATGCAAAGGTCGCGACCGATGTCGTTCTTATGAAGTAGAGGTGGCGAATCGGTGTTTACATTCGGCGGCTCCAGTCTAATGCAACAATAAACTTTTTTATTTAGTAACTTTTCTGAATTTAACTTTTCCCAATGTGTTTTTGAGATTTTTCTGATTAAAATGATACCAAACACGAAATGTTTAAATTATGTAAGTGGTAAGCAAATGTATTAAATTTTAAGTAAATATAATTCAAACTATGTCGTGTTTGGTATCATTTTAATCAGAAAAATCTCGCAAATATGTTAGCAAAGGTTTCAAAAAAAAAGACCGAAAAAGACCGAAAATGAAAACGGCGGACCCTCCAATTAGTATTGCCTCACCGATACATTCGGGTGGTATCATGTTACACTGCTCCCTCGTCGAGCGTCGAGGTTCGCCAAGGGGAATCCCCCTATGTGGAGGGGATAGTCGTGTTGTATTTATCCAGCGAAACTTTTCGTGCACCTATCCAGCTTTTACTGTAGTTGGTGTCGGTACGGTAGATATTCAGGCGTGCGTGAATGGTAAAGAGGTTGATAGACAGTTGACGAACGTACTTTTCGTGCCAGATCTCAAATGAAATCTGTTTTCAGTGGGAGCAGTTACCCGTGGAGGTTTTTCGTTTCATAGCTTCCGAGATCGTTGTGAGATACGCGAGAGCAATGGTACTATATCTGCGGTGGGGGTTTGTCTTGGGAATCTTTTCCACATGTTGTTTACAGTCAAGAAACCCGCGCAGTGTAATATAGTGCAAGGGAATTCCTTGAAATTATGGCACGAAAGACTCGGTCACATCAATGTCAAGGCCATTAATTAAAGACACTGAAGAAACTATTGCAGTGAGTGGTATGAAAATAGGTGACACGCGTGATTTCTTTTGTGAAACATGTACACTTGGAAAACATGTGCAAAAGTCGCATGTTTCGAGCAAGCGAGAAAAGGCCAATGAACCTGGTGAAATGATACATTCGGATGTGTGGAGCCCGGTAAGCGTAGAATCACCACGCTGATCAAGATATTTTGTATTATTTAACTGTTTGACTGCTACGCGGCGCAAAAGCGCTGCGATCGTTTGTCTCGAAAACCGCGACGCAGCGCTTTTGCGCTGCGAGTTTCAGTGTGTTTTTGGTGCTCCGTGGGAGTGAACGTAATCTAAGCTCACGCGTAATTTGTAACGAAAGTGCATTCTTATACTTTTAAAATAACTTTTTACCGTTTTTATATATTATTTAAAAAAAAATAACCATGTCACGTGCTATTATTTCGGACGTTGATTAGATTCCTAGTGATTCTGAGGATGGTGAAAGAACAGATACAAGTAGTGACGATAGCATTATTATAACGCATCAAAGAAAAAGATTGAGGATTGAAAGTGAGCCTTCTATCTCATCTTCACCTTCAGAAACAGAAGAAACACCAACTTTTACCAATATTCCTCCGACAAAAGTGTTTTCCAAAGCAACAAATGATTTTTTCGAGACTCCTGGACCTAGATGCGCGCCTCCCCCCGATGCCACACCCATAACATATTTCAATTTATTTTTTACCACATCACTGCTTGAAACCATCGCACAGTGGTCCAGAACGAGCGATTAGCCGCGCTTTTGCCGAAAAGTCGATTTTCTCGAATCGCTTTTTTTTTTCTTTATATCGATTCCTAAATGTCCATGGATTTCAGAAATCGCAAAATTAATGAAATCCAACAAAAATTGTAATTACAACAAACGCTTAAAGTTGGAACTTTTTCTCGAGACCAATTTCTATCGAAAAAACACGTTGTCTTCTTCGTGACATTCTGACGAATCTATCTTACATTTTCTAATGATTTTTTTTTAACTTAAAGAGCATTCTTCTACGATCAAAATGCATATGCAGAATATGAAATTAGCGTTTGTAGTTTATTCAAAAATTAACGTTCAGTAAATGGGAGAAAATCATCAAAGTTTTCTATCATTGACAGTCAGCATCTTTTATGTACCGTATATTCTCGTAGTTTGGCGTATAAGGCCCTTCTCTGTAAGGTCTCTGCTATGTGATCCTGCAAAAAAACGATCCCAACTCGTCCCACAAATTTGATTTTTTATTGTTTAAAGAGTCGCGCGCACTCCAGCTGCTGCCCGCCGCTAGAGTCTGTCAGTGGTTTTAAGGAAATCTTTCTATGAATTGGCTAAATTAGAAGAGGGTAAACAGTTAATCTTGTGTTGTAAATGAGTATTCGAAATTTCTGTCTACCTGTAGTTCAAACAATATCGTTTTAAATGGATTCGAAAAAAAATCAGAGCGGTTTTAGTGCAACGCCATGCGGTTCACAACTTCTTGGAATTCGCTAAGCCAACTTGTAAAAACCGAGAGTTAAATAGAAACCCTCATCGGCAATTACAAGTCGATAGTTTTTTAAATGTGGGTTTTACAACTTAACGGCTCTAAGTCAACCAGCAGGTCGCACATGCCATAAACCGCGGGCGGCGAGGAAGCCGAAAATGTTGACCACCGAATGAGTCAGGTAAAAACGGTTTTTTCAAATTATTCTTCTTCTTGGCAAACATAACAAAATGTGGAAGGTGGTTTTCCTAATCAATCATTTGCATAAACCAATAATTTTGTAAAAGGGGAAAGCTCTTGTAAATTTGCTCCGCCTTATGACACTCTGCCTGATTTTTGAATCCGCCATATTGTTTTTGGAAATTTTGAGTTCATATTCGTAATCAGCGACTCAAAAAACATAAGAATACTAATTTTTACGCGGAACCATTAATTTTTCGATATACCTGGTCGCCATATTGAATCCGCCATTTTATTTTTGGAAATTTTGAGTTCAGATTCATAATCAGCGAATCAAAAAACATAGGAATACTAATTTTTAGCTAAATCGGATGTGTTTTGCGCTTTTGGCAAGGATTTCAAAGAGATCGAAAACTGTGCGAGGTGCCTGAACAGCTAGATCGACGTTCTGGACCACTGTGCATCGTAAGGGAAACAAATCGACATGCTACCCAGTTTTTTGCCTCGCACACTGTTTCGAATAATTCTCGAGCAAAAAAGTGGACGCCGACAACAATATACGAAATAAAAGCCTGTATTACAGTCTTACTCGAAATGGGGATTACGAGAAGGCCAACAATTGATAGTTATTGGATAAAAGGTTCCCGACATATACCATGGTTTAGGACAATGTTTTCAAGGGATAGGTTTCAACTGATTTTGAAGTTTTTTCACTTGATTGACAATAGGTTATTATTTGAACCAGGCCATCTGAATTATGACCCATGTGGCTCGTCTCTCACGAGCCGCGGTAGCGTGCGGACGCCTCTTACTACGTCTCGTGCCGAGCGATTTATATTAACACAGATTCGGATTTAGTCCTGTGCTCAATCTAAGGGTATAATTTCTAAGTTTTTCTACCTCGCGTCGCCTACAGTGCATCCAAAGTTCTTATGGACCAACACGTGTCTAGGAAAGACACGAAGAAAGCTTCTTCGCCGTCTAATACTGACGGTGAAAATTCCAATGCGGAAATTGTTTCACCTGTGGCGGTGAAACCCCAGCCTATGTCCCTAAAGAGGTAGAAAAGTACACAACTTACGATCTCGACGGAAGACATGCTTTCCAAGAAAACGAAGAAAACCACTGCCGCGGAACGTGCTTTGACAAGTACCGCCTCGGCGACAAGAAGTCCCTCGCCATCCTCTGCGAGGAAACCCGATGAACCGAGCAAAGACGGAGCTTCAACGAGCGATGCGATGTCTACCGCATCCTCCATGCAAGCAGCCGAGCAAACGGCTCAAACATTGGAGAATTCCCTCCAAGAAAATAAACGCCTCTTAAGCAGAATTAAACTGCTGGAGGAGCAAATCAAGACGAGTTCCGGGCCTCCAAAGCCCGCCAAACCTATGGAGTCTTCTACCATGCTGGATTGGCTTACGGTCGGCAACCCTTGGTCGACAGAGTGGCGTACCCCGTCGCCTCAACCAACGATGGATGAAGCAGCGACCACTGCCAACAGATATCTCGCCCTGGCTGATATGGATGCACCGAGGCAACCCGGAGATCAGCCAACCTCTTCGAGGACGGCAGTGGCTCATCAAGGAGACGCCGGACAGACTAACAAGGGAACATCCCGAGGTGTAACTCACCGATTTTGATGAAATTTTAGTATGATATACTCCTCGCGGAAATATTTGACACGTATTTTTTTTTATCGGCAATCGTCCACGTTAAAGGGGTGAAAACCACCCTCAAAGTTGGCACCCTGAAACTTATTTATTGAATATCTGGAAAACTATTAGAGATACGAAAATTTCGTAAAGAGAGAAAATTGACGTATTTCGACCACAAATCTAATGATATAAATATATTTTTTTTAAACTCGTTTGTTTAAATAATATGCTTAAAAATACAACTTTTTTAATGATTTTGTAAGTCAAATTTCAATAAATTTTCTTGAATATTTTTCTGAGAATACCATATACCGAAACACAAAATACGGATAAAATGGAAATTTGAAATTTTTTTTGTAAAAAAAGTTATTGCATTTTTAATTTTTTCTGTTACGTTATTGTTAAGTTATGCCTTCGTATATACATGTATGACTGCTTTAAAAGGCCAGATTTTATTGCCAGACACACATATCGTCTTTATATAAATTAAAAAAATTTGATTGATTAATTAATAATTTGTAACAATTATTGTAATAATGGTATTCATTGTTATTCTTATAACCAATATTTTCTTACACCACGAGCATTCTAAAGCATCCCTGTAATCAATTCAAGCATGTAACGTCCGAAAATAGTAAATATATAACGCATACCTCCCGAAAATTAATTAATTTATTCGGCCTGTCGGCGGATTCACATTGATATCATAAATGACTATCCCGAGGTGTAACTCACCAATTCTTATGAAACTATAGTATAAGGTGCTTTTCGTGGAAATATTTAATATCTACTTTCATTTATCGGCAAGCGTCCACGTTAAAGGGGTGAAAACCACCCCCAAAGTTCGGATAACGAAAACTGTTTTATCGAATATCTCGGAAACTATTAGAGATACGAAATTTTCCTAAGAAGTGAAAATTAACGTATTTCAATCACGAATCCAATGCTATAAACATTTTTTTAAAAAACCCGTTTGTTTAAACAATATGTTTAAGGAGGAACTGCCGACGGAAATAAATTTCATTGCTGCTTCCAAGGCCAAGGCCACCCGGATTACACAGTTCACAACAGTCAAATCTAAACAATCCAGTATTCCCCTCCCTATGTACATCGTACAGTTCACGTCGAATTCCGACGTAAAGTTTATTCAAAATATGAATATCTTAAGTTTCCAGCGTGGTCCCTGGGATAAATTCCGTCGGCAGGACCTTCTTCAGTGTTTTAACTGCCAGCGTATCGGACATGCGTCCTCTAATTGTCGCTTGGATTTCAGATCCGTCAAGTACAATCTCTCGCACGAGCGAGGAAAGTGCTCGGTGACCGAGGCGACTAAGCATGAAGCGATCTATTGCGTCAACTGTGAGAAGTTCGGTCATCCCGCCTCTTACAGGGGATGCCCACGGTTCAAGGAGAGGAGGGCGGCACTCTCTGCCCCGCGCTCACAAGCCATTCAGTTTGCCGCTGCGCCAAGTAGAACCCCTGCCCGCGTGGTCAACCCTGCTTTCTCTTACAGCAGAATCGCGGCGGGGGGTCCCGGCGCCACCGCCTTCCCTCCGCTGACCAGTCAAATCCCTTCCCCCCCCCCCCCCCCCCCCCCCAACAAAGATTGCCTCAGGGGGTTGCCTCGGCTACCGAGCAACAAACTGATCTGAGTGCTGTCCTTGCCGCGATCAAGGGTATCGCGGATCAACTGCCGGTTATTTTTCGTCGTATTAACAATAATACAGAAAAGATTAATTTACTTTTCCAATCGTTCATAGATGAGAACAATACTCAACCCACCGCCACGCGTGGGCGGGGCGCAGGAGCCAGGCAGAATGTTCGCCGCTAGACCATGCCACCGCCAGTAGAGCAGGCCATACCGCTCGATAAATTTTTATTTATCACCGCTAACGTCAACTCGATAATCAATCTGCACAAGTGAGCCTATCTTCAACAATTTCTCCTGAGGTACCGTCCTGATATTTGTTGCCTCGTGGAGACGAAACTCAACCCAAGACATGTCCTAGAGCTGCCCCCGCAGTACGTTGCTATCCGCAGAGACCGCCGAAACAACCGTTTTGGCGGTGGAGTAGCTATCATTATTAAAAGTTCACTCAAGTTCTCGAGGGTTGAGCTCACATTCTCCAACGAGAAATCTATCGAGGCTGTTGCCTTGCGACTAAATCTTGCGCCTGATAAGAGCCTCGTCGTCGCGTCGGTTTATAGTCCGTGCAAAGACAAGATCCTATTTTTGCAGGATCTGGAGAACCTCTTCGCGCAGTTGCACCTTGCAAACGATACAAATTATTACGTGATCACAGGCGACCTGAACGCCAAACATATTTCGTGGCTGAATACAGTCGATAACGGCAAGGGCCTCGCCCTTGCCGAATGGCTTCGTTTGCAGGGCGCAATTTTTCGGGCCTCCTTGTTGTTTTCGGAGATACCAACTTATCATCCTGCTAACTCCAACTTAGATATCGCATTAGTCGACGAAATATTAGTCGATCTAGTTAACAGGGGTATTCAGAGATTCGAGGTCTTGCCCTATGAGAGCGATCACTGGGAAACTGTGATCGGGTTGGCGCTCGGCGGGTGGAGCTCATCCATCGAGCGTGCACCGAGAGAAAAGAGATTTTCGTACAATTTAACTAACTGGAAAAAATTTCGCCTAGAAATTCACAAA
Organism: Cerceris ruficornis; assembly: GCA_963989415.1. Lineage (NCBI taxonomy): Eukaryota > Metazoa > Arthropoda > Insecta > Hymenoptera > Crabronidae > Cerceris > Cerceris ruficornis. Next base: position 15,170,030 of record OZ022528.1, read on the forward strand.
TTCATCAATTCTTTAAACCACGAGTTACTTTTAAACGCTACGATCGAGAGGATTAACACATCCATCGAGGCCCTCGAGGATAACATCTCCTCTACCCTGAGGAGATGTACTCCATTGATCGAGATAATAAAAAGCCCGAAGGATTATGACGATCGTAGAATCCGTAAGCTTCAAAATCTAAAGTCTAAAGTTCTTTCCAGATATTTTAAATTACACAGAAACAAGTCAACGAATCTAGCACTCATCCGTTTTTACTACAATCTATTAAAGTCAATAAATTATAGACTTCGGAAACTCTTTACAGTGGTATCTAACAAATTTTGGAATGATAGACTCTCCAAACTAGACGGAAAAGAGCCTTCGAAACTCTTCCCGTTCATAAATCGTATAATCAACCCGAAAAACGTGGATGCGCTCCCCCCGCTGAGGGGGCCGATAGACGATTTACATCTATGGTCGGAGACGGGCATTGATACCAGTGTCTTACAAAAAGTCGAGAAGAGTTTGGCCGTGGTCGATCTTAACGACAGGTTGCTCCTGCTCGGCGCGCATTTCGCGCGCGTTCATATCAAAAATCTCGTGCCGGTCACCGAAAGTGAAACCCGGTGCGAAAATGAGATGAGATCCGCGTACGAGGCCATTCGCTCGACCTTCCAATCGAGCGAGTGGACCTTCGAGTCGTTGCGGGAGCAACTCTGGCCGATCGAACAAGCCGATTATTTTGTAACACCGAGTATGTTACACAAAGCAATCAAAGCTCTCAAAAACAAAAAATCTTTTTCGTTCGATGGTATCCTGAACGTAGCCGTCAAACATCTTCTGGGATCGGCAATCAACTACCTGACACTGGTGTTCAATGCCTGTCTCCGGATCGCTTATTTCCCAACGAAGTGGAAAACAGCCAAACTCATTCCACTTCTGCAGAAGGGCAAGGCTCCCAACGAATTAAACAGTTACCGTCCGATTAGCTTGCTGCCTAACACAGGCAAGCTCTTCGAGATAATGGTTAATATCAGATTAAACACATTCGTTCGAGCGCATCGATTGATCCCCGACCATCAATTCGGCTTCAAATTTGCACACTCAACGATAGATGCGATCGCTAAACTAACTCGCGATATTGCTGAATCTCTGAATGCCCGGTTGATGACCGGTGCAATCCTAATAGATCTCGAGAAGGCCTTCGACACAGTATGGATTGTCGGGCTAATAGTAAAGCTTTCGAAAATGAATTTACCCATCCACCTACTAGCCATGGTGGACGATATGGTTACAGGACGTTCCTTCAAAACTTTTCATAACAATAGTTTTTCTTCTACCACTTTCCTCATTAAGAACGGATTGCAACAGGGTGCGGTAAATTCCCCCCTGTTGTTCAATCTGTACTCCTCCGATATTCTAAATAACTTTAATAAATCTAACTCGCAGTGCAAAGCTCTTGCTTTCGCCGACGACCTAATTGTTTATGAATCTAGCACTGATCCATCTTTAATTCAATTTCATTTACAAAATGCATTTAACAAGATAGTAACGTCCTGTAACCATAAAAAGATTCGGGTGAATCTGCTGAAATGTGAGGCCATACTGTTTCGAGGGCCTTCTCAACGGATCAGCAAGAAGCAACGGAGGCTCGCGAGGGGGTTCTCCATCCATGCACCGAATAGGCATGATACATTAATTCCTAGAGTCAATAAAGTAAAATACTTTGGAGTAATTTTAAACGAGAGACTTAACTATAACGAGCACGCTAATTACTGCTTGGAGAAAGCTAAGGGAAGTGCTGCGAAATTAGCAAGACTCTTTTACTCCAAGCATCTGGGGGAAAATGTAAAGCTCCTCTTGTACAAGCTCTACGTTCGATCAATTCTTTCTTATGCTTTCCAGGTCTGATTCCCGGTGGCTTCCTACGTTATGGAACGTATTCGTTCGTTCGAAAGAAAGATCTTCCGAGCGATCACGCGGCTTTTGATGCCGCGTTTAATGCAGGACGGTACCAAAAGACGAATTCACAATTTAACCATTTATAGCAGGTTGAACTGCTCGCGATTTGATATATACGCGCTCAAAATCACTCGTTTGTTTTTGCTGAAGTCAATGCAGTCCATTTCCGGAAACCCATTGATAACAACTCTGCATGTAATGCCCGATGTTGAGGCAAGGAGAGCGAGGGATAGCGGATTTCTCTCCGTCTCGGTTTTCCCCTACCTCGATAAACATGGATTCATACAGAATCCTAACACTGGGATTCCTATCATTTATCATACCATCAGAAAGAAAGCATCGTTAGCGCTGCTATACGATCCTGAAAGGATCTCCGCAGATTCTACGCAACTGCAATTTTCAACCTCTCCTCCTCCCCCCCCCCCCCCCCCCCCGACACGGATCATAGAAACTATAAATATCTTTACAAACTTCCATGGTTGGCTCAATCTGATCCTTCTGCGCCCCGCTAAAGCGGGGCGTTCCTCGCTCGTGGTTGTTCTTACGCACAATGCATAATTCTTCCTCCCTTACCCTCTTATGGGTCACGCGTTACTACGCTTTTAAATCCAATTAGACTTAATTGCTTTCTATTATGTTACCGTATAGCAAATTATCTTCACTGTGTATCTAGTTTTAAGACTCTCACCTTTCTGTTTTTATTGCTGCCAACTACCCTTGGCCGTACAGCCTTAACTGGCAAATCCTATTAAGTTTTTTCATTGTACTGGTATCGCCATCGTACTGAAAGATTCGCTATACGAGACTCTGTAGTCTATAACTACGTTTAGATTCTTCTCTCTTTATTTAATTCTTCCCCGTCTTTATATCTGACCGACGATCGTTGCTATTTTCATTCAATTGGTCAAAATATCTCAAGCTCTTTCTGTTTTAATTAACCTTCAGAGCTTCTCTCTGTCATTTTGGCGTTGCCAATTCTTTTTTTCTCCCCCTCCTTTGTAATTGTTTTGTAGCGACACGCGGTTTACTATTTCTCGGAAGTCCTTATGCCGACTTGGAACTGCCGAGGGTCAAACTAGGGACCCTCAAAAAGCAATTACAAGTCGCAGTTTTTCTATACGACAATGGATAATAAAGAAATAAACTCTTGCCCGCGTACCGGTCGCGCCGAGCCACCTCGAGCCGACCTAACATGTACCGCCATAAACCGCGGGTCGCGAGGAAGCCAAAATCCACGGCTACGGCATGAGTCACCGCCGCCTGGGTTTTTCCCTAAAACATCCTCTCTTTCCAGACACACCCTTAAGTGGAGGGAGTTTTTCTCTACCAATCATTTGCAAAAACCATCATTTGGAAACGATCCTCCGACGAGTCAGTTGGTCAGAGAGCCGTCGAGCACGAAAAACCAAGGACAAAGACAACGTGAAGCAGCTAGCCTTCCGTTACAAAACAACTTAGTATTTTCTCAAGTCTACGCTTCGCTTCCACAGTTTTGTCCGTCCAGGTATATATATACCTGTTTGTCGCGAAGATGCCATTTTTTCATACTGCCATCACAGTTTTTTTGTGGCTTGTTAAATTTTTCCCTTATCCGTTTACATTCATTTATGATAACGGAATTAAATTTTTGTCTATTTCTCCGTGCCCTTCTCCCATGAGAAGTCGCGTAGCGACCATATAGGAGTAATTAATTTCTGTAATTACCGCTCTTCGAGCATCCATTTAAAGAATTTTGGACACAATAAATAAAAAAAAAATGACCCATGTGGCAGGTTTGATATGCTTGTCAAACATGCAAATACTGTATTTCAGCGGCATTATATACCAAATCAACAATTATCTATCGACGAGTCGTTAGTTGGTACTCACTGTCATTCTGCCATAAAACAATACATCCCAAACAAAAAACACCATAAATGGGGGATCAAATTTTGGATGCTGTGCGACTCGATTTCTAAATATTGCTTGCGTTTATTTTGCTACAAAGGAGCTAAAAATACAGGTGACAGAGATTTAGTAGAAAAATATGGTCTTGGATTTACGGTAGTGCAAAAATTGCTTTCAATTGGAAATTATCTGCACAAAGGCTATCATCTGTTTACAGATAATTTTTACACAAGCTTAGGCTTGGCCAAAGCCCTTTTGAAACAAAATACATATCTAACTGGAGCAATTAGACGTAACAGAAAAGAGATTCCTCCAGAAGCTAAGAAAGCAATCGTAGGAGAAGCGAAATACATGGCACATGAAAATGTATTGATGTGCTCTTTCAGGGACAAAAAGTCCAAACCAAACCCAGTCATATTGATTTCATCTAATGCGGATACTAATAGTATGGCGATCAAGAAAAAGAAAGGGAATTTTGAATACGAAAAGACAAAACCAAGCATGATTGATGACTACAACAAATACATGGGAGGTGTGGATGAGTGCGACAAAATGTTATACGCGTATTTAGACGAGCGAAGAACCCTAAAATATTGGAAAAAAGTAGTATTCAACATATTTGGACGAATGGTGCTGAACTCTTATATTTTGTATGTTTCCAACACTACCGAAAAAAAATGACCCGGCTCAAAGTCACATCGAAAATTATTGACGATATCGAAAAGGAGTGGATGAATCATAAAAATAGCGTGTCAACACAACCATCTTCATCAACCAAAAAATTTGCGCTTGAAAAATTACCGGGACGTAACTTACGACAATGTGCGGTGTGTAGCAACAGAAGGAGTGGGATCAAGTGATCCCGCATTATTTGCGCTCGCTGTAAGAAAGGCCTTCACGCTATTTGTGCGGCAAAACATAGTTGTTATACATAAATTTTTCATGTAAGAGTCAGTGATCTTCCCCTAATCAAAATGATCCATTACGCGTTGATCATAAGAGAAGATCAATAAAAAAGTTATTTTTTTATAATTTTTTATTTTTCAAAAAAAAACAATTTTATGTTTATTTTTTCTTATTCACAATCACAATTAACATTTTTTCTTTATAATACAAAAAGAATTTTTAAAATTGGTTGATATTTGTCTAAATGAGAGTGTTTTATTCGACAACATTATTTTTTCCTGTAAACAATTTTTTTCATGTTTTTTTCATGTAAACAATTGGTATTTTTTAATTTTTGTTGTTGCAAAGCAATACAAGTGAGTTTATTGTATGAAAAGTGTTTTACATTTTTTCCCGTACACGCGCAATTAGTGCCGCAGTTTTGGCATATGTCCGAAAAAATACGTCAGCAGCCAAACGGTTAAGGACGATTGTACCGGTTTCCGAACAGTATATTTTATCCGGCACAAATCGGAGGTTTTTGAAAAATTCAAGGACTTTGAGGCCTTAGTCACAAAACAGACGGGAAATAGAGTAAAAATCTTGCGTACATACAATGGTACTGAATATGGATCGCAAGGTTTTCGTGATTTTCTGCGGATCAAAGGAATTCCACGAAAAGTCAGCACCTTATGTTCCGCAGCAGAATGGTCGAGCAGAGCGTGAAATGCGAACAATTATGGAAAGTGCACGTTCAATGATGATCGGGAAAAAGGTACCTGCATTCCTGTGGGCAGAAGCGGTCAAAACTGCAACGTATGTATTAAATAGGACTGTTTCAAAACAATTAAGCGGAGTAACAGCCTATGGAAAATGGTTCGAGCGGAAACCGGTCGTTCAACACATGCGCGTTTTCGGATGTGATGCGTTTAAAAAAGTGCCAAAGCAAAAGAGAAAGAAATTGGATCCGAAAAGCGAGAAAATGGTTTTCGTAGGTTACGAAGGAGAATCCACGAACTACAGGTTATGGGATTCGAAGACTCGACGAGTGCACGTAAGTTGCGATGTTATATTTAATGAAAACTCGGGAAGTTTATGTACCATGACTGGAGAATTCCCGAAAGAGGTATCTTTATCTTCCATTTTTGGACTTCTTGACTGTGAAGAAGAGGAAGAGGAAACGGAAGAAGAAGTGGGAGCGCAGGAAGGTAAAGTTGAAGACGAACGTCCCGAAGATGCTGAGGAGTCACCGGCTGGAGGGATCCAAACATCTAGGCCGCTACGAGATAGGACCCGATTGTGTTCACCCGACCGTTACAGTGAATTTGGCTACGCATTTGTGGTGGATGATGTGCCGGTGACATATGAAACCGCAGTAAATAGTTCTGAAGGTGATAAGTGCAAAGAAGCCATGCGCGAGGAAATGGACGCACTACGTAAAAACGAAACATGGACACTTCGAAGACCACCGAATGGTCAGAAGATTATAGGTTGCAAGTGGGTGTAAAGTAAAAAATTGGACTCTAATGGTAAGAAGAAACGTTACAAAGCAAGGCTCGTAGCAAAAGGTTTTGCTCAACGCGAAGGTTTTGATTATTTTGACACTTTTGCACCGGTAGTAAGATATGAGGACTATAAGATTTCTTCTAGCAAGGGCCGCAATAGAAAATTTGGAAATCGCGCAGTTCGACGTAAATACAGCATTTCTTTATGGCGAATTGAAGGAAACGATTTATATGGAGCAGCCGCGTGGGTTTAAAGACAAAAATCAGCCTAATGCAGCTTGTATTTTACATAGAAGTTTATATGGTCTTAAACAGTCACCGCGTTGTTGGAATTCGAAATTTAAAGAATTTCTTACTCGTTTTAATTTTCGCGGTATAGAGAGTGATCATTGCGTATTCTCGGTTGAGGTTAGCGAGGTAACGGTATGGTTGGCTTTATACGTAGATGATGGACTTTTGTTGTCGGCATCAAAGGATGCAATTGCGAAAGTGCTAGAAAATTTAAAGGCTTGTTTTGAAATTAACATTGGTTATGCGAAAAATTTTGTAGGTATTGAGATAACACGCGATCGTGAGAGTCGTACGATTAAAATTAGCCAGAAAATGTATATTGAAACATTACTTAGACGGTTTCGTATGAAAGAAGCAAATCCTGTATGTGTTCCCGCCGAACCTGGTTTACAATTGTTGCATCTACAAACTACTGGAGAGGAATTCAAAGCGGAGATACCAACTGTTCCTTATCGCGAGGCGGTTGGATCTCTTTTATTTGCAGCCAGAGTGACGAGACCAGATATAGAATTTGCGGTGAATAAAGTCAGTCAATTTGTGGAAAATTATCGGCAGGAGCATTGGCAAGCTGTAAAAAGAATATTCCGATACTTAAAGGGTACAAAGAATTATGGAATTGTATTCGGTAATAATAACGGTGAATTTAATTTAAAAGGATATACCGATGCTGACTATGGCGGTTGTGTAAATACGCGTAAGTCTACAAGTGGTTTTGTTTTTATGTTAAGTAGTGGTGCGATCGCATGGTCGAGTCAAAAACAGAGCGTAGTAGCACTCTCCACCACAGAGGCGGAGTATATTGCCTTGTCAAACGGCACCAAAGGCGGACTGTGGTTACGACACTAAGCTCCGATTTAGGGTATAAGTGGGGCGCAGTTCCAATGTATGTTGACAATCAATCAGCTATTAAACTTGTTAGCAATCCGGAGTTTCATAAGTGAACGAAACATATCGACGTTAGGTTTCATTTTGTGCGCAGTGTGTATGAAAAGGGTGATATCAGTATACAGTATGTAAGCAGTAAACACCAGGCTGCAGACTTATTCACAAAACCCTTATCAAAACAAAAGTTTGTTTACCTAACAGGCCAGATAGGCATATTTCAATGAAAACAAAAAAAAAGTGGGAGTATTGGAATAAATGTTTTTTTTGTATGTTGGGTTTATGATTTGTTTTCATTTAAATGACGCGCCGTTAGTGTTTTCTAGTAGTCTGCAGTACCGAGTGCACCTCGGTGCACTTCTGTTACTTAGCTTCTCTTCCGTCGTTTTTTTCTAGAAGGACTCTCGTGGTCGTCCGGTACGGTTGGTTATGTTCGGTTGGTCTGTAATGTGCAATTTTATTCTTATTTTTCGTGTGTGTATGTAATTCTTTATTGTTTTAATTATATCTTCTTTAAACGTTCACAACATAAAGTGTTTGTTTACTGCATCAGCGACCGCCCACACTAAATTTCCCAATAGGCACATCCGGAGATTCGCGGCAAGCCAACGGGCCTTAAGTTGATAGCGGCCAACGAGACCGTTATTGACACGTGTTGACGCATTGTTACCCCTTGAATGAACTTGGATACCATCAAGGCGTCGAGTGCAGGGGTTTAATTGTTTAACGGAACAATTTTAGCCTGCTATATATTTTTGTTTTTTCGTCGGAATTCAGCGGACTTCGGGAGATGGGCATTGAAGGAGAGTTGGGGGGACGGTCTCGTCCCGTCAAAACATCGGGGTCAGACCCAGGATTGACCCCAGACAGTTTAGTGTTCTTTTCCACGAAATGCTCCCGTCTCCTGAGGTTCGCTCTCCCCCCGTTTCCCACCTCCTCTTGGCCGCTTGGGCCAATGACTCAGGGTCCCACCGCGTGCCCCTTAGCTTGTTGGAGGGGAACAGAGTTTTTTAGAATATAGAACGGGAGAACCACGAGCCGTTAAGATAGACACGAGGCGAGCAGAAGCTCCAGGATTGTATAGACACTTTGTAACACCTCGACCAAGAGGATTGTCATTCGTATCACTTCGTCTCACATCGTCCTCAACTGAGGAATATTCGTATAGTTTTCTTGCAAGTCTCGACCGAGAGAAATATATCATAGTTTTATCTTTAAGGGTTGTTGTATAGTGATAGTTTATTGTTGTTAAGTTTTTAAATAAACAGCATCAAAATTCATTTCGAGCAATTCAGTTGACCACGGGAGGCCCAGAAAAACCAGGGTACGCTACATTAATTTGTACCGTATCCAAACACGTCGCCGCTCGAGAATTCGAACGAGACGTGCATTCAACAACACGTTTGGTGAATCGTATCGATCGTTAGATCTAGGCCTACGGCGCACTATAGTTTGGAATTTCCGTATTGCGGCAGTACCGTATGCAAGTATCGGAGCAGACCTACTAAAGCACTACGGGTTCATTGTAGACTTAAGTCGCAATCGATTAGTAGACGCGGGCACCAAAGTGTATGCGCTGGCAGTTCCCAAGCCCGTGTTGTGTGTATCGGTCGGCACTATAATTCGGGGTTCGAAATTCACGAAAATTCTTGCTGAATTCCCTGATCTCAAAGGTGCACCTGAGGTAGCACCCGCGAAAATCGCTGATGTCTTTCATCACATCCTAACCACTGGTCCTCCGTTGTCGGAGAGGCCGCGACGCCTCGCTCCGGAGAAACTTAACGCGGCTAAACGCGAGTTTAAGGCACTTGTCGAGGCTGGGATCTGTCGTCCTTCCTCGAGTCCTTAGGCCAGCCTTATTCACATGGTATTGAAAAAGGATGGTACTTTGCGTATCTGCGGGGATTACAGGGGTCTAAACAAACAGACGATTCCGGATAAGTACCCCACTCCCCACATCCATTTCTCCACCAACTTGCATAGCAAGAAGGTCTTTTCGTCACTAGACTTGTACAAAGCATACAACCAAATTCCGATGGCTCCCGAGAACGTCGAAAAGACGGCAGTGACCACGCCATTCGAATTATATGAACTTCTGTTCATGACCTTTGGTCTCAAAAATGGTAGCCAATCTTTCCAGAGATATTTAAATCGGGCTGTGGGAGATCTAGACTTTGTTTTCACGTACATCGACGATATTCTAATTGCGTCGAATTCGGGGGAGGAGCACGCTGACCATTTGCGGAGGGTCCTTCAGCGCCACCAGGATTCCCACCTTCGCATAAATCCCGCTAAATGTACCCTCGGTGTGAGGGAAATCGAATTTCTGAGTTACGTGATCAACTCGAATGGTATTCGACTTTCGACGTCGAAGGTAGAGGCGGTATTGCGTTTTCCAAAACCTACGCGCATGGTAGAGCTTCGTCGGTATTTGGGGCTGCTCAACTTTTGTCGGCGGAACATCCCACAGGCGGCGCGTTTACAAGCCCCTCTAAACTAGTATCTCCGCGATTCTGTGAAGAACGACAAGCGAGAAATAGTCTGGTCGGAAGCGGCTGAGGAAGCGTTTGAAAAGACGAAGAAAGCTCTTTCTAACGCGACCTTACTAGTTCATCCGAAAATCGGGGCCAACCTGAGAATGGTTACGGACGCGTTAGATTTCGCGATGGTCGCGGTATTAGAGCAGCAGGCCCGCTGTTCCAACTGGGAACCACTGGCCTTCTTCTTGAGGAAATTTTCCTCTGCGCAAATGAACTACAGTGCGTATGATGGCGAGCTCACCGGGGTTTACGAAGCCTTGAAACATTTTCGCCATTTTGTGGAAGGTCGGGAATTCATTGTCCTAATGGACCACAAGCCCCTTATGTACGCGTTCATGCAACGCCCGGAAAAGGCTTCTCCTCGCCAGGCGCGCCAATTATCGTTGATCGCGCAGTTCAGGTACGGAAATGTAGTAGCAGACACTCAGTCGAGAGTCGAGGCGCTTCACCTTCCCTCGATTTTAACCTGAAAGCGATTGCGGAACAGCAAGCGGCGGACGACCAGTTGAAGATCGTGTGCGGATCGCCAGATTTCCCACTAAAACTTAAGAAATTGTCGTATGGACCGGAACATACAGCAATCTTCTGCGAAATCTCCGGTGAGACGATTCGCCCATACATTCCTGCCAACCTCAGGAAAACAATCTTCAACTTACAATTAGTCCATGAACCCGCGCATCCGGGTGCGAAAGTAACCAACCGCGTAATCCGGCAACGCTATGTGTGGCCGGACATGAGTAGAGACATCGTCCATTGGTACAAATATTGTGTTAAGTGCCAACAGACCAAGGTCTCCCGCCACAACCAGCCCATGCCTGAGCACTTCACTGCTCCAAATGGTCGTTTTGACCAGGTCCACTTGGACATTATCGGTCCACTGCCGGTATCAGAGAGCTATAGATACTGCGTGACGCTTATAGATACGTTCTTCCGTTGGGTCGAGGCCATGCCTCTCAGGGAAATCTCCGCTCAGACCGTTGCGACAGCATTCTTCGAGTCTTGGGCCTCTCGCTACGGGGCACCCAAGATCCTCACTGCGGATCACGGAGCTCAGTTTGAGTCGCGTCTATTTTCGGCGGTACTATCCTTTATTGGTTGTGACCGAATCAGAACCACCCCTTACCATCCCGCATCTAACGGTATGGTCAAGAGGTGGCATCGGGTTTTGAAAGATAATGTGCCATTCGGACATCGAATGGTCGCGTGCGTTATCAACCGTACTCTTGGGACTGCAAGCGCATGTGCGGACGGAGGTCGAATTTTTATTTGGGACCACGTTGCGACTGCCGGGTGAATTTTTTCTCCCGGAAAATTTATCGCCGGACCTTAATCTTTTCATCAAAGAGTTCAAAAAATTCATGCGGGAAGTAAGGCCCATTCTAATAGTACATAACTGTCGGAATCATGCATTCTTCTTCAAAGACTTGCACCACTGCTCACACGTCTTCCTACGGCGGGTAGTAAAAAAATCACTAGAACCGCCGTACTCTGGACCACACAAAGTGGCCAAGCGGATTTCCGATCGCGTGTACTCCATTGACGTCAATGGAGAGCTGCGCACGGTGTCGACTCACCTGCTGAAACCAGCATATCAACTGCTGGAAGAGCCAAGCGACGCAGTGCCCAGCACCCCCGGGCCGCAAAGCTCTGCCGAAGCAGATATACTGTAGTGGTCCGTAGTACCTCAGTGGCATCTTCCCAGACAGACTGGAATATTGCAGCAATATTGCAGCAATATTACTGTGCAACCTTAAACCTTGCAGGGAATATTGCCGCAACATTGCTGCAATATTCCTATGTCCGCCTCTTTGTAGCTTGCAGGAATATTGCGGCAATATTGCCGGGAATATTGCAGCAATATTGCGGGAATATTGCGGGAATATTGCGAATGTTGCAGGAATTTTGCGGAGCAATATTGAGAATTTTGGAGTGTTATGTTTTATTTAAGTTGCATCATAATTCAATATGCATCACTACTTGTGAAATATGTGTGGGATGCGAATGTACTAGAATATCTATTTTATATGAAACGTATGGGTGAATGTGAGTGCCGATCGCACTTTGTTTTTCGAGAGGCCAACGAGGCACTCGCCGCATCGAGGCACTCTGTGGTTGGAATCCTGTGTGGATACACTGTGTGTTATATTCTTAGTGATTGGAATCCTCAGTCGATATACTTTGTGATCATATTCTTAGTGATTAGAATCCTGTGTGGACAGATACTATTTATCCTAATTTTATTCTTATTTTATCTATGCTTTACTTTATTTTATTTGTACTATTATTATTATTATTAAATAAACATTAACCGTATTATTAAGAAATCCTACATATAAGTAGTTAAAAGATTTAAATTCGAAAAAAAAAAAATTAAATTACCACGAAGGGATTCGAGAACCCTAGTCTTTTCTGTGCGAACCCGGAAGGTTGTCACTACGCCACGGCAGCTCTTGATGTTACGTTCTACAGTTCCACTTAAAAATGGCAATGATATTACGTATGATATTGCGTGAAACATTTTTCTGTATGAAGAGGAACCATACAAAAGTAGATACAATGTATCAAAGTAATTGACATCTAAACACAGTGTGTAGAAAGCACGGGTTATTTCGTGATCCATCCGTAACAGATGTAACGCGCAACCCGAGAAAACTCGTGAGCGGTCCTTAACAGATGGGACGCGAAACACGAGAAGTCACGTGAGCAGTCCTTAATGTGTTAATATGAATATTATAAAGTTAATATGAGTATTAATGCAATATTTACACTTCAATGTTGCCACTGCAATATTCACACTGCAATGTTGCAGCAATGTTGGCAATATTCCCGTTGCAATATTGCCACTGCAATGTTGCGGCAATATTCCCGCTGCAATATTGCCACTGCAATGTTGCGGCAATATTCCCGCTGCGATATTGACACTGCAATGTTGCGGCAATATTCCCTCTGCGATATTGCCACTGCAATGTTGCGGCAATGTTGCATCAATATTCCCGCTGCAATATTGCCACTGCAATGTTGCTGCAATATTGGCAATATTGTACAAGATTCGCAATATTGCTGCTGTTGGATACCGACCTAATTCTATAAGATAGAACGCCAAATATTGTCAAACGTGATTAAGGATCCGAACGGGAAATCTTATTTACTTGTTATCGCTTTCCCTGTAAAACATATTTTAAGGACCTTTAGTCTTAACAAGAGTCACAGGGAAAGCGGCCGCTCTTTGGAATCCTAATCACGAGAAGTCGTGGTTATCCGAACCTCCCACCACGCTGTTTCGGAGCCCTTATAACCTCGGCTCATTTCCAAATCTTCAGAATTCATAATCAATTGTCTTGAACCGCTGACAGTCGGTACCTTGCGACGACGTTATCCTTACTTGTAAAAACTCCAAACGCGAAAGTAATTCTTCGTTAAATAAAACTGTTGTAAAACTCCCCACGGAATACAACATAAAATTGGTGTCAGAAGTGGGATACAACACTACAATATTCCAGTCTGTCTGGGTTATGGAGGGCCACTATAGTGGCCCGTAGTAGCGAAAGGGTTAATATCTTACACAGTTCTCTCTCTTAAATCTCACAGCAGACTCTACCAACTCTCGATCGCGGATATATTGATGACATTCACACGGCATACTCGTTCAACACTCGCACTCTCGTCATCAGCTGTTCGCCATAGTGATTACCGATCGATAGCTCCGGGGTCATTGGCCTTTAAGGACAAATGAAGATCCTGTTCCCGGAAGCTTCTCGATGGTTCTACACATTCATGGCAAACAACTAATGCGCTACATTCATAACTAAAAATCCATTCATACCACAATAGTATACAAAATGCCATGGTATTACGGAAAGGCAAGTCAAAGGGTCTAGCAGGATAAGGGGGTCAAAAGTGCCCTTGAAGCTATTTTATTCCACGATGCGTCATTCGATACGTAACCATAAGAAACCATTGTACACAAATTTTTAATCCGATAGCTTGACCGGGAGGGTAGTTATGGGGTAAATTCGAAAAACCAGTTTTTGCCTCATTTTCGCCGCTTAACCTTTTAAGTGCCATGAGGGCCGCCGGCTACCTCACGATACCCAACAATAGGTGCCGTGAGGGCCGCCGGCTACCTCACAATTTTTCATCTGTACATCTAAGGAATATTATTTTTTTCCGACCCTCCGGTAATTATTAGCTTCATTAGGCACCTAGCAACTGGATCACGGGATGGTATACGATTTGCAGCATGTTTTAGAAGCGGTTACCATGGGTGCCAATGAGACCGCGGGCGGCCTCACTTGTTTTTGTGTTCCGAGTTTCATTCCGCGTGCCATTCTCTCTTGCTTCCACCCTCCTTTTTTATCCTTGTTTCATTTATGATGAATAAAGAAAATGTTCAACCCAGTACGAGTAGTGGACGGACGCGAAAACCACGATCTACGGTGAGTAAAAATACGAGACAGGTTTTGAGTGAAAAAGAAGTGAATGAGGAGATGCAGAAGATACAGGATGCTGATTCTGATGACGCACTTAGCTCGTTTTTAGAGTCTGATTCGTCTGAATGGGAATCCTCAGATTCTTGCAGCTCTAGCGAAAGTGAAGAGGGTGATAACGCATATGAAAATGAGACTGATGTGATAGGTGAAATCATAGGCCCAGAAGAGGCGGAAGCACATGGCGACATTTCAGTTGAAGAATGGCTTGAAGTCGATGGTACTCACTTACAGAATATACCTGAGTACCAAGAAAACGCGTCCTTTTTTTATCACCCGTTGTGTCCAGAAAATCCTGAAAACCTTCAGCCAATTGATGTCTACAGTACATTCCTTACAACGGAGTTGCTAGATATCATTGTTGCCGAAACAGATTGTTATGCTGTGCAGTCTGCTGGTAAACCACATAAGAAGAATTCGCGAGTTTATGATTGGAAACCTACATCGAGGGAAGAAATATTGACGTTTTTTGGGATCGTAATGTACATGGGTTTGGCCGTTTACCCTAAACTGTCAGACTACTGGAGTAAAAAAGCGCTGTATAAGAATAATCCAGTTAGAAATTGCATGTCTCGTAACAGGTTTCAAAATATACTGAAATTCATTCATTTTTCCAACAATGAAGACGCGGGAAATGACAGGCTTCATAAAATTAGAAGGATCGCTGAAATAATGCAAAGTCAATTCCAAAACAATTGTACACCTGGACGAATTATTGCGGTGGATGAGAGTTTGATTCCATTCAAAGGGCAGTTACTTTTCAAGATGTATATCCCTCAAAAACGACACAGATACGGTGTGAAACTTTTCAAAACATGTGATCCCTCAGGGTACACCTTCCGACTATCTATTTATAGTGGGAAATCGAGTTTCATTTCCAAAGGGCTTGGTACGCAAGTGGTTCTGAATTTGACTGAGCCCTACCTAAATAGCGGGCGAACAATTGTTGCCGATAATTTCTATACAAGTGTTCCTCTGGCTGAACAGCTATTAGAACGGCAAACTCACTTGCTGGGTACTCTTCGAAAAGACCGTAAGGGACTTCCCAAAGACTTGAAGCTGAAGAGGCTACAACGTGGGCACATTTTTGGTCGGGAAAATAGGAAGGGAGTGGTAGTAGGCAAGTGGATGTCAAAAAAAGAAGTGTACTTTGTCACCACTAAACACAATCTAGATACTCAAGAGGTAGCAACAAAATCCACGAAAAAAACAGGTGTGCTCCAAGTCAAGCCAAAGGCTATAATCGACTACAATAAAGGGAAAGACGGGATCGACCTTTCAGACCAACTGGCGAGCTATCACACTCCTCTGCGTCGAACAATAAAGTGGTACCATAAAGTTGCTTTTGAACTTATGCTAAACACAGCGGTGGTTAATTCGTGGATAATTTTCAAGTACTATACGGGAAGAAGGATAGGGTTGACTGAGTTCAGGGAAGAACTTGTTATGAGGTTGATGCAGCTTCATGTGAGCCCCATTTCATCACCATCTACGGCTTCCCCAACAGCAAGACACGTCCTGGTCGAATCTATTGCACATGATAGCAGAAAACGAAAAATCAGAAAGAGGTGCACATCATGCTACCAGAAGATCGCAAAAGTTAGAGGGAGGACAGCGGCACAAACGCAGACTAAGAAAGTTACCACATACTGCGACATATGTGATGAATATATGTGCTATACATGTTTCTCAGTACTTCACAAAACCAACAGAAGAATAATAACATAAATTCCCTTTTTCGATTTCCACTTCATCCGTTTGCATGTCATATTTTGAATACTGTTTTTCATTCACTTCATGTTTGTCTCTCATTCAATTTATTCGTATTTCAGTATCAATAAAAAATCAGTTTTGATCAATTTTTGTTCACCTATTCATTTTCAGGACTCACTCTTTTACATTAGAATATGTATATAGAAACCTTTCTTTATATTGAATTCACAATTTATTCATATTTCAAAGCTGGCTTTGAAAACCTATCGTGTTTTCTGTGTTACAAAAACGTGACCCGCCGGCGACCTCATGGCACACCGAGTACTCTGTTGCCTTTAAGTGCCATGAAGGTCGCCGGCGGTCTCAGTACATAATGATATACATAATGTGTTATATTCATTCATAGAATGTAAAGATCCCAAATTTTCACATAAGGAAAGCCTACACTTGATATTTCCATTTGGCACCTGGGGAAGTCATGGCCAAAACAGCTTGGCAGTTAGAAGGTTAATGATGTGTAAAAATGTCGAAAAAATTCTGACACATTCTAAACATGATTGCACACGTTAGGAATGATTTTCAGATTCTTCCGTTGCAAGTGCCGCGCGCAAAAAATCAAAAACGACAAAAAAATGGGAAAAATGTAGATTTTGCACTGAAATCTTCGAGACACAATTTTTAAATAATTCCATAAGTGTTCCAATTCCTAAGAAATCTGAGAGAAGTACAACCGTTCTGGAAATAGTGCATATGGATTTATGTGGTCCAATTTGTACACAATCTCATGCAGGTGCAAAATATTTTGCAACATTTATAGATGATTGTACAAAATGGTGTGAGGCAAAGTTTGTACGGACAAAAGATGAAGTTTTTGAGGCTTTCAAGACATACAAAGGTTTTGTTGAAAAGGGCCTAGCCGGATAAGGATGGAAAAAGTGCCCCCAAAGATAATTAATCGTGAGGCATACCATTCGATAGGGCTCTCTGGAAAAACCCTCCCTACAAAGTATGAACTCGCTACCCCTACCATAGAGGTAGTTACAGGGTGAAACGTATTTTACAGTTTACGCTCGATATCTCCCATTTGGCTTGATAGAAAATTCTGAAAAAATCACAGACATTATACCCAATGGCGTACATATTTTAGAATTTTTTCAGATTTTTTGGTTCGAAAATCGATTTTTGAAAAATTAAAAAATATTATAAACATTAATTTTTTATTGAAAATATAAAGTGACCACTTTTATATTTTTACAGTAACATGCATAGTATCCTGATTATTAATGTGTAATTTTTTCAGATGTTTACAAGTTCTTCGAAACAAAACAAAAATCAATAACCAACCAATAGTTCTCGATTGGCGACTAAAATCCGTTGGGTTGTTCACGCCGTGCACGGTATAATAGGGCGGAAATACCGACTGTTACATAATTAATTGGATAACAAATTGCTGCCAATAGTCGGATTATATTGCCGAATTGCATGTTTTTTACAGAACACCTTTGGTAAACCTTTAAATTCCGATGTAGAGTTCCGCGAAGAAATAATATCTAGATTTATGAACGAGAAAGACAAACATAATAGTTTAGGCACAGAAGCTGATATTTGTCATTGGAGTAGGCGAAGAACATTGTCTAAAAAAATATCAGCTTCGGATGTGCTTGATTTTCCTGAAATGACCCAACGAGATTTAAAAATTTTCTTTACGGGATCTTATCAACTTTCGCAAGCCGTATCATACCTCGCAGAAATGATGGACGAAAATAACCTTATTAATCTTTCTTATTTGAGAGAAAGTAGCAATATCATACAATTTCTGGTGCCATCGAGTCACATTAAAAGTAAATCTTATAAGTGCTATATAGATTATTCACCTAATTCAATAGGTTGCTCTGGAATAAAACGTTACTTCTGCGAGTGTGCAAATGGCAACCGAACTATTGGTTGTTGTTCGCACATAGCAGCGATAATTTATTACTTATCGAATGCTCGATACATTGCAAAAGTTCTTAAGCCTGCGCAAATATTAAGTAAAATCTTCAATGTTGAACTCTTAAATCCGGTCATTAACAATGATAGCGACGAAGATTAAATTACGCGCTTTAAGTTCTGACAAGGGAACTACCCGAGGTGTCCGCCTCCGATTTTACTGAAACTTTGCAGATTTGTTAAGTACGTGAAAATAATCGATACCTATTTTTTTATATCGGCTAAGTCGCACGTTAAGGGGGTGAAACCGCCCTTCAAAGTTTCGACATTTTTTCTTCTTTCGCTTATAACTTCAAAACGGTTAATGATAGAGATTTA
This sequence comes from Cerceris ruficornis, assembly GCA_963989415.1. NCBI lineage: Eukaryota > Metazoa > Arthropoda > Insecta > Hymenoptera > Crabronidae > Cerceris > Cerceris ruficornis. The sequence goes on from OZ022528.1 coordinate 15,188,468, forward strand.
CGATAAATGTACGAAATATTTGCTTTTTTGTGTACTAAACGCCTATGGAATTAAAAACTTTTTCCCAATTTTTTATTAAAAACTGCCAAGTTTTTCGTTATATCTTTAAAGTTTGGGATGCGATTTTAACCAAACTTTTTTTAAATGATAGAGCAATGAAAATAAAAGTTACATGTTTTTGTGTTTTTCCGTAATTTACTCTGGAGTCGTGAAATTAACCCTTTTCTTTTGCCGGTTTTGGCACTTTACGTTACTATATCTGATAAACGAGTGACAATGGAAAAAATGTATTATGCAACAAATGCTTTTCTCGTACTGTAGAATATTATTGTTTTTGTAAAAAATCAAAAGTAAAATTTGTTTGTTTTATTATACAATCCGTAGGCCGTGCAGATCCGCCACGACGCGGTAATCGTAAACTATCGTAGATACCAAAAAATGCCATAAGGAAAAGTTTTATGGCTTTGTACATAGAAAAGGAAAAGTTTACAAAGAGTTTAAAACATAATTTATTTTTAACAAAAAAATTAATTGCACGATGCGTGGCGAGCAACAGAGTTATCGTAATTATCATACAGTTTTACAAAGATACATCTTATCGTTAATCAATTACGTCGCATACAAAACAGCTCAAACAATTAAACAAAACAGCTAAAACAAAAAAATTTTACTTTTGATTTTTTACAAAAACAATAATATTTTGCAGTACAAGGAAAGCATTTGATGCATAATACATTTTTTCCATTGTCACTCGTTTATCAGATATAGTAACGTAAAGTGCCAAAACCGGCAAAAGAAAAGGGTTAATTTCACGACACCAGAGCAAATTACGGAAAACACAAAAACACGTAACTTTTATTTTTTATTGCTCTATCATTTAAAAGAAGTTTGGTTAAAATCGGTTCGCAAATTTTAAAGATATAACGAAAAACTTGTCATTTTTTAATAAAAAATTAGGAAAAAGTTTTTAATTCCATAGGGGTTTAGTACACAAAAAAGCGAATATTTCGTACATTTATCGTAAATCTCTATCATTAACCGTTTTGAAGTTATAAGCGAAAGAAGAAAAAATGTCGAAACTTTGAAGGGTGGTTTCACCCCCTAAATGTGCAACTTAGCCGATATAAAAAAATAGGTATCGATTATTTTCACGTGCTTAACAAATCTGTAAAGTTTCATTAAAATCGGAGGCGGACACCTCGGGTAGTTCCCTTGTGAGTACAAACACCATTTCACAATTAAGGTAAACCACATTCTTTAAAATTCATTAATTCACTTTACAAATGTAAAGATATTTAATAATTAATACTAATGCACAATTTTTATTATGTTTAACACTATTCCTACCACGACCGGTCAAATGACCGTTTTTAAAATTTCGATTAGAATTTCCTATATACAACGTAATTGATTCGCCTTTAAACTTCACGACTTTTCCTCAAATATACGTATAATACATTCATATTATAATACATTTTTCAATATTCACTTCTTTTTTTACTGTTCATTTTCTGGGAAAAGATTATCATTTGACAAATTCACCAGTTGCGGTAGGAAAAGGTATACGTGAAGTGTCGGTAGGAATAGTGTTAAACGAAGAGAATTCGTGGACCTTCTGAACACAGTTGAAATACCAGCAGCTCCGTTTCCATAAAACCGAAGATCATCATTGTTAATAAATGCAATTAAACAAGAATTTTCACATATGACATATAAGGAGAATCAAAATTAGGCACATTAACTTATTTCTTGTGAAATAGTGGATGTTACGAATAATGTGTGTGCAAGAAATGAAGTACTTCCATCGTCCAAGTCTATACCCCTTTGGGTATTGGACGTAAGTATTTAATTTTTTTGTGGTATGAAGCACTTTTGAAAAAAATCTGAAAAAATTACAGTTAATTATTTATAGCAAACTTGAGATGCTATGAAAATATAAACGTGGTCACATTAATAATATAGCTAAAAGTATAAACAAGTGTTGGTAGCCTCACGGGACAGAAAAGATAAAACACGGGAGGTAGAGAAGGCAGAGGCGACGCAAGTAAGTGTTTTGGGAAATGAGCCAAGCATAGGAAAGAGTAAAACAAATGGAGGAAGCTGGCTGGAAATGGAGAGGGAGGAAGAAGAAGTAATGGAGAGATAAGAGGATGAGAGGAAGGGAAGAATAAAATTCCTGTTTTGGAATGTGGCAGGTGTCATGAATAAAGGGAAAGAATTTTAGGATTATATTGGACAGTATGACTCGGTGGGATTAATTGAGACATGGGTGGAAGAGAAGACATGGGAACGGCTGTCCAAGAAATTACCAAAAGGTTTTGAATGGAGATGCCAAGCAGAAAATGAGGAAGGGAAGAGCAAGCGGTGGGATAATTACAGGGGTTAAGAAGAGGTGGAGTACGACGCGCGAAACTAGAGAAGAGGAGGGTATGGTGGAGAGATGGATGAAGATAATGGGAAAAGAATGGAGAGTATGGACAATATACAACAAAGGGTGTATGAGTAGAATAAGGAGGATTTTGGACGAAGAAATAAAGGAGGAGAATGAAGAAAACATAGTGATAGGAGGGGATTTTAATACCCGCACTGGGAAGAAAGGAAGTTTATACAGAAACTGGGAAGAGGAAGAGCAAGAAAGGAGAGAATCAAAGGATGCGGTGGTAAATAGAGAAGGAGAGGTGCTAATAAGTATGATAGTGGAACGAGCAAGGCACATTTTAAATCGAAATTGGAATGGAGACAGAGAGGGAGAGCTCACATACATCGGAGGGAGAGGAGCATCGGTCATAGACTACGTTGTGGTAAATGAGGAAACGATAGAGAAGATTGACCAGTTCAAAGTAGAAGAAAGGGTAGAAGCAGATCATCAACCGCTAGCAGTAATACTAAGTTTGGAAAGAAGGGAAGAGACGCTGGGAAGTAAGAGCGCAACGAAGACGATACAACTATGGGATAAAGACAGTAGGAAGACCTTTAACGACAGATTGGGAAGCATCCAGTTTAGAGAGGGTGGAAACGAAGAGAGATGGTTAGAACTGAGAAAGGCAATGGGAGAGTGTATGATAAGTAAGACGATAAAAATAAAAATCAGGAGACTAGGAGAAAGATTCTGGTGGGACAGAGAATGCACGCGGAGGAAAAGGAAGCTAGCACGATGCTATAGAAAGTGGAAAGAAGGGAAAAAAATTAAGGCAAGTATATATGGATGAAAGGAAGGAATTTAGCAAGATGCGCAAAGAAAAGGAAAAAGAAAAACGAGAAGAGGAATTGGAGGAGATAAGGAAGATAAAATCAGAAACCGAGATTTGGAGATATATTAATAAGGAGCGAAGAAGGGCGAGAGAAGTGGCGGGAAACATAAGGATGGAGGATTGGGAAAAGCATTTTTTGCAGTTGCTAAATGGAAGTAAGGAGAGGTGTAGAGGAGAGCGAAGAAGAGTGGTAGTAGAAGAAGAAGAGGAGGTGGAAAACATCACAGAAGAAGAGATTGAGATGCAGCTGAAGCAAATTAAAACGGGGAAAGCATGTGGAGCGGACGGGGTCCCAAGGGAAGCATGGAAGTATAGTGAAGGTCAGGCAAGGAGAGCTCTGATCATGGTAATAAAGAAAGTTTGGGAGGGTCAAGGATTACCGTCGGATTGGGCAAAGGCAATCATAATACCGATTTATAAGAAGGGAGACAAGGACGAGGTAAAAATTATAGGGGTATATCGCTACTCAGTACGGCGCGCGTATAAGGTGTATGCGATGATATTGAATAATAGGTTGAGGCAGGAAGTGGAGAATAAGAAGCTACTCCCGGAGACTCAGAACGGATTCAGGAAAAATAGAAGCACCGTAGACTGTGCGTATATACTGCAACATGCGATAGAAAAGGAGTTGCTGAAAAAGAGAGGGAAACTGTACACCCTGCTTGTGGATCTTACAGCAGCCTTTGATACGGTGGTAAGGAAGAAATTATGGAGGGAAATGGAAAGAAGAGGAGTTCGGAAGGGATTAGTGGAAAGGATAAAGGAATTATATGAGGAAACCACAAACGAGATAAGAGTGGGAGAGAAGATATCGGAGGTGTTTTGCACCAAGGAGGAGGTTAGGCAGGGCTGCCCTTTGAGCCCGACGTTATTTACTTTATACATAGCGAATCTAGAAGAGGAATTAGAGAAGGGCCAGGTAGGAGGAGTGGTGGTAGGCAATCGGAAGCTGTGGTCGTTGGCCTATGCAGATGATTTAGCGCTGATAGTGAATGATAGAGAGGAAATGAAGGAACTGATAAGAAGGCTAGAAAAGTATTTAGAGAAAAAGGACTTGAAATTGAATACAGGGAAAACAAAAATAATGGAATTTAAGAAAGGTGGAGGGGGTAGAAGGAAGGGTGTTAAATGGGAGTGGAAAGGAGAGGAAATCGAGATAGTGAAGGAGTTTGAGTATTTGGGAATAATTTTCCAGAGTAATGGGTCTATGAATAAGCATGTAAAGGAAAGAGTGAAAAGAGCAAATGTAGTTGTTAGGCAAGTATGGGGGATAGGGGAGAGGAAATTTAAGGACTGTTTCGGATGGAGAATGCTTATGTTCGAATATTTGGTGATGGGGGTAATGTTATATGGGGCGGAATTATGGGGATATAAGGAAAGGGCGGAAGTAGAGCGTGTTTTAGTCAAATACGTTAAATGGACGTTAGGATTAGAGAGGTGCACTCCAGACTATATTCTGCTTGCGGAGACAATGAAAAAGAAAATCAGAATTAGGACAGGGAAGAGAGCAATAAGATATGAGGAATCAGTGAGGAGGGAGGAAGGGAAAGAGTTGGTTAAAGAATGTTTAAAAGAAAAGGAGAAGGGGAAGTTTAAAACAAAGAGCTGGAAAGAAAGGGAAGAGTCGAGTCCCTCAACATCATCGCAATTAAGTTCAGAAGAACAAAGTATTCCTCATACACTAGCCATGCAAGAAGACGACGTTGCCACGCTTGATAGCGTTAGGATTGTCAACATCTGGACAAAAGAACCGGAACTCTGGTTCCATCACATAGAATCCATTTTCACTTCTAAGAAAATAACTTCCGATAAGGCAAAGTTCAATCTGACGATAGGAGCGATCTCAGACATGGAAGTCATCCGCCAAATCGCTGATATAATCAGATCACCACCAGAAAAAGACAGGTATTCAACGCTAAAATCACAACTTATTGCACGGCTTTCAGATTCGAAAAATAAACAGTATGATAGATTGGTGTCAGAGCTCTCGCTGGGTGACAAAAAACCCTCTCAATTGCTCAGAGAAATGCAGAGTCTTGCCCCTCCTTCCATGCCGCAAGACTTGTTACGCAGACTTTGGATCAAGCGTTTGCCAAACAATATCAGAGTAATGTTAGCACCATCTGAGAACGTTGCTTTAGAGGAAGTAGCTGCTATCGCAGACAGGATGTTAGGAGGGATGGATCCAACAATATACGCAATGGGTTTCAATGAACCTCAGGTCAACGCAATGTCTGCGAAACCTAACGACCAGCGCTTTGCAGCTATTGAAGCTAAATTAGAGGAAATCACGAAATAGCTGCAAGCACTAAGTTCAGTCAATTACAGACCTCATAGGACAAGCTCACCGTATCGGTACTCAAGATCCAGAAACCGTTCATTCAGTCGACCTACGAGTAATGACAACAGCGGTAACTTCTGTTACTATCACCAAAGATTTGGTGTTGATGCCAAACGATGTCTGCAACCATGTAGTTTTGAGCCTCCCCTGGGACAGGGAAACTGAATTTGCTGTCGTCGATGAACGCTATCGGCGACAGCGATAACAACAACAATATCTTAGTGGAGTCCAGGTTATTCGTTAGAGACAAAAATTCTAATTTAAGATTTCTAATTGATTCTGGATCCATCATTTCAGTTCTACCTAAGTCAAGTATCAGACACAAATTAACAACTGGTAAGCTAACACTATTTGCAGCAAACCATTCTCAAATCTCAACCTATGGAGATAAGCTCATGGTCCTCGACCTCAACCTAAGGCGTCGCTTTAAATGGACATTTGTCATCGCCGATGTTAAATCAGCAATCATTGGAGCAGACTTCTTGACACACTATGGGCTGTTAATAGATCTCAAACACCAACGGTTAGTGGACTCAACGACCAAGCTTACCAGCGTCGGTACACTTACATTAGTACCAGAATAAAAAAGGCTAGATTAGTAGCAAAAGGTTACTCTCAAGAAAAGGGATTTGTTTGTAATAAAGATTTTGTCTCCAGTAGTACGTTTAAGTTCCATTTGTATGTTAATGGCATTAGCTGTACAGAAGGGCCTTCATATTCATCAATCATATGTATGTAGACCCCCCCCCCCCCCACTCCAACCAACACATAACAGGAACGATATAAATTAAACCGAAAATTGTATGACAGCAGGGTAACCAGAATACGAAGAGGAGCAATTCTCTCAATACAATAAACTCTTAGTTCTGGGAATCACTCTCGCCTGCATCTTACCTTCAGGTGTATTGCCGGATTAGTTTGTTCGGATAACTTGTTCGGTTTTCTGTCGGATTTCTGCCGGATACTTGTGCGATCTTCTGCGTGATTTCGTGTGTGACAAACTCATAGTGTCTCTAAACTCTGCGACTCTACGGACTTGTGCAATCATGTCTACCGCGGAAATTATACTTCACGAGCAAACCGATCTTCAAAGAAGTATCTCGCGAGCTTACATTAATCTAAAGAAATTGGGCGCTTCTAAGATCACCAAAGGTGCAGTGAAAACCCGTTTAGGGCAAACGGATGCCCATTGGAATACTTTCCAAGCCAACCATCGATCTCTTATTCCGTTCTCTAACAAAGAAGGGTTTGTTGATTATTTCAAACAGGACGTTCGCCTAACGCTTGAAGAAGGGTACCTGCAGATAAGGCCGTCCTTCGAAAACGAGTTGGACCAGCTATAAGAGCAGGAGCCCAAATCGGAGACCCCTCAGTCAAATCACGGACAGCAGATCCACACATCTACCTTGCGGCAAATAGATTTACCGACCTTTTCAGGTAACTACCATGATTGGAGCCGATTCTCAGAATTATTCACGGCGCTAGTGCTAGAGGATTTTACTTTATCCAACATTGTGAAGTTTCACTACTTGATACGGCATCTCTCTGGTGCAGCTGCATCGGTCGTGGCTGATACAAAGCTAAGTGGCAGTAATCTCGACGGTGTGTGGGCAAAGCTGCGAGATCGATACGAAAATCGACGTTTGCTCGTAAACGCACAACTACAAGTTTTGATCTCTATTACGCCAATGATGAAGAATTCTGCGGATGAGCTCAGGCGCGTTTTGGGTGACACGTGCAATGTCGTAACGGCCTTAGAAAGCTTAAACCGGCCGGTAATTCTAGACTCCGAAAGTGGCAGTAACGATCTCTTAGTTTTCTTATCGCTAAAAAACTCGATTCACTTAACTTAAAGGAGTGGGAAACTCTCATCGGGTTCTCCAAAGAACCACCATCTTTCGACCAACTTAAATCTTTCCTTTGTTACGTCCCAGCGGCAGAAATGGGTAAAAATAATCTTGTTTGATAGATTGTCCAAGATTTGCCTTGACGGAATAAAAATCGGTAATTCGCCTTCCCACCTGGGTGGTTTCTGGCAGGAACCCGATTTCTAAAAAGGTTACCCTTTAACGGAAAGAGACACTCTGGCACTAGGGGCGCAAAAATAGAAAAGGTGCACTGGACTTTACCGGTTCTGCTTATTACAATTTGTTGATCCTACGGTCTAGAGTCGGGCGTCGATGTTAGCTGAGCATCAGCTGTTTGCGTCGGTTGCTGTCGGCGATCGGTGATGACTCAGGTTTCGGCGTTCGGCCTCCGATCAGCTGGAGTGTCGGCAGCATGTAAGCGGCCGGGCTCAGCGTACGTTAGTGGTGCAGGTCAGTGTTTGAAGGTGTCACCCAGGGGGTGGAAACTCCTATGTTAAAAATTTAGACCGCCGATGTGCTGCCATCTATCCTGGAACCCGCAACTAATAGTTATATATATAGCACACTCTGCTATATATATATATCGTATATAGAGTATTATTGCTTACTGATTTAAAGATAATAGTATTTACAGAGGTATAATGAACTTTGCTTCATTATTGTGAAGTTCGCTGAATTTTTAATTTTATAGTCCACAAAATTTTTAATTCCTCGCTTTCACAATAATGACGCTAAGTTCAGTATACCTGCTATTTTAAAGGAAAATATAAATATTCAATTTTTCTTTAGAAATTTATTTAAAAGACGTACATACATACTGATTTTTACACGTTTACGTAAAGCTACTTATTTTAAAACTAATATTACTATTGCATACATAACCCTCCTCCTTTCTCAAACGGGCTTGGGATCGTTTATGGCGGAGTTACTGGGCGCATCGAACCCATAAGATATATTTGGGTCTACAAATTGCACCGACTTTTCCTGCTTTTCCATTCCTCAATTTTTTCCGAAACTTTCTCTTTTTAGCAACATTGGCAAACACATGTTTTTATACTACGTCTTGTCTATGCTCTTCGATGCAACAAGTCGCGCGCCCATGACGTCTCACGTATTGTTTGAAAAGAGACTGTGTAGGTTTCTTATGAATTTGAAAGCTGTACGTGTGTTAATTCTTGTACGTGGCGCCATCTAGAGTTGAACCCGCAACTAAAACTGGCTGTCCAAGGTCGTACATAAGAGTTTCACCCCCCTGGTGTCACCTTACTCGAGCGTGATTATTTCAATCTCTTGACTGGACTGATAGCGGCGCTCTAGAATTCCGGCGTCGAGTGGAGGTGCGACGAGGACAGAGGAGAACTCCGCGGGTATTCCCAACCGCTGGCGTTTGGCTTGGATTCCTCGTATCCACGGGATTATGCACTTTGACACTAAGTTACTTTTGACTGGTTGAGCACCGTGCTCTTGTATTAAGACTTCGCGACGGCGTTTACTATATCGCGCGGCGCGAGGGTCACTTCCTTGAATATTACGAGGAGGAAGATCGGAGAACTCGTAAGTGATTGGTGAAATTATTCACGGTAAATCAAGATCAACGTCCGTTGGCTCAGGAATAAAAGAAATAGATTTTTGAATATTGGAGTCGGAGACGTTTTTAGGTAAAGGATGTGGAATCAAGGAGTGATCTATGACGGGAGAGTCGGTTTTGGCGTCGGATCCTAAGAGGTCGTTATTATAAGCGTTAGCGCTGTTCGATTTATAAAGAGCTCTTAGGAGTTGGCGAAGTTGTTGGCGTCTGCCAGCTCTACGTACTCGGCGTGGCATGGAAGAAAACGATGTGAGATGGATTATTTGTAAAGGGTTGGAATACCTTATATTGATCTGCGTATCCGTATGCAGGTAGAACCCGCACCGCCAGAGAAAGATCGTTCTAAGGGGGTTTAGAATGAATTTAAAGTGGTAGGAATCTCCGTATGCAGGCCCAGCCCGCACCGCCAGAGATTTGAGGTGAAAGGAGGTTTAATTAAAAATCCACGCCTTGTATATTAGGGCCGAGATAGCTGTTGGAAATTGGAAAGGATTGTTACGACGAAGATTTTGACCCTGAGTTAACGAACTAAAATAATATATTTAACACTTAAATAATTACACTCAAAAGATACAATAATCGAATAAAGAAACTAGTAGTGAATTAAACTTTAACGGATATAGAATTAAAAATAGCACTTAAAACGAGAACTAGTAGTGGAATTGGAAATAGAACTTCCTCGCTCGGAGGGATTTGGAAATTGACCGTTCGTGTCGGAGTCGGACAGCGTTTCGTCTTACGACTGTCGAATTAGCAACTCTTACTCTCCTCTTACGACTCCAGTTGAGCCTTATATAGGAGGTTGGAACAAAGGAATAAGGGTAGGCTGAGTGGGAGTAGGAGTGACGTATTAGGGATACTCGGAAATGACGTTTGTTTAGGCTAACGAAAGAGTCAGGGAATCGCTGTGATAAAGAATTGGCGTGTGTCGCCTTGTGAAAATGAATCGAAGTCTTACGACGATATTTCCTGACGCTTTGGTTAGATAATTACTTATTCTAAAGAAAAATAAAAGAAAAGAAAAAATAAAAATATAAGGGTTAAAATGTGGGGACGTAACACCTTGTAACGCGCATCCAAATGCAAGAAGCAATTGAAGCTCAGATAACATGTGAGCCCAACCACGGTAATCGATCTGCGAAATTTACTCCTCAAAAAAGTGTACGGGCGCATCACCTCTCTTCGGAAGGCACACCAAAGCCTCCTAAATAATGCGACCTGTGCCACGACAACCACTTCCTCCTATATTGCAGGAACTTCACTGAGAAAACTGCAGCTCAAAAGTTCGATTTCGTTAAGTCGAAAAATCTGTGCTTGAACTGTTTAGGTTGTCACTCGGCCAAGGATTGTCGCTCACTTAGGCGCTGTCAGAGATGCGCCGGCAAACATCACACCGCCTTACACGACGCCATTGCAGAGCGTTTGAATCACACCGACGCACAGTGGTCCAGAACGTCGATCTAGCTGTTCAGGCACCTCGCACAGTTTTCGATCTCTTTGAAATCTTCGCCAAAAGCGCAAAATACATCCAATTTAGCTGAAAATTAGTATTCCTATGTTTTTTGATTCGCTGATTACGAATCTGAACTCAAAATTTCCAAAAATAAAATGGCGGATTCAATATGGCAACCAGGTATATCGAAAAATTAATGGTTCCGCGTAAAAATTAGTATTCTTATGTTGTTTGAGTCGCTGATTACGAATATGAACTCAAAATTTCCAAAAACAATATGGCGGATTCAAAAGTCAGGCAGAGTGTCATAAGGCGGAGCAAATTTACAAGAGCTTTCCCCTTTTAAAAAATTATTGGTTTATGCAAATGATTGATTAGGAAAACCACCTTCCACATTTTGTTATTTTCGCCAAGAAGAAGAATAATTAGAAAAAATCGTTTTTACCTGACTCATTCGGTGGTCAACATTTTCGGCTTCCTCGCCGTCCGCGGTTTATGGCATGTGCGACCTGCTGGTTGACTTAGAGCCGTTAAGTTGTAAAACCCACATTTAAGAAACTATCGACTTGTAATTGCCGATGAGGGTTTCTATTTAACTCTCGGTTTTTACAAGTTGGCTTAGCGAATTCCAACAAGTTGTTAACCCCATGGCGTTGCACTAAAACCGTTCTGATTGTTTTCCAAATCCATTTAAAACGATATTGTTTGAACTACATGTAGACAGAAATGTCGCATACTCATTTACAACACAAGATTAACTGTTTACCCTCTTCTAATTTAACCAATTCATAGAAAGATTTTCTTAAAACCCATGATAGACTGTAGCGGCGGGCAACCGCTGGAGTGCGCGCGACTCTTTAAACAATAAAAAATCAAATTTTTGGGACGAGTTGGGATCGTTTTTTTGCAGGATCACATAGCAGAGACCTTACAGAGCAGGGCCTTATACGCCAAACTACGAGAATATACGGTACATAAAAGATGCTGACTGTCAATGATAAAAAACTTTGATGATTTTCTCTCATTTATTGAACGTTAATTTATGAATAAACTACAAACACTAATTTCATATTCAGCATATGCATTTTGATCGTAGGAGAATGCTCTTTAATTTAAAAAAAAATCATTGGAAAATATAAGATAGATTCGTCAGAATGTCACGAAGAAGACAACGTGGTTTTTCGATAGAAATTGGTCTCGAGAAAAAGTTCCAACTTTAAGCGTTTGTTGTAACTACAATTTTTGTCCGATTTCATTAATTTTACGATTTCTGAAATCCACGGACATTTAGGAATCGATATAAAGAAAAAAAAAGCGATTCGAGAAAATCGACTTTTCGGCAAAAGCGCCGCTAGACGCTCATTCTGGACCACTGTGCGACGCTCTGACTGCTTCCCGGTCGTCGCACGCCACTTCGACCATGCAACCCGAGTACACGGTTACTCTTTTAGCGACGGCGAGAGTCAAGGTCGTACGTCCGCGTGGCATCTGCGAAACCGTCGGAGCTCTCATTGACCCTTGCTCGGAAGTTTCGCTCGTCGCCGAGTCACTTGTTCAGCGGCTTCGTCTCCCTCGGCGATACGCGAGGATCCCTATCACCGGCGTAGGCGAAAATAGCACAGCTATGAGTCGAGGTAATGTACAACTCAATACAATCTCTAATATTCAAGACGACTGCTTGCACCAGGTTTCCGCCTACGTCCTATCTAAACTATCTTCGTATCGACCACGCTGTCATACATTTCGGTCGAACTGGACCCACCTCGAGGATCTCCAGCTGGCCGATCCTCAGTATTATGCCAGTGACGTGATCGAAGTTCTACTCGGCGCAGACGTTTGTGGAAACATTATTCGCGAAGGTTTGCGAGTAGGCGATTCCATGATGCCCATTGTACAACGCACTACGTTGGGGTGGATTCTCACCGGTAGTACGCCCGACACCTCCCAGGAATCTCAACCGCGAGCAACTATGCAATGCTCAGTCGATCAGCAACTCCTGTCATCGCTGGAGCGTTTTTGGGCGCAAGAAGAAGAGCCATCGGACTTCTGCGCGATGTCGGAAGAGGAGCTTCAATGTGAAGCGCATTTTCAAAGAAACTTTCAACGCCTCTCTTCCGGTCGCTTTCTCGTGGGGTTGCCCTTCAAATCGTCACCAGACAGTCTCGGTGCTACACGCGCCAATGCAATCAAATCTATACACTCCATGGAAACTAAGTTTCAACGACATTCTGTTTTCCATTTGTCTTATTCTAGATTTCTGGAAGAGTATCAACAGCTTGGCCATATGGGACTCACCAGCGCTCCGAGCCCTAAACAGGCCCATGCCTGTCTCCTACACAACTGAGTTTTTAAACTCACAGGGGCATCTTCCAAGCTCTGCGTGGCTTTTAACGGATCGTCGCGCAGCTCTACCAATGTATCCCTCAACGATTTCCTGCATACTGGTCCTCGCTTGCAACCCGACTTGGGTACTATCGTCTCTCGATGGAGGTGCTACAAGTACGGCCTCTGCGCTGATATTGAGAAAATGTACCGGCAAATCCTAGTACATGAAACGACCGTACCTTTCAAAGGATCTTGTGGCGTCCGCGCGACGAATCTCCTGTACACAAATATTGTTTATACACAGTCACCTACGGACCCTCCTGTGCACCTTATCTAGCACTACGCACGCTCAAGCAACTAGCCCACGAAGAGACAGCTAGATTCCCCATCGGCGCTCGCATTCTTCTAAACAGCATCTACGTCGACGACGTTTTAACCGCTGCTGATTCGATTCACGATCTCCGGGTGGTTCGTGAACAATTAACTGGAATCTGCAAGGCGAGCGGCTTTCCCTTGGCTAAATGGTCAAGTGATCTTCCTGACTTCGCTACTCCAACGAAATCTGCGGATTCTTCTGACAATGAGAAGTACTTTGATACTTCTCAACCTGGAGTGCTTGGCCTACGGCGGAACACCGCTAACGACAGTCTCTCAGTCGGTAATACAGCCACCTCCACACATCGAATAATCACTAAACGTATTGTTCTAGGGCAAATAGCGCAGATTTTCGACACGCTAGGGTGGCTAGCTCCGTTTACTTCTGCTGCAAAAATCTTCATACAATCTTTATGGCTACTGGCAATCGCATGGGATGAAGAGCTCCCCTCTGCATCGAAAGAGATATGGTGTAATTATCTCCGCGAATGGGACATCCTCAGCGACATTCAAATTCCACGCTGGAACGGGATGTCCGAGGAATCCTCTCATATCGATCTTCACGGATTTTGCAACGCTTCCGGACGCGCCTATGCTGTCGATATCTCTCTGCGAGTTGTCTCCGGAACTGGGAAGGTCCAAGTTTCTCTACATTCCGCCATGACGAAAGTTGCTCCCCTGAAGCAGGTGTCGCTTCCTCGCTTGGAGCTTTGCGGGGCTGCGCTACTGGCGTCCCTGATTGCTCAGGTACTGCGCACCGGTGACCTTCGCATCCGACAACTGCATCTCTGGACGGACTCCACCGTCGCCCTTGGTTGGATACGAAGCCACCCAACTCGCTGGAAGACATACGTGGCAAACCGAGTGTCACGCATCCAGACGATGCTTCCTCAAGCCCTTTGGCATCACGTGCCTGGCTCTCAGAATCCTGCGGATTGTGCATCTCGAGGCCTCTTACAACAACAGCTCGCTAATCATCCATTATGGTGGACGGGCCCCAACTGGCTTAGCCAAGAAAGTTCTGCTTGACCCAACGCTTCGAGTACCACCGACTTAGAGGTCACGCTGGAAGCGCGTCATTGCTGCCATGTCCAAACGAGCCCAGCCGTTCCCGAGATGTGGGATCTCGTCTATCGCTATTCTAGCTCGACCCGTTTACTTCGCATTACTGCTTGGTGCCAGCGATGGTTTCATCGAACCAAGTCGACCGAGTCTACGCTACCTAGTCTCGGCGGTCTAACTCCAGCCGACCTTCGAAACGCTCAAAACTACTGGGTTTCTGCCGCACAGCGCTCGTGGTTTCGATCAGACGTCGAAACATTGCGCACAGGCAAGCCTCTCTCCACTCTTATTAAATCTTAATCCGGTTTTAGATAACCAAGGTTTACTCCGGGTTGGCGGACGACTAAGCAACCCCTCGCTGACCTATGAGAGGAAGCATCCGCTCATTATTCCACGCAACTCGCCCATTACGCCACTCATCATCGATTTCTACCACCGAAAGGAACTACACGGAGGAGTTCAGATGACCCTCGCTTCTCTTCGCCAACACTTCTGGATTCCTCAAGGTTGCCGTGAGGTTAAGAAGCAGATCCACCAATGCTTACTTTGCCTTAAGTGGCGCTCCTCAACTTCTATGCAACTTATGGGCGATCTACCAGAACGACGAGTCACCCCGACTCGCCCATTTCTCCACTCCGGCCTGGATTACGCGGGACCGATGGTCTTAAATATCCATCACGGTCGAGGCCACAAAACTTACAAGGGTTTCATCGCCCTTTTCGTCTGCCACGCAACTCGAGCTGTGCATTTCGAGCTCGTTTCGTACTACACCACCCACGCCTTCTTAGCTACGTTCAAGCGCTTGACCGCTCGACGTGGCATCTGCGCCACCCTTACCTCCGATTGCGGTACTAATTTTATCGGTGCCGACGCTGAACTACGTCGGCTGTTCCGAGCCACCACTCACAACTCTCAGGAGATTATATCCATCCTCCCTCAGGATGGCACGACGTGGCACTTCAACCCCCGGCCGCACCTCATATGAATGGGTTGGTCGAGGCAGCAGTTAAATCCAGCAAACACCATCTTCGACGGGTACTTGGAGATACTCTTCTCACTTACGAAGAAGTGTCTACGTTCCTCGCAAATGGCTACGTGCGTGTTGCCGAGAATAAAACTGCTCGTTCCATTCTGAAACGTCCCATCGCTAAACTTTTGTTACTCCCTGCGTTTACTAATGCATCTTAATTATTTGTTGTAGCTTTATTCGTCGATCGACGAAGGCGGGCGGAATCTTCGCGATCTCATCACTTCTCTATTACTTCGTATTTTCTCAATTCTTTAATTCTTGTATAGACTTCTCTCTGCTCTTCCTATTCGATCGCTGTTCTTCGCTAATTAACTACACGTAATCACATTCTTTCAATCGGTTTAAATACCCTCGCTAACTTCACCGATTTCGTCGATATACGAAATCACCTTCTGCATCTTATATTTCAAATTGTGAAAAAGTTAATAAAACTGTGTAAACTCTCAGAACATGGTGTTCAAGCGAAACCTGAGTGTCGCGACGGCACCATGGTTTTTTCCATTTCTTTTTTAGAATACGTGCCACCGATCGATACGAGCGAGGTCATCCTCGCCCGTCTGAACACCAAGGACCCAAGCTTGGGGACTTGGAGGGTGACGAGATGAGGATGTCTGAGCTACGAGAAGGACAGCCGCTTCAGCCACGCACAGGCACGTATCAGATAAACTAAAAGGCAACAAAAAACAGTTTGTAATTTTATATTATAATAAATCTTCGTCTACCACGGCTAAATTTTGGAGACGCTTAACCAGCGCAATACAAAAGGCGTTTCCTACCACGAATTTCAATCACACAATTCGTGAACATATGGAATTGCCACTAAAACTTAAGGAAGTATTAGAAGAAATTGCTTGTTCAGATGATGATCGCTTACGAATCGAAGCTCGAAAACAGATAAAATTTTTAAATAAGGAAAAGGTATGTCTACTGAAGAAAGCCATCTACGGTCTACGAGAAGCTGGTCGTCAATGGAACAAAACTTTTGATCATCGTTTACGAAAGGTGGGTTTATCGGTATTGGATTTAGAGCCTTGTTGTTATTTTGCTAAAAGAGAAAACGATATAATAATAGTTATAGTATATGTGGATGATATTCTTATAACATCGTAAAATCTGAAATAGATTTCCGAAATAAAGGGGAAGCTAATGAATAGATTCGTAATGAAAGATTTAGGAAAGATAAATCGTTGTTTAGGTATAGATTTTGTACAGACAAAAAAAATAACGATGTCTCACAAGTCATATATTAAGGAACTTTAAAATAAATTTAAAATGTGTAGGAACGGAATTTTTCCTACGCGTAAATATTAGATTTGTTAGCGTCAACGAGTTTTATGAGGGTAAGATACCCTGTATAGCAGATGGGGTCGGTCCGCATTGGGACCGTCGCCACTGTGTTTACAGTTTGTCTCGGTTTCGTGTGGAGTTCTTGGAGAGCAACGGGTGTTAGACAAAAGTCTAGACATCCTGTCGCATTCCAAGGAACAGATTATTTAAAGTATCGATGGGCTCGGGTCCGTAAACTATACCCGAGACTAAGTTATGGCTTAGCAGCCGATGACCTGACGTCATGGTGCTGCATGGCGTTTCAAAAAGCGTAAAGAAGTATGCTTGGTGGATCTGGCCACGGAGTGGGGAGATGTTTCATCCCCGGTAAGAGGACTGTGAGAAACTGCACGGCACTTACCCCACAACTTCGAAAGCATACTAATCGCTCACAAAATATTCCTGACTTTAAGATCCAAAAATCTAACAGGTACATAATTAGTATTTCTCTTTTAACACTAGATTTACGGAAGCCGTCAAATTGAGGAATTCCTACTTTTTCAAAAACGGTTTCCAAATTCATAGAGACGTGGTACAGTCAATATTTCACTTGTATCTTATAATATACAAATTACTTAACCGATCTTCGTCTTTCCCCGTTGATCCCTCTTTTTTCAAAGCTCTTATTTAATATATTTAAGTGTGACCGATTTAACGCCCGTAAATCTAGTGTTAAATGATACGAAGCAAAGGTCACCACTGTGGTGTCGCCGGACGTCATAATGTTAAGATCATACCAGTGTGCTTATTTAAGTTGAAGTTGTGGAGAATATTGTCAACGACTCTCGCGAGTTGCAAAGTAGAAGAAAGTTTGGTTCTGAAGCCATATTGAGCAGCGGTAAGTATATTCTTGGAGGAGAGGTGCTTATTTAATTTCTTAAGTATTACACGTTCAACTATTTTACCAAGGCAGCTTAGTAGTGAAATAGGCCTGTAGTTTGAAGGTCTGCTGTGATCCTTACCTGATTTAGGTACAGGGATAATTTTAGCAGTTTTCCAAACATTAGGGAAATAAGCAAATAATAGTATATGATTGATGATTTTTGTTAAATGAATCACGGCTTTCTTGGATAACTGCTTGAGGAAAATAGGATAAATTCTATCATCACCAGGGGATTTCTTATTACGGAGTTTAAATATAAGATCGCGGACCTCCTTGGGAGAAGTGAGGTCGCAGTTTGAATGCTTGCAAGGTGCAGGGTTTAGGTATTTTTTGACTACCCTGAGCACATGTCGAGTGAACGATGGAATGCCTGGAAAGGAGTTAGTTGAGTGCATGGATTCAAAAGAATTTGCCAGTACGTTTACTTTGTCCTTGTACGAATAGGCGTATGAGTTGGTGTTGGTTATAAGAGGGGGTATAGCAACTCTTTGATTACGGATTATTTTTGTTATACGATGTAATCTCTTATCATTTGAGGATAGGTTGTTTAAAAATGAATTCCATCTTCTGTTACCTGTGTAGTTAAGAACGTCAGAGACTAACTTGGTTAGACAGTTTAAAAGTTTTTTGTTAGACCTATCACGAATGTTACAATAATGTCTCTTTACTCTGTTTTTTAATGCAATTAATACCAGGACATAAAAAGGCGTATCAGTTCTTTGAAACTGAAAAGTTTCTTGAGGGATGGCAGTTGTTGCGGCAGTGATTAGGAGATCTTGAAAGTTTCTGGCATGTTCTTCCAGTTCGGTTGTGCAAGTAATAGGTGGGTTGACATTAATGTTCTGGTCAATTATCGTGCGGAATACTTTCCAGTTAGCCTTTTTGTAGTTATAGAATAAGCTTTTAGTGCAGCAAGTGTACCTTTGGTTTATGGTAAAAATTACTGGGCAGTGATCAGAAGATAGTAAATGAAGCGTAGTGGCTCGGATCAAGTACGAAATGTTCTTTACAATAGCGATATCAAGTACACTTGGTTTGAAATTTAACCGGTCCGGATAGTAAGTGGGCTCATCAGGAACAACAATATCAAAGTTGAATTTAAATGAGAGATCTAGCAGTGTTTTACCATTACCGTTATTAGAAGGGCAGTTCCATGCATGATTTTTTGAGTTTAGATCGCCTACGATTATAACTTTTTTGTGTAGACTAAGAAGATAGGTTATGTCGTTCTTACTGATTTTTGCTGATTGTGATAAGTAAACACCTATTATCAAAGCATCACAGTTTGAGAGTTTAACAATTGCACCAATTGCAACAACAGAGCTAAGTTTAGGCAATGCTATTTGATAGTGCTGGATGTTTTTTTGTACTAGAAGTGCTACACCTCTTCCTTTGTCGTTTCTGACACAGCAAAGTTAGGACATTTGAGATTATGTTTTGGTTTGAGGAGGGTTTCACTTAATGCTATAATACCGATGTTATGTGTGTGCACGAAGTGTGATAGTTCAGCTACCTTGTTGATAACTGACCTAGCGTTCCATGTGGCAATTTTACATTTCGTAGAAGTATTTAACATAGGAAGCTAAACAAGCATTCTGCAATGATTGAAGCCATTGCTACGCCATCCGGGGCCCTTTTTACGCTGTCAATACAATTTTTAATTTTATGTAGTATGCTATGAATATTGAATGCAGTAAGAAAGCTCTTAATATCCAAGAAAATATCTAATAAAGATAGTTCCTTGGAAGAGAGTGAAGAAGAAGTAGTAGCTTGAGGACGCCAAGTTGGATTTGCGTGTACACTGTTTGGCATGTTTGTTTTCGGAGGTATGGGAAAGTCACTTGGCTTGTATTGAAACCCAGGAGAGCGACTGATATTTCCAACGGTCGTTGAGGAATTTCTGGCAGCAGATCTTGAATTCAGTTTTTGTATGTATGTATACCTGACATCCACGATGGTTTGCAGTATGGGGACCACCACAATTAGTACACTTTGGAGATTTGTGTACTTCCATTGTACAGTCCGAGGCAGCATGTTCGCCGGCACATTTGACACATTTGGGTATACGGAAGCAGTTACGGGCAATGTGATTAAATGACTGGCATCGATAGCATTGTGTAACATGGTTGAAATTTTTGTAGCGCTCCCACGAAACCATGCAGTAACACAGATTTTTAGTAGATAGTACCTCCTTTACATTAATAGCACTACTGAATGTGACTAGATAAAGGGGGTAACGTTTGACGTTGCCATCACTTTCTTTCTTAGTAATTTGTGAGACCTTAAGAGCATCCAGTCCTTTCGCTTTGAGCTCTTTTAATATTTCATCACAAGAAATATTTGCTGGAAGATTTCTTAGAACAAGACTACGATTAGCTTCATCTCTAGGAGTATAGGTATGGAACTCCAATTTAGCTATGGTAACTTCGTTGAGTATCAGTTTGTAGTCCTCTTTGCACTTAGCGTAGAAAGCTAGTTTAACGCCACGATATTTGAGATCAAAGTTCATTTTACATTTGGCTCTTAATGATTTCATAGCCTCCGTATGATTGTTTATGTAACTGTAGACTATTATAGGTGGTATTTTTTCACTTTTCAATGGAACTCACGGAACAGAATCATTATTATTCGTTTCTTCATCACTGTCAACAATTTCGTCGCTGTCCGATAGAGCTTCAAACTATTTGACGTAGTTATTTTAACCACTTAAGCATCTCGAACGAGACCCTCTCGCGCATCAAATGTGTTCCGATTTGCGCTATCCCGAGTACCTCACGCCACTTATAAATATTATGTTTATATTTTTATCTGGAGCGATACCTTCTCGCCCGTTTGTATTTCATAGAGCTTAGTGTATATTTATTGTATGCTCGTTCGAATGGCTCTCATGAAACCATTACTAAACAAAGGATATTGCCTTACAATTGATAATTTTTATTCATCCCTTGAATTAGCAAATCTTCTAGTATTACATACCACCGATACCTATGGAACCATAAAATCTAATAGAAAAGGAAATCCTAAAAATTTAACGGTTCCAAAAAAAGTAAGGCCGGGATTTTTATCAGCATATCGAAAAAGAAAAATAATGGTGATGAGATGGAAGGATAAGAGGGATGTGTTTTTTCTCTCTACCATACATGGCAGCAACTCCATAGAATATTTAAAGAAAAATATTGGAAAGAGCAAACCACAAGTAGTTATGGACTATAATTTCACCATGGGAGGTGTTGTTGTGCCGGCCTTTTGACACTAACGGTTCTACTTCGAGATACGCGGAGTAAGTGGTTCGTAGAGAATAATTACACTCGAATTTCACCAACTATCCAAATACTTTATTAAAAAAAAAAAAGGTCGTAGCTATTTTTAAAATCTAGACTGCACGAGCGACTATGGGGAAGTGACGGAGGGTCCTTGGATGCGTTCTTATATAGGGAAGAAGTGTGGGAAAATCAGGATGGGAGGAAAAGGTTTTCTGGGAAGGAGTCTACGGAATTTTGGGAGGTTCTATCAGCTGGGGTCTGATTTATAGGTTTGGGAAAAACCTTCCGATTGGAAAACTGCGATAGTGGGAGTGGCACAAAAGGTCCTCTGTCGCCCGTAATTTATCGCGGTCCCAAAAGTGGCCGCGCTGGTCTTAGGATGGGGTAGGCGAAGGAAAGAGGAAAAAGCTTGTACAGGAGTCGCCATTACAGTGTTGATAGAGTAGATCAACACCTCTGAAATTATCCTGTTGCGCGCAAAAGGGGGAAGCAGTATTATAAAAAAATGTTTTTCCATTTATTGGAGCAAGCATTGTGGAATGCTTTTGTTTTGTGCACAAAACAAGTGGGCTCTACGAGTAACTTAGATTTTCGCTTACTACTAATCGATGAATATGTAGAAATGTACCATGATTTACAATATTCATCAAAAGGTGGTCGTCCAAGCAAGAGCAATCCATTAAGATTGACAGAACGTCACTTCTTGGAACCAATTCCAAGTACCGAAAAAAAATCGGCTCCAACAGAAAGATGTGCCGTCTGTTGCAGTAAACAAAATGAGAAGGGGAAGAAAATTCGGCGTGAAAGTCGGTATTATTGCCCTGACTGCAACGTGGGTTTATGTTTGACACCTTGTTTTAAGATTTATCACACAAAGTTGAATTTTTAATTTTTTATAAAATTAACGTTTTTCAATTTTTTATGGTTTTTTAAGTTTATATTATGATTTCTACTTTATCAATATTATAAATAAAAACAAAAAAAAAATGCTTTTTTTACCTCATTTCAAAGAAAAACCCTCGCATTAAGTGGTTAAACTGCGAATTAATTTATTTTCTTTGGCGTTTCCTTGAAACCGGGACAGTTGCACCAGAATGCAAGTTGGCGCCAGAAAAGCTGGCTATAGGAATGCCACCAAGTGGGATTTTGAAATTATAGAAAACACTTATTCACTGGTACACTAGAAATCTAATTACAGTAATACACACGAAACAAATACAGAATAGGTAATTGTGGTCGTAAGCGGAGCTGGATAGGAGACGTCCGTGCTCATCAAACGACAACAAGAGACCGTAAATATTAGGTTGGAAACTATGAAACGTGCGTTTTTGTTTAGTCTGTGTTCAGCTGCGACTGAGAGAGGTTCATTGTAACGTGCGCTCGATATTTTTATTTATAAAGTTCAAAGGTATTCTTCTTACTCATTTCGTAAATTTTTTTCGTGTTTGTATCCCATTTTTATATTATTTTACTCCGAAACCAAATGGAAAAAAAACGCGATTTGCATCTACTTTTCTTGTACGAGTTCAAATTGAATCATATCGCAGCTTAAGCTTCGAGAAACATTAATCGCGCATTTGGAGATGGATCCACTACTGAAAAAAATGCTCGATATTGGTTCCAAAAATTTCGTTCTGGCAATTAAGGATGACTGTGGAATCCGATTCACACACAACTATTCGCGAACTTGGGTCTAAACTAGGAACTAGCCGCACGGCTGTGTTGAAACATCTGCGTATAATAAATAAAGTAAGAAAATTGGACTCATATGTGCCGTACGAACTGACGCAACTGCAGATGATCGACCGCAAGAGCAAATGCGCATCTTTGTTGCTTCGCAATACACGATTGTCGTTTTTACACCAAATCATCACTTGTGATGAAAAGTGAAAAAGAAAGTCGTAGATGCCAATGGAAGTTATTTCGATTGAATATAATAAATAATGTGAAAAATTGCGCTTTTTGTTTTTTATTCTTATTCAACGTCCGTTTCATAGTTTCCAACCTAATAGTATTAATTTCTAGAATTAGTGAGTGTGGATAGTTTGTATACAGGGTGGTCCACGTAACTTGTGCACCTCGAATAACTTTTAAAGTATGCGTTGCACGAAAGAATGTTGTATACAAAATGTTATGACCGGAATGTTTTTGAGGGCTTCGGAATCTTCCGATAAGGAAATTCGCGGAACTGCGCCGAAGGTCTTCGCCGACCTCCACTGTCGTCTGCAACTTTCGGTTCCTTTTTGTGTGAGCCGAGCGTGGCAGGCAGTCTAGATGTAACATCGCCACGAAACGGTCGTAGACTCAATAAACTAATTAACGTCTTTCTTAATTTGAAACCGTTATTACCACGGTGAAATATTATTTGATCCGCAAATAGTGTGCACTGACCTCCCATCTTTTTTGGTCCTCCCTATTCCTGCTACGATCGGTCATATCTCATCGAACACAAAAGTTACATGGTTTAAAAGGGTACACTATGTGGTGTGTTAATTTTTTTTATAGGTGGAGGCGTTTCGGAGATTTGAAGGTCATCTTTGTTTTTTTAAATGGAATGATATGTTTTTTTATTAACCATGAAATAGCACGTTTTCAGACGAGTTCAATGACCTATGGCTCAAGGTCATTCAAGGTCAAACTTGCTTGAATATTAAGTAACTGTAATTCAAAGTATGTCGTGTTTGGTATTGTTGGAAATCCGGTGTCTACGTCCCTGACGCCACGCGTAGCGCGAGCGCGGTTGGGCGCTTCCGGCGATTCGCCTTTCTTCTTTTCGCTTAGAGCCCACGCGAGTAGTTTTGTACAAGAGTGATTTACTTCTGTGTTAAGCATTTTTATAATAAACATTACTTTCTGTTCTTAAAGAGTTTTCTTGATCAATCGCCCACCACTATAATAATAATTTCATCAGGTTATGGGCCCAGGCGTGAGTGATTAAGAAAATAAATAAATAAGACGTTAAGAGTGAACACGCGGTATAAAGTGAGGTTATGAGCGCAGAAGCACGTGTTTTTCACAATCAAGAAAAATGAATCCGACGAATATTCAATACTGTGAGAAGCTAGATAATGCGAATTATGATTCATGGAAGATACAAATAAAGAGCATCCTACGATATAATGAATTATGGGGATACGTAAACGGATCTGTAGTAAAGACTGAAGAAAATCAAAACGCGTGGACAGTCAAGGACGAAAAGGCTTTGGATATACTCATACTGAGTTTAAACAAGAACCAATATAACCATATTAAGAATGTCCAAACATCAAAGGAAGCCTGCGAGGCACTTGCGCACATTTATGAATCGAAAGGGCCAATGAAGCAGTGCGTGTTATTCAAAAAGCTGTACAAAATGAGGAAAGACTCGAGTCAAACTATGGCTCAGTATGTTGACAATTTTGTAAGCTGCATTGAACAATTGGAAGATACAGGACTAAAGCTGCCAAGTAATGTATTGCCCATAATGTTACTTAATTCATTATCTATTGAGTATGAGACTTTTTGTATTGCAATTGAGTCTAAGGAAAAGATGCCCAGCATGGAAGAGTTAAAAGTTAAATTGCTGGAAGAGGAAATAAGAAAAACAGAGGCAAGTGGAAACGTAGACCGTCACAAAGAAGAAGCATTATGGACAAACAGGAAAAATGTACGTCACACAGTGGGACAGAAATACAATTACACAAGACAAAAGACAGAGGCTCCACAAGTTAGAAGAACTCAAGAGAAATGTTATAAAGGGTTTTCCAATAGGGACTTGACAATTTTGAATTTAGTTTGTGAACGCACCTTTTCATTTAAGGGGGGATTCCCATTTCACGGCTTCAAAAATTTGTGTTTTTTTTTTATTATTATTATTGTAGTTCATACTCTTGAGAAACAATGTGCAAAATTTCAATCCGAAATTCGTTGAATTGACAAAGTTATGAGTCAATAACGAACTCAGCGCGCACGTATGCTGAGATAGCGAGCGGGCAATACCCGAGAGGTTCCTGTTTAGTGTAGCAGGTATATAGTCTTTGACTTTGACTTTGAGACTCCACCCATCCGTCCGTGTCAAATTCAAAGTTGGTGGGGTGGAAATTGAATGCTCTATGAGTGATTAGGCCAGGTAAACAGCCGAACGCTGGTTCCTGGATTGAACACTGTACGTGAAACTTCAAACGCGTTTTTCTCGAAACGGGTTTTTTCTGTACGGCCGACATGATATCTCCGGAACTATTCAGTCGATTGCCTTCAAATTTGGCACAATTCTCGAAAAAACATCTGTCTTCAGTGTGAACTACGAAAAAACATATACATGCACAACTTTTTGTTTTATAAGCAAACTTGTGACGAAATTTGTTGCGAAAAGACAAAATTTTTTTTCCAACCGTCGCAGTTTCTTTAGTTTTTGGAAAAAAATATTGTCCGTAGTTCATACCAGAACTACATTCATAAGGAGTAAATTGCCATTTGAATTTTTTGTTTCAAACAACTTGAAGATCAGTTATCGTGTCGGCCAGCGACCGGGAATTTTCAGGAGGCGTCCCACCTCAAACGACGTGAAAGCCATAATTTTCAAGATAATCAATTAAAAATTTAACTGTAGTTCACTGAATACATAATAACTATACGTGTGAATTATGACAAAGATATATCTAATGGTTTCCTTAATAAAAATTCCTAAAAAAACACGATTTTTCAACACTTGAAATGGGAATCCCCCCTTAACATCGAACTGTCACTGTCAGTTTATTCAGTAGACATAACATTTTCATCATGGTGAATTACACGAACGAACAACGTCTGCAAATCTTAAAAATTTACTACAGAAATTCGGAGTCGGTGGCCGCTACTTTAAGAGGGTGTTATGTCGCGTGCTCGAAAGATGCTTCCGTACGACCCGATCGGGAGATGCTCCGCTCGGTAATTTAATAGTCCACGATGGGAATGAATAATTTGTATATTTACACGCTATCTACTAGTTACACTGATTTTACAATTAACTATATCTTGTAATATTGGCTGGTCGACTGACAGAGCGACGTTGTCGGTGTGAATTTTGTAACGCAAGAGAGAGTCCGAGTCCACATTCTCGGCCCTTTTATATTACCATTTTTTGAAGGGGAGGTTTGAGGAAGTTTGAGGAAGGGATGGAAAATTCTCGAATGTGCGGGAAGGCGTTTGGCGTGCCTTCGGCCTGCACTAGCCAGGCCCATACCTAGGCTTGCACGGCGTACGGTTTATGGCCGTACCTAGGTACAGGACCTGCAGAAAGTTTTGAATTTGGACACACAGTGTCAAAATTTACTCGCGATCGATTTGCGCCGCGACATACCGCCGCCCTTGAACGGTTATGTTCAACATAAAAATTACATATGATGATGCTAATGACAATAATTGCATACTACAAATACTAGAGTGACTGTACAGTGGTTTACACCGGCATACGCGAGTATATTCCGATATTTGCTTATCTCTATAATAATTATTTATAGAGTGCGTCCTCATTCGAGGATTTGTCTTAATTGCTGGCGTCACTGGAAGGATCTGGCTCCAGTGGTAAAGGACACAGGTTCCTGATGGACCGCTTGTAAGATCCCGAGCAGGTTTTGACGGTGGCCACTCGGACGATGCCGTCGTCTCCTGGATGAATCTCCGTAATTCTTCCCAGCCTCCATTGCAGCACTGGTGTATTCTCCTCCTTGAGCAACACCATTGTACCGATTGGTACGCTCCTCAGGTTGCCCACGTGCCATTTACTGCGAGTATGCAGCTCGTGCAGGTAGTCACGCTGCCATCGACTCCAGAAGTGCTGCTTCACCTGCTGGACGTGCTGCCACTGTGATAATCTATTAGTTGCGACATCTCCGAGGTAGTGCTCGGGCACGGTTCGCATATTATCGCCTATAAGGAAATGGCTAGGAGACAGGGCGATAAGGTCGTTGGGATCGGTGGAAATGGGTGTCAAAGGGCGGGAATTCAAGATGGCTTCGATTTCGATCATACAGGTATTTAATTGCTCGAATGTGAAGAGCGCGTCTCCAATAGTTCTTCGCAAATGGCTCTTGAACGATTTTACCGCCGCTCCCCACAGACCCCCGAAGTGGGGCGACCGTGGCGGCGAAAAATGCCACTCAATTCCGTCCACCGCTAAGCAACGATTAATTTTGCTATTATAATCTGGTGCGTTGATTATCGATTGAGTTTCCGCCATTTCGTTGCGTGAACCTACGAAATTTGTGGCGTTGTCAGAATAAATGTTGGTAGGTTTTCCTCGTCTCGCGCAGAACCTTTTGATACACGCAAGGCACGTATCGGCAGACAAGTCGCTAACTAATTCGAGATGGATTGCCTTCGTGGCTAAACATACAAAAACTGCTACATACGCTTTAAGTTTTATTTTATTGCGTAATTTTTTCTCTTTAATATAAATCGGGCCGCAATAATCCAGTCCGACATTGCAGAATGGTCTGCTCGTCGTAACTCGATTATGCGGCAAATTACCCATAATATGTTGGAATGCAATTGGCTTACACCGAAAACAACGTATGCAGCTATGTATAATTCGGCGTGTTAGATTTCTCCCGTCGATCGGCCAGTAGCGTTGCCGAACGGAGCTGAGCGTGCCCTGCGTGCCCGCGTGCCAGCACCTTACATGTTCGTTCGTGACAATTAATTGTGTTACATGGTGAGCACGCGGTAATATCATTGGATGCATCGCATCATAGCTTATCGGGGCGTGTTTAAGACGTCCACCCACTCTAAGTACTCCGCGATCATCCAAAAACGGATTGAGTCGTCTTAATTTACTTTGTATATGGATCTCTCGATTCACACGTAGAGCTTGGATTTCGGTAGTGAACGCAATTGTTTGAATCTGACCTATAATCATCAGATGCGCGTCCTGAATTTCTTGAGTTGTTAGCTCTCGACCCCTTGTTCGATTCGCAGGTATGAGCCACCGTCGGCAGTACGCAACGAAACGATTCAGCCGCGAAATGTCCGAGAACCGCTCGAAAAGGTGTGGTTCCGCCACACTACTTACTAAAGCCGTAGCTACCCGTGTCTCAGGTACGTTTCCCGGGTCCGTCCGTAGTAATTGTTTCGGCCAAGTCCCCCTTTCCTGCACCAGCCATGTCGGGCCGTTGAACCACATTTCGTTTTCCCGAAATTCGATCGGACCTTGACCCCTCGATATAAAATCCGCGGGATTGTCCCTTGAACTGACGTGAGACCAACTCGCGGCTTCCGACAATCGTTGAATCTCCGACACGCGGTTTGCTACGAAGGTCTTTAAGAGATGTGGGGACATTCTTATCCACTGTAAAACGATCGTGGAATCCGTCCAAAATTGCGTGCACCCGAATTCGATTTTTAACGCGGCAGCCGTGCGTTGGTACAGGCGGGCTAATAACGCGGCTGCACAAAGTTCGAGCCGAGGTAATGAGAGGGATTTCAGCGGTGCCACTCGTGACTTCGCGCATACTATACGAACTATTGTTTCCCCCCCTTTGGTGGTAGATCGCAGGTACAGGACTGCCCCGTATGCCTTCTGACTGGCATCTGCGAAACCGTGCATCTCGATGTTTACCGGATGTTCGATAATAATCCTACGGGGTATTTCGATTTTCGTTAATTCTGGAAGATCGCGCCTAAAGTTATACCAGACGGTACTTAATTCCTGAGGCAGTGATTCGTCCCAGGCCGTGGTTGTAGTCCACAGTGTCTGCATAAATATTTTCCCGGCAATGATCACGGGTCCTAAAAGCCCTAACGGATCGAAAATTCTCGCCAATTCTGACAATACCGTTCGTTTCGTAATTGGCCTATGGTTCGATATATTCGCGACCGAATATCTAATGGTATCGGACCTCGCGTCCCAGGATATGCCAAGCGTCTTTTTAATTTCCGATGGTTCGAAATCCTTAATTATGTTCGGCGCGGAATCTAATTCTTGAATCAGGCTGGGCTCGTTCGATACCCATTGCCTAAGTTTAAACCCGCCTAGCGCGGCCAATGATGTCAATTGTCCGATTACCTGCCGTGCCTGACTTCTGCTGTCGCAGCCTGTCAGCAGGTCATCGACGTAAAAATCACCCTTGAAAACTTCGGCAGCTAACGGGAATCTATGGCCCTCGTCGTTGGCCAGCTGGTGTAATGTACGAATGGCCAGGTATGGAGCGGAGGTGGTTCCGTAGGTCACGGTCGTTAATTTGAAAGTTTTGACGGGTACGCTTGGATGCTCCCGCCAAAGGATTTTTTGAAAATTCGCGTCGTCATCGTGTACGCGAATTTGACGGTACATCTTCTCGATGTCCGCGGCA
This sequence comes from Cerceris ruficornis, assembly GCA_963989415.1. Lineage (NCBI taxonomy): Eukaryota > Metazoa > Arthropoda > Insecta > Hymenoptera > Crabronidae > Cerceris > Cerceris ruficornis. The sequence goes on from OZ022528.1 coordinate 15,217,539, forward strand.
ATGACGAATGCGTGGGTCCTGAATCGGGAAACTATGGAGAATAAATCATCCTGTATTGTTGGCCCGGTCAGGAGTGTATCATTCAACGATACACCGGTAGAGGTTTTTGCGGACGCGTCAAACACGACTCGAAGTTTCGTCGTCAAGCTGCTCGATTTTACGACCGCGTGATGAGGCATGTAATAGCCACGATTTCTTTCCTCCGACGTGTCTGCGAGCTCCTGCATGTGGCCAAGAGACTCGTATTCTCTTAAAAAGTTAATATACTGCTCGCGTAGTTCTGGACTTTGTTTTAATCTGCGCTCGAGCGCTGAAAATCGCCGCGTTGCTTGTGTGTATGACTCGCCGATCTTGCCTATACTGTCCCGGAACGGTAATCTCACGACATACCTGCCAGAAGGGTCGCGGCACGTGTTTGCCAGATAGTGGCTTTCGGAAGCCGCTTGCTCGGCGGACATCGGAATCGGTTCGACTATTTCTTCGACCTCCCAGAATTTCCGCAGCTGTTTTTCTACGCTCGTCTGGGCCAGGTAGCACTGACCGGATATCTTATCGACGTTGCCCAGGCGAGTTTTTTGTAAAATACTTCCGGCGCTCAACCGGATCTGTCCTACTGACAAGGCTTGGAAAAATAATTGATTTCCTAATAATATGTCGACACGGCCTGGCTTATGAAATTCTGGGTCGGCTAGTTTTACGTTCTTCGGTATCTTTAAATGTCTGGGAGCGATCTGCCGTGACGGTACTGCACTGGTGATATTATTCAGTATGAAAAATGGAGATTTCTTAGAAAATGACTCTCGTCTTGACTTTAGGATTGTCGTAAGTAACTGCGTTGACCGCGATGTCGTTTGTCCTATCCCGGAAAGGTTTAGGTTGACCGCTTTCCTTGGCAGGCCTAACTTGGTTGCCAGTTCCTCCGTAATAAAATTATTTTGAGAACAACTGTCGAGTAACGCTCGACATTCGTGTTCTCGATTGTCCTTGTCTAGTACTAATACGCGCGCTGTCCCTAGCAACACCTCTGCATTCCCGATGGCTGTTAGCGTTGTATGCCCGGTTTCCGCGGCGTTTGATTCGCTCGACGTAGGGAGTGCTTCTTGTACGTGAGTTTCATGGACGTGTAACAACGTACTATGTTTTTCTGTGCATTTCCTGCAGCCAGAATTAAGGCACTGGCTTGCAGGATGGCCCTTTTTCAAACAGTTGAGACAAAGCCTGGCTTGTTGCACAACTTCATAACGTTTCCCGATGGACATTCGTAAGAATTTCGCGCATTTCCAAATCGCGTGTTCCTCGGTACAAACTACGCATGAAAGGTGTGGTGCGACTGCCGCGTACGTTTGCGCCTTACGCATACCTGGAATCGGACCCTTGTAACCGCCCTTGTTACCTGCCGACGATGACCTAGTCGGTTTGTTTACCGGTTCTACGTCATCGGTTCGCGCTTGTTTTTTCAAAAACGCCATGAGTTGCGGGAACGATGGCCGATCTTCGTTCTCTAACCCTTGATCCCAAGCTCTACGCGTAACTCGATCTAATTTGCGCGTTACAATGAAAACTAGTATGTCGTCCCAGTATTCAACTGGCACCTGCAAACCCTTTAGTGACCGTACCCTCGCGTCTACTTCGCGCACCATCTTTTTCAGCGCGACTGGGCAATCTCGCGTCAGCTCTCCGTACTCTATAATCGCCTTTAAATGAGCGTGAATTGCGAGCCTGGGCTTGCTACATTCTTCAATCAACATTTCCCACGCGACATAATAGTTTTCCTCGGTGGCTGGTAAGTCGGCCATCACCGACGCTATCGGTCCGCATAAGTGTGACTTTAACACTTGAAATTTATGTACCGCGGGTGTGGATTCATCGTCATGCACTACGGATTTAAATGTATCGTGGAAGCTCGCCCACTCGTCGCATTCTCCGGAGAACATTTGAATCTTTACTCGCGACATTAGACTGTGTAGAGCCGCGTTGGGAGTTTCGCTGCGCGTTGCCGTTCTCCCCCCTACTGCTACTGGTTCATTACCGGACAGTTTTCGCTTTATCCTGTCTGACAACTCTAGAACCTTTGATTCAAATTCTCCGCGTGCGATATTGTGGTCGGTAGACTCGTCTACGCCCTCGATTTGAAATTGAATTGCGTCGAACTGTTGTTCGATCTGACTTAATGACTCTAGACGATTTTTAAATTCGACGGAGCCGTTGGCATCGTCAATCGTACTACTCAATCGCGTGAGCTTGCCCTTAACCGCGGCGCGTTGTCGCTCGAGGGTTTTAAGATCGGTAGCCATCTGGATTGATATAGGAATGATATGGGAAGACGATAATACGACTCACGTGACCGATGACTGGATGTTGCTGGTTTCGGTGATGCTGCTCTCTGCGTTCGTTCAGTGTAGGTTAGCTTCTCTGGATGTTTTTCCGGTTTCTCCGCTGTTGCCACGGAAGTTGTCCGGTTCCCAGTGGACTGGAATCGGTGGGCTGCAGCTCCAGTAAACCGCCGATCCGGCTCGAAGGACCAAATGTTATTTCTCGTGCTCGAAAGATGCTTCCGTACGACCCGATCGGGAGATGCTCCGCTCGGTAATTTAATAGTCCACGATGGGAATGAATAATTTGTATATTTACACGCTAACTACTAGTTACACTGATTTTACAATTAACTATATCTTGTAATATTGGCTGGTCGACTGACAGAGCGATGTTGTCGGTGTGAATTTTGTAACGCAAGAGAGAGTCCGAGTCCACATTCTCGGCCCTTTTATATTACCATTTTTTGAAGGGGAGGTTTGAGGAAGTTTGAGGAAGGGATGGAAAATTCTCGAATGTGCGGGAAGGCGTTTGGCGTGCCTTCGGCCTGCGCTAGCCAGGCCCATACCTAGGCTTGCACGGCGTACGGTTTATGGCCGTACCTAGGTACAGGACCTGCAGAAAGTTTTGAATTTGGACACACAGTGTCAAAATTTACTCGCGATCGATTTGCGCCGCGACAGAGGGTTAACTCCGATTACCGATTAAGCTCATTTCTGGCTCAATGGGTTTGTCAATAAACAAAATATGCAGTAATGGGCGGGTGAAAATCCACATGTGCTTAATGAAAAACCACTTCATCCACAAAAGATAACTGTTTGGTGCGGTTTGCAGCCGTTTCGGCCGAAATGTGTGGCCGAGTCATGGAAAATTGGGTCCAACGAATCGACCGCTGCAAACGTGCCCGCGTTGGCCATATGAGCGAAGTCGAGTTCCATTCATAAATGTTTTGAATGTACTTCAACCCGATAATAAAGTTTTAGAAATATCTCAAATGGTTTTCATTTTATTTTGAAAAAAAGTTGTCAAGTCCTTATTGGAAAACCCGTTACATGTGGAAAAACAGGACATTTTGCGAGAAACTGCAGAAGTAAAGTAAAAGCAGATACTGGACGATCCCATGCAGACGATGCGATGATTGCAATGGCATTTAACACAGGAGTACGCAACACAGCAAACACATGGTATCTGGACAGCGGAGCAACAGCGCATATGAGTAACGAAAGATCAACGTTCAACGATTTAAGTGTAAATCAAACTGAAATCTATACAGCAACGGAAGAAAAAGTGGTTTCCATAGGGAAAGGACAGATAGACATAGAGGTGAACGAAACAGAAAATTTTAAAAATAAAGTGAAATTGAAAGACGCTGTATTTGTGCCTAGTATTAAAAATAATTTATTATTGGTGTCACAAATTACCAAGAATGGATATTCAGTAACCTTCTACAAGGAAAGCGCTAAAGTGAGACGCCCCAATGGCACTGTTGCCATGAGCGCAAGGGAACAAAATGGACTGTGCATAGTGAAAGGAAACCCAAAACAAAATAGAGGCGCTTTACTACAAACTGATCAGTGTAGTGGACTAATGAAGTGGCATAACAGATTGGGACATCTGAATTACAATGACATACGCAGATTGAAAAGGAAGGACATGGCAGTTGGTATAAATGACACTATAGAAAATGAAAATCCAACGTGTGAGGTATGTAACAAAGCTAAGATACACCAACTACCATATAAATCGTCAACCTCAAGACGCAAAGAAGTATTGGGACTGGTGCATAGCGATATTTGTAGTCCAATTAATGTTGAGTCTTTAGGGGGAGCACGGTATTTTATTACATTTATTGACGATAAGAGTCGTTACATCCACATCAAGATGCTAAAGAAACGATCAGAAGCATTCGAAGCATTTAGAGAATATAAAGTGCACGCTGAGAAATCAACAGGTAGACAAATAAAAACATTGAGAACAGACAATGGAATGGAATACGTTTCGCGGGAATTCACAGACTTTTTGAAAAGAGAAGGAATTTCTAGACAGTTTTCAGTGGAACACACGCCACAGCAAAACGGTGTAGCAGAAAGGGTGAACCGTACATTATGTGAAATGGCTCGCTGTATGATGGTACAGACAGGACTTCCAATGTCATTGTGGGCAGAAGCTATAAATTCTGCAGTGTATACGAGGAACCGATGTCCAACCAGAGCAAACCAGGATATTACGCCATACGAAATATGGACTGAAAAGAAGCCATATATAGGTTTCATGAGAAGTTTCGGCAGTCGCGTCATTGCTCTTGAAAAGAGAGGAAACAGGCACAAGTTTGCCGCAAGAGGAAAAGAATATGTATTAGTCGGGTACTCCGACGAAGCAAAAGCATATAGACTGTGGGAGAAAGGAACTCGCAGTATAATAAAAAGAAGAGACGTACGCTTCATTGAGGACTGGAGTGCAGTACCAAAGACAAATAAAATTCAACTGTTTGATGCACCATTGGAGCCGATATCCAGTAAGGCTGGAGGAGTAAATGAAATAGAGGCAATACCGTCAGAAGCTGGACAAAGCACTGATGAAGAGAAAATTGAAGAAGAGGAAACGGCTTGTCAAGATTCACCCGGGATCACCCATAGTCCAACCAAAACAAGGGGACCAGGACGCCCAAGAATAGACAGGACCGGTCAAAGAGGTAGACCACGGAAAATATATCCTGTCAAAACTTCACAAACGGAAGAGCGTTTTGAACCAACAACGGTCGAAGAGACGATGTCCTGTAATGAGAAAGAATACTGACTAGAGGCTATGAGAGAGGAATACAACGCACTGATGAACAACGATACATGGACTTTGGTAAATAAACCTACAGGTAAGAGGGTACTAAAATGTAAATGGGTGTTTAAGGTCAAGGAGCACCAGGATGGGTCAATCGACAAGTACAAGGCTAGACTTGTGGCCCGAGGCGATCAGCAACGTGCAGGAATCGAATCTGAAGAGGTGTTCGCCCCTGTTGCTAAACTAGAGACAATCCGTACCCCCCTCGCGTCCAGTGTAACAAAAGGAATGCATGTTCACCAGCTGGATGTTGCAACTGCCTACGTACAAGGTGACTTAAATGACGAGTTATGCATGGAACAGCCTCCGATGTTCATGCCTGTATCATTTTAATCAGAAAAATCGGGAGGATCGGCCGTTTTCATTTTCGATTTTTTTTTAAACCTTTGCTAACGTATTTGTGAGATTTTTCTTCCAGCGTGATACCGCTTACCCAACGGTGTTGTGATATTTTTATTTCTATCGTTCGTACGCACGTAGCACATCGATAGCGCTTGTCATTCTTTGGTCAGTTTTCATTTGTTTTGCTCGAGAAATAAAACACGCATTGGGTTGGAAACAATCGGGAAAAAATCACGCTCCAGTCTTCTTCAAACTATCAGAGGCTAATATTTATCCGGCGTACATTCTGCAATTCCATTGGCCCGTATTGAGTTAATCGCATTTAACAGTATATTTCAAACGCACATAAGATGTTCTGTACGTCCAAAAAAATTTCTTCCGTGTGTTCTATTCAAATTACAATATAATAAGAAATTTTCCTTGAAGCATTACAAAAAACTGGATAACAGCTATTAATTTTTCAAGGTTTGTAATATTTATTTAAAAATTTTATTTGGAGCTTTGTTAAGTTTGTTCTATAAAATCTTTTTGCATCCCCCTTGTCAGAATGTCACGACGAAAAATTGTATTCTGTAACGGATCTAGTGATTCAGAGCACGATTTAGGTAATGAAGATCAAAATAATGTTACACTACAGAGAAAGAAAAAGAAAAGACGTATATGTTCTACTTCATACTCAGAAGCAGAGAAGATTAAAGCAAATAGCAGTTACTGTGATATATGGACGTCAAAAAGTTTGTCCCTAAAATACATAAGTTTTCGTCAAGAGATTCAGGAATTAAAGAAAACATCAATAGATCAGCCAAAATCTTAGACTATGTTATGCACAATACTTTATTTTCGAATAAACACGAAAAAATCCTGGAAAGGGCCATACACTTTATGTGGACAATTGGTATTCAAGTCCTGCTTTATTCAATTTTCTACATAACAATTGCACAAATGCATGCGGGACGGTTAGAAAACGGAGAAAGGGAATGCCGAAAATTGACGAACGGTTAAAAAGAGGAGAGGCAACATTTCGATCATGCACTAATTTATTAGTCATAAGGTGGATGGACAAAAAAGAGGTATATATGCTGTCTACCATGCATACGCCAGAATTTGAAACGATAATCAGGCACGGAGGAAAGAAAGTTATACGAAAACCTGTATGCGTATTGGATTATAATAACTCCATGGGTGCAGTAGATAAAGCAGATATGGTCATCAGCACGGCAAATTCCACACACAAATCCTTAAAATTGTACCGCAAATTTTTCTTTCACTTGTTGGACATTTGCGTGTGGAATGCCTATTGCCTTTACAAAGACAAAATGAAAGAACCGATATCCATGGCAAAATTTCAATTACAATTAATCAGGGAAATACTGGAAAAATATCACCAAGCTACAAACCGTCAACATTTAATAGGCAATAATCATCCGGGAAGATTAACGGAAGGACATTTTCCTTCCGTTTACAAATCGGCAGGAAAAAATCGAAGTAGACGGTGCGTCGTTTGCAGTGCAAACGAGAAAAGACATGATTCTAATTGTAAGTATGAGTGCAAAGACTGTAATGTGGGTTTGCGTGTAGATCCTTGTTTTAAAATTTATCATTCTGAATTAAATTACTGAGTATTTTAATTTGATATATTATTTACCCCAAATTGTATTTTCTTTTATAACCGTTGACAAAATTATAATATAAAAACATTTATTCAGCAAAATGACGTCTTTTAAGCTTTTTAACGTCTTCAAGTAACCAATCGCAAGCTTTAATATGATATATAAGATAAGAGGTGAGATTGCAAACTATTGTTAGAGGATCAACCAATTAGCTTTGCTTTTTAAGATAATCTTGGGCAATAATAATTGCAAGATCTATAAACATGTCACTATGTATGTAATACGTAAAAAAGAGTATGATACGGAAAAAGAAAACGTAACGTTGAAAGACGTAAGTCCGAACACCAATTTCCCGATTCCACAATAAGTACATTTTGCGGAGTAGCTTTCCGTTCAGTGGCGCTACTTCGGCGGCGCGGTGCCCCGTTTGGTGGCGTCATTCCAGCGGAGCGGAATGCCGTAACGAAAGGGTTAAAGAATACATTGTTTTCGCCGCGGCCGTCTTGGCGATACATTTGACGCCCACCGCCACCGCTGCCGGAGTTGCCCGACCGCGCTCGGCCACGGTTGCCGGAGAATCCTTGACTCCCTTCGACTCCACACACAACTCTGCCTTCGGTAAGCCGCCCGAAACTGGATTACAAGGTATGATGGAAAAAGGATTAGTTTTTAAGAAGGATGCCAGAGGTTCCGAATGACATATGGTTACGGACTGGAGTGGGCTGCCTCTTGGATCTTCGTTTATTTACAGGATTTATATATAAATTAAATGGAACAGCAATCAGTTGAGAAGCTCGAAAACAAAGAACTGTTGCATTGTCCACCACCAAGGCCGAATATATGGCTCCTTCGGAAGCAGCTAAAGAAGCTTTATATCTTAAACGTTTTATGAAAAATATTGACTATCATATAAGACACTCCGCTTGTTATCCATTGTGATAATCAAGGTTCTATAAAACTTGGTAGCAATCCTATTTTTCATAGTAGAACAAAACATATAGATCACTTCATTAGAGAAGTACTACAAAGTGGTGCTGTTGTTGTTAACACGTTGAGCCCAGCGTCGGTCCCTGGGGACCGACAGTGAACTTTCCGTTTCGCCGGCGTCGGTCCCCGTGGACCGACAGTGGACTTTTCGTTTGGACAGCGCCAGCCCCTGGGACCGACAGTATTAAAATTAAAAAATAAATGGACATTTTCGGTTTTATGGGCAACAAATGTTTTCAAATAGAACCAAAAATTTGTTGTCTCGAAATTGTCTCTACACTTCCGTGGCTTCTTTCTAGCTGATCATCTTTTTGCCGTTTGTATACATATGCATTGACTGCACTATTGCCCCAGTCCGGAAGAGAAGTTGAAACAAAGTAGACCTCTGTTCATTTTAGCCGTCTCAAATTTCGCCTAAGCTTCAAAGAAGCGATAGATCGATGACAATTCCGCGGACCCGCGGTTTATCGCTTGCGCGTATTCGGCGAACTCGCCGCCAAAAGAACTGCCGAGAACGCCCGCGTCAAGAAGACTTCGGGTGTAAGACAAAAGAGTTAGTCTGCGACGAACCTTTCATACGATACGGCACGAGCCGCGAGCGAAGCGAATTTAATTACATTTATTTTATCGTATAAGCATTTAGTAGTAATAGTACTTAATAAATCCGTTATTTAGTTAGTAAGTGTGTATTTTTATTTAACGACAAATCCCACAATTGGTGACCCCGACGTGATCGCGACAGAACGATTATTCGACTGAGTGGGTGCAAAATAAAACTTCGAAATGGGTCCAGGCGAGGAAACGACCTCGGAAGCGAACACTGCAGTGCAAGATGTGTCGCGCGTGGCGGTGAAAGTGCCACCTTTTTGGTGAACGGACCCGGAACTTTGGTTCGCGCAAATCGAAGCACAATTCGAAATAAACAATATAACGGTCGAACGGACAAAATATAACACCGTCGTAAGTGCTATTGAAAGTGACGTTCTCGCGCAAGTGAGTGACGTGGTTAAAAAACCACAAAAGGAAAACTCATATGGGGTTCTTAAAACGCGTTTAATAGAACAGTTCGGGGACTCGCAGACGCGGAAAATAAGAAAACTTTTAGAGGTGGTCGAACTCGGTGATAAGCGTCCCTCCGCGTTATTAAGACAGATGCAAGATCTTGCGGGAAATAGTGTCGATAATGTAGGATCGTGAAAAAAAAACGGAGAGGCGCGGTAACCCATCCAAGCAATGGTCTCCGCCTGCGTTGCTTAACTCGGGAGATCTCCTGGGTCGGCGCGGGTCCACTGCGCCAGCGTCCTCTCCCTGATGACACTTCTTCTTCACGTCCTTTTCACCTAAGTTCTTTTTAGGAGCGCTTCCGCTCGATCCCACAATAATGATTTTTTAAAGACATTGTGGCTGCAGCGACTGCCAAAAACAACGCAGGCAGTTTTAACGGTCAGTGATGGTGATTTAAATACAGTACCGATCGTGGCCGATAAGGTCAGCGAAGTTTCCGCGTCGTCTTTTGTTAATGCCTGCAGCTCTCGGGTGATAGCAAGGGAGACCGCTAAAGAACAATCGTCGGATCCCGAAAATCTATCAGATTTAGTGAAATCTCTGGCGAAGCAGATAGAACGTCTCACGGCGGACGTAAGGTATCTGAAAAGAGACCGCTCGCTTTCCCGTCCACCGTCGCGAAGTCACTCGACAGAACGAAGACCGCCAACGGGTGATGCGAAACGCCAACAGCAGTCGGACGATACCTGTTGGTATCAACTGACCCATGGGGCAAGAGCGAGACGATGCCGATCGCCCTGCAAGTTCCGGAAAGCGGAAAACTGAAAACCGGACCACGCGCAGCGTATCCGGTATTTCATCGGGTCGCTTAAATAATGTATATTCGACCGGAAGACTCAGCAGCGCTTCCTTGTCGATACAGGGGCGGATGTGTCGGTAGTTCCACCGAGCCTTGCGCGAAAAGCGAGCAAGCAACCGACGGAGCGGATTCTATTCGCGGCGAACGGGGCACCCATCCGTACCTATGGCGAAACAACGATGAAGCTCGACCTGGGATTCCAGCGAGAGTTGAGTTGGAAGTTTATAGTGGCCCAGGTCATAAGAGCTGATTTCCTGCGACACTTCGGCCTGCTTATCGACATGAAGGGGAAACAGCTGATCGACCGAAGCAGTGACACCGCGATTCAAGCCGAAATTCGATACGATCGTGGCGTGACTGTGAAAGCGTTACACGGGGATACGTGTTACGAACGCGTGCTCGCGAGGTTTCTTGAAGTGACGAGTATGAACACTTTAAAGCAACCTTTAAAGCACGACGTTGAACACCACATCATTACGACAGCCCCCCCCCCCCCCCCCCGTCCGTTCGGCTACGAGGAGACTGGACAAGGAGAAACTCGAAGCTGCGAAAGCAGAGTTCAAGAGACTCATCGACCTTGGCGTATGCAGAGTTTCGAAGAGTAGCTGGTCCAGCCCTTTACACCTGGTGCGGAAGGCCAACGGCGAATGGAGACCCTGCGGTGATTACCGCAAACTCAACGCGGCGACAGTGCCTGACAGGTATCCGATTCCACATCTCCAGGACTGTACCCAGAATCTTTTGGGTAAGAAAGTGTTTTCCACGATAGACTTGGTGCGCGCGTATCATCAAGTCCCTGTTACACCTGCCGACATCCCGAAAACTGCTATCACTACGCCTTTCGGACTCTTTGAGTTTACGCGGATGACTTTCGGTTTGTGTAACGCAGCGCAAACTTTCCAAAGACTGATGCATCAAATATTCGCGGATGTCGATTTTTGCTTCCCATATATCGATGATTTGCTAATAGCGTCACGCGACGAAACTGAGCATCTACATCATTTAGAACAGGTGTTCACTATATTGAGGAAGCATTCCATTGTAATAAATGCATCGAAATCGGTCTTTGGAAAGTCCTGCGTTAAATTTTTGGGGCACGAGATTAGCGAAACCGGCATGAAACCAGCGCATGAAAAAGTGGACGCGATAGTGAAATATCCTGAACCGCGCACAGTCCAAGAATTGCGCAGATTCTTGGGAATGGTGAAGTTTAAATTCGTACCAGGGAAATAAAAAGAACGACAACACCAAAATCGAGTTGTCGGTCGAAGGTCGTCGAGATTTCGAAGAAATTAAAACGGGATTGAGCAACGCGACATTGTTAGCTCACCCATCGGCCGAGGCGCAAATTTCACTGACGGTGGATGCATCGGATACAGCACTCGGGGCTGTAGTTGAGCAAAAGCGAAATGACGAACCGCCGCGACCTTTGAGTTTCTTTTCGGCGAAACTTGCAAGCGCACAAACAAAATACAGTGCTTATGACCGTGAGCTCCTAGCAATTTACGAATCGATTAAACATTTTCGGTATTTGTTAGAGGGACGACAGTTCACGGTATTTACCGATCATAAGCCTTTGGTGTACGCCTTTAAACAAAAGCGCGATAGTGCGTCACCACGGCAGGTTCGTCATCTCGACTTCATCTCGCAATTCACCACCGATATACGGCATATAGCGGGTGAGAAAAACGCGACAGCCGATGCTTTGTCTCGTCTACAGAGCATCGAAATACCGAGCGACATCGACTACGAAGCACTTGCGGAGGAGCAACATCGTGACAGGGAATTACAAACGCTACGCGCCGAAAAAACAAACCATTCGTTAAATTTCACGCATCTCGAAATTCAATCTCGCGAAAAAGGCAAAACAGTTAGACTCATCGGCGACATACCTTCAAAAATCTTTCGACCTTTTGTGCCAAAGACCTGGCGAAATAGAATCATTCAATCCTGTCACGACGTTGCTCATCTGGGCGTAAAGAAAACTTTGTTCGAAGTCAAGCAACGATACGTATGGCCGTCAATGAGTGACGACGTACGACATTACGTACAGGGTGTAAGACATTTAATGGTCATGTTTTCGGGGGGTTGTTCTAGAGCTCGGATTGGATGAAGATTTGTAAAAATTACTTTCCGCAAAATTATTTGTAAAATTTCGTAAAAAAATCGGTTGAAACTGGCTCGGCTATCTTCTTCGTATTGTTACGTAGGTAAAATGTCTGAGAGGAACCATGGGTCAGAGGTCAACCGTTCTCCCGCAAATCGACTTTTAATTGGGCCTCCGCGGTCTAATTCACGCTTAGTAAGTGAGAGAGTCAGCTGTTCCTTCGGAAAGAGACACACAAGATATCCTTGTCGGCTCGAACAGTCTGAGAAGAAGCGTGCTACTAGACATTGGAAATTGGGGGACTGGGTCACCGAACCACTAAGAGCGGTGCAAGTGTTTATGTTCTTTTCCCCGGGAGGACCCATGAGCGAACCTGACACCAAGCGCAGGTCATTGACGTCTTCCTAGCCGATAAGGATATCTTGTGTGTTTCTTTCCGAAGGAACAGCTGACTCTCTCACTTACTAAGCAAAAATTAGATCGCGGAGGCCCAATTAAAAGTCGATTTGTGAGAGAACGGTTCACTTCTGACCCATGGTTCCTCTCAGACATTTTACCTACGTAACAATACGAAGAAGATAGCCGAGCCAGTTTCAACCGATTTTTTTACGAAATTTTACATATAATTTTGCGGAAAGTAATTTTTACAAATCTTCATCCAATCCGAGCTCTAGAACAACCCCCCGAAAACATGACCATTAAATGTCTTACACCCTGTACAAAGTTGCATTCCATGTCAACGAGCGAAGATCCGCCGTCTGAGGGTAACGCATATTTGTTGACGTGTATTGATCGATTCACGCGATGGCCCGAGACCATACCGATTAAAGATATCCACGCGGAGACCGTGGCGAGAGCATTTGTCTCAACGTGGGTGTCGCGTTTCGGTACGCCAGAAATCGTGACAACAGATCAGGGCCGGCAATTTGAATCAAATCTATTTAAGGATCCTGGATTTGGCTTCCGGGTTGGAGCCGCGTGCGAAAGACAATAAGGTCCGACGTTTCGCCAGCATTGCAGCTAGCTTCATCAGGGAGTCGAAGACGCTCTGATACTGAAGAAAGGTGTCATCGGGGCCCTAATTTATACCTGTGCCCGGTGTTGCGGAACGGTGCACTCCCCCACTAGGGAGGAGGCTGTTCCAGATACCGTTGAGCAGGAGACCGTTATCCCGATTGATGTTATTGGGGTTTTTATGGATTTCCAAGGCTTCGCGATATTTCCTGGGGAAATAAGCTTTTTCCTTGGCTAGGACTTTAACGTCCTGAAACAGTATCCTGTGGCCAGTCTCCATCTGGTGTTCGGCTACAGCTGACTGTATGTAGCCCAATCTGGAGCACCTTTCATGTTCCTTAAGGCGAGTCCTGACACTCCTCCCAGTTTCCCCGATATAAACCTTGCCGCATGAGCATGGTATTTTGTATACGCCTGGGCAGGCGAGAGGTGGGCACGGGTCTTTGGCGGATGTCAGTATTTAGCAGTACATAGCGGATGGCATTCCTACCCTACATACAAGGAACAACTGACAGGATTTCACGGGTCCTAAGAAAATACAACATAAAAACGATTTTCCAACCGGCTCAGAAGGTGAGTCAAATACTGACATCCGCCAAAGACCCGTGCCCACCTCTCGCCTGCCCAGGCGTATACAAAATACCATGCTCATGCGGCAAGGTTTATATCGGTGAAACTGGGAGGAGTGTCAGGACTCGCCTTAAGGAACATGAAAGGTGCTCCAGATTGGGCTACATACAGTCAGCTATTATTCAGTCAGCTCATCAGCTTATTAATGAAGATTTAGCGGACGCACATTACGTCTTTGTACGAACGGATGCACTGCGGAAACCGTTGCAGCCGCCATATAACGGTCCGTATAAAATTGTAAAGCGGGACGATAAAACAATTACCGTACGGATAGGCGAAAAACACTCTAAGGTATCCGTAGACCGCGTGAAGCCTGCGTATTTTCTAAATGACGATGGGTCAAACACGGAACCGAAAGAAATACCAGCGAAAAACGTAACGCGAAGCAGCGAAACGCAACCGACTCAATTTTCGCAACCGGCGAGGAGAACGACGAGGTCTGGTCGCCACGTTCATTTTCCAGACAGGTATACAGAATGTATATATTTTAACGCTCAGCACCCACCGGCACTTCACTGGTGGCGGTGTAGTGTGGCGACGCGGTAAAAGATCGTCGCTTCAAAGAAGCGATAGATCGATGACAACTCCGCGAACCCGCGGTTTATCGCTCGCGCGTATTCGGCGAACTCGCCGCCAAAAGAACTGCCGAGAACGCCGTGTCAAGAAGACTTCGGGTGTAAGACAAAAGAGTTAGTCTGCGACGAATCTTTCATACGATACGGCACGAGCCGCGAGCGAAGCGAATTTAATTACATTTATTTTATCGTATAAGCCAGGCCGCCAGGATAGTTGATCGACTAAGCTGTCCTTCGAAGAGCTCCGCCTGCGTCCCCTTCCCATGCGCTCGAGAGCTCGCTGATTGCTTCGCCTTTCACTTGCCAGGTTCGGACCTATTGCCACGCGCGTGGTGACGTATTGGGGCGACATTCGTATTTAACCGCTCGCGCTGGAAAGACATGCCACGCGCGTCGATCGCGGAAAACAAAACGACGCGCGTGGCACGTCGACCAAGGTTATTTGTCGAAAGACAGTTCAGATCGCACCACGTCACGTGCAGGGTAAAACAAAAGTATTATTAGTGAAAAAGTATGCTCTGATATGATTTAAATCAAATACAATTAATAGATTTTAATGTTTTTGGACTTCTGGCGATGATTTGATGGAATTCAACCACTACGTGATGCCTTACGGCGAAGTTTCTAGGCTTTTATGCAGCCATCAAACATGGCGCAGTAGATTTAGTCAACCAAGTGACAACATTATTTATCGACAAAAATATTGATTTAAAAAAATGTATGGGGCAAGGCTATGATGGAGCCAGTGTGATGAGTGGTGTGTATAATGTTGTACAAAAACATATTAAGGATATCCAGCCTAACGCAGAGTACGTACATTGTGCCACTCATAATTTAAATTTGGTGATAAATGATGCCGTTAGCAGTTGTGTGGAAATACAGATTTTTTTCGCAACGTTGCAAGATTTGTATAACTTTTTCGGAAACAGCATCAAACGTTGGGATCTACTGTCAAAATTCACTGGCAAATCGGACACCACCCTAAAAAAACTAAATCCGACTAGATGTTCCAGTAGGGTCAATAAGATATCTGCAATAAAACTTCGTTATTTTGATATTATCAAAGCATTATCAGAAATAGTTCTAAAGAGTCCTAATAAAGATGAGCGTAGTGAAGCAGAGAGTATTAAAACAAAAATGCTTTTCGAGTTCGTGTTGCTTTGCGAATTCATACACAGTGTATTGAACGACATCAATTATGTATCCAAAACTTTACAAAAATGCGACATCAATTTGGGCGAGGCGAGTAAAGTTTTAGCAGAGACCAAAGCAAAGTTGCAAATTTATAGAAATGATTTCGAATTATTCAAGTGCAAAGCCAGTGAAACTGCAAGAAAATATGGTATTGATACCCATTTTCAAGAAAAAAGGCAAAGAAAAGTTAAAAAACATTTTGATGAATTAGCTGCTGATCACCGATTTCCAAACCGAGAAAAAATATTTAAAATTGAGATTTTCAATAATGTACTAGACACAGTAATATCTCAATTAGATACACGTTTTATTGGTGTGAGTGCAGTCTGACATATATTCGATTTTCTAACACCAACATTTTTACTACATGTTGATGAAGCAACTTTATTACATAAGTGTGACGAATTCCAAAGAAAATATTCAGATATAATAGGCCCTAGTTTTTCGCTTCAATTTATTAATATTTACCACCTAGTTTTACCTCAACTAACTCAAGCATGGACTATTCACCAATTATGTAAGGAAATAATGAGCAAATATGGAGTGCTAGAATGCGACCTAACAGAAGTATTTACAGCAATGTTATTATTCTTTACAATTTCTGTCACTTCTGCAGCAGCTGAAAGGTCATTTAGCAAATTAAAAATAATAAAGAATTATTTAAGAAATAATATGGGCCAAACTCGACTCCGACATTTATCGCTAATAGCAATTGAAAACAAAACCGCATCAAGCCTGGATTTAAACGAAGTCATTGATACTTTTGCGAAAACTAAAGCTAGGAAAAAATTGTAAATATAATTGTTATTTAGTCAGTTGGTAGGCCCGACCTTTATATAATAAACCCTTGAATCTTCTCTATTTCGTTTTATTAGCCAAACCTACACCAAGTATTAATTGTAATTTATGTTGTTACTGTTTAATATTTTTATTACCTGCCCTGCAGTGCACAAAAAAGAGCTTAAGTAGCTTAGCATTTTTAAAGTATTTGTATATTTCATATTTTTATTTGATAAAACCTAATCATTTTACATAGCAGTGGGGCCCCATTTTTTAATTTGCCCCAGGGCCCTTGGTTACCTAGCTACGCCACTGCACCACGCTCGTGCCAATAGATCCGGCCATGACACCGAGAGAGTGTCTGTGAATCAGTGACATCTCAGCTGTATGAACGGGTGAAGCAGGCGGAGCTCTTCGAAGGACAGCTCAGTCGATCAACTATCCTGGCTGCCTGGTATAAGCATTTAGTAATAATAGTACTTAATAAATCCGTTATTTAGTTAGTAAGTGTGTATTTTTATTTAACGACAAATCCCACAGACAGTAATATGTCGTCGAACCACACAAGACGAGTTAAATTGTTATTATTTTATTAGAAATAAATGTGTTTACAGAATTCGAGGTTTTTACTATGTCAACTGTACGAATTATAAAGGAAAAATGCTCTAGGGCCTCTCGAAGGTTCCCTTTTTGTATTTGATTTTCCCAAGGGCGGGGGTAGGGATACTCCTAGGAAAAGGAAAGGTGGGGAGAGGAACTTGCTGGAACCGCCTGGGAATTTGGGATGCAGCTTAGGTTTGAATGGGAAAATCATGTTTAGTGATATCGCTAGCATCTAGGAGCAGAAGTGGTGGATCATTCTATAATGACCCGTCAGGCAGTCTTCGTTAGTCCAGGAGAAAACAAAGGACTTGTTTGATTTGGAATAGGGAAAGGATGTGGGAAAATGTGCGATGCATCGAGACGGAATTTGGGTACGACGTGGAGGGATTTTTAGATAAGGGGATGCCTCGTAACATTTGGGCTAGGACCGGAAAAGGGCCAGCCTGCATAGGAATGCGCATTTGGGAATAGATATTCTAGGAGGATAATTTCGACAAATATCGGCGCAGGGCTTAACGTGTTAAACACGTTTCAACTGATAATATGATAGCGGATATATTTACGAAACATCTTTCTGGTCCTAAACATAATTATTGTTTAGAGAAAATTGGTGTACAGTTTATTAAATAATCTTATAATTGACCTGCGGATTAAAAGGAAGTGTTGAGGATACAGCTCTGGTGTAATCCGAAATGTTGAAGAATGTAATATTTTCCGATGAGTCGAAATTTAATATTTTTGAGCCGGATGGTCATAAAAAAGTGTAGTGGAGAGCTAATACTGAATTGGATCCAAAAAATATGCAACCGACGACGAAACACGGAGGTGGAAGTGTGATGGTGTGGGGATGTATTGCTGCTTCTGAAGTCTGAAAATTAATAATCATAGATAGAATAATGGATAAATATCTATATTTAAATATTTTAAAAGAAAATTTACACGAAAGTGTTGATAAATTAGGTATTGGGAGAACATTTTACTTTCAACAAGACTGTGATTCGAACCATACAGCCCATATAGTGCGCCAGTGGTTGTTATATAATACTCTACACATGTTAGTAACTCTTCCGCAATCACCTGACTTAAATCCCATTGAACATGTGTGGGCGAAACTTGAAAAAAATGTAAGAAAATACGACATAACACCGAAAGAATATTTAAAAGATATATTAAAAAGAGAATGGTATAATTTAGAACCTGACTTCATTAAAATTTTAGTATCATCAATGCCAAATAATGAAGTAATTCATCAGAAGGGCTATCCTGCTAAGCACTAATTTAGAAAATTCTCGTTAAATTAATTGCAACACTTGTAATAATGAAATGTACGAATACTTTTGTCCCTGCAATTTCTCGCCATTTTGTAAAATTTTTGCCATTATAAGTTTCGTAAGTTAAATAAGTTAAATAATGTAATTAAGTTTTGTTTTTGCTCATTTGTTGTTATAAGTGTAATATATAATCTACAGTTACGTATATTTGAATATACTTAATAATATAGAAAATACTATTGCTTTTATTTCTAGATTCCAAGTGTACGAATACTTTTGTCCCCCCCTGTATATAATTTTTTTGTACATGCTTTCATTCGAACATTTAAGATTTCTATATATTATGTGTAACGTAATGCGCGAATTGAATATATTCTCTACAGATTTCTGCTACATGTACCGGGCTCATGGCTCGTAATCAGTCAAGAACGTATCTTTTCTATCAATAGAAGTATGACAATTTTTTAGTTACGCTCGTTACCGCGTGTAGTGATCGTCTAACACAGCCTGTATATACGCTCCCTCTTTTATGTGTTATACCTATATGTCTTTCCTTCTTTGGCGGTTGTTAAAAATACGCTTATACAATAGATACAATGGCGAATCAGACGCAAACATATTTATCGATTATTTTGACGAAATTCAATGGTTTATTGAACTTAAATTAAACTCTATTACAATATTATATTTCATCATAATTTATCACCACACTTTTGAGTGTTCAGATAATGAAATATTTGTAACAAACCGATTTGTAAGGTTTTCATTTTCATAAACATTACTATTTCGCGATACAAGAAAAGTCAACGACTAGGCGCTTAAAAAAAGATCGAAACTGTAATCGATTGATATCATATAATTTACAAGCGCAATTTACAAATCTTTCTTTGAATATTATGTTATTTTTCATTTTCCTACTACAGCGGTTGCAATAAATACAATGTAAGTACATATGTGTACAGTATATACAAGATGTATATACGACATATAAATCAGCCAGCTCTTATAATGAAGGGTTAATCAAAAAAATATCACGTATCATTTCGGAGTGATGAAAGTTCGAATTATGTTTGGATTACCTAGTTCAAACTTCTTACTACTGCTCATAAATTTATGGACACTTAACAAATTCAGACAAAGATCGTCTTAATGTTCTAACAATCCAATTACTTTTAAGAAACTCATATTAATTGAATGGTTTGTTATCGCAAAAGTAGTACAACGTACAATATGTCAGCACCTCAATACTTATTGATACATTATACAATAAATGAAGGTTCAACGTGTACGGGACATATTTACATATACAGAGATGTGATCATATTGTTAGATGGCTTTATCTTGTTCCCTATCGCTATTCGCTGCAAAATACACTTAATATATTTATATCTAACCAGGATGAAACATTATATGCTTTTATACCGTAAATTTGATTTAGTTTAAGCCACTTAGGACTGATGAGCATGAAGCTAAAGCGGTATATGGCTTTGGTTAACTTCGACATAATATCAAAAGTCTTCGCGTTTCTAATTTTAGGTCTAGGAAAGAAAATGTTACTAGAAAAACGTGAGGTTATTATACAGTCATCCAAAACAAAATATCTGGTTCGGAAAATAGCCGCGAAGGCTAATGGCCATAGTAGTCAATGCCTTAAACGACAACAAGAACAACAAGAATAATAACAGCCGTGAAAAGCAAAATATCAATGTCCTTGTTACACGATACGTTAGTGAAATTTTGTGATGCATGGAATTTTTATTGAAAGAAGGAAAGATCAGGCTGACCTAAAGAGCCAGTTGATGCTGGGGATCGATATTTCGAGGCGAGAAATAAACGCAATAGAAGATAGAAGATGTGTATTGACCGTGTTGGTTTCGTCGCACGCGCGTATCGTTTTCCAACAGAATGGTCACCCATCAATTCTTCATTTGCAAAGTATTTTTGTCCGAAGCGGTCAACATGACCGACGAGTTACGTGTGACATACGATTTGCAACGAGCGACGTGCGACGTGCGACGTGCGGCTAATGTTTTCGGCATTGTAATTCCTCAATTACGTCAAATTCAATAGGGCAAAAAAGTTATTTTCAAACGCATATTGTTCTACAAAAAAATCACTACCCGACAGTTCTGATCACAGGAGATACGTGAAGGATCGCAATAATTGGCAAACACATATCCCTCTATCTGTGGCCATGCTGATATCTTTTACGAAAGAAACATACGTAACCATAGTCTGTACTAGTAACTTTCTCCTGACAGGCATGAACGTTTCTGTTCATAGCGCTCAAGAAGTTAAAATGAGATCGATAGCGATGCCGACCCGAGATTACTGCATGCATTATAAAATATCTTATAAAAGTCTTTTAAACACCTCGTATTTGGAAGTTTCGTTGAAAAGTCTGACTTAAGTCTGCAAAGTCGTGAGTTTGACGTGATCTACAAGTGTAAACAGTAAAGGAAACACTGCCTCGAGGATCACAACACCCGGTATAAAATCGATCGCGGAAACGTGATTAGGCTTCGAGAGTACAGCCGTTCCTACGGAAGAGCTCGACTTGTGCTTTTTGCTACTGAAATCGTAGGTTGCAATAGCAAGTATAAGGACGGACAGTACAGATAGTTTCATTACGCTTCGTTCGGTCTTGACGCGCAATCATTGCGAGAAATTCGTGACACTTTGAGAAATCTGGCGAACATCGACAAGTACGAAAAATTGAAGTTAGCACTCGTACTGCGTCTGTCCACATCTGAGGAAGGCACGAAAGAAGATACGGCAGCTTCTGTTCGCCAGAAGCTGGATTTTTGGTTACCGTTGCAATTTATGTGACACCTAAGCAACTCTGGCCACACAACGTGTTCAGGACGATGTAGATGGACCGTTTGTCCACATACCTGCAAGCCATTCTCGCATGCGACGGGCCGAATTACAGCCTGAAAAAAATAGCAGAATTAACGAATAGGATCCCCGAAAAGCCAAAGGGGCCATAAATTGCAAGTAATGATAACCGGACTGACGAAGGGCAAGCCCTTCGCCGTATCGGAAGCATGCGGGAAACGACGCGAACCATCCCTGTAGGCGACATATGCCGACGCTGCAAAAACGAGCAAATAAGACATTGATTAACCGTATTCACGGTAAGACACCGACGGCTGTCGATGAATCGTCTAAAATTAGCCGACAAGGCGGCCGAAATAGAGGATAAGGCAAAGCTGAATCGATACGACGGAAACGATTACACCGAGGCGCATCAAGAGAGAAACGCAGATGTCCAGAGGCTCATCTCCAAATGAGTAGAAAGAACGGGCGTCAGCAAACTTCGTGAATCACTAATCACTGAAGTGGGACATCCACATATTTCGTCGTTTTCCGAAAGTATCGTCACCTATTAATACAGGATCGTGAATAATTTCTCCCACGTCTTCTAAACTTGCGACTACTCCATGCATTATAAAATAAAGTATTATGAACACCTCGAAGTGTTATTAGAAAATGTGTTGAAATCCCCGAACACTTTGCCGGCCGCTGTCACATACAGGGTGTTTCAAAATTATTTGTCATGGCTTGGAGGGGTTGTTCTACAGCTTCCATTGGATGGAGATTTGTGAAGAAAACCTGCCGCAAAATTCCAAAATTTGGGCGGCTGGCTAATCGCATTCGTCTTATTGCGTATGTAAAATGTCTGAGAGGGACCATGGGTCAGAAGTGAACCGTTCTCCCGCTAATCGACTTTTAATTGGGCCTCCGCGATCTAATTTTCGCTTAGTAAGTCCTTCGGAAAGAAACACACGAGATATACTTGCTGGCTCGAATAGTTTAAGCAGAAGCGTGCTACCCGACATTAGAAATTGGGAGACTGGGTCACCGAACCACTAAGAAAAGTGCAAGTGTTTATGTTCTTCTCCCCGGGAGGACCCTTGGGCGAACCTGATACCGAACGCAGGCCATTGACGTCTTCCTAGCCTCCGAAAAGTTACATCGAAACATTTCATTCGAAACGGAGTCAGAAAGGGCCAGCTGGTAGTCTCACTTACTAATTGTAAGCAAAACTTAAATCGTGGAGGCCCAATTAAAAGTCAATTTGCGAGAGAACGGTTCGTTTCTGACCCATGGTTCCCCTCAGACATTTTATCTACGTAACAAGACAAATGCAAAATCTGGTCAAACAAATAAGCTAAAATATTCGCTTACCGCGAATTTCGCGACAGGTTTTTTTTCACAAATCTCCATCTAATCGAAGGTGTTGAACAACCCCTCCAAGCCATGACAAATAATTTTGAAACACCCTGTACGTGTGACTTCTCTTCGCCAACTGTTATCGGCTAATATAACGTACGCGTGACTTCTTTTCGCCAGCGATGATGCTTTATTCTGATCATTCGAATATTTGTATAGGCAAACATATTGATGCAAAGGAGCAACTGATAAATAAGAAACAATGGCTTCCACTGTTTTTTCCTCCCAATTTGCCAGATTGCTTTTGAACAAACGACTGCGTAAATATCACCGTTGGCGAGCAGTAGAACCTGCGTGAAACTCGCCGGCGGCAGTGTAACACTGATGCGATAAATGAGCCACCGGCAAAGTTTTAAGAACATTTCGAATAGAAATCGAAATAAAAATCATAAAATTCCATAAGTTCAATAAATAATATTCAATAGAGAATAGGACGAAGCCTATTGGAACAGTATACTGAAAAGGCGATTGTTAAAAAAAGGTTGAAGAGAGTATCGAGTAAGACTAGAGAAACCTGTAATCCAAATTGCCTTGTGGTTTGACAGGTATAGCGCATAAAAAGTCATATTAGAACGACTTAAAAGTCTGTACTGTACCATTTGCCTAAGAATTAAGAGCTATTAGATGTAATATTGTTTTTATGCAAGACTCTGACCACCAAGACAGTGCCAAAGTGTGTCTGAACTATTTTAAAGGAATTAAATTTTATCATAATAATGGCAATAAAGCTATGTAGAGGCCGTCGCTATCACCAGTCCTTTAAAGGAATTGAAATCCCATTGAAAAATTGTCAAAGAAATTAGATGAATTATCAAAAATTATAGTATCAGATATAGTAGTAATTATAGTATCAAAAATTAAATGCCTTATACGCAAAATAGGGTTATGGAAACAGTTGTAAAATTTTTGGAATGAAATTCTAGTGGGCACACTAAAAAAGCTTCATGTCAGATTATATTCTTTAATGATGAGAATCTTGAATATGATATATTATAATTCTTCTATATGAACAGCCCTTTGAACTAATATCAACCCAAATGGAAACATGACAACAATATCATATGACATAATATAACATGAATATGCCCTTCATCTGAATTTACTGGGTGCCCAGAAACTTATGGATGGTAGGATACACACATTTTTACATTAAAATCAGATATAAAGATCTTTTGATTTAACTATTCGCATTAAAGTATCAAGTACTTCTTAACACTACATTATCATTATCTTTCTCTTTTATCCAACAATGACTGTATCTGTCCACGTACTCGATCCTCCATCTCTCAAAGGAACGGAGAGTCAATCTCTGTGTATGACTTTGAAGATATTTGGAAGAGAAAGACTTTATAGAAAAGAGAAGTTGTCAGTCAGAGATGTCAGCGCCGTTTGATTTTTATCGCGCGTAAGCTCTGTATCAGTTCTTCCGGTTAAATGAAGCTGCTTAAATTTCGGTATTGATTTAAGTACATATTATATAGCCCTATAAAGTTAGTTGCCATCTTAAATTCGTTTTACCGAAAAATATTTACAAATTTAACTTCTTGAGGCACTGTGATTGTATTTTATTTCTTGTACTACTATTCCCAAATTCTTTCATTCTCAACGTTCCCTGATAACTTTGGCAAATAGAGAAACGTGAACGTTTCTCGTGAAACTCTGAAAGCAGAATTCTAACTGTGAGTTATTAAAAACTTTACTACCAATATTATTTCTGACAAGAGTGGATTACTTCAATCACAGAAACATCCTCGCCATATTTTTTAAACTAGTAGGCTCCATCCCTTTCTTTTTCATCCATATCTCATTCTCTTCTTTTTCGTAGCTAGAAGACATACAGCTACTGCAATATATAATAATGTTATATGTATGAACCTGGAAATCGTTCCTCTATCTCCTCCTGGATTTCTTACTGCTTTTATCGATAACGTACAATCGTTTCTGCGTTTTTTATTAACTTTATCTAGTGAACTTAATTTAGACAGTCGTATTATTAAAATTACGCTTACTCTCACTCCAGTTTTCACTGTTCGGAGCAAGCCGCCCCCATTCCCGCGAACTTAAGGCAGCATTCATGTGAGATATCGGTGAATAGTTAATCACGCACTTTTTAAGATTCCACCACTACTTCTAGGATTCGTAATATCCGTGCACTCGAGAACTGAATTTAAGACACCTTGATCACCAATGGAAGAAATACTAAAATTGGAAAATTTGTCACTTTCAACAGCGAAATTTGTGTCTTCCGATGATGTTGCATAATATGTTTTGTTAATGCGATCGTCATACCAATTGGTCATTGTCTCTGGAACTGGAAATGCCAAGTTTTTATCAGTCTTTGGCACTTCCACTGACAAAGTTCGTTTTGCTGGTGATATTTTACCAGTTTCACCAGTTTCATTCACATTTGGTACGCTTTTGTAGCGAATTATTGTCAAATCTCCTTTCGTATTGGTATCCACGACAGTCTTGTGGCTCATCATACTTGCTTCCCTTTTACGTTTCTTTTTCTTTTCCTTCTTCTCCGAATTCTTGTCGTCGATCATTAATTCGCGACAAGTGCCGGTGATGTGGGAGGCTATTTCACTCGGTCGTCTCTTCTTCGCCTTTTTCGAATGAGAAGCAAAGTTTTCGGCACTTTTACGACGCGTTACGTCTTTTTTCGATACTGACTGCCGTTCATCTCCTTTCTCAAATTTTCTTCGGCAGTATGTTAAAAACATGATTGCTAAAAATACTTCCAGACAAATCAATAGGGCATACTGACAGATGGTCGTAAATTTTCCGCGCCAACTGTCGCGGTCATATAAAATATTTTCGACGGATTTCAAAGCAATGGCAACCTGTTCACTTAAAGCAGCAATATTTTCAGATTTTTCCGACTCACGCTCTTCGATTTTTCGCGATATTTCGCTCACCGTGGAAACAACACGCTCGAGAGATCGCTGTAACTCTTCGACTTGTTTTTTATAACGACGGCTCAATTCTTCTAGATATTCCCCAAGTAAGGACATATTTCTTTCCAGTGTCTGTAAAAAACGAAATTGTAATGTTTGCAGGTAGGAGGGTAGTGTAGGAGGGAAATTACCGAATCACAATGATATCGTGAAAACGAAATTCGTTACTTTAATTAAACTTACCTTTATCCTGTTCGAAAGTCTCAGGAAAACGGATTCTTTCTGCGGTGTTGTACTAGCTGTCGGTTGTGTTATCGATGAAGAACTCGATGCAGGCCCATTCTGAAGACTGACAGCTTCGTTTTCCAAAACTTTTAGGTCGGATAACAGAGTGTCAAGAGCAAAAGAATCTTGCGAGGAGAGTTTCATTTCTTGCTCACCAGTGTCTGCTTTAACTTGTTTAACCTCTTGATTTAAGTTCTGCTCCAATTTAT
The DNA here is from genome assembly GCA_963989415.1 of Cerceris ruficornis. Lineage (NCBI taxonomy): Eukaryota > Metazoa > Arthropoda > Insecta > Hymenoptera > Crabronidae > Cerceris > Cerceris ruficornis. The sequence continues at coordinate 15,243,291 of OZ022528.1, forward strand.
CTATTTTATTTTGTATATTGGAAATTTCGGAGTGCACCGCGTCCAGCTCGGCAGTGTTATTCGAAGATTCTTGCCTATCGACAGTAGACACCGGAACGGACGTAGTTACTTGAGATATCGTTTCTACGAGTGTAGCGAGAGTCGATGGTTCCTCTGAAACCTTGATTTTAGATGTCGCGTAACTTGCGATATTTGAAGTCGGAGGAACTGTAGTCAACATTTCTGCCTGCATCTCTTCTGCAAACTCTTTGCTCGGTTCTAAAAGTGGAACTGACGGCTCCTTTTTAATGTCTTCTTTACCGAGCGTTTTCGTAGATTTAATTCGTGCAGAGAGACTTTCAGAGTTTGGGGAAATTTCGATACCAGCGTTAATAACATTTTCTGTTCCGCCGTCAGATGCTTCTTGCGAACTTTGTCGAGATTCCTGGTACGTGGAACGAGAACTTTCGGTCGAAGCAACTGCTGTATCAGTGTACGATTGAGTTGCATTTTTACCTTGCTCAATGACTTTTGAATATGACATATGTTCCGTGGTACCATTATCGGAATCGTTAGACACTGATATTTCGTAACTGGAATTTATCACAACTTTGCGTCCCTCCGTTGCCAGGACATTACAGACCGCCATGATATATTCGGACTTGAATAAGGACGTTAAGAACATTAATTCTAAGTTCTGTACTGTTTCGAATTTTCCTCTCTTCTGATTCTTCGCTTCTCCGAAATATTCCATTTCATTCCTTTTACCTGTTTTCACGGTACCGTCAATTCGTATGTTATACATTGTACAAAGACCATTCTTCCGCAAACTTCTATTTATCAAATCGATCTTCAGCAATTGCTCCAATTGTCGTTCTCTACAGCTGACTAACTGGAACACCTTTGCAAACTTTTCATCCGAACAGTTGCCACACAGAATTGTATACCTTGGCGTAGTACACGTAGTGTAAGAATTCTCGAGAATATTACCATTATCTATACTTTGTTGTATTTGCGTGATATTGTTACCAGTTAAATCGCTAGATTTTACCAGTATTTCTGCTGCTTTTTTCACAATACTTAGAACGGCATCCTTTGCACTGCCGAATAGGTTTCCCGAATGTTCTTTGGTATCGGAACTTGATAATTCTTCCTCCTCGTTATCCACCTCGTCATCGACGTCCGATGTAGTTTCTATTGGAAGCTGGTTTTCAGTTTCTGTCTCTAGAACTTCAAATTCGCTGGTTCCGTAAGCCCGAAACAACGAAATTGGGCAAAAGTGTTCCGATCCATAATAACTTTGAAGTTCGACTTTGAGAAACTTTCCAAAAAGATGTGGATGTAGAGCGAAACTTTGTATGTCTTTGGTATCTTTTGCGGTAAACTGACCAACTGGATTCCAGTCTCTCGTTGGAAAACGATCACTAATATAAACTGAAAAGTCTTTCGGGGACGAACTGAAGAGCTCGAAGTTGGCCAATTCGACTTTTTTCGCTTGAATTGCCTCGCAAAGCTCTACTACGAACCAAATACGGGATGTGCAGGTATTCAACATGTATTCATCCATTGTAGAAACTAAAACGTTCCTCACGCCACGTGCTTCTGAATTTGCTGCTGTAACTTTGGCTCCGCAATCCGGGGACGCATAGTTCTTCGAACGAACTTTCATGCCAGTGACTCCTCGACCTTGTTGCCCATTTGAATTGTGAACGGATGCATTCGGACGTGCTGCCGAAAAACAAAACATCTGATAGAAAGATGAACGTAATCAAATATTTTTATGTAGATTATCATACGATACAATACAAACCATTCAGATGTTTATCAAATGCTTTAGTTATTCTGATTCTGCATTACATTACGTTCGCAAATGTCACATTGCAAAATCAAAAATACTCTCCAATATTTATAAATTAAGTCATATTATATTTTTTACTTCCCTACCCACAAATACACCTCAACTCGTACATATGTATGTCATAATTACGAGAATTTAAAAAAAAAAAGTACTTTTATTATGTTTAAATCGCAGGTCTCCAACCGGACTAACTTTTTCAAAAATCCATGCATGAAAAGGCGTTTTATACAAGGGTCACAAAGAGTCGAGGACAATATATTATGTATAATATTGTACAATATGAAGAGATTTGCTGTTCCCGCTTTCCGGGTATATGTATATGTAGAGTTTGCCGGTAGGTGAACTTCCGGTGCTGTGCCGGACGTATAGTTTTACATATGTACTGTTAAGATACTGTAGTCCTTATTCTTAAATATAATCAGATCATTCTACCAAAGTGTTGTATGACTCGATGATTGATTCGTGGGCGTTACACCACGGTACCTGCACAAATCCCAACACAATATGTTCAGAGTTTTTGCTACCTTGCTTCATCATGGACATCTACGCAATGGTGTATCTACGCAATTATTTCTGTGACTATCAAAAATGTGAAAAGAAAGGTTCAAACGGTTCGGCGAGACCGGAAACGCGACAAAGTGGAAAGCCAACGCCCGCAAACCCCAAAAAACCCGTTGCGACGTCGCACAGTGTATAATTTGGCCGATCTAGCTGGACAAAAGTCAATTTTCGTAATGGTTCATATGTATACAATTTTAATGTAAATCAATAGTAGAATGTCCATATAAACAGAAAATGTAAAAATTATTCCAAAAAATAATCTGCAATAATTAATTAACAGTCCACAAAGTTGCACTTTCCGTACCTTGCTTCTACACGCTCGTATCATGCCCCAGACGTTTTCGACAATTGTTTCTTAACGGTAGCTGAGCATTGTATTTGTTTGTATGTATTGTTATTGTAGGATCGTGAAAAACAAAGAGAGGCGCAGTAACCTATCCAAGCAGGGGGTCTCGGCCTGGCGTTGCTTAACACGGAGATCTCCTGGGTCGGCGCGGTTCCACTGCGGCAGCGTCCTCTCCCTACTCTCAATTCTTCGTCACGTCCTTTTCTCCTAAAGTTCTTTGTAGGAGTGTACCGCTCCTGAACCCACATTATCTTCACTTATTTGGGATATTTTTACAATTTTTTATTTTTCCAAACGACCTTTTATTACCGTTTTAATCCCCTCTAACAATTAACATGTAATTTAAGTTCCGTCCCGAAAGTATGTAGACTTTCAACTTAAATTACTATTTATTACACTTTTGCAATTTTGTGTGTTCAAAGCTGAAGGTATAAACCAGGGAAGCCGTTTATTTGATCGCCAGAGCCGTCCTTGGAAGAGTTCCGCCTGCTACCCCTTCCCGTGCGCTCGAGAGCTCGCTGATTGATTTGCCTTTCACTTGCCAGGTTCGGACCTATTGGCATGAGTGTGGTGGCGTATCGGGGCGACATTCGTATCTAACCGCGCGCGCTGGAAAGACATGCCACGCACGTCGATCGCGGAAGACAAAACGACGCGCGTGGCACGTCGACTAAGGTTATTTGTCGAAGAACAGTTTCAGATTGTAACAACTCGCGTGTGCGGCAAAACAGAAGTATTATATGTAAGACCCTGCGCCAGAGAGGCGCAAAACGAGAACGTCCCCACGCCTGGTCAACGTCAAGGAAGTTCGCTGCAGCGAAGGAATACATTCTTCGAAGAGGAAGACTCTCTCGGCCTTGACGCTGGCCAGGCCTTGCAAGGACCCATCCTAGGAAGCACCCTTTCTACGAGAAACAGTTTCCCTAGCGAGGGAGATAGGAGAGGCCCGCGCTCATCTCTGAGGAAAAGGCCCTGATTGGCTCGCTCAAGGGAGGAAGGAAGTCGTATAAATATACGACTTCCAGGGCCCGCCGGGCATTACTAGATTTACCCTTGTAGAGCTTGTTTCACGTCACGTCTCTCCGAACAAATTATCATACGTTATTATACAACCATTGTATTTATTAAAAAGAAATTTATATTTTATATACCGGTCTTACATATAAGTAAAAAAGTATGCTCTGATATGTTTTAAATCAAATACGATTAATAGATTTTAATGTTTTTGGACTTCTGGCGATGGTTTTGGTGTAATTCAATTACTACGTGACGCTTTACGGCGAAATATAGTGTTGCGTCGTAGCACGCGCATTTATAAATTAATTTCTAGCGCGAATAGTTAAGAAACTCTGCGACAGCAGAACGCAAGGCCTTCTCGTGTTAAAGAATACATTGTTGCGGACGCGGCGGCCGTCTTAGCGATACATTTTACAATCCTGCCTAGACTCTCGCCAGCACAGTTTTAATGGGTTTCCACATCACCCATGGGTTTTTTTGTTAATGCGTTTTTTGCAGTGGTATTCCCTCTATCGACATCCTTTTCTGCTTAATCGTTGTCGAAAAATTGCGTTAAAAGTAAAGACCACGCAGGATTGTAAAATATATCGTCAAGACGGCCGCGGCGGCAACAATGTATTCTTTAACACGAGAAGGCCTTGCCTTCTGCTGTCGCGGAATTTCTTAACTATTCGCGCTAGAAATTAATTTATAAATGCGCGTGCTACGACGCAACACTATATTTCGCCGTAAAGCGTCACGTAATAATTGAATTACACCAAAACCATCGCCAGAAGTCCAAAAACATTAAAATCTATTAATCGTATTTGATTTAAAACATATCAGAGCATACTTTTTTACTTATAATACTTCTGTTTTGCCGCACACGCGAGCTGTTACAATCTGAAACTGTTCTTCGACAAATAACCGTGGTCAACGTGCCACGCACGTCGTTTTGTTTTCCGCGAACAACGCGCGTAGCATGTCTTTTCAGTGCGAGCGGTTAGATACGAATGTCGCCCCAATACGCAACCACGTTCGTGCCAATAGGTCCGAACCTGGCAAGTGAAAGGCAAAACAATTAGCGAGCTCTCGAGCGCATGGGAAGGGGTAGCAGGCGGAACTCTTCCAAGGACGGCTGTGGCGATCAAATAAACGACTTCCCTGATATAAACAATTGAAAATGCGAAGAGCCATTGCAGACAAATGACGACATCTATCTTCTTCTTTTTTGTTTTATTCCGTCCCGAACGGACGGACGCGGACTTCTTTTTGCTGCGGGGACATATGAATGGCTTGGGTCCTGGGTCTTGTAAGCGGACGAAACTGAATGTCTTGCTGAACTATTTTAATTTTTCAGCCGAAAACAAAATTTTTGTTGCAACTTTTTTTTATGCTTTCCCCAAGAAAAACGGCTGCCCTATCGTCTCCTGCTATTAAATTTTTTCCTGGACATTTAGTTTTTAGGGTAAATTAGAAAATATTCATAAAAATGGGGGCATTTTGGGCGTTGCCCTGCTTTGAACATTGTTTAAACATATTTAAATCTTTATAACATTAAAATAATATACATCGTTGTATTCGCGGTGTTTATAGAATCATTTTGAGCAGAAAAAATGTAAATAACTATTACCGTTAAAGTAAACTAAAAATTAAAGTTGAGAGTTTATTTTTTTACGTATAAATATTAAATAATTATTAAAATATATATTGTCATTAACACTAAGAATAAGATTATGTTTCGTATTAGCAGAAAAGTCAGTAAAATTAATGAAAATTGCATTTTGTCCAGCTAGATCGGCCAAATTACACACTGTGCGGCGCTTGCGTCAACGCTGCGCTGGTTCAGTAACTGTGAGGAGTTCAAGCGATTGTCAGTGTTGGGTCAAAGGCCCTCGGGCATAGCACCCAACTCAAGCCGGTGCGCCGCGGCGTAGAAAGATACAAATAGACTACAAAGTAAACTATGACTCGGTCTTTGATTTTGTTAGCATTTTCGTTGCCTACATATAAAAAAAGGAAATCATGAATTTTAATGATCTGCTGTCTGAACTATGTTCCAAATCTTCCTCAACTTCTATCCCTTAAAATTCTTCAAATTCGGATGATTTATCATTTTGCACGAAAACAGATCATTTCTGACCCATGTGTAAGACTCCGCGCCAGCGAGGCGCCGAGCCAGGCGTGCTCACACCGGGCTAACATCAAGTCAAGGGCACTTTCTCCAGCGAGGGAGAAAGAACATCCTCCACTCCTCTCTCTGAGAGAGAAGGCCCAAAAAGGATCCCCTGGACGAAGGGGGACAACGACGTCGATGAATGTATACGACGTCAAGGACCCGCCGGCGTCATTTTATAACGAACTTCCGAAAGAACCACTATGCTCAGTTACTGTTCAATAAAAGAAAATCTTTCAGTATTAACATGCCGCTTTGTATAATTTAAACTCTTACACATGGTTCCTTTCAGACATTTTACCTACGCAACGAGACGAATGCGATAAGCCAATAAAATCTTCGACCTTAAGTTTTAACCCTTTCCCGGATTTTGCGGATAGGTTCTTTCACAAATGTCCATCTTTCAGAAGGTGTAGAACAACGCCTGGTATGTATATAGATATACGTAATTTAGAAACACCTGTACATTCGTCAAAATCCAAAAAGATTATAGTATAAAAGGGAACACACCAACAGGTATCGCTGTTGGATACCGATCTAATTCTGTAAGATAGTACACCCAAATATTGCTGAACGTGATTCAGGGTCCAAACAGGAACTCATTTTCGATTCCGTCACGGCTTTCCCTTCGAAACATGTTTTGAAAACTTTTAGTCTTGATGGAAGTCACAGGAAAAGTAGCCGCCCTTTGGAACCTTAATCACGAAAACTCGAGGTCATTCAAACTTCCCACCATGCTATCGCAGAACCCTTAAAAGCTTGTTCTCGTTTCCAAAACTTACAATTTTGTGTAGAATCACTAGCACTCCGTACTTTGCGACGGCGTTTATCCTAAGTTTGTAAGCTTCGAACGCGAAAGTTAATTCTTCGAAAATGAAGTGTTGTAAACTATTGACGGAATACAACATCGCTATGAATTTACTATTTTTGTTTGCCAAATCATTAAGTGAATAAACTGCTGTTTTTCCCGATGGCACAATATTTGACAAACCGTCAAGTTAAATCTGCAAACACACGGTCTTACGAAGAACATGTCGCTTTAATGAAAAAAAGTTTACGAAGACTGCTAACTACTCATGCAAATTTCAAAGAGCCTTAATCTAGATGAAATGGCAAAATAAAACGTTCCATCCCTGCACGGGAATTTTTTTTGGTATACGAGATATGAATGCATAGCAATATCTGAGCACTCACACTTTTTTTTCTCAGCTTCTTCTAACCTCTTCTGAGCCCATTCGCTAAAGGACGGTATGTCTTCCTGAGGATCTGTAGTGCCAGGCGTAACGATTTCATCTCCATGAGTAATTGTGACAACCTCGTCTTCGGTGTTTACTTTAATATCAGTTTCGTTCGGCTCCGATGCCGTCGTAAACGTGTCTTCAACGTCAGATACTTCCTCGGAAAGTATTTCTTCCGTCTTGTCGTGAAAAACAAACTCAAAGTCATCTGAGATTATGGGATTCTGTTCCGCTCTAACAACTACCACTTCGGGTGTTTCTTCAACGACCGATTTTTTCATTAGCAGAATGTTTTCGTCCGGAATGTTTGTATTTTTAGGTCTCTCAGTAACATCGTCAATGGTCGGCGGTGATGGAATCTGTGTTGTGAGCGTGTCATCTCCAGATACTTCCTTTGATCTATATTCAACGTTTTCCTCGTTAATTGATAACGAAGAATTTGTTGCTAAAGATCGCCTTTTTGAGAAATCCGAATTAATTTTTGTTTCCGTTAGGCCACGTAAATCTGTTGCGGCCGTATCCGCTATCACTTGTCCCCTCTTGGGGATCCTGTGAACAAAAAATGACGAGTGTGGACGTTCGAGTTTCTCGCGTGTCTGCTACAGAGTATATGTTATAATATGTACATACATATATGTAAAGCCACGAGGCCCGCGGCGCGTGCAATTCGCATGCGTGAAAGCCGACGTCCGAGCGGCTCATCAAAAGGACGCGAAAACTGGAAGAGTGTAGAATCTAAATCGTCAACATCCTGTGACCGCACGTTTTTTGTACCACAGATCCCCTCACGATCCATGCCGCCGCGAGTACGTGATTCGCACAAATGTCAGCATGAGGGGATCTGTGGTATTTACCGAAGACGTGCGGTCGAAGGAGGTAGGCGATGCTTTTCAAAGGACGCGTGAGGCGAGCAATTAATTCCAAGCCCTGATCTATGAAGTTCGTAAATTTCAATATTAATGTGTAAGAGTACATTAAAAATTTCATGTGTTGTTACACACGCACACACTTTTCACTCTTTTTACGATATATATTATAATAATAATAATGCAATATAATATTCCGATACGCAGGCAGATACAATATAATGATACAAGCGTCAGGATGCGCTTGTTTCAACTCTCTCTGCGGGAGAGTATATTACAACTACATATATCGCGACGATAACTTGAAGATGTGACCTCGGTGGGTCCTAGGCATCTACTCTCCGCGACGCTTTCCCTCCCTCGGTGGTGGAGTCCTTCAAGAACCTCTTTTCCCCGAAAGGTCCCGTAGGGGCGAGGGCCGTCTTCCTCCCTCGCTAGAGAAAATGTCCTCTTGACGAAAGCCAGGCGTAAGAACGCCCGACTCGGCGCCTCGCTGACGCGGAGTCTTACAAATGTATCAAACATTTTCTAAATTGTGTTAGGTAATTATACAGATAAGGGTCCGCCCCCTCCCGATTTCAATGATTTTTAGATATGCTGTCAGGATCAAGATTCTGAGCAACTTTTTGCTGTACATGTAACGCCTGCGCCGTTACAGTTTTCGAGATATTGCCAAAAAACTTTTCCTTCTTTTACACTGAATTTTGCCTATATGTGCACGCCCGCGGCAACGTGTGCGTCAGCACGATGTTATCGCTTATCTACTGTTTCTGCGGCGGCCGCCAATGAGTCATTATAACGGGTGAACTCGTCGAAAGGGTGGCTCATAAAGATGTGCGGAAAATATAATTTTAATGTTTAGTCGAGACGCCTAACGGCGGCCCTCTCTTGTAACTATGCCCAGCCAACACTAATTTATCTTTTCGTTACCAGCACCTAAATTAAACCAAATTCTTTAGGGGCAAGTATCCCTGTTATGCACAATTCATCCTGGGCCCTTGTCCCCGAAGAGTCTCGTCTAAGTTACGTGCCTCTACCAAAAAGAACAATTCGTGGTGGTTGGGCATACTTTTAAATGAAAGCCGCCGTCAGGCGATCTGACTAACAATAAATATTAGAATTATATTTCTAGTCCATCGTCGTGAATAGTCCATCTGTTCGACGAGTCCTCCCGTTATAAAGACTCTTTACCGGTAGCTGTAGAAACAGTAGATAAGCGACCGCATCGTCCTAACTAACACGTTGCAACGGACATACATGTACAGGAAATACAATGCAAAAGTAACAAAAGTTTTTTGTCAATATCTCAAAAGCTAAAGTAAAGCGGGTAAACATGTATAGGGAAAAGATGCTTAAAATGATGATCCCGACAACCTATTCCACAATCATTGAAATCGGTAGGATAGACTTTCATCTGTATAATAACACAAAATTTTTTTTTCTTATAACTGACTACGGCAGGCAAGCCGCTTATTTGATCGCCGCACGTGTCCTTGGAAGAGCTCCGCTTGCTATTCCTTCCCGTGCGCTCGAGAGCTCGCTGATTGACTTGCCTGTAACTTGCCAGGCGCGAACCTATTGGCACGAGCGTGGTGGCGCATTGGGACGACACTCATGTCTAACCACTCGCACTGAAAAGACATGCCACGCGCTCCGATGACGGAAATCAAAACGATGTGCGTGGCACGTTGGCTAGGGTTATTTGTCGAAGAATAGTTTCAGATCGCACCACGTCGCGTGTAGGGTAAAATAAAAGTATTATTAGTGAAAAAGTATGCTCAGATATGTGTTAAATAAAAAACGATTAATAGATTTTAATATTTTTGGACTTCTGGCCATGGTTTTGGTGAAATTCGACTACTACGTGACACCTTACTGCGAAATATAGTGTTACGTTCTAGCACGCGCATTTATAAATTAATTTCTAGCACAAAAACAGTGGCTCAAAGTAAAACTCGGACACTTGTACATATATCTTTGGTTTAGGAAGCGATAAATAATGTAGAAAACGAATTAACATGAACGATTGAGTAAGTTTAATAAGTTATAGTTATAGACATACAAATCCGTGAAAAAGAAAAACAAGATTACAATGTATTGAGCAAAAAAGGAACAGAGTTTCAAACCGAACGGAAATTCATCTCAAACTAAAACTGGGACAATAGAACATTTTTATCTATACGTAAGTTTTACATCATGTTTAATATTTAGTTTGCAGTCCTTTATTTGTTCTGACAGCTTTTAATCTATTCGGCATTGAATCGCACTATTGTTTCACAATATGAAGAATCAATTTTTGTCCAGTCCTCTTGCAGCGCCTTCTCCAAGTCTTTCGCATTTTGTGTGATATGGTTTTTCAGCTTTTGTTCCAAATATGCCCATAAATACTGAATTACATTTAAGTCTGGTGTCTGAGGAGATGTTTCGATAACGTGTGGACAATGATAAAGCAACCGTAAACGAACATTATGAGCCCGATGTTTAGGGTCGTTATCTTGATAAAAACTGAAACAGTCGGCAATATCCAATTTTTGGACACTATCCTTTAAATGGTCTAGCAGGATAAGGGGGTCAAAAGTGCCATTGAAGCTATTTTATTTCAGGATGAGTCATTCGATAGGTAACCATAAGAAACCACTGTACACAAATTTTTAATCCGATAGCTTGACCGGGAGGGTAGTTATGGGGTAAATTCGAAAAACTAGTTTTTGCCTCATTTTCGCCACTTAACCCTTTGACCTATAACCACGAGTCGGACTCGTGGTAAAGAATTTGTGCCATAAGCGAAAACCACGAGCCTGACTCGTGGTAAAGAATTTGTGCCATAAGCAAAAACCACGAGTCTGACTCGTGGCAAAAGTATAGTCGGGTAACAGCTGAACAGTTGAATGGCACGGCTCGCGACCGACCTTCTTCTTTACTATGGCTCGCGCAATCGGCAGATACCGTGTAGGCCAAAGGGTTAATGATGTGTAAAAATGTTGACAAAATTCCGACACATTCTAAACATGATTGCACACGTTAGGAATGATTTTCAGATTCTTCCGTTGCAAGTACGACGCGCAACAAATCGAAAACGACAAAAAAATGGGAAAAATGTAGTTTTTGCACTGAAATCGCCAGGGTACAATTTTTAAATAATTACAGTAAGTACCTGATGTAACCATTATAGTAAATCCTCGATAAAGGCATCATGCGTTTCCCTCGATAAATGCATCGTGACTATCCCCTCCACATAGGGGGATCACCCTTGGAGAGCCTCGGCGCTCGACGAGGGAGCAGTGTAACATGATACCACCCGAATGCATCGGTGAGGCAATACAGTAAACCCTCGATAAATGCACTCATTTCGGGGGCAAAGCAGTGCTCTTATCGTGTACCGATGCCGAATCTGTGTTTACATTAGGGCTCGAGCCGAGCGCGAGCTTAAAAAAAGACAGACTGCAGAAGAGACAGAGAGGTCCAATTAACAGGGGGACCGGCCCGAACGTATCGGTGAGGCAATGCTAATTGGAGGGTCGGCCGTTTTCATTTTTGATTCTTTTTTTTTTTAAACCTTTGCTCATGTATTTGTGAGATTTTTCTGATTAAAATGATACCAAACACGATATAGTTTGAATTATATTTTCTCAATATTTAATATATTTACTTAGTATTTACATGATTAAAACATATCATGTTTGGTATCATTGTAATCAGAAAAATCTCAAAAATACATTGGGAAAAGTTACATTCAGCAAAATTAATAAACGACCAAGTTTTTTGTTGCATTAGAAATGCCTCGCCGATACTTTCGTGCCGCTCACTTTGTTTGCTTGCTCTCTCTGTCTCTTCTACTGTCTGTCCTTTTCTAAGCTCGCTCTCGGTTGAAGCCCGAATTTAAACACAGATTAGATGCCTCTGCTAACTAAGAGCAATATTCGGTCACGACCTGTGCATTTATCGAGGGAGGTGCCTATTCAGTGTTTTTGTGCGGCTCCAGCTGACCGCGAATGTAGAAAGGGTCAGAATATGGAAAACCACCCCTTCGAAGATGCAGGAGTTAAATGTAACGGGATTCGTTTGTGATGGACACGAGATTAACCGCGACCAATCCGTTCCTACGAACCTTTTGACAAACGTTCTTTATTCCATGCATAAACGAATGGAGCAAACTTGGACGATGCTCACAGTTTATTGCATACATGGCTAAGCTATTGAGACAAATAAATTAAAATTTTTAAAAGCAGAATACACCAGATGGGCCTTGTGGAATTTTTGGAATAAAAGTCATTAAATTAAAGGTATTTTTCTCAAAAATACCCATGAGATTCCTCGTGCAATAAACTTTTGAAAAGGTTCTTATTATATTGAAGACGAATTGCTTGCTGAACAACGAGCCTTGAAATACAGTTAGAAAAATTGGAACAAAGAAAAAATGGAACAAAGAACGTTCCTCAAAAGATTCGTGGGAACGGATTGGTCGCGGTTAACCCCTTAGCTTACAATGACGTCTCAGAGACGTGATAAGTCTACCGGGCCAAACATGAACAAGACGTCTCAGAGACGTGATAAGTCTACCGGGCCAAATATGAACAAGACGTCTACGAGACGTGAGAAGTCTACCGGGCCAAACATGAACAAGACGTCTCAGAGACGTGATAAGTTTACCGGGCCAAATATCTCTCTTACATTTTGTATAACAAAATAAATATTGGAAAAAGACAGAGATACGCAGAATATAGGGTTGAAATAGCCAAATTATTATTGAAAAATACACCATTACCGGAATACAATCGTAAAGGACGGTTGTCAAATGGAGATTTACCAGAAAGATTACACGATCAATATTGGAGTCATTTTCCCAAGCATATAGATCCAATGCCGTCGAAATTAAACGCAGCAAGAAGCTGTACAGTTTGCAAAAAGCATAAACAACCTAGCGAGACAACGTGGGAATGTAAAAAGTGCAAAGTTGCATTACATGCACCAACGTGTTTTGAGAGATACCACACCATCGAAGATTACTAAATTTTTGTATTAAAATAAAAATGTTATTATTAATGTATTATTCAATTTGCAACAATAAATCTTTTTTTTGTTCAATAATCAACTAATCGTAATTATTTTTCAAACTTATTGCAAAGTTAATTGTACCTTGCACGTGTATATACAAATTATAAGACGTTTGCGATTTGTACAATTTCGAACGCTCAGCCAAGTTGTGTATGCCCCTACGCGTGACCGACCTTGGTGTCGCTTTTGGCACGCACAGTTGGAAATTAAATCGTAACGCAAGGGGTTAATCTCGTGTCCATCACAAACGAGTCCCGTTACATTTAACTCCTGCATCTTCGAAGGGGTGGTTTTCCATATTCTGACCCTTCCTACATTCGCGATCAGCTGGAGCCGCATAAAAACACTGAATAGGCACCTCCCTCGATAAATGCACAGGTCGCGACCGAATATCGTTCTTACATAGCAGAGGCATCGAATCTGCGTGTACAGTCGGGCTCCAGTCGAGCTAGAGCTTAAAAAAGGACAGACAGTAGCAGAGACAGAGAGAACAAGCAAACAAAGTGAGCGGCACGAACCTATCGGCGAGGCATTGCTAATGCAACAAAAAACTTGGTCGTTTATTAATTTTGCTGAACGTAACTTTTCCCAATGTATTTTTCAGATATTTCTGATTACAATGGCACCAAACATGATATGTTTTAATCATGTACAGTAAAAGCTGGATAAATACGACACAGTTCGGGGCTCAAGCGCATCTCTTATGAAGTGGCGGTGCCGAATTCTTGTTTACATCACGGCTCCAGCCAAGCGCGAACAAAGAAAAGGACAGACAGTAGAAGAGACAGAGAGGCCCAAGCTATAGGAGAGCTATAGCTATAGAGGGAGCAGTGTAACATGATACCACCCGAATGCATCGGTGAGGCAATACTAACTGGAGGGTCCGCCGTTTTCATTTTCGGTCTTTTTCGGTCATTTTTTTTTGAAACCTTTGCTAACGTATTTGTGAGATTTTTCTGATTAAAATGATACCAAACACGACATAGTTTGAATTATATTTACTTTAAATTTAATATATTTGCTTACCACTTACATAATTTACACATTTCGTGTTTGGTATCATTTTAATCAGAAAAATCTCAAAAACACATTGGGAAAAGTTAAATTCAGAAAAGTTACTAAATAAAAAAGTTTATTGTCGCATTAGCAATGCGTCGCTTTGTTTGCTTGCTCTCTCTGTCTCTTCTACTGTCTGTCCTTATCTACGTTCGCGCTCGACTGGAGTCGCCGAATGTAAACACCGATTCGCCACCTCTACATCATAAGAACGACATCGGTCGCGACCTTTGCATTTAAGCCTTACGACGGTGTCGAAATTATGCTTCATTTATCCAAATGGGTGGCGATTCAGTGTTTTCATGCGGCTCCAGCTGAATGCGAGTTCCTAAGAGCGACATTCGGTCACAACTTGAGCATTTAAACCTAGCGAAGGGGCCGATTATGCTGCATTTATCTCGCCGAGATGTTGCATTTATCCAACCGGGTGTCAATTCAAAGTTTGATGCTGCTCCAGCTGACCGCGAATTTAATCTAAATCTACGGCGGCACAGTGTCCCAATCAAAACTGTGAATTCCTAAGAGCGACATTCGGTCGCGACTTGAGCATTTGAACCTTGCTAAGGGGTCGATTATGCTGCATTTATTTTGCCGAGATGTTGTATTGATCCATCCGGGTGTCAATTCAAAGTTTCATGCTGCTCCAGCTGACCGCGAATTTAATCTAAATCTACGGCAGCGCGATGTCCCAATCAAAACTGCGAATTCCTAAGAGCGACATTCGATCACGACATGAGCATTTAAACCCTGGGAAGTTGTCAATTATGCTGGATTTATCCTGATGAAGTAACACCGCATCGACACCCAGTTGGATAAATGCAACATCACGGCGGGATAAATGCAGTATAATTGACTCCGTCGCAAGGTTTAAATGCTCAGGTCGCGACCGAATGTCGCTCTTAGGAATTCGCAGTTTTGGTTGGGACACTGTGCCGCCGTAGATTTAGATTAAATTCGCGGTCAGCTGGAACAGCATCAAACTTTGAATTGACACCCGGTTGGATAAATGCAACATCTCGGCGAGATAAATGCAGCATAATCGGCCCCTTCGCAAGGTTTAAGGACGTTGTCGTGGTACAATATCGTCAATAGTTTTTGGATCATGTGCGTGGTAAGAGTATAGGAGCGAGTAGCGATATGAACGATCACCTTTGTTTCAATACTGTACCCGTGACAACATACTCATACAAATCTCATATATATGTATACACAAACACTATGAAACATATTCACGTCTCGCAATTTGGCAACGTCGCTTATGCCGCACAGTTGGACATACTGGGCTTGTATACTGGATACAGCGCTTCAGTGTATACAGACTCAATGTATGTACAGTATAGCGTTGCCAAGTTGTTTCTGTTCGATTTTCCCGCGTGTGCTTTTTTCCACAATTTTTAATTTTTGCATTATTATAACTCAATAACGGGACGGTCAATATATTTGTTTTTTTTTTGTCTAATTCAGAACAAAAACATTTATGAATTGTTAGTTTTTTGAAAGTTTCTGACTGTTAGTTTTTTTATTAGAATTAATAAAGTGGTAGAACTACTACATAGCGCATATACTCTCCATGCTAATGACCCGAACTTTAAGTTTATCTCGAATTAGAGGCGGTCAATCGATTTAAAATTTTAAGGATAATTGTATTATAATGTCCTCAATGAGTATTCTAAAATTTAGAATTTTCTGACACTATGCCCATCGCACGACAACTACCTTAAATGCTCAAGTCGTGACCGAATGTCGCTCTTAGGAACTCGCATTCAGCTGGAGCCGCATGAAAACACTGAATCGCCATCCATTTGGATAAATGAAGCATAATTTCGACACCGTCGTAAGGCTTAAATGCAAAGGTCGCGACCGATGTCGTTCTTATGATGTAGAGGTGGCGAATCGGTGTTTACATTCGGCGGCTCCAGTCGAGCGCGAACGTAGATAAGGACAGACAGTAGAAGAGACAGAGAGAGCAAGCAAACAAAGCGACGCATTGCTAATGCGACAATAAACTTTTTTATTTAGTAACTTTTCTGAATTTAACTTTTCCCAATGTGTTTTTGAGATTTTTCTGATTAAAATGATACCAAACACGAAATGTGTAAATTATGTAAGTGGTAAGCAAATATATTAAATTTAAAGTAAATATAATTCAAACTATGTCGTGTTTGGTATCATTTTAATCAGAAAAATCTCACAAATACGTTAGCAAAGGTTTCAAAAAAAATGACCGAAAAAGACCGAAAATGAAAACGGCGGACCCTCCAGTTAGTATTGCCTCACCGATGCATTCGGGCGGTATCATATTACACTGCTCCTTCGTCGAGCGTCGAGGTTCGCCAAGGGGGATCCCCCTATGTGGAGGGGATAGTCGTGTTGTATTTATCCAGCGAAACTTTTCGTGCACTTATCCAGCTTTTACTGTAAATACTAAGTAAATATATTAAATATTGAGAAAATATAATTCAAACTATATCGTGTTTGGTATCATTTTAATCAGAAAAATCTCACAAATACATGAGCAAAGGTTTAAAAAAAAAAGAATCAAAAATGAAAACGGCCGACCCTCCAATTAGCATTGTCTCACCGATACGTTCGGGCCGGTCCCCCTGTGGATTGGACCTCTCTGTCTCTTCTACAGTCTGTCTTTTTTTAAGCTCGCGCTCGGCTCGAGCCCTAATGTAAACACAGATTCGGCATCGGTACACGATAAGAGCACTGCTTTGCCCCCGAAATGAGTGCATTTATCGAGGGTTTACTGTATTGCCTCACCGATGCATTCGGGTGGTATCATGTTACACTGCTCCCTCGTCGAGCGCCGAGGCTCGCCAAGGGTGATCCCCCTATGTGGAGGCGATAGTCACGATGCATTTATCGAGGGAAACGCATGATGCCTTTATCGAGGATTTACTATAATGGTTACATCAGGTACTTACTGTAATTATTTAAAAATTGTACCCTGGCGATTTCAGTGCAAAAACTACATTTTTCCCATTTTTTTGTCGTTTTCGATTTGTTGCGCGTCGTACTTGCAACGGAAGAATCTGAATATCATTCCTAACGTGTGCAATCATGTTTAGAATGTGTCAGAATTTTTTCGACATTTTTACACATCATTAAGTGGCGAAAATGAGGCAAAAACTGGTTTTTCGAATTTACCCCACAACTACCCTCCCGGTCAAGCTATCGGAATAAAAATTTGTGTACAATGGTTTCTTATGGTTACCTATCGAATGACACATCGTGGAATAAAATAGCTTCAAGGGCACTTTTGACCCCCTTATCCTGCTAAACCCTTTTCTTCTAGAATCTGTAAATACTTTTCGTAATCCATTATTCCGTCAATGATGTGAAGGTTTCCTGGCCCTGCCGCTGACATGGATCCCCAAACCATAATAGAGCCACTACCATGTTTAACAGTCGGTCATATGTTGTCTTGTCGGAATTCTTCATTTGGCTTTCTCCAAACATAATTTTGCCCATCGGAACGAAAAATATTAAATTTACTCTCATCTGTGAATAATACAGTCATCCAAAATGAAAATTTTTTATTTTTGTAGAGTTTTGCGAACTGCAATCTTGTCGAACGATTTTTCTGGCTCACAAACGGTTTCCTTCGGGCGACTCTGCAATTAAAATTATTCTTCCTCAATATAATGCTCACTCTTTCGGGATTTGCTTCTTTTCCAAAGTGTCTCTTTCCTTCTATAGCTTATTTTGGAGCACTCAATTTTGGGGTTTTCTTTACTTGTCTTGCAATCCAACGCTCTTCGGATTCTGTGAATATCTTTCGTAGGCTTGGTTTTGGCTGGTTTTCTACACTATTTCTCATCCTGAATCGTTTTAATATGTCGTGAACTGTAGAGTGGCTTCGTTTTACTATTTTTGCAATATTTCGGATTGATACACAGTCTTTGAAATGGTTTATAATCAGCTCTCGAAGTTCTAACGACGTTTGACCAGATTGTCTGCCCATATTCAGATTTTAAAACGAAAATTCACAAAAGGAAATGAATTTCTAAGATTTGCGGTATGACCAACGTTGATATAGATGAAATAAATGATACTACATGACAAAGTCACTGATATTTCATTTGTTTCGGTTGTTTCTGTATATATATATATATATATATATATATATATATATATATTTATATATATATTTACAACGTTGTCACTTGTCCGAGTTTTAGTTTGAGATGAATTTTCGTTCGGTTTGAAACTTTGTTTCTTTATTGCTTAAGGTAGTTGTCGTGCAATGGGCATAGTGTCAGAAAATTCTAAATTTTAGAATACTCATTGAGGACATTATAATACAATTATCCTTAAAATTTTAAATCGATTGACCTCCTCTAATTCGAGATAAACTTAATTAAAGTTCGGGTCATTAGCATGGAGAGTATATGCGCTATGTAGTGGTTCTACCACTTTATTAATTCTAATAAAAAAACTAACAGTCAGAAACTTTCAAAAAACTAACAATTCATAAATGTTTTTGTTCTGAATTAGACAAAAAAACAACAAATATATTGACCTTCCCGTTATTGAGTTATAATAATGCAAACATTAAAAATCGTGGAAAAAAGCACACGCGGGCAAATCGAACAGAAACAACTTGGCAACGCTGTACTGTACATACATTGAGTCTGTATACACTGAAGCGCTGTATCCAGTAAACAAGCCCAGTATGTCCAACTGTGTGGCATAAGCGACGTTGTCAAATTGCGAGACGTGAAAATGTTTCATAGTGTTTGTGTATACATATATATGAGATTTGTATGAGTATGTTGTCATGGGTACAGTATTGAAAGAAAGGTGAGCGTTCATATTGCTACTCGCTCCTATACTCTTACCACGCACATGATCCAAAAACTATTGACGATATTGTACCACGACAACGTCCTTAATACATTGTAATTTTGTTTTCGTTCTTCATGGATTTGTATGCCTATAACTGTAGATTAATAAAACTTACTCAATTCATTACTTATTACGTCTGTAATGTGCGGATCCTCCGATTAGATAGTACGTAGGATATCTTTCATGACTAAGGACAAATATTTTGTACCTAGCAAACTTCTGTCATCACCACTGACTCACCACCTCAAATCCAGATCTCCTATTTTTCCGTCCCGACCTTTTAACTCCCTAGCACAGTCACCATTCCTTAGTCATCCCCGAATCATCGCGCAAATCCAAGTTCCAACTTTCTATCCCTACCCCTTGGCCCTGACCACCAACAACAACACTCCCACTCCTTCTCCAAAAACCCTTAAAAACCCTTACCCCGACCAAAATCTCCCACTACTATTAACGCATTAACGTATTAACCTTTAACATATACTACAATTCATACTTATACTCTGTCTCGCCACTACGGATCTACGTATATTCAAAATTAGAATAAAATCAAATACAGTAGAGACTCCCGTATCCGTACCCCCATTATCCGAATACCCTAATATACGGACGTTCTATTATCCGTATGTTCTGTTATCCGCACAACGTTTCGTAGCGATGTTTACATACAATGTATTTAGACGTAAGTACAACATTGAAAAGAGCATGGAGAAAATTTTTAATGCGTGAAATTGAAGAAATTAGTGAACAAGAAAGAACAGGAGAAGCAGATATTGAAGAAGCTGTCACTACATTGCGTAGAATACCAGGATGTGATTGTAACAGCGATGATGTAATTCAATGGTTTCAGTGCGATAAAGACAATGAAGATAACGATGAAGGTAGCGATGAAGATAACATAAATTTTACACAAATAGAAACAACAAACGAAAGTAACGATGAGGACGTTCCTTCTCACGTCGAAGCGTTTGAGTCATTTGAAAAAGGACTTCGATGGTTTGAGGCACAACGGGAATGTAATTCTACGCAACTGCTTACAATAAAAAATGTATGTGACTTAGCGGCTAAAAAGATATGGGACCCTTAGATGTTGAAAGAAACTCAATTTTGTTCATTTCTACTTGAATAAATGATGTTTAATACAAAACAAAGTAATTGTTCTATTATCCGAAAATTCCACTATCCGGCCACTTTTGTCTCCCTATTAGTTCGGATACAGGAGTCTCTACTGTAGTTCTAAAAGTCCATTTCTCGAGTTTGGTGTCTCCGAAAACCGCGACACTAAGATTTCGCATTACATCTCATAAGCTAGAAATATGCATGTATCCGAGTTTTACATTGAGCCACTATAGTTAAAGAGTACAATGTTGCCGCCGCGGTCGTCTTGGCGTTACATTGGCCGATCTTGCCTAGTCTCTCCCCTGTAACGGCGAATAATGTGACTCGCGCTCAGGATCCGCCAAATAAAAGAGAACTTGTATTTCTAGATTTTCTGTATTAATTATCGTGACTCGTTCGGACAGCGATTCGTCGTATTGTAAGTAAACGGCAAGAATGATCTAAGCAGGCAGGGAATACAGGGGTTTTAAGGGATTTTTGGAGAAGGAGTGGGCGTGGTGATAGTGGTGGCTGCAAGACGAAGGTCGAAATTGAGGAGTGAGATTTTGGACTTAGAGCAGTGATTTGGAGATGAGTAGGGAGCGGTGACGGTGTTTAGGGAGTTGAAAGGTCGGGATGGAAAAATAGGAGATCTGAACTTGTGGTAGTGAGTCAGAGGAGATTGTGGAACGGCGGATGTTAGTAGATCTACTGTACAATATGTTTCTGTTGAATCAATATGGAGATATCCTAACTTATCCTAACTTATATATTAGTTGATCAGAGGGTCGGTACATTACACCCCAGCAAAGTTTTAATAGGTTTCCGCATCACCCATCGGGTACTATTGCCAATGCGTTCTTTTTTGCTGTGGTATCCTCTGCATTGATGTCCTTTTCTGCTTAATCGTTGGTGAAAAATTGCATTAAAGTAAAGACTAGGCAGGATTGTAAAATGTATCGCCAAGACGGCTGCGGTGGCAACAATGTATTCTTTGACGCGAGAAGACCTTGCATTCTGCTGTCGCAAAGTTTTTTAACTATTTGCGCTAGAAATTAATTTATAAATTCGCGTGCTAAAACGCAACACTATATTTCGCCGTAAAGCGTCACGTAGTAGTCGAATTCGACCAAAACCATCGACAGAAGCGCAAAAACATTAAAATCTATTAATCGTATTTGATTTAAAACATTTCAGAGCATACTTTTTCACTAATAATACTTTTGTGTTGTGCCACATACGACGTGGTACGATGTGATACTGTTCTTTGACAAATAACCTTTGTCGAAGTGCCACGCACGTTATTTTGATTTCCGCCATCGACGCACGTGGCACGTCTTTCCCGCGCGACTGGTTAAATATGAATGTCGCCCTAATGCGCCACCACGCTCGTGCCAATAGGTTTGCGACTGGCAAGTGAAAGGCAAATCAATCAGCGAGCTCTCGAGTGCACGGGGAGGAGTAGCAGGCGGAGCTCTTCCGAGGACATATCCATCGGAGGATGGTTTGTACAAGTTTCACAAAATAAGTGGCTTGATGCCTTCCACCTGGCATTTTTCTGTCAGAACCAACAATGCAGTCTTGTTTCATTTCCCCTACATTGGGAATATGTAGCTTTTTGCTTAGTCTATTGTCCGACGAAGATGTGAATGGACGTATTCGTGATTCCCGAAAATCACCCCTTAACTGATCTGTAAGACGTTTGATGAACTTGTGTTTGTTCGTTTTGTCACTGTTATAATAAAAGAAAAGATAAATAAAATGGGTTGGAAATCACTAATTGCAAAATACAAAACTGCGAAACCGATTAATTAGTGCAGAGATCTCTACCACCCGACGCTTCAACAACAATTGTGTCCTTGAAAATTTCTTTCTCCAGTTTTAGAATTGCTTGATTACACTGTCCAACACGATTCTTTTGCAATATCCACTGGGTGATCTTCGTACCGTTGTTCATCCTAAACACGAATCCGCCGGCGGAATTGCTCCATCACCCTCAGTTTTCGAAAAAAATGAGTTTTATTAAAACCATCCGATTTTGGTAAAAAATGAGGTTGTGCGCGAAAACTATAAACGCTAGGAAGTTCAAAATTTTCTTAAAAGATAGAGGAAAACAGGCCAAATATTTTAGTGTATCTGATTATTAAAATTGGTTGTTTTAAATAGTTGTAAATGACCGTCAAAGTTTAAAAAAGTGCCAATGCGCGAACTTGCTACGTTATATTTTTGCATTTTTACGAAAAGTTATTTATCGAGCACAAAATTTGCTATACAGGATCGAATTCTGTAGAAATTTCTGAAGAGAAAACTGCCCAGAAAAACTTCGGAAACAGTTTTCAATTCCGACAGGTCGAAAAAATATCTGTCGGGAACACGTAATCGGCGTTTTGCCACCATGCTGCCATTGCATGGGGACAGTGCCATAATTACGCGTTATCGACACCGATGCGATAGTATCATCCGAAGAACGCTTATATCTCATAAATATAAATAATCAATGTTTTTTTTTCTGTTTTGGTTAGAACGCTGATTTATGTTGATAGTTAAGTTACTCATGCTAAGCAATTGAAAAGGGTTTCCTTTGTTTCGAATAAAATGTATGCTCTGTGCGACACTATGCTCTGTGCTGGTCCACTCTTTGCCCGAGGTCTGCATGTCATATATCAAGTACCGACAACTGTTCAGAGCAGAGATTTTCCAGAGCCAACTTTTGCTAAAATTCCGTCTCTCACGATTCTTTGTCCCCAGCCACTTCTTTCAGTTTTTCCTTGTAACCATAAATTAACATCGCGTCTTCGTCTCCTACGCTCCTAAATTCCCTCAACTTCTAAACCGCCCAATTTCACAATCTCCAATTTTTTTCTAACGAATAGAAATCAATAACCTCCCTTTCACAAATTCTTAGAACCTGCAATAGCAATTAGTTTTATTTTCCTATGCATTATTGTTGCGAAACTCCCAGAGAATACTTCTCTCTGTTAGCATCCCGTCAAACGTCTATTAAATTGTATTATCCAATTTTCGGAATATCATATTGTATTATTGTTATATATAACGATATTGTTTGAAAAGAATATTATAGTTCTAACAATGTTTTATTTTGTAACAAAATTCCGAAATAGTTTTAAGCAGGGAGTAGTCACTATTTGTAGGCCAATTATAATAAAATAAAACGTTTTTTATGATTCGGTGACCAATTTATGAATAATATTGTTATACAAAAATTAATGATAGAAAATTGATTATGTATCGCATCGGTGTCCATAACGCGTAGTTACGGCACTGTCCCCGTTCAATGGCCGCATGACGGCAGCACGCCGATTACGTGTTCCCGACAAATATTTTTTCGACCTATCGGAATTGAAAACTGTTTCCGAAATTTTTCTGGGCAGTTTTCTCTTCAGAAATATCTACAGAATTCGGCTCCGTATAGCAAATTTGTGCTAGATAAACAATTTTTCGAAAAAATGTAAAAATATAACGTAGCAAGTTCGCGCATTGACAATTTTTTAAACTTTGACGGTCATTTACAAGTATTTAAAGCAACCAATTTTAATAATTAGATACACTAAAATATTCGGTGTGCTTTGCTCTACCTTTTCAGAAAAATGTGAACTTCCTAGCGTTTATAGTTTTCGCGTAATACCTCATTTTTTACCAAATTCGGGTATTTTTACTAGAACTCATTTTTTCGAAAACTGAGGGTGATGGAGCAATTCTGCCGGCGGATTCGTGTTTAGGATGAGCAACTCTACGAGGATCACCCAGTAGATATTGGAAAAAGTTAAAAAAGTTTAAATTTATTGGACAATGTTATCTTATCAAGTTTCACTATATGGTACGAGGCATACTCGCGTATTTTTATTGCACAAATCCTTCTTATGGCTCTCTTTAAGCGGATCAGGGAAGCGTGTAGGACGCGCGAAATGCATTCTCTTTCAATGTAAAACCGGTTAATATTTTTCATATATCTTGATAATTGTACCACATTTTGATTTGGTTTCCTGTGCCATGTCAATAGAAAACTTCAGGAAAACATGCATTTCTCAAAAAGTTGCAGTGGACTAACTTTAACCTCCGTAATCACTAATCAATTCTAATGTACCCTCACAGGGGACAACTGTAAGACTGTACGCCAGCGAGGCGCCGAGCCGGGCGTTCTCACGCCTGGCTTTCGTCAAGAGGGCACTTTCTCCAGCGAGGGAGGAAGACGACCCTCGCCCCTACGGGGCCTTTCGGGGTAAAAGGTCTTTGAAGGACCCCACCACCGAGGGAGGGAAAGCGTCGCGAGGAGAGTCGACGCCTAGTACCTACCGAGGTCATATCTCGGACACATCGTCGCAATATCGTGGCAATACACTATTGCGGAGAGAATTGATCAAGGAGATCCTGACGCTTGTATCATTATATTGCATCTGCCCGCGTATCGGAATATCATATTGTATTATTATTATTATTATTGTTATAATATATATCGTGAAAAGGAGTGAGAAGTGTGTGTGTGTCAAAATTTTTAATCTAATTCTTACAGTTATCAAAATTTTGGTGATAAAGCAGAGACATGTCGTTTTCTACAGTGTATCTAAATTCATAAGAATAACACAACACCAACTACTTCCAGCGAAAGATCGACGAAAAATAAATACTATGCGGACGTTTAAAAGCCGCGATCGTCAATTTTCGACTATACATTGTATTAATCTTGAGGATGCTTCGTATGGCTTTGACCCCTCCAATATACTCTGCGTAAAGTTTCCACATGACAATTAAAAATGAAGCCAACTGCTGGAACGAAATAATGCCAAAGGTCATCGATACGGTGAAATAGTTCTACAGGGAACATGACTGGAAAAAAAAGTCAATGGGAATAGTACCCCACGGGTGATGTGGAAATCTATTAACACTTTGCTAGCGCGAGGCTAGACAGGATTGTAAAATGTAATGCCACGACGGCCACGGCGGTACCAATGTATTCTTTGACGCGGCAAAGCCTGGCACTCTGCGGTTGCAGAGTTGTTAACTACTTACTACTTGAATTCGCCAAAATCATCGCCAAAAGTCCAAAAACATTAAAATCTATTAATCGTATTTGATTTAGTTGGTTTAATAAGGGTGTTTGTAACGAGAAGATAAGTTAATGTTGGCTTGGGGCAATTTTTAGAGGTCGTCGTTTGGCGACTCGACTAAAAATAAGCATTGGAATTATATTTGCCGCACATTCTTATGAGGTAGCTTTTCAACGAGTCCACCCGGTATAAAGTTTCTGATTTGGACGCTATGGAAACAGCGGAAAAGCGATCGCATTGTGCTGATGCACACGTTACCGCGGACGTGCATGTGTAGGGAAAATTCAATATATTAGGTTGGAGCATATGAAATACCGGATTGTATACGGCGAAATTATAATGCCACAGATTTTGCAAAATGAATGTTTATAAATCAAAATAATTTCCATCAACATCAATACATTTCTGCCAAAAATTCACAAAGGCATTTATACGATTTATAATGTAAGAACGAATTATAATATATAAATTTCTTTTTAATAATACAATGTTTGTGTACAATCACGTATAACAATTTGTCCGGAGTGACGTGGCGTTAGAACACTTCTACAATGGTAATATCGGTAAAGACTGTGTACAATGAGATATATATAACAATCTTTGCGAAGATTGCGTAGCGCTCAAACAGTGTCTACAACGACAATACTAGGAATGTCCGTGTACAATGGAATATATATAACAATCTTTGGGAAGATGCGTAGCGCTCATACAGACGCTACCACGATAATACTAGTAATGTTCGTGTACAATTAGATATATATAACAATCTTTGCGAAGATTGCGTAGCGCTCATACAGACGCTACAACGATAATACTAGTAATGTGTCGGCGGGCCCTGGAAGTCGTATATTTATACGACTTCCTTCCTCCCTTACGCGAGCCTATCAGCGGCTTTCCTCGGAGAGGGACGTGGGCCTCTCCTTCCAAGGCCGCTTTTCCCCGAAAGGCCCCGTAGGGGCGAGGGTTGTCTTCCTCCCTCGCTAGCGAAAGGTCCTCTTGACGAAAGCCAGGCGTGAGAACGCCCGGCTCGGCGCCTCGCTGGCGCGGAGTCTTACAATAATAAAATCGGGGCTTTTAGAGACAATGAAATTGATTGCGACTTATTTAATATCCCCTTCATGATTGACTTTTTTTCTCTAATGAAGTGGTCTAAGTGTTTAAAAATGTGATAATCCGTTAAAGGAAGATCAGGTGAATAAGGGGGTACTGTAAAATTTCATGTTTCAATTCACGAAAAATTTTTGAGCCCACTGTTGACGGATATGGTCTTGCGTTGTCGTGCAATAAAGCAGGCCCCTGCCGATTAATTGAAACCGGACACAGTATTTTTAATTCTGTAAGCATTTGTTCAATTTTTTACAGTATCTGCTGCTAGTAATGATTTCATCGCCTTGCAAAAAAGGAGGTTCAGCTTTCCATATATAGATTAGGACATCATTTTGGCATACGGTTGTGGGTCTACCACGAGGCGCATTTTGATTATCCAGAACCAAACTTTTTGAACCAATGTTGTATGATTTATTTGTTAACAGTTGCCTCCCATATGCTCTGTTTATGTTAAAACTTGCAGCAGCAGCATTATTACCAAGTTTAAATTCATATCGGATTACTACTCGTATTTCACTAGTACCCACGTTGCACAGAAAAGTATATTTCTTTATAGAAATCAAGAGTCTTCCATAATAAAATAAGCTCAATATTGAGCGTATAGACCAAATAACCTGTTTCAATTATAAAATTATTGATTTTACGGCCAAATAATGGCCGTAAATGTAATGTATGGAACTAATCCGACATTTCATATGCACCAACCTAATAGAAATGGCAAACGTTTTTTGCTGATATCTCGAAAACTAAAGCCGAACGGGGGTTGCATGTATAGGAAAAAGTTGCTTAGAGTCATGATTCTGACAGCATATCCAAAAATTATCGAAATCGGTGGGACGGACCATCGTCTGTATAATTACCCAAAGAATATTTGGAGCAGTGGACTGTGTTCTTTGAAGAATTCAAAATATTTGGCTGGGCGAATTTAACTAAAATACCTAAGTGAGAAGAAATTCAAAGTGTAATCGATGAATTGATTGCAACAGGATTTATTAATTCTAAACAAGGCACAGAAGTATTCGATGAGTATTCACTTATCTCCAAATACATTACACCACAAAAAGTGACAGAATGGAACACTGGGAATGTTTCAACCGTTGAGTGGAATTGTTCAAACACTTTCACGCGAATAATTTGAAACATACGAACTGCCGTATAATAATTGAATACATTTTATGTCTGCCCGACACTAATGCACTTGTAGAATGGATCTATTCCCTTATGAATAAGTTATGGACGAGCGAAAAAACACAATTGAAAGACCCAATTCTCAAAGTCATGTTACTTACGAAAGTAAATTTTCAAAAATCGTGCCAAGAATTTCAATCGTATTTAAAATCATCGCCAAATATACTGAAGCAGATTTGTTCTTCAGAAAAATATAAGACCACATAAATTATTTATTTTCACATATTTATTTCTGTTTTTTCATCAATAAATAGTGTAGGAATTAAACAGGAAAAAATCAAGAATGTTTATTTAAATTAACAAAGAGCTGAATATTAATATAACACAATACAAAACAACACAAATAATATAATAATTAACGACACAAAAACAACTCAATTACTAATCTTTCTCACACAGTTCTCCCTCGAATCTCACGGAAGAAGTCTCTCCCAAGTCGCAATTGCGGATATATTTATAACATTCGCACGGCATACTCGCTCAGCACTCGCACTCTTGTTATCAGCTGTTTGCCATAGTGATTACCGATCGATAGCTCCGGGGTCATCGGCCTTTAACCGTTTTAGTGCCACGCAACGCGATCGCGCTGTTCGCGTACTGTGGTGAACTGTGTCGCGATGTTTGTTTGTTTGCATCTCGCAAACTAGATGAACGAAGCGCTATCGTGCTGCATGGCACAATCCGACACGGATTCTTAAAAAATCCTAGCACTAAAACGGTTAAGGACAAATGAAGATCCTGTTCCCGGAAGCTTCTCGATGGTTTTACACATTCATGGCAAACAACTGATGAGCTATATTCATATGTAAGACTCCGCGCCAGCGAGGCGCCGAGCCGGGCGTTCTCAGGCCTGGCTTTCGTCAAGAGGACCTTTCGCTAGCGAGGGAGGAAAACAAACCTCGCCCCTACGGGGCCTTTCGGGGGAAAAGAGGCCTTGGAAGTAGAGACCCGCGCCTCTCTCCGAGGAAAGCCGCTGACAGGCTCGCTTAACCGTTTGAGTGCCAAGGAGCGATTTTGCGCTTCTTCTGTTTCGCTCGAAAAGTGCCAGCGCTCTAGGCTGCGATGCCGACAACCGGCACACGCTCGGCAGAAGCCGATGCGCAACTGTACGACTGCCATTCCGTTTTAGATAAAAATAAAGTAATGAGACAGCTGATAAAAGGACGAATTTTAATTTCAATGTAACATTTGGATGCAAATGTTATTAAAATGTACAGAAATAAGAACAGAAAACAGCGCAATAGCGCTTCTTGGCATTTTTAATCGGAGAATAAGACAAGCGCTATTGCGCCGCTTGGCATTTTTGGATGGGGAATACGGCAAGCGAAAAAGCGCTCCTTGGCACTCTTGGACGGGGAAACAGCAAAGACGCGTGGCACTCAAACGGTTAAGGGAGGAAGGAAGTCGTATAAATATACGACTTGCAGGGCCCGCCGGGACATTACGAGTATTATCGTTGTAGAGTCTGTATGAGCGCTACGCATCTTCGCAAAGATTGGTATACATATCTCATTGTACACAGTCTTTACCGATATTACCATTGTAGAAGTTGTTCTAACGCCACGTCTCTCCGGACAAATTGTTATACGTGATTGTACACAAACATTGTATTATTTATAAAGAAATTCATATTTTAATTCGGTCTTACACATAACTGAAAATCCCGCCAAACTTTTGTCGCATTTATCTAGCTTTTACTGTTTTGTGATACGTTATGTGTAACTTGATGGACAGGAATTATACGTGGCAATTTAATTAGCTTATTCTTTCTGTGCCGAAAATTAACAGTAAGACAGTCATACTTTAATTTCATAAGAAACACGTTGACTGTCGTACGCATTTTACGTGGTTTGTCCATGGCGCCAACATGGTTTTTTTGATAATGCGATGTATATGATGTTGAAATATTATTTACAGTAGATGAATTGAAGTGTATAATCATGTTTAATGCATGTTTCTTGGTGGAGGTCACCGCTGACCCGCGAGGCGCTGTAGACCATTACTGCGATTACTAGTTGTAACTCGCAGAAATATTTCAATTCCTGATTTAAGGATGAAATTAGCAATGAATTAAGTGAAATGTTCTGATGATGAAGTTTGGATTTCTGTAAGTAACTGCTTACAGAAAAAACCTCGTCAGGAATTTAAAAAAAAAATAACCGGAAAAGCACAAAATGTAAGGCGCATTTGCAAAGTGTGCTACGAAAAAATTCAAAGCAGCTAGGTCGAACAAGTGAAAGATTTGTACCGATTGTATTGGTTCGCCTTTTCTTTGCCTAGAGTGGTTCAATGTGATTCATCGCAATAGGCACAGATAATATTTTTTTTCACGTGTTAATGAAATTATTTTGATGTACTCTATATGGCATTAAATTTTTCAAACCATTGTAGTAACAATGGCATTATTGAAAAATTGATAAGTATCGACATTTATTCTAATCATGTACAGGGTTAGGCGATTGAAGTGTTACCAACTTCACACCGGTATATCTGGCAACGCGATATTGGCAACTATGTCAAATTCATACCAATGACAGCTGTTTATATTGTTTACAAGCTACCACAAGCATTTGCGTCTAAGTTTTATAGAATAAAAGTTATTCGAAATGGAAATCAAACGTAATAGTGTAACCATGTACCACACTTCATTTCGTCCACACAATGGCTTTCGAATTCGCCAGATGCAAATCCGATGGACTATTCCATCTGGGCCATTTTGGAGAGCAAGGTGAGAACGAAAAAAGATGTCAGTATGGATGCGCTGAAGAAAGCCATTGTACGGGAATGGGCCAAAATACCGCATGATCATATTCGTGCAGCATGCAACTCATTTTTTAACCGTTTGAAGGCCATAGTCAAGGCAAAAGGTGGCCACATCGTGCTAAAGTGAATGGATTCTAAAACTTTTATTATTTTCCACATTTTTGTAATTTGAATCAATAAAAAATAATTTCACCCAAAAAAGATATGGTCGTTTGAATAAGTAACAGTTCAATCGCCTAACCCTGTATTTGTACTATTGGGCGCCTGTCGGCAATCACCGGTGACCACCACGGCAGATAACGTGTTAAAGTACACATTCAAATGCGGTATTAGAATGTCTCATTGGATACCAGTCGCCCCCTTTGATTTATGCCCGATGGTTCTTCACTACATATTTTAGCAAAATGTGTAGGAAGAGCTATAGCAGGATGGGGGGGGGGGGGGGGTCGGAAGTGCCCGTGAACCGATTTCAATGGGTGAGCTAGCATTCGGAAGATAATGAAGAAAAAACATTGTGTACCAAATTTCAACCCTGTATCTTGACCGGGAGTAAAGTTATGGGGTAAATTCGAAAAAAAACTCGCAGATTGCACATACAAAAATACATGTTCAAGATTTTTCTATTGAAAAACCTGAATCAGGTAAGCCGCTTATTTGATCGCCGCATGTGTCCTTAGAAGAGTTCCGCCTGCTACTCCTTCCCGTGGGTTCGAGAGCTCGGTGATTGATTTGCCTTTCACTTGCCAGTCGCGAACCTATTGTCACGAATGTGTTGGCGCATTGGGACGACATTCGTATCTAACCACTCGTGCTGGAAAGACATGCCACGCGTGTCGATCATGGAAATCAAAACGACGTGCATGGCACGTCGATCAAGGTTATTTGTCGAAGAACAGTTTTACATCGCACCACGTCGCGTGCAGAGCAAACCAAAAGTATTATTAGTGAAAAAGTATGCTCAGACATGCCTTAAATCAAATACGATTAATAGATTTTAATGTTTTTGGACTTCTGGCGATGGCTTTGATCGAATTGGACTACTACGTGACGCCTTATGGCGAAATATAATGCTGCGTCCTAGCACATGCATTTGTAAATTAATTTCCAGTGCAAATAATTAAGAAACTCTGCGACAGCACAACGCAAGGCCTTCTCGCGTTAACCTTTTCGCTTCGAGCGCCGGATATATCCGGCGTCCGCGCGACGACCTATGCGTACGAGCGCCGGATATATCCGGCATCCACACGACGACCTGTGCGTACGAGCGCCGGATATATCAGGCATCTATATGATGTGTATATAAGTACCATCTGTAATCGATGACAACATTTTTCGTTATCGGCTGAACATTTTCTGATGATTTTATTGACATATCATACAGAATTATATTACTAGTCTCTACATATTAATACACTAACTAATTTGCGTTACATTATTAATTATATTAAATGTTTAATTGTAAAGTCCAGTAAATATGTAAATACCTAAAAACATGTCAACTGTAATTGGTCTAATGTTTTCAGAGTAAGTAATATAATTTTGTATAAGTCTTCTCATATTAAAAATGTGAAGAATACGTGCTATATTAGAGCAACAATTGTTTTATTAAGTACAGCAATTATGTAAGACTTAGAAGAACGTATATACAAAAATCACACGCACTGTGCAACATTTCTGGCGCGTGCTTCCGTTCGGTGACAGCACTTCGGCGGACTGGATTGACGAAGCGAAAGGGTTAAAGAATACATTGTTGCGGCCGCGGCCGTCTTAGCGATATATTTTACAATTCTGCCTAGACTCTCGCCAGCAAAGTTTTAATAGGTTTCCACATCACCCATGGGGTATTATTGCCAATGCGTTTTTTTGCAGTGGTATCCCCTGTATCGATGTCCTCTTCTGCTTAACACGTTGACTGCCACGCGCGTTTACAGTAAAATCTCCTTCAGGCCACGCGTACCGCTGTACGAAGCGTATTCTGCTGGGTATTCTCACTGATATTTTAAAAATGAGATTCGCTGTTTGTCGCAAGAATAATCTCTCGCTTCTTTCGTTTCCATGGTATCAAACAATGTTATGCAGATAAAAGTCGTCGAATGGGCCGATCAGAGACAAGAAAGAATTTAAAAAAAACAACAACTTATTGTCCAAGTTGTCCCGACCAGCCTCAGCTTTGTATAAAATATTTTAAAGTTTTACATTCTATATAGTTTTCTTAATAAACCATTTTCGTATTACTTTTATAACGATAGTTTATATTAATGAATATTCTATTATTTTAAGTTTATATTAATAAATATAGTTTATATTAATTAGTATTCAATAGTTTTGTTACTTCCTCAGCGAAATATCTTTTTAAACACATACGAATATCCTTCGCAAGTAGTCAAATAAGCGTCACCCCAATATGGGTGACGCGGCCCGATTAGAAACTTTACTGTCACCCGAATACGGGTGACGTGGCAGTCAACGTGTTAATCGTTGTCAAAAAGTCGCGTTAAAAGTAAAGACTAGGCAGGTGTAGGATTCGCCGTTCTTTCCTTTAAATACAAATCGGAGTATTTACTAGTAGGCATAAGGCACTCGCCGGAAATTCACGTAAAGAGACAGCAGGGCCGAGAGTCTCCTTTTTGACCTCCCGGTCCTCCCTACTCCTTCCCGTGAATTTCCGTTCCACCCTTCTTCGTGGTTTTGTACGAGGGGAAGGGAGGTCAATCTGTCCTTGTCTAGGTGGGTCCGAAAAATTGTTAAAGTTGCCTCGAGACGCCCATAGGCCATGGGCGTGTTCTGATATGGAAAATCCCATATCTGTTGATATGGTCCCGGCCTTCCCGAGCCAACGTGCCCACCTAGACAATGGACTCCCTTTACCGACGGCTCACGACCCGGCCCCTGTCCACCTCGGACGGTCCTAGACCCGCGCGGTCCCAAAATATTTGCGTTTGCTAATTAGAAGTGGCAAATGGGCTCTGCGCAGAGTCGGCAGCCCGAAGTCGATACAATGGCGGCGGCCGGATCGTAAACCGCCACCCCTACACAGGATTGTAAAATGTATCGCCAAGACGGCCGCGGCGGCAACAATGTATTCTTTCACGCAAGAAGGCCTTGCGATCTGCTGTCGCGGAGTTTTTTAACTATTTGCGTCAGAAGTTAAGTTACAAATGCGCGTGCTACGACGCAACACCATATTACGCCGTAAAGCGTCACGTAGTAGTCGCATTCAACCAAAACCATCGCCAGAAGCGCAAAAACATTAAAATCTGTTAATCGTATTTGATTTAAAACATTTCGGAGCATACTTTTTCACTAATAATACTTCTGTTTTGCCGCACACACGAGTTTTTACAATCTGAAACTGTTCTTCACGAAATAACCTTGGTCGACGTGCCACGCACGTCGTTTTGTTTTCCGCGATCGACGCGCGTGGCATATCTTTCCAGCGCGAGCGGTTAGATACGAATGTCGCCCCAATACGCCCCAAGCAGGCGGAGCTCTTCCAAGGACGGCTCTGGCGATCAAATAAACGGCTTCCCTGTTATACATCATTAGTATTATGGTGGAATATTTACTTGGCAGCTGAGGGGTAATTTGCTCTGATTCGCCCGACGGATAGGGAAATCCCTCTCCCTCACGCATTTTCGATTATGACGCGCTATTGGCAAGAGAAACCGGCACATTCATTGCGTCGTCATGTGAACGACGAAAGTAGTATTTTATTTTCGGTTGTCATTCGTCGATCTGAGGTTTCCAGGACCGACATGGTGGGGATAGGCGATGCGAGAGCAATCTCCCCTTCCGTCTCAGCTGCCAAGATACGGTTCCCCAGTTTTATGTCTCACGACTCTGTTTTAGAATAAAAGTGCCAAAAACGTAGATGGTTCAATTTTGTTTGAAAAATGTCGCAACATTTTTACGGAAAATTCAAATAGTTGAATAATCGCAGGGAAGAAACATTCAATTTCAAAATATCTTCGACTGTCAATACTTCAAACGGACATCATTTTATAAATGGTATCCTTATAAATCTAAATATTCCAAAAACATTCAACATCATTGACATCCTAATTGAGACATTCTAAATAATCGAACAAATAAAAATGTTCCCATAGAAACTACTTCGATACATACTAGTCATCTTATACGGTACCGTGTTTCCCCGAGAGTAAGACCCGGTTTTATATTAATTTTGCATCCAGAAAACGCACAATGACATATTTTCGGGGTAGAGCTTACATGTTTGCGGGCAAAAAGACAAAAAAAATAAAGTCTTATGTTCTCATTTAAAAGGAAGCAATTGTGGGAAGCCATGTTTTTAGCAATCAAAATTTTCGTGGGTTACTGTAAATTTAGCTCTGCCAGACGCAATTTGTTCTGGTTGATGCGAATGCAATCGTATAACCAGAGTCATACAACGCTAGTGTTTGCATTATTCATTAGGTTGTTATTTTCGGGAGTAGGTCTTATATTAAAATCATCGTTAAAAATCATGATAGGGCTTGTTTTCAGAGTAGGTCTTATGTTTCGGGAAACACGGTAGTACGTATAAGTAAAAGATATTTTTGTTTCTTAATATAGGGTCCTACTCTAATTTAGTCTCAGACGAGCGACCAAAGAATATCGGTACTCGTCTTTGAAAAGACCGAACAGGTTCCCCTAAAATTAATCAACAATATCGTAACCTAGAAACTAAACTGAACGCGTGTAATTAAAAACAAATGACTAACTTTATTAAATATATAAAAATACAAAACTCTGAATAATACTAAAATAACTAAATATAAATCTCTCACTAAAACTCTCTCCACTCTCGCTATGACTCTCACTCTCTAAAACTCTCTACTCAACTGCATATTCTCAACTCAACTGACTCTTCCCAAATCCACGCTGGCATCCACTCTCGATACTCTTTCTCACAGCATGCATTCTTCGACTTCCTCACAGCATGCATTCTTCGTCTTCCTCACAGCATGCATTCTTCGTCTTCCTCACAGCATGCGTTCTCTGTTGCACTCACTCATTTTCTCTTTACCTATAGACTAAACATTCGTGCTAGCCCTGACATCCGTCGCCTTCCAAATCACGTACTGGCATCCACTCTCGCTTATGTAGAAACCATCCACACTCACTAATTCCAAAATTAATACTATTTATCCGTACAAAAATTCCGTTCCTACAGTAATGGAAACGGTTGAGAACCACGGTTAATTAAACGTGAAAAGTGCAAAATATGATGCAAAACCTATCGTTCAACTTTCCATAAAATTTTGTTGAAAAATATGAATTCGGTAAAAAGTTATATAAGGATCTACATATTACTTTAACACAATTACCACGAATCAAGAGGGAAGACAAGTACGACGTTGACAGCCCCGGTGAGAATGTGTTAATCTACTACGGAATCGCGTAATCACGAATTAGCAAGAACTAATTTTTCTACTACTACAAGTGTGAAGAAAGGGGAAGTAATTGAAGTGATTGGATATGTTTCCTCACCGATTATGAAGGCAGACAGGAACACACCACAATACTGCAACTGCAGCAAAATAACATGCAACGATCTGAAGAAGATGGCTAGGTTTCCCACAGAAATTCTCGAATAAATTCAAAAAATATCCAGAGTGTTTTTCAATTTCTTTGGCCATTTCGTTAGTGTGAAATCTGTCGACGGCGATCAGGATATTACAATGTCTTTACCGTGTCTCGATGTAAATCTCATATTTACTTTGCTTATCATTTTCCTTTTTTAATTCTTTATCTATATTGTACTATATGTATATCAGGCTTCGTCGACACTTTCTCGCATTCTTTGCTTCCCAACAATCAACTCCTTTTCCGGTTCCATATATGTATTTCATCCTCTGTAATTGTTATTCCTTTTCTTTTTTCATCTATAGGCTATTTTCATATAACCTATGTCCTATGTAGCAGCATCGATAAAGTTGCATTACATGAGTCTCAACTGTACTTCATTCCCACTTGACACGCTTGTCTTTCATGGCATCGGTATACGTTCTCGCAACTTTTCACTTTACCGTATCATTCCGAAGACTCAAAACCGTAGCTGAAAGCTTTCCCATGAAGACTGCTCGATATACATATAATACATGTATCGGTGGATTCGAGAAAGTCACGGTCTTCGTCACTGGAAAGTTTCGAACGAGAACACGAGTTAAATACTTTCTCGGTTGTATCTGCTTACATGTATTATAAGTGTGTAATTAAATTGTAATCCATTATATATAGAGATTAGCCACTTGTTTTGTCAGATTTATTCTATTTATTTTTGTGGCAAATAAAGTAAATGATTATATTATCAAGGCACCATTAAAAATATAACTGTATTTTGACAGTATACTTCCTGAAAATGCTTTGTCTCTCTTCATTTACAAACAACAGATCATATCTGCAAAGTTGCATGATGAAATATTTGTAAACAAATATGTTTCCTGACTATAGCTAATCATTTTTTTCCATAGATATAGTGTAGCAATTTATTAAAGTGCGCTACATTGAAATTATAAAAATCAAATCGGTTAAGTTTATTATAGCGCAATAAAAACTTAAGAATTTTTTACAAATGATGCACATACATATACATCAGAAAATATGAAAATAGATATTTCAATAACGTAAACCGTTTATGAGGTGATCTTCCTAGACACCTAATCTAAAGAAAACTGTTACGAAGCAATAACAAACATCCTGCTTATCTTTTCTTTCATTATGATCGTTGATAATTCGCAAATTACTTGTTAAAAATTTTCTTTCGAAACGCAATATTGTATCTTATCTTATCTAAATATATCACAATTGTAGTACTAATTACAGCTGTAATTAACATTACGCTTGCATGCGCAGAAAATAACATTCAATGCACGAATATTACCTGGTTAAACCAAGAATACGATACAAGTTTCTTTCTCAGGTCACAAATATACTTGCATACGTTTATACATATGTATGTATAATACATCATGGAAACTTTAAAAACAGGTATAACTTCGTTTTATTATAAATTTCTGTATTACTGTGTGTTAGTAATTCATATTATATTAGGTAAAACGCGAAGAAATGTAAGTTTTTCATTTTACAAAGCAAAAACATTGATTTACAAAAAAGACAATGTTCATTCTTGCTAACTGCGCACGGTATTCATCGGCTGTGATAAACTGATCAAGTTTTAATAATTCATAATGAACCACACTCGACATATCCCATCAGACATGTAAGAAAACGAAATTTCTGTTGACGCGTCGGATAGTTAAGTCGTCGGAACTTAGTTTTTCTTCTCTCGGCAATAAACTTGACACCCCGTTAGTTTTAGGCGGGTTTGTTTATTACAACAGTTATAAACAAGCATAAATACAGAGCAACAAATGGTAACAAGTATAACAAATAACAAAGTATATAACAAGCGAGCAGATTTATGACAGGCGTCATAATTCTAGCTTGGCGGGCTGTATCCGTGCAAAACCTGGTGGCCACGTGCGGCCCTTCGGTCAGCGAAGGAAGGCTGTTTGCCAGATGGGTCAGGTCTGCACGGCTACGGAAATACTTTAGGAACTACATATGTAAATTTTTTCTCTCGCAACCTCAAGGCCCGTGTTGTAAATTGCGCCTCAAAGATTTCTTTTCGCTTTACCCAACATTTTAATTAACATTTCATTTTCCTTAACATCGCATTTTCTCAAATGTAATGGTAATTTTGTCGTTTTGTATGTCGCATTAATAATTTTCAATTAAAAAACTCTTCTGTTATTATTACAATACATACGGATAGTATATTCATGAAACTCTTATCATTAACATTTCGAGCCATAACTTATATACTGATTCCATACACAGAAGAAATTAGTACGAATATACTGTATCATTGATATTACTAGGAGGAATACTCCCCACACTCCTACTAGCTTGAACTTCCAATAAATTAACCTTTTGAGAATAATTCAAGCAATATATATGTTATAAAATAGAAATACAATAACTCTCCAGTAAGCAGAAATTTATTTTTTAATGTAATTTAATTCATTTTCGGGATGAATCCTTTGACAGAAAAGAGAGTTTAGAGATACAATGTTGAGTAAAAAAGAATGTATGTTCATGGAGTATTACATATGTAGTATGATTCGATTAAACGACTAAGGAGGATAAGGATAGAATTTGAATGATTAATGTGTAAGCGTGGATAAAACTACTGATAATAAAATTAATGATTGTAAATAAATAGCAATAACACGCACACTCACTAATGATTAATATATGTGGTATCGATAATCGAGGTATGGCCTCATCGCGACCGCCTAGACTGTTTAGTTTAGGCGGATGTTTGTAAGTTACGTGCCGCGGAGGCCCTACGATCCCTATGTTAAGGAATGCATGTCCGTATGTATGAATGAGTGCACGGATGTATAAGTACGAACGAGTGACTGAGCGGAGCGAATGGTTTTTAGTTCTTTATAAGCGATCACACGAGGCAGTTCAGATTTATATTCATTTTGTATTAGCATTTAGTATATAGTTCTAGTTAATAAACTTAGTTTTACCTTATATTTTTAACATCTATATAACCAATCCCACATATATAATAATAAATAGTGTGTGTGTGTGTGTGTGTGTCTGTGTATTAAATAATATGGAATAAATAGAATACAAAATGTAATACTGAATAACTAAATAATCTAAGGTAACTAATGGTGTCTAAAAAAAGGTTGCGTGTTAGAGCCGACAAGGATATCTTGTGTGTTTCTTTCTGAACGAACAGCTGACGCTCTCACTTACTAAGCGAAAATTTCATCGCGGAGGCCCAATTAAAAGTCGATTTGCGGGAGAACGGTTCATTTCGGACCCATGGTTCCTCTCAGACATTTTACCTACGTAACAAGACTGTAACGGCGAATAATGTGACTCGCACTCAGGATCCGCCAAATAAAAGAGAACTTGTAATTCTAGACTTTCTGTATTAATTATCGTGGCTCGTTCGGACAGCGATTCGTCGTATGGTAAGTAAGTGGAAAGAATGATCTGAGTAGGCAGGGAAGACAGGGGTTTTAAGGGATTTTTGGAGAAGGAGTGGGAGTGGTGATAGTGGTGGCTGCAAGACGAAGGTCGAAATTGAGGAGTGAGGTTTTGGACTTAGAGCAGTGATTTTGGAGATGAGTAGGAAGCGGTGACGGTGTTTAGGGAGTTGAAAGGTCGGGATGGGAAAATAGGAGATCTGAACTTGAGGTAGTGAGTCAGAGGTGATTATGGAACGGCGGATGTTAGTAGAGCTACTGTACAATATGTTTCTGTTGAATCAATATGGAGATATCCTAACTTATCCAAACTTATAAATTACTTGATCAGAGGGTCGGTACATTACAAGACGAATAAGATGGCCCAGCCAGATTAAATCCGGGATTCCTTAAATAATTTTGCGCCAGGTTATTTTCACAAATCTCCATCCAATCCGAGGTCTAGAACAACCCCCCAAAGCCATGACAAAACCTTTTGAAACACCCTGTACAGACGATTAGACGAGAGTAGCGAGTGGACGAATAGACGCGACTAGACAGACGTTTGTGTATTTATTAGTAATCGTAAGAGAGTGTGTATGTGTGTGCGTTCAAGTATTTTCCGTACTTTTGTGTTTCAACTTGTATTTTATATTTTCTTAACGTGTATTTGTAATAAATATCCTACAAACTTTGGGGGTTCAGCCGGGATACGAGTGCTGAAACATAGTGAAAAACGAGAACGCGAAGAGTTTATAGACTTTCAATATTTGTGACGAACAGTATCTTAACACTTTGCGGGCCGCGCATTTATCGAAGCGCCGTTACGCTGCCGCCGCACAGTGGTCCAGAACGTCGATCTAGCTGTTCAGGCACCTCGCACAGTTTTCGATCTCTTTGAAATCCTCGCCAAAAGCGCAAAACACATCCGATTTAGCTAAAATATAGTATTTCTATGTTTTTTGATTCGCTGATTATGAATCTGAACTCAAAATTTCAAAAAATAAAACGGCGGATCCAATATGACGACCAGGTATATTGAAAAATTAATGGTTCCGCGTAAAAATTAGTATTCTTATGTTTTTTGAGTCGCTGATTACGAATATGAACTCAAAATTTCCAAAAACAATATGGCGGATTCAAAAATCAGGCAGAGTGTCATAAGGCGGAGCAAATTTACAAGAGCTTTCCCCTTTTACAAAATTATTGGTTTATGCAAATGATTGATTAGGAAAACCACCTTCCACATTTTGTTATTTTCGCCAAGAAGAAGAATAATTAGAAAAAACCGTTTTTACCTGACTCATTCGGTTGTCAACATTTTCGGCTTCCTCGCCGCCCGCGGTTTATGACATGTGCGACCTGCTGGTTGACTTACAATTAGAGCCGTTAAGTTGTAAAACCCACATTTAAAAAACTATCGACTTGTAATTGCCGATGAGGGTTTCTATTTAACTCTCGGTTTTTACAAGTTGGCTTAGCGAATTCCAAGAAGTTGTGAACCGCATGGCGTTGCACTAAAACCACTCTGATTTTTTTTCGAATCCATTTAAAACGATATTGTTTGAACTACAGGTAGATAGAAATTTCGAATACTCATTTACAACACAAGATTAACTGTTTACCCTCTTCTAATTTAGGTAATTCATAGAAAGATTTCCTTAAAACCACTGACAGACTCTAGCGGCGGGCAACCGCTGGAGTGCGCGCGACTCTTTAAACAATAAAAAATCAAATTTTTGGGACGAGTTGGGATCGTTTTTTTGCAGGATCACATAGCAGAGACCTTACAGAGCAGTGCCTTATACGCCAAACTACGAGAATATACGGTACATAAAAGATGCTGACTGTCAATGATAAAAAACTTTGATGATTTTCTCTCATTTATTGAACGTTAATTTATGAATAAACTACAAACCCTAATTTCATATTCAGCATGTGTATTTTAATCGTAGAAGAATGCTCTTTAATTTAAAAAAAATCATTAGAAAATGTAAGATAGATTCGTCAGAATGTCACGAAGAAGACAACGTGTTTTTTCGATAGAAATTGGTCTCGAGAAAAAGTTCCAACTTTAAGCGTTTGTTGTAACTACAATTTTTATCGGATTTCATTAATTTTGGGATTTCTGAAATCCATGGACATTTAGGAACCGATATAAATAAAAAAAAAAGCGATTCGAGAAAATCGACTTTTCGGCAAAAGCGCGGCTAATCGCTCGTTCTGGACCACTGTGCGCCGGCGAGTTCACGCAGGTTCTACGAGATCACGCGTACGTGACAGCGGCCCGCAAAGTGTTAATCGAAGTGAAGAAAAGTAGAAGAGACGCAGTCAGGAGAGTCGCGTAAGTTGAACGCATCCTGCAACAGTGTATGCACGATTCGCATTCGCACGTTTCTGCGATCGAGGAACTGTACAGTCGACGCAAAGAAAAATTCGAAATAGACTTTGATTTTAATAAAATAGTTTAACCGTTTGCGTACCAGAGGGTTTTGAAAAAACACGATCGAAAAGCGCCAAGGGGCGCGATCGCGCTCTTTCGATTATATGCGGAAAAAAGCCGAAGATCGCGATAGCGCTCCTTTGGTTATGTGTCGAAAAAAGCCGAAGAGCGCGATAGCGCTTGTCATATTTAATGCGGTAAACAACGGGGCCGCGCTTCTCGTGTTTGTTTTTTTTATACCATCATTCTTTATGCAAGTGGCAAAGAGAACGGACGTAGTGTTGTAAAAGTGCGATCATCATTGCTAATAACCGTGTCTTTCTAGAAATTATTAGACGAAATAAAGCAGAAGGTAAGTGTGGTGTTTGCTGAGGTTTATTGAGTAATTTTTAAAATTAATTTATTTTAACCCTAAGGAGCTATAATGAGCCGAAAAACTAAAATTACAAGCGTAAACGGAAATCCAAGTTGCCCGAGTGACACCGATGACTCTGACATCATTCCTGTTAGGAAGAGCAAGAAACGTATTTTCAGTAGCTCACAGAGTGATAGCGATTTTTCGACACACGATAATTCATGTGCAGAGGACTTGCTCAGAAAACCCGAAGAAAATATCGATAATTCTGAAGCTGAATGCAATTTTCCTAATTGGAGCAAACCGATTCAATACTTTGACCTCTTTTTTGATTCAGAACTATTGTCAGTAATGGTTACCGAGACTAATAATTACGCGGAATATTCGAGGAGTCTTCTTGAACCATCAGATTTGTCTAAATTACAGAAATGGACACCAGTTACTGAATTGGAGTTGAAAGCATTCATAGCAATGATTCTAGAAATGGGCATTACAAGAAGACCCAGTACAACTTCATATTGGAGCAAAAATTCACGGCAGATACCATGGTTCAAGAAAATGTTTTCAAGAAATAGATTTCAAGAAATAGATTTCAAGAAATTTTAAAGTATTTTCATTTGGTTGATAGTTCTTTGTGTTTTCACCTAGTCATCCTAATTACGACCCCCGTGTGAGATTTGAACCCCTTGTTAAACACGCTAACAGGGTTTTTAAATTATATTATACACCAGGCAGCCACGATAGTTGATCGACTGAGCTGTCCTTCGAAGAGCTCCGCCTGCTTCACCCATTCATACAGCTGAGATGTCACTGATTCACAGACACTCTCTCGGTGTCATGGCCGGACCTATTGGCACGAGCGTGGTGGCGGATTGGGGCGACATTCGTATCTAACCGCTCGCGCTGGAAAGACATGCCACGCGCGTCGATCGCGGAGAACAAAACGACGTGCGTGGCACGTCGACCAAGGTTATTGTCGAAAGACAGTTTCAGATCGCACCACGTCGCGTGCAGGGTAAAACAAAAGTATTATTAGTGAAAAAGTATGCTCTGATATGATTTAAATCAAATACAATTAATAGATTTTAATGTTTTTGGACTTCTGGGGATGATTTGGTGGAGTTCAACCACTACGTGACGCCTTACGGCGAAATATAATGCTCGGCCGCAACAATGTATTCTTTAAAGCGAGAAGGCCTTGCGTTCTGCTGTCGCGGAGTTTCTTAACAGTTTGCGCTAGAAATTAATTTACAAATGCGCGTGCTAGAACGGAGCATTATATTTCGCCGTAAGGCGTCACGTAGTGGTTGAATTCCACCAAATCATCGCCAGAAGTCCAAAAACATTAAAATCTATTAATTGTATTTGATTTAAATCATATCAGAGCATACTTTTTCACTAATAATACTTTTGTTTTACCCTGCAAGCGACGTGGTGCGATCTGAAACTGTCTTTCGACAAATAACCTTGGTCGACGTGCCACGCGCGCCGTTTTGTTTTCCTTGATCGACGCGCGTGGCATGTCTTTCCAGCGCGAGCGGTTAGATACGAATGTCGCCCCAATATGCCACCACGCGCGTGGCAATAGGTCCGAACCTGGCAAGTGAAAGGCGAAGCAATCAGCGAGCTCTCGAGCGCATGGGAAGGGGACGCAGGCGGAGCTCTTCGAAGGACACCTCAGTCGATCAACTATCGTGGCTGCCTGTTATACACCTCACAAGGAATTATCAATCGACGAATCCTTAGTTGGGACGTTATGTCATTCGAGTATAACTCAATACTTGCCAAACAAAAAACATCATCGCTGGGGGATAAAATTTTGGATGTTATGCGATGCCGTTTCGAAATATTGTTTAACATTTTATTGTTACAAGGGCGCAAAATCAAGAAATAATAGTGACAAAAATACGTTTGGACTAGGATATAATGTCGTGATAAATTTATTAAATGAAAGTAATTGTCTACATCAAGGACGTCTTTGTTGACAACTTTTTTAGTAGTATTGAATTAGCAAGATATTTATATTCCAACAATACTTATTTAACCGGAACTATCAGACGAAATAAAACATGTATTCCCGATCACTTAAAAACAGTTAATGTAAATGAACCGAAATATTTCAAAGATAATAATGCGCTCCTTTGTGCGTATCGTGAAAAGAAAAGCGTAAAAAAAACAGTAATACTAATTTCAACTAAATGCGAAGAAAAAAATGTGACGATAACAAAGAAAAGACACGGTAGAGAAAGGCATTCAACAAAACCTGCTATCATTCACTCGTACAATACCTTCATGGGAGGTGTAGCGACCACCTACATTGGG
Organism: Cerceris ruficornis; assembly: GCA_963989415.1. Classification (NCBI taxonomy): domain Eukaryota; kingdom Metazoa; phylum Arthropoda; class Insecta; order Hymenoptera; family Crabronidae; genus Cerceris; species Cerceris ruficornis. The sequence continues at coordinate 15,287,611 of OZ022528.1, forward strand.
AGTTTTTCCGTTCCCATGCAAACGGTTTGTCTGGTTTATGTCATTTGCAGCGACACCGCTATTTTTGAGAAAACTGCCTTTTGTATATATTTCTTAGAGTCGCTTCGTACAGTTTCTTCGCAGTCTCAATAGCTCTTGCGAGTGCCATAAATTACGCGTTTCCGTTGGCCCCCCGAGTGCAGGCCCAACGCCAACCTTGGGCCGCACAAGACGAAGCGGGGGCGCGGCGGAAATGCGTACGTGACCGAACCCTTGCCAGCGAAAACTTGCCGCCATGACCTTTCTCTCTTTTCCCTAAAAAGCGCGCCAAGGGCGCAAGGAAAAGAGGGCGCAGTCGGTGATTTTCTCGTCTTCCGATTGGCTTAAGCGGCCGCGGAAATTCACCAGTCTGCGGGGGCGCGGCTCCTTCGAGCTAAGTCAGCGCGTAGTCACATGATTGTATTTTGAACTGCGCCTGAGTCAACATCTAGTCATTCGCCTTACCAATAAAAAAGATAAAGTGTTCACGGTAATTCTATTTCGTTAATAATTACCGTCACCCCGACCGTCCCGACAGAAGTGTAGACGAATCTGATAAAATGTTTTACACATATCTTGATGAACGTAGAACTGTAAAATATTGGAAAAAGGTTGCTTTCAATATAATGAACCGCATGGTTTTGAATGCTTATATTATTTATAAACAAAATGCGAATGATAGAGCAATGACCCGGTTAGATTTTATTTCGCGAATTATTTTTGATATTGGGCGTGAATGGATGAAAGAGAGGAGGGTACGAGTTTTTCAACGTGATTTTTTAGACGAAAATAGGCTACGTTTAGTAAAGTTGCCACAACGCAACTTACGGAATTGCATAGTGTGTAGCACTAAAAATAAGAGAAAAAGATCGCATCTGATTTGTGTACAATGTGAAAAGGGAGTTCATCCAACATGTTATCATAAACATCAATGTTTTACATAAGTTACTTCCAATAAAATATTATTTGTTTTTTAATTTTTTCATATTTTTAATTTATAACATATTTTACGAAAAATATACTATATATATATATATATATTTATATACATATGCAATACATAAAAAAAGTTATGAATGAAATAATATATATATATATTTATATACTATTAATTTAGAATAGGTAACAATAAAATACAAATTGGATTACTGACAGCGATGCGACGCGCGACGTATACAGGGTGGTCCACCTAAGTAAAGCCACCTAAATATCTCCGCTGATTGTGGGGATACAAAAAATGTTTTGTATGCTATTTGAATGGTTTGGAAAAACCATTCTATTGCAAAAAATGTTTTTTTTTCTAGAGTAATTTTTTTCGGAGTTTACAAGGTTATCGATGTTTTTTTGCGTATAATTGTATAATTTGTTTTATTGCATCGTGTAGCTGATGTAAAAATACGTTCAGATATGTACATTACATGACCTTGAAGTGACCTTGGAGTTTAAAAATTAAATGGAAGCGAAAAATTTTTGACTATCGATACTTTAGAGACAAAGACGTCGTTCGGGAATCTATAAGACTAAATAAACATGTTCACTGTAGGATATGGTGGTGAAATGAAAAGAAGATGATGTATAGTATTTAATAATGTAAATAAAATAAAAGTATTTATTAGTGATTAATAATATCAGAGAAATACTGACAATAATAACACTCCGTGTAAGGGATCGAGGAGAACTGCTGCCTCAGTTCTTTCTGCAGCCACTCGAGCTCGCAGAAACAAATGAGGATCGCACTCACACATGCATACACGTCCATATACACTCACAGGCATACACTCACGCGATACTACATCACTATCGCACTATGAATGACTTTTAAACATTTAATTTTTAAACTCAAAAGTCATTTCAAGGTCATGTAATGTACATATCTGAACGTATTTTTACATCAGCTACACGATGCAATAAAAAAAATTATGCAATTATACGCAAAAAAAACATCGATAACGTTGTAAATTCCGAAAAAATTACCCTAGAAAAAAAACATCTGTTGCAATAGAATGGTTTTTTCAAACCATTCAAATAGCATACAAAATATTTTGTGTACCCCCACAATAAGAGGAGATATTTAGGTGGCCTTACTTAGGTGGACCACCCTGTATATGTATGCGTCTGAAAGACTGAGCGCGTTTCTACAAATTACGGGGGAGCCGTCAATTGTCTGTTTCGGCCAAATGTCCTGGCTTTTCTCGACACAAAATCTGAAGAGCGCGAAAGTGGCTCGTGGTACGCAAACGGTTAAGTTCACCGATAAGATGGAAAATTTAGGAGAGATTGAGACGATTAAACAAAAACTGAAAACGGCATCAGTAGCTTCCGTAACCGCTTTACATAAATTCGTTTTTGAACAAGAAGGTGATAGAAGCAATCGTAAGCGACTACGAGCATTTGAAGGTTTCGAATTTAGCGATGGTTCGGAAGGACATACAAAGAAACTGGAAGATGCAAGAAGATTGACGATCGATGATTTAACTTCGTGTTGTAATATACTTGGCCTTGAGTATACGGGAACCAAAGAAGAAATAATACGACAGGTTTGCAATGGACTAATGAATTTAGATTCATTGATAGGAAATAGTGATGAAGGAACCGAGGATGAGGATGAAGAAGATGTTTTAGTTGAATCCGTAAAAGACAGTGACCTTGCAGCGGAGACAGTCCGTGCAAGCAACGATGTATCAAAAACGGTACCGCGTGGAGAGTGAAACGACTCGAGATTTCCGATGGGATACAAGGACGTCGAGGACATTTTACGCACTTTCGATGTTGGAGATTCGTATTCGGTAGAACGATGGATCACGGATTTCGAAGAAGCTGCCGCATTTTTTGGATGGTCCGAATTGCAGCAGATAGTATTCGCGAAAAGGTATCTTAAAGGTCTTGCGAAATTAGTCGTGCAAAGTGAAGGTGTTATTAAAACATGGCAGAAAATAAAGACGGTATTGCTGGACGAATTCGCGACGAAAGTGAACAGTGCGCAGTTACATGAGATGCTGACCAAGCGCAAATTGAGAAAAGACGAAACCATCCAGGGATATTATCTTCACATGAAGCTGTGCGTGGGGCAATTGAACTGGAAGCGTTAATTCAATACGTAATCGATGGTATACCGGATGATTCTGCAAACAAAAATGTATTATACGGCGTGGGAAAATTACAAGATTTCAAGCAACGTTTGAAAATATACGAGACAGTACAGAAGAGGAATCAAGAAAAGTTTAGAAACAGTCATCAGAAACCTAGAGAACATCGGGGAAAAGACGTTTGAACGAGCAAGACAGAATATCCGAAGATTTTACCGCGCGAAGTAGGAGATAATCGAAGAATCGAAGCGTATTGTTTCAATTGTGGTGATAAGGGACACCGGTCCGTAGAGTGCGAGAACAGAGCGTTAGGTAAGAAGTGTTTTAACCTTTTGAGCTTTAAGGACACATATATGCGTCCGGCGAAAGCTATCGCCGTGGACTAAGGGCTCATATTTACGTCTGGCGCTTTTTCCATCATCTACATAGAAGTATTGCAGTTACTTTTGTGTAAAATTAATACAGATGCATTCCTTAGTAACGATTATTGTGTCTGTTAGAAATGTATGTTGGCACGCCTGCCTAGCATCAGCTTGTCCATGGCGGTTTCCGCCACGTGTAGTTTTAGTCGTTTCCGATCTATGGTTAAGTGCGCATATCTGCTCGGTACATATCTTTGAGAAATATATATATTCACTTAGTGATTATAAGCTTGTCGCATACTTTTCTGCCCAAATAACCAACAGTGTCGCATAAAAATAAAAAAAGAAATAAAAGATAAAAAATAAGAGAAGCAGAGACACGAGATACGAATGCAAAAAATGCGATATTGGTTTATGCATCGATCAATGTTTTGAAGTTTTTCACACCCAATTAAATTATTAATTTCTGTTATATTTTTTATATTTATTTCTTCAGTTTATTGGAAATTTTTATGTTTATAATAAACAATTGCACAAAAATAACGTTTTTTAATTACTTAACCTCGTGCAAAAGGATTACTATAATTTATTACTGTTTGCGCCAAGAATAGTCACAGTTCAGTCTAGCGAAAAAGTATTCCGTCCCCAGCGATCGTCAGCTCTAGCCGCGCGGCGTCCCTACGGACCGTTTCGGCCGCGAGTATTTAGAGCTCAAAAGGTTAAATGTAAGAAAGGGTATAGCAGGATAAGGGGGTCAAAAGTGCCCTTCAACCGATTTCAATGGGGACGGTCTCATTCAATAGATAATGCTCGGCGATTGATGTCTACAAATTTTTAACCCTGAATTTTGACCGGAAGGGTAGTTATGGGGAAAATTAAAAAAACAGGTTTTTAGCCCTTTTTCCCCATTTATCGAGGCGTAAAAAATCCAAATAAATTCTGACATATTTTACACGGTACCGGACATATTGGAGAATTTTTTCCGATTTTTCCGTCGAAGTAGCTAAGCGTGAAAAATCGGCAAAGTCAAAAAAAACGGAAAAAAGAAGATTTCGTATCGAAATCTTCGAGGTACAACTTTTTGGTTTATATAATAACAATCTAACACCTACGATTGTTATCCCCAATTTTTTTCAGATTTTTAAACCACCTGCGTCATTGTGAAAAAAATCGAAAACCGATTTTCGGGACGTATTTTGATCTAAAACGCAAGAAGTAATTGTTATTTTTCCATTATTTTGATAGAGTATGTTCATTTTGTGCTTTTCAATGTTTCTGCATACAAAGCAATGCAAAGGATTGAATTGATTCAATTATTCGTAAGCCACACACTTCTTTATCAGCTAAAAATACGAACGTTCTTTCAACAGCAGCGATGGCGCAGTCGGTAGAGTTCTTGGCTGCGGAACCTCTCGAAACTTTTTGTCGCCGGTTCGAGTCCCAATGAGGCAAAATAATTTTTTTTTTTTTTTTTTAATCATTCACTGCATAACAACAAATAATAATTATTTTTCAATTTTTCAATGGTTTTTAAACATTTTTAAATACTTATTCAATATGAAATATATGTAAAAATAATTATGGAGCATATTGTTTTTTTCATTGATTCGTCCTAGCCACATCTCGTTATTCTTTTGTACATTGAACGAATATTAGTTTACTGTAACGAATGCAAATATGTATTCAATATTAAAAGGATCCAATTGTATATTCTGATGAATTGTAATGAAGGTGATGTCTAACGGAAAGAAGGGTTTATTTCTTTTTAAACATTCTTATTTTTGTATTTACCGCTTCTCCATTTATGCAGAGATCATCCAAAATGGACAATGAATTGAAAGAAAGAAGGTATATTGGGATTTCGTCCGTTATAATTCCTTTACTGTTTTATGCAAATCAACTCCTCAATATTCTTAAATGCCTCGTCCGATCACGCCACATTAATCAAAGAAGTTATCGTTGCTTCATTGACTATACCCCTAATATAATTGGAATTTCGGGCATCAAATGTTATTGCTGTGAATGTGCGAGTGGTAACCGTACCATAGGTTGTTGTTCGCACATTGCTGCAATAATATACTACCTGTCGCACGCACGGTATCTATCGACAATTGTTAGGCCTTCAGAGATATTGACAAAAATATTTAATAAAAATGAAGTGGTGCCCATCATTAATGAACATAGTGACGGGGATTAAAGCCACACGAAACGTGTTTCAACTTTTAATTATCAAAAGGTAATCTATCGCATGCCATTTATATTTTCACACTAATATTAATTTCCGTATTAACAATTGTTATCCAGTTAATACTTAAAAACATTTGTTTTCTAATTATATTTCATGGGAGGTGAATTGGCGAGAGAAAAGTTTGAAGTATTCCGCAGCTAGATACTGTAGCCTAATCATCAAATGGTAATCTATCATTCGTATTTTTACATTAATATTCATTTACGTATTAATAACATTCCAGTCAATAATTTAAAAAAAATGATCATCAGTTCTAAAGGTACAACTCGGTACCTGCCCGCTACCTACACGCTGCGCAGGTAATTGCGGACTAGATAACTGAAGGGAGTACATAATACCGGAGTAAGTGTAATGAAACAATAAAGCCTTCTGAACTGAATTTAATGTTTTCGTGTACTTAAAGTGGTTGGAAAACACGATTGCAATAGGGCACAAAACCTAAAGCTGAAGAAGTTGATTTGCATAAAACAGTAAAGGAATTATAACGGATGAAATCCCAATATACCTTCATTCTTTCAATTCATTGCCCATTTTGGATGATCTCTGCATAAATGGAGAAGCGGTAAATACAAAAATAAGAATGTTTAAAAAGAAATAGACCCTTCTTTCCGTTAGACATCACCTTCATTACAATTCATCAGAATATACAATTGGATCCTTTTAATATTGAATACATATTTGCATTCGTTACAGTAAACTAATATTCGTTCAATGTACAAAAGAATAACGAGATGTGGCTAGGACGAATCAATGAAAAAAACAATATGCTCCATAATTATTTTTACATATATTTCATATTGAATAAGTATTTAAAAATGTTTAAAAAACATTGAAAAATTGAAAAATGATTATTATTTGTTGTTATGCAGTGAATGACTAAAAAAAAAAAAAAAAAAATTATTTTACCTCATTGGGACTCGAACCGGCGACAAAAAGTTTCGAGAGGTTCCGCAGCCAAGAACTCTACCGACTGCGCCATCGCTGCTATTGAAAGGACGTTCGTATTTTTAGCTGATAAGGAAGTGTTTAGCTTACGAATAATTGAATCAATTCAATCCTTTGCATTCACTCGCAATTGCTTTGTATGCAGAAACATTGAAAAGCACAAAATGAACATACTCTATCAAAATAATGGAAAAATAACAATTACTTCTTGCGTTTTAGATCAAAATACGTCCCGAATATCGGTTTTCGATTTTTTTCACAATGACGCAGGTGGTTTAAAAATCTGAAAAAAATTGGGGATAACAATCGTAGGTGTTAGATTGTTACTATATAAACCAAAAAGTTGTACCTCGAAGATTTCGATACGAAATCTTCTTTTTTCCGTTTTTTTTGACTTTGCCGATTTGTCACGCTTAGCTACTTCGACGGAAAAATCTGAAAAAATTCTCCAATATGTCCGGTACCGTGTAGAATATGTCAGAATTTATTTGGATTTTTTACGCCTCAATAAATGGGGAAAAAGGGCCAAAAACCTGTTTTTTTAATTTTCCCCATAACTACCCTTCCGGTCAAAATTCAGGGTTAAAAATTTGTAGACATCAATCGCCGAGCATTATCTATCGAATGAGACCGTCCCCATTGAAATCGGTTGAAGGGCACTTTTGACCCCCTTATCCTGCTATACCCTTTGTTGCGAAAAGACAAAATATTTTTTCCAACCGTCGCAGTTTCTTTAGTTTTTGGAAAAAAATATTGTCCGTAGTTCATACCAGAACTACATTCATAAGGAGTAAATTGCCATTTGAATTTTTTGTTTCAAACAACTTGAAGATCAGTTATCGTGTCGGCCAGCGACCGGGAATTTTCAGGAGGCGTCCCACCTCAAACGACGTGAAAGCCATAATTTTCAAGATAATCAATTAAAAATTTAACTGTAGTTCACTGAATACATAATAACTATACGTGTGAATTATGACAAAGATATATCTAATGGTTTCCTTAATAAAAATTCTTAAAAAAACACGATTTTTCAACACTTGAAATGGGAATCCCCCCTTAAACTTCGTACCGGTAATTCGAATAAAACAATTGCTGCAATTCTTGGACTGAAACGAGAGCAACAAGTTTCTGACTTTTGCGCTTCAGTTCTTAATTCTTTCGGAAAAGATATATTACCAAAACATTTTTGACTAGCTGCCTTTTCTTGATAACATCTAGTCGAATCAAAGACGTCAGATATTGCGAGAAAACTGTTAAATATTACGGATCGTTTTTGATGGGACATACATATATTCGCCACGAAAAAAGTTCAAATAATGAGTACCAAAAAAAAATCTCATTCAGGCCAAAAAAAAGTTCCGCTTTGTAAACCATTTACTATTTGCACTACAACCGGTTATATTGTCGATATGCAAGGGCCATTTTATGCAACGCAGAATGATGCGGAGATTATGAAGATAGTAATGGAAGATCCAAACGGTTTGCAAAGTATAATGAAAAAGGGAGACATGTCCATTGTAGATCGAGGCTTCAGAGATGTGAAGACATATCTCGAAGACAAGGGATATAATGTATTGATGTCTGCCTTTAAAGCAGGCAGCCAGGATAGTTGATCGACTGAGCTGTCCTTCGAAGAGCTCCGCCTGCGTCCCCTTCCCATGCGCTGGAGAGCTCGCTGATTGCTTCGCCTTTCACTTGCCAGGTTCGGACCTATTGCCACGCGCGTGGTGACGTATTGGGGCGACATTCGTATCTAACCGCTCGCGCTGGAAAGACATGCCACGCGCGTCGATCGCGGAAAACAAAACGACGCGCGTGGCACGTCGGCCAAGGTTATTTGTCGAAAGACAGTTTCAGATCGCACCACGTCGTGTGCAGGGTAAAACAAAAGTATTATTAGTGAAAAAGTATGCTCTGATATGATTTAAATCAAATACAATTAACAGATTTTAATGTTTTTGGACTTCTGGCGATGATTTGGTGGAATTCAACCACTACGTGACGCCTTACGGCGAAATATAATGCTCCGTTCTAGCACGCGCATTTGTAAATTAATTTCTAGCGCAAACAGGTAAGAAACTCCGCGACAGCAGAACGCAAGCCCTTCTCGCGTTAAAGAATACATTGTTGCGGCCGAGCATTATATTTCGCCGTAAGGCGTCACGTAGTCGTTGAATTCCACCAAATAATCGCCAGAAGTCCAAAAACATTAAAATCTATTAATCGTATTTGATTTAAAATATATCGGAGCATACTTTTTCACTAATAATACTTTTGTTTTACCCTGCACGCGACGTGGTGCGATCTGAAACTGTCTTTCGACAAATAACCTTGGTCGACGTGCCACGCGCGTCGTTTTGTTTTCCGCGATCGACGCGCGTGGCATGTCTTTCCAGCGCGAGCGGTTAGATACGAATGTCGCCCCAATACGCCACCACGCTCGTGCCAATAGGTCCGGCCATGACACCGAGAGAGTGTCTGTGAATCAGTGACATCTCAGCTGTATGAATGGGTGAAGCAGGCGGAGATCTTCCAAGGACGGCTCAGTCGATCAACTATCCTGGCTGCCTGCTTTAAGGCGGTCCTCTAGTTTCTGGGGTCGAAAAAATCGATTTTTTTTTTTTTTTCATAAATCACATCTACAACATGTGTTGAAAATGTGTGCCAAAGGATTTTTCGATATTCGAAGTGGTTCACAAGTCACGGCCCTGGAACGGAGCATGTATACGGAGGGCGCGCCGGGCTGCTCCGAAAGCCGAGCAGCGCTGACCATTGTATTGATATCCCTAAATCTTAGTCTCGAATTTTTTCATTAATTAAAAACAATGGAGGCCATACGAAATATTGTGGGAATTTTATAAAACCCGCGCGGATCAATCTAGATTCGTCTAGAGGGATCCACCGTAAGAACAAAAGACAGACGAAAGACGGACGTGGACTGCACGCGGTCGAGAAGACGCAAAAAGAGAGTTGACGAACGCCACGTTAGACGGACACGTTGGTTTTTAGACGAGTAGACGTTATAGACGAGTAGACGTAATAGACGTAATAGACGAATAGACGTTATAGACGAATAGACGTATTTAGACGAGTAGATGTTATAGACGAATAGACGTATTTAGACGCATAGACGTAGTAGACGAATAGACGAATAGACGTACAAGTAGACGAATAGACGCGACTAGACAGACGTTTGTGTATTTATTAGTAGTCATAAGAGTGTGTGTGTGTGCGTTCAAGTATTTTCCGTACTTTTGTGTTTCCACTTGTATTTTATTTTTTTTTAACGTGTATTTGTAATAAATATCCTACAAACTTTGGGGGCTCGTCGTCCGGGATACGAGTGCTGAAACATAGTGAAAAACGAGAACGCGAAGAGTTTATAGACTTGCAATATTTGTGACGAACAGTATTTTAATCGAAGTGAAGAAGAGTATTTAGAAGAGACGCAGTCAGGAGAGCCGCGTAAGTTGAACGCATCCTGCAACATTGTATGCACGATTCGCATTCGCACGTTTCTGCGATCGAGGAACTGTACAGTCAACGCAAAGAAAAAATTCGATAGAGACTTTGATTTTAATAAAATAGTTTAAGTTCACCGACAAGATGGAAAATTTAGGAGAGATTGAAACGATTAAACGAAAACTGAAAACGGCATCAGTAGCTTCCGTAACCGCTTTACATAAATTCGTTTTCGAACAAGAAGGTGATAGAGGCAATCGTAAGCGACTACGAGCATTTGAAGGTTTCAAATTTAGCGATGGTTCGGAAGGACATACAAAGAAACTGGAAGATGCAAGAAGATTGACGATCGGTGATTTAACCTCGTGTTGTAATATACTTGGCCTTGACTATACGGGAACCAAAGAGGAAATAATACGACGAGTGTGCAACGGATTAATGAATTTAGATTCATTGATAGGAAATATTGAGGAAGGAACCGAGGATGAGGATGAAGAAGACGTTTTAGTTGAATCCGTAAAAGACTGTGACCTTGCAGCGGAGACAGTCCGTGCAAGAAACAATGTATCAGAAACGGTACCGCGTGGAGAGCGAAACGACTCGAGATTTTCGATGGGATACAAAGACGTCGAGGACATTTTACGCATTTTTGATGGAGGAGATTCGTATCCGGTAGAAAGATGGATCATGGATTTCGAAGAAGCTGCCGCATTTTTTGGATGGTCCGAACTACAGCAGATAGTATTCGCGAAAAGGTCTCTTAAAGGTCTTGCAAAATTAGTCGTGCAAAGTGAGGGTGTTATTAAAACATGGCAGAAAATAAAGACGGTATTGTTGGATGAATTCGCGACGAAAGTAAACAGTGCGCAGTTACATGAGATGCTGACTAAACGTAAATTGAGGAAAGACGAAACCATCCAGGAATATTATCTTCACATGAAGGAGCTAGCTGTGCGTGGAGCAATTGAACCGGAAGCGCTAATTCAATATGTAATCGATGGTATACCGGATGATTCTGCAAATAAAAATGTGCTATACGGCGTGGGAAAATTGCAAGATTTCAAGGAACGTTTGAAAATATACGAGACAGTACAGAAGAGGAATAAAGAAAAGTTTAGAAGCAGCCAGCAGAAACCTAGAGAACATCGGGGAAAAGATGTTTGGACGAGGAAGACAGAGTATCCGAAGATTTTACCGCGCGAAGTAGGAGATGATCGAAGAATCGAGGCGTATTGTTTTAATTGTGGTGATAAGGGACACCGATCCGTAGAGTGCGAGAACAGAGCGTTAGGTAAGAAATGCTTTAAATGTAAGAAATTTGGACATATTGCAGCGAACTGCGAGAACGGTGACCGTCGTGAGAAACCATCACCGTCAGGAATGCGACCCTCAGTGAACAATATAACGACCTCGCAAAAGAACAGTATGTATAAAAACATTATTTGTGGTGATTTAACTATAGATGCGTTAATTGATACAGGTAGTCAAGTAAGCGTTATGCGTGAATGTGTATATAAAAAGACTGGAATGTGTGAGCTGCATGCGTGTGAAATTATATTAACAGGTTTAGGTAAGTGTGAGATTAGAACGTTAGGATACTTTCAAACAACTATTTCTATTGATAATGAAGAATTTCCCTGTACAATGTACATAGTACCGAACGATTCGATGTCAGTAGATGTTATAATTGGTTGTGATATTTTAAATTTAGCCGAAGTTAAGATAGATGTAAACGGTATTACAGTTCGGAAAGTAACACCTGCTATATTTTTATCTCATATTGATGTTTCGAATCAAAATTCTTTAGATATCGGTGAGCACAATGTTAAAAGGCACCGTGACGAAGTCGAAAAGTTAATTTCGAACTATAAACCGGAAAAGACGAAAAGTACCGATGTAGAGATGAGTGTTATTGTTAAGGATGACCGACCAGTTTTCGATAGACCGCGACGTTTACCGGTAGTCGAACGTGAAATAGTGGATGCACAAGTGGAAGAGTGGATTAAAGAAGGGGTGGTAGAACCGTGTGTGTCTGACAAGGGAACATCCCGAGGTGCCACACGCCGATTTTGATGAAATTTTAGTATGATGTAGTACTCGTTAGAATATTCGACACGTATTTTTTTATATCGGCAATCGTCCACGTTAAAGGGGTGAAAACCGCCCCGAAAGTTGGGGGCCGAAAGTGTATTTCGTTGAATATCTCGTAAACTATGAGAGATAGAGCATTTGCGTAAATTGACGAAATTAGCGCCTTTGCATTACGAATTTAACGGCATAATTTCTTTTGCAAAATCTCCATTTGTTTAAACAATATGTTGAAAAATAACATATTTTCGGCAGTTTTACCACTTTAATGTTATTCAATTTTCTTGAATATTTTTTTGTAAAAACTACATTTCCTATACAAAATTACGGATAAATAGGAATTTCGATTTTTCCATCAACAAAAAAGTTATTACATATGAGATTTTATCATTCGACGCGCGAAATAGAGTCCCTACACGAGTCGTTCCTTGTTCATAACTCCCCGGTAATTTGTAAATAAATTGATTTTACCGATAACCATTCGTTGCTAACAAAAAGAAAAGAATTTTCCGTTACTTTAATGCGATATAATTTTCGGCTACAGCACTGCGCGCGGTTTATGGAGGGACATTCCCAGGTCCAATTAAAATATTGATAATATTCATAGGATTTACTGACATGACTGCAAATCTAAACTGCTTTAATTTTGCAATGAGCAATGTAAAATAATAAAGAATAGCAGAAAAATTGCAATTTTGGTTTTTAACAAAGATACTTACTGTAAATTATTACCGCAAGAAGCTATTAGCGCTTTACAAAATCTTCGCAATAGCAAAAACTCTTTCGTCAGCATACGAATGTTGATGCGAATAGAATTCGACATAGACAAAGAGTTATAATCTTTACCATTTCTAACAATAAGCAGGCCGAAGCTGCAGATTCGTGAAGTGCGACAGTCCTACACCTCGGCTACTTCTCATTGTTGGTGAGCGGTCACTACTTTTTATATAAGCATTTTACACTCCATTCTTGTTGTTTCATTTATTTGTTCACACCGTGCCGACCTGGGAATGTCCCTCCATAAACCGCGCGCAGTGCTGTAGCCGAAAATTATATCGCATTAAAGTAACGGAAAATTCTTTTCTTTTTGTTAGCAACGAATGGTTATCGGTAAAATCATTTTATTTACAAATTACCGGGGAGTTATGAACAAGGAACGACTCGTGTAGGGACTCTATTTCGCGCGTCGAATGATAAAATCTCATATGTAATAACTTTTTTGTTGATGGAAAAATCGAAATTCCCATTTATCCGTAATTTTGTATAGGAAATGTAGTTTTTACAAAAAAATATTCAAGAAAATTGAATAACATTAAAGTGGTAAAACTGCCGAAAATATGTTATTTTTCAACATATTGTTTAAACAAATGGAGATTTTGCAAAAGAAATTATGCTGTTAAATTCGTAATGCAAAGGCGCTAATTTCGTCAATTTACGCAAATGCTCTATCTCTCATAGTTTCCGAGATATTCAACGAAATACCCTTTTGGCCCCCAACTTTGGGGGCGGTTTTCACCCCTTTAACGTGGACGATTGCCGATATAAAAAAATACGTGTCGAATATTCTAACGAGTACTACATCATACTAAAATTACATCAAAATCGGCGTGTGGCACCTCGGGATGTTCCCTTGTGAGTATGCAAGTCCTGTCGTGGTTGCGAGGAAGAAGGATGGTTCGCCGCGAATCTGTATAGATTACCGGAAAATTAACAAAATCATTTTGAAGGACAGATACCCACTACCCCTCATCGAGGACCAATTGGACAAGTTAGTGGATGCTAGAGTGTTCAGCACAATAGACTTGAAGAGTGGATTTTTTCACGTGACGGTACGGGAAGAATGTCGAAAATTCACGTCCTTTGTTACGCACAACGGACAGTACCAATTTTTGGAAGTACCGTTTGGACTGTGCAATTCGCCTTCGGTATTTCAAAGATTTATTAATTGTGTATTTAGGCATTTAGCAAGCCGTGGAATTGCTATACCATATTTAGATGATGTGATAATACCTGCAGTGGACGAGAACGAGGGAATTTCGAGGCTCAAAATGGTTTTACAGACAGCGAAGGAATACGGCTTGGAGGTAAATGTTAAAAAGTGCCAATTTTTAAAACGAAAGGTTGAGTTTTTAGGACACATAGTGGAAGAAGGTCGAATTTACCCATCACCTGCAAAGACGGACGCTGTGGTACGCTTTCCAACGCCAACGACGACGAAACAAGTGCACAGTTTTGTTGGACTCACTGGGTATTTTAGAAAATTTATTCCAAATTACTCCAGAATTGCCAAACCGTTGACAGACTTGTTGAGAAAGGATTCCAAATTTCGATTTGAAGTAGAAGAGAAGACGGCTTTCGAGTTGCTGAAAAGAATATTGTCGCAGAATCCTGTTTTAAATATTTACAATCCGAAATATGAAACTCAGGTCCACACAGACGCGAGCAGAGAGGGCTATGGAGCCATATTAATGCAAAAATCGCCAGTTGATAATAAATTCCATCCAGTATATTACATGAGTAAGAAGACTACGTCGGCGGAAAAGAATTATTCGAGTTACGAATTGGAGGTTTTAGCCGTAATAGAAGCCTTAAAACGCTTTCGCGTGTATCTTCTTGGTATAGAGTTTAAAATAATCACGGATTGCCAGGCATTTCAGAAGACCATGGATAAGAAGGACCTTACCACGAGAGTAGCTCGATGGGCGCTACTATTAGAGGAATTTTATTACACCATTGAGCACCGATCTGGTACCAGGATGGCGCATGTCGACGCGTTGAGTAGATGCCCTGTTATGTATGTGCAGCATGACGGCGCAATCGCGAAAATAAGAAGAGCACAGCAAGACGACGACTCGATTAAAACAATAGTAGAATTATTGAAAGAAAAACCTTACGAAGATTATATTTTAAGGAACGGTATTTTATATAAATTTGTTTTAGGCCGCGATCTATTAGTTGTCCCTAGATCGATGCAGATGGAAGTGATACGGCAAGCGCACGAGAAGGGTCACTTTGCTGTAAAGAAGACGGAAGATTTGTTAAAACAAGAGTTCTACATTCCGAAATTGCCGCAGAAGATAGAGCGCTTCATTGCTAACTGCGTTACCTGCATTTTAGCAAATAGGAAGGCTGGAAAACAAGAGGGTGCTCTACACCCGCTATTTAAAGAAGACGTCCCACTATTTACTTACCACATAGATCATCTAGGACCTTTGGAGTCCACGAGTAAAAACTATAAATACATTTTAGCCGTTATAGACAGCTTTACGAAATTTGTTTGGCTGTACCCCACCAAGACGACGACCGCCACAGAGGTAATTAGAAAATTGGAGGTACAAAAAGCTGTTTTTGGGAGTCCGCATCATATTATCAGCGATAGAGGCACAGCTTTCACCGCAGGCGAGTTTCAAGAGTATTGCAAAGGGGAAAATATTAAACATTCGACGGTAACAACAGGATTGCCACGAGCTAACGGGCAAGTAGAACGTTTAAATCGGATAATTATCCCTGTTTTGACGAAATTTGCGATAGACGATCCCATGAAGTGGTACAAGCATGTGAATGACGTACAACGTGCCATTAATTCGACGTTTCAAAGAAGCATAAACACTACTCCATTTGAGTTACTTACCGGTACGAAGATGAAGGGTGTTTCAGATTCGAGATTAAGAGAAATTATTGAAGAGGAGGTAATAGAAAATTTTGGAAAGGGTAGGGACGAATTACGCCAATCAGCGAAGCGACAGATTGCAAAAGTTCAAGAGGAGAATAAGAGGACTTATAATTTACGACGACGAAAGCCAAATACGTATCGAATAGGTGATTTAGTGGCCATAAAACGCACGCAGGCGGGACCTGGCCTGAAGTTAAAAACGAAATATTTAGGGCCTTACGTTGTAATTAAAGTTAAGGGACGAGACACGTATGATGTACGAAAGGAAGGTGTACAGGAGGGGCCAATGATGACCTCTACCTGCGCGGAGTATATGAAGCCGTGGTGTGGGGATGACTTGTCATCCGAGGCGGATGACTTGTAGGATGGCCGAGTGTGGGAATTTTATAAAACCCGCGCGGATCAATCTAGATTCGTCTAGAGGGATCCACCGTAAGAACAAAAGACAGACGAAAGACGGACGTGGACTGCACGCGGTCGAGAAGACGCAAAAAGAGAGTTGACGAACGCCACGTTAGACGGACACGTTGGTTTTTAGACGAGTAGACGTTATAGACGAGTAGACGTAATAGACGTAATAGACGAATAGACGTTATAGACGAATAGACGTATTTAGACGAGTAGATGTTATAGACGAATAGACGTATTTAGACGCATAGACGTAGTAGACGAATAGACGTACAAGTAGACGAATAGACGCGACTAGACAGACGTTTGTGTATTTATTAGTAGTCATAAGAGTGTGTGTGTGTGCGTTCAAGTATTTTCCGTACTTTTGTGTTTCCACTTGTATTTTATTTTTTTTTAACGTGTATTTGTAATAAATATCCTACAATATTAAACTTGGAATTATAATATAAGTTTAGTTTTATTCCTGTTTTATTTCTTTTCTTTGCTATGCGTTTAAACGAATTTCGCACGTGCAGACACTATTGCAAACGTTTTACTTTGCCACCTAACTCTACAAATAACCGAAATAAACGGAAACATAAGAACATCAACAATTGTAGCCATAGAAACAAATCAGAGCTTCTTGACAACGTTGCCAGTTTTATACATTCATATAAGAGGAAAAATTCATAGAATTTGAAGTGCGTTTATACGAATTTCGCTCACTGTATATTTTCTCTTGCGAGTCGCACACGTAGCTGATTTTTTGAAAATAATTTTCAAAATGTTAAAGAAAGGAAGTAGAGACGCCCCGGCTCGTTACGATCGACCTAAAAAGCGAAAATTCGCGGGCAACCGACACACTTTTGAACAAGACAAGTCGTTTACATCGGCGTCAGCGAAGAACTTCGTCAAAATAAAAATTTTGAAGTAAACGTTGAACAGACTGTTTTGTATTGTATTTTGAATTTTGTGAGTGTATTTTTAACCATTTCTTCGGCTGTTATTTGTAAAGAGTGCAAAAAGTACGGTGACTTTCCATCAACGTGATATACGAGGATTGGGCTTTAAAATTTCTATGGCGTGCAAGTGTGAGAAAGAAAAAGAAATAGATTCATGCCCAAAAATCGGTAAAGCCTACGAAATAAATCGTCGCTTAGTTTTCGTGATGCGTTTGTTGGGAGTCGGTTATGAAGGCTATAGAATTTTCTGTGGACTGATGGATATGGGACAAGGTTTTGCTTTGAACACGTACTATTCCATATTAGAAAATATTCACTCAGCTTCTTCGGCCGTTTTTGATACAGTGTTGTCGATTGCGGTTGATCAAGAAAAGGAAGTCCTTCAAGAACAAGGAAAAGCAGAAAATGAATTCACCGTATCTGGAGATGGCACATAGAAAAAAAGAGGATTTTCATCTTTATTCGGAGTTTCAACTTTAATTACCAAGTACACCGGTAAAGTGGTTGATGCGTGTGTAATGAGTAGTTTTTGTGCTGGATGCAATTGGTGGAAAAATAAAAAAAATAGTGATCCAGTTGGATATACAGGATGGCTCGCTGATCATGAAGAAAATTGTACTCGAAATCATACTGGAAGTTCTGGGAAGATGGAAATAGATGCAGTTCTGAAAATGTTTTCTCGTTCAGTAGATAAACATCAAGTTCGATATACGACATATATAGGAGATGGTGACAGCAAGACATTCAACGGTATTTTGAAGGCAAAACCATATGGAGAAGATGTTGTTGTTGTAAAAAAAGAGTGTGTTGGACACGTTGAAAAGAGGATGGGGACTCGGCTCCGAAATGCAAAAAAATGTAATAAAGGCATTGGTGGGAAAGGTGCAGGAAAACTCACTGATAAATTGATTGGTGAGATGACAACATACTATGGATTAGCTATTCGGAGACATCCAGATTCTATCGAGGAAATGAGAAAGGAAATTTGGGCAACATTCTTTCACAAGATTTCCACAGACAGCAATCCACAGCATCAAAATTGTCCTGCAGGCGAATCTAGTTGGTGCAAATGGCGCAAAGCTGAGTTTCTCGGAGAGGCTGAGCAATTCAAACACAATAAACCGCCTCTTTCTGAAGCAGTTCAAAAAGTTATAAAGCCAATTCATGAGGATTTATCCAAAGAAGAATTGTTAAGCAGATGCCTGGGAGCGGAAACTCAAAATAATAACGAGTCGCTCAATTCGTTAATCTAGACTTTTGCTCCGAAGCACCTCCATTCTGGGCCAAAAGTGGTTGAAATATCCACGTTTCTCGCTGTCATAATCTTCAACGAAGGATTCGAATCTATCCTGAAGACCTTGGAAACCATGGGAGTGAAAATCGGCTCACAAGCTAAAGGATATGTTCAACAGCGTGATAGCTCTCGGATCGACCGTTCAGAAAGGCGCACGAGTGATGTTGTAAAACAGGCCCGAATCGCGAAAAGGGGAGACGGAGCAGCACTGCGTGACTTCCAAGAAGAAGAGGAAGGCCTATTGTATGGTCCAGGCATAGCAGATTGACGGTGAGATAAAATTTTTAGTATAAATCACATGCGCGAACTTTCAAATGCGTTTTTCTCGAAACACCATTCTTCGAAACGGTAACCACGATATTTCAGAAACTACTGCACCGATCTTGTTCAAATTTATACAGCATCTTTAATATGTTATAAGCCAGCGATTTACCTAGGATTATCATGATTGCTTCGATAGTTTTTTTTGTACGAGCGAAAAACTTAAGAAAAAATGAGTAAAAAATAGAATGTAATTTTCAAAAGTGTATAAAAAAGTCAATTTTTGTAATTTAGAGTTCACTCTAGTTCAATCGCTAGTCTTAAATATGAAGATTAAAATGCCATATGGTTTTTTGATTTCGGATAAGCAGAACAGCCGCAATCTTGGTCACCGTCAAGCACCTCTTTTACTTGATGACTTCCTGTCGGCCACTATAACTTTCATTCTATTATATATTTTGACTTCAAAAAATTTGTAAAGCTTATTTAAATGTTAATAAAGATTATGCAAAAACAATGAGATTGATTATTTCGATGCTTTGCCCGTAAAAAATTATTGAAAACGCCGTAAAAAAACAGCCGAGAAACTAGAGGACCGCCTTAAAGGAAAGCGCCAACAATTAACCACCAACGAAGCCAATTATTCTCGATTGGTGACTAAAATCCGTTGGGTCGTTGTAGCCGTGCACCGTATAATAGGGCAGAAATACCGACTGTTACATAATCAATTGGATAACAAATTGCTGCCAACAGTCGGATTATATTGCCGAATTGCATGTTTTTTTACAGAACACCTTTGGCAAACCTTTAAATTCCGATGTAGAGTTCCGCGAAGAAATAATATCTAGACTTATGAGCGAGAAAGACAAACATAATAGTTTAGGCACAGAAGCTGATATTTGTCACTGGCGTAGGCGAAGATCATTGTTTAAAAAAATATTAGCTTCGGATTTGTTTGATTTTCCCGAAATGACCCACGAGATTTAAAAATTTTCTTCACGGGATCTTACCAACTTTCGCAAGCGGTATCATACCTCGCAGAAATGATGGACGAAAATAACATTATTAATCTTTCTTATTTGAGAGAAAGTAGCAATATCATACAATTTCTGGTGCCATCGAGGCACATTAAAAGTAAATCTTATAAGTGCTATATAGATTATTCACCTAATTCAATAGGTTGCTCCGGAATAAAACGTTATTTCTGCGAGTGTGGAAATGGCAACCGAACTATTGGTTGTTGTTCGCACATAACAGCGATAATTTATTACTTATCGAATGCTCGATACATTGCAAAAGTTCTTAAGCCTGCGCAAATATTAAGTAAAATCTTCAATGTTGAACGCTTAAATCCGGTTATTAACAATGACAGCGACGAAGATTAAATTACGCGCTTTAAGTTCTGAGTACAAACACCATTTCACAATTAAGGTAAAGCTCATTCTCTAAAATTCATTAATTCACTCTACAAATGTAAAAATATTTAATAATTAATACTAACGTATAATTTTTTTCATGTTTAAACGGAGAGAATTCTTGAATACAAATACTATTTCATATTTAAGGTAAAACTCAGACTCTAAAATTCATTAATTCACTTTACAAATGTAAAAATATTTAATAATTAATACTAATGCAAAATTTTTGTTATGTTAAATCGGAGAGAATTCATGGACTTTCTGAACACAGTTGAAATACCAGCAGCTCCGCTTCCATAAAACCGAAGATCATCATTGTTAATAAATGCAATTAAATAAGAATTTGCACATATGACAGATAAAGAGAATCGAAATTAAGTACATTAACTTATTTCTTGTGAAATAGTGGATGTTACGAATAATGTGTGCGCAAGAAATGAAGTACTTCGATCGTTCAAGTCTATACCCCTTTGGGTATATGACGTAAGTATTTCATTTTTTTTTGGTATGAAGCACTTTTTAAAAAAATCTGAAAAAATTACAGTTAATTATTTATAGCAAACTTGAGATACTGTGAAAATATAAACGTGGTCACAGCAATAATATAGCTAAAAATATAAACAATTGTCGGTTTTTAATTTTTTTTTGTTTTGCACAACTTGTAAAAATCTGAAAAAATTACACATTAATAATCAGGGTACTATGCATGTTACTGTAAAAATATAAAAGTGGTCATTTCATATTTTTAATAAAAAATGAATGTTTATAATCTTTTTTAATTTTTCAAAAATCGATTTTCGAACCAAAAAATCTGAAAAAATTCTAAAGTACGTACACCATTGGGTATAATGTCTGTGATTTTTTTCAGAATTTTCTATCAAGCGAAACGGCAGATATCGAGCATAAACTGTAAAATACGTTTCACCCTATAACTACCCCTATGGTAGGGGTAGCGGGTTCGGCAAGGAGCTAACACCTCTATGTCACCACTGTGACAGGGAGGAGGAGGACACTGCCCAGCACACGCTGGCGGTCTGCCCAGCGTGGCGGGCTGAGCGCAGTGTCCTCAGCGCGATAATTGGTGATGATCTCACACCACAATCTGTGGTGAAAGAAATGCTCACCAGCGAGGCTAAATGGCGAGCGGTGGCCTCCTTCAGCGAGGAAGTTCTCCTCGTGAAGGAGGCCGCGGAGCGTGATAGGGAGGCGCTGAGGGTGAATACCTCACGCCGGCAAAGCCGCGTGAGGAGAAGGTAACCCGAGGGGAGGGACTAAGAGCATGCTCGGATCCCTTGCACCCCCTCGGGTCGCCTGACGAGATTCACCTTCGGCAGCATCTATTTATTTATTATTTATTTATTTATTTATTGTGTGTATGCGTATGTGCTAGTGCGTGAGCGTGTGTTATTTATTTATTTATTCATAGTGGTAAGTAGAACTTTAACTATTTATTTAGTTAATTTTCTACTTTTAGGCTGGATCAGCCGGAGCAAAACGCCGCGATGGGCACGCTCCCTCGCGAAGTTATGCCTTGGCTGAGACCGTAGACCGGGTAGAGGTGAGGGCCCTACTCGTTACGCCTCGGCAATCACGGTGGGGAGGAGGAACCGTCATGTCGTGACTGCATGACGGTTTCAAGTTCTTGGGGGAAGCCCCGGGGAAGGATGGGGGAAGACCTTCGGGTCGGAAACCATCTTCACCGGGAGCAACAGGCTAGGATGGGGCCCAGTCAGATTATGCGTAGTTTAATTCCTGGGTCCCATCTATAAAGCTTTAACGAGAAGTCACCATGAGGTTTTAGCCGGTAGGAATCCGGCACTACCCACTGCCCTTCCCTTAGGGCAGGGAGTGTCATTTTGAAGATTTCCTCATGTAAAAAAAAGGGGGGGTAGCGGGTTCATACTTTGCAGGAAGGGTTTTTCCAAAGAGCCCTATTGAATGGTATGCCTCACGATTAATTATCTTTGGGGGCACTTTTTCCATCCTTATTCGGCGAGGCCCTTTAAGGTCAAACATTTTTATTGGATTATCGCATTCTTTTCGTTTCGTTGCGTAGGTAAAAATCTCTGAAAGGAACCATAGGTCAGAAAAGAAACGGTTTCGTGCAAATTAATGTTAATTGTAGTCATAGTTGTGACGCCCGTGACTCTCGTGAATGGATTTTCGCTCAGTTTTTTAGGCATCCAGGCACCCATACAACGAAAAGATGCGCAGGAATTATCCTTACCGTCTCGGATGTCACATCTATCAGTTTAAAGCAGACGCACGTTACACGGGTGTCGAATGCCTTGGACGAGTCCATCCAAGCAGCAGTAAGAAAGACGGCCGAAGCGGCAACAGCGTACGACATCTGATTTCTCTGGCTTGCATGCCTGCTGCTGCCGGGAACTGAACTCGAAACAGTTTAGTGACTCATGACTCGCCGAGGAAGGAGGACGTTTACGGCAAGCTGAAAAATTTGTTTTCTAAAATGCCTATATTTATGGACATAATGGTCGGATTATCCAGACAACAATCTCCCTTCTTTTAATTTTCGTGAGAAGGCGACGTGCATAATTATGAAGAATTATCCGAAATTGAGAAAGCCGAGGAAATTTGACGAGACAGAAGTTGAAGAAGATTTAGAACATAGTTCAATAATACAAAGCATTATAATCCATGATGTAATTTTTTTATATATAGACAATGAAAATGCTATTAAAATCAAAGACTGAGTCGGAGTTTATTTTGTAGTCTATTTGTATCTTTTTACGCCGCGGCGCACCGGCTTAAGCTCAGGAAACGAACGCTGTGTTGGTTCAGTAACTGTGCTGCGTAGAAAGATACAAATAGACTACAAAGCAAACTACGAGTCGGCTTTGATTTTATTAGCATTTTCTTTGCCTACATACGAGAAAATGAAATGAATATTGTTGCACTGCTTTCTAAAGTACAGTAAAAGCTGGATAAATGCGACACAGTTCGGGGCTCAAGCGCATCTCTTATGAAGTAGCGGTGCCAAATTCTTGTTTACATCACGGCTCCAGCCAAGCGCGAACAAAGAAAAGGACAGACAGTAGAAGAGACAGAGAGGCCCGAGTATAGGGGGAGCGGCCCGAATGTATCGGTGAGGCAATGCTAATTGGAGGGTTCGTCGTTTTTATTTTCGGTCTTTTTCGGTCTTTTGTTTTTGAAACCTTTGCTAACATATTTGTGAGATTTTTCTGATTAAAATGATACCAAACACGACATAGTTTGAATTATATTTACTTAAAATTTAATATATTTGTTTACCACTTACATAATTTAAACATTTCGTGTTTGGTATCATTTTAATCAGAAAAATCTCAATAACACATTGGGAAAAGTTAAATTCAGAAAAGTTACTAAATAAAAAAGTTTATTGTTGCATTAGCAATGCGTCGCTTTGTTTGCTTGCTCTCTCTGTCTCTTCTACTGTCTGTCCTTTTCTACGTTCGCGCTCGACTGGGGCCGCCGAATGTAAACACCGATTCGACACCTCTACTTCATAAGAGCGACATCGGTCGCGACCTTTGCATTTAAGCCTTACGACGGTGTCGAAATTATGCTTCATTTATCCAAATGGGTGGCGATTCAGTGTTTTCATGCGGCTCCAGCTGAATGCGAATTCCTAAGAGCGACATTCGTTCGCGACTTGAGCATTTAAACCTTGCGAAGGGGTCAATTATACTGCATTTATCCCGCCGTGATGTTGCATTTATCCAACTGGGTGTCGATGCGGTGTTACTTCATCGGGATAAATCCAGCATAATTGACAACTTCCCAAGGTTTAAATGCTCATGTCGTGATCGAATGTCGCTCTTAGGAATTCGCATTCAGCTGGAGCCGCATGAAAACACTGAATCGCCACCCATTTGGATAAATGAAGCATAATTTCGACACCGTCGTAAGGCTTAAATGCAAAGGTCGCGACCGATGTCGCTCTTATGAAGTAGAGGTGTCGAATCGGTGTTTACATTCGGCGGCCCCAGTCGAGCGCGAACGTAGAAAAGGACAGACAGTAGAAGAGACAGAGAGAGCAAGCAAACAAAGCGACGCATTGCTAATGCAACAATAAACTTTTTTATTTAGTAACTTTTCTGAATTTAACTTTTCCCAATGTGTTATTGAGATTTTTCTGATTAAAATGATACCAAACACGAAATGTTTAAATTATGTAAGTGGTAAGCAAATATATTAAATATGAGGTAAATACAATTCAAACTATGTCGTGTTTGGTATCATTTTAATCAGAAAAATCTCACAAATACGTTAGCAAAGGTTTAAAAAAAAAAAAGACCGAAAAAGACCGAAAATGAAAACGGCGGACCCTCCAATTAGTATTGCCTCACCGATACATTCGGGTGGTATCATGTTACACTGCTCCCTCGTCGAGCGTCGAGGTTCGCCAAGGGGGATCCCCCTATGTGGAGGGGATAGTCGTGTTGCATTTATCCAGCGAAACTTTTCGTGCACTTATCCAGCTTTTACTGTATGTTCTAAATCTTCCTCGGATTCAGTATCCTCAAATTGCCTCTACTTCCTCACATTCCTCAAATTCGGATGATTCATCATAATTATGCACGTCGCCTTCTCACGAAAATTAAAAGAAGGGAGATTGTTGTCTGGATAATCCGACCATTATGTCCATAAATATAGGCATTTTAGAAAACAAATTTTTCAGCTTGCCGTAAACGTCCTCCTTCCTCGGAGTGTCATAAGGCACTCAACCGTTTCAAGCTCAGGCCCCGGTAGCAGCTGACATGGAAAGCAGAGAATATCAGACGTCATACGTTCTTACCGTTTCGGCCGTTTTTCTTATTGGTTGGATCAATTCGTTAACCCATTCGAAACTCGTAGAATATGCGTCTAATTTGCACTGGTACATGTGACACGCTGAGGAATAAGGGCAATTCCTGTACTTCCTTTTTCTATGAATCTGTGCCTTAGGCGTGCGCACCGATCGAAAACGCATTCGCGGAAATGAAACTTTAACAATAATTTGCAAGGATTCGGTTCATTTCTGACCCGTGGTACCTTTCAGCCATTTTACCTACACGAGACGAGTGCGATCAGTCAATAAAGAAGTTTGATCTTAATTTTTAATCCTTTCCCAGATTTCGTGGTTCGGTTCTTTCACAAATGTTCATCATTCCGAAGGTGTGGAACAACGCCTGGTAGGTCGTAACACATCATTTTGAAACTCTCTGTAGAATTCGGCACAGCGCGGAACGGATCTCCAATCACGAGCAATCCATTAAAGATCTTATTAACAGCAAAAGGACACGTAGTAATCCATTTGCGACAGACACCACAGCATCATGGAATACAATCTTCTGGCCCAAGATCTCGAACGGAGTTTAGAAATCTGTAACTTCTCTAAGTGCTTATAAATCAGTAATAAAAAATCTGAATCCTCGCCTGAAACTTAACCATCGTTCCCCTGGTGTTTACAATTTTCCTTTCTCCTACCTTACTACTTCTACGTCCACCATTCACCCCTTAAAGTATCAATCACATTTCGACCCCACTCCAAAATTTCTTTCCTTCTTCAATTCTCTTATTCCAATCGCGAATGACTACCTCTGCTGTCGAACATACTGTGGGGTATAACAAAGGCGATTGCAAGGAATGCAAATGGAATTCAAATGGAATGCGAATATAATTCGTCAAGCGGTTAAACTATGTCACCGCTCACACGTATTTTAGGTTTCAACGGGCTATTTTTTAACGGATCGCATGACGAAGAAAGAGAATGAGTCACATAGAAAACAAGGCAGAGAACGCGAAGTGGACGACAAACGTCAAAGGATTGACGTATACGCCAGATTTATAATACTGTCATCAACAGTTTAAATGTATCAGGATTGATCATATCGTAGAGCCGGGAAAGTGTTCATTACTTATAATGAGGTTCAATACCACGAAAATGCTTTGTGAATAGAAACATAAAAATAAAACGCAGATATACATTTCTATATTCGCTAAATGATCCCACCAGTATTGCCTAATGCGTGTATTATATCCCACAGCCCATACAGTTACACTTAAGGTAGTTGTCGTGCAATGGGCATAGTGTCAGAAAATTCTAAATTTTAGAATACTCATTGAGGACATTATAATACAATTATCCTTAAAATTTTAAATCGATTGACCTCCTCTAATTCGAGATAAACTTAATTAAAGTTCGGGTCATTAGCATGGAGAGTATATGAGCTATGTAGTGGTTCTACCACTTTATTAATTCTAATAAAAAAACTAACAGTCAGAAACTTTCAAAAAACTAACAATTCATAAATGTTTTTGTTCTGAATTAGACAAAAAAACAACAAATATATTGACCTTCCCGTTATTGAGTTATAATAATGCAAACATTAAAAATCGTGGAAAAAAGCACACGCGGGCAAATCGAACAGAAACAACTTGGCAACGCTGTACTGTACATACATTGAGTCTGTATACACTGAAGCGCTGTATCCAGTAAACAAGCCCAGTATGTCCAACTGTGTGGCATAAGCGACGTTGTCAAATTGCGAGACGTGAAAATGTTTCATAGTGTTTGTGTATACATATATATGAGATTTGTATGAGTATGTTGTCATGGGTACAGTATTGAAAGAAAGGTGATCGTTCATATCGCTACTCGCTCCTATACTCTTACCACGCACATGATCCAAAAACTATTGACAATATTGTACCACGACAACGTCCTTAAAAAATTTTAGGCACAATTTTAATTTTATGTGTTAATCCACAAAGGCTTGTCCTATTGAAGTAGAGCCAATCACGAAAATGAACATATGCTTCTTTTCATATATGATAGCATAAAATATAAAATTCTATAAGGCAGGCAAGCCGCTTATTTGACCGCCGCATGCGTCCTTGGAAGAGCTCCGCCTGCTACTCCTTCCCGTGCACTCGAGAGCTCGCCGATTGACTTGCCTTTCAAATGCCAGGCGCGAACCTATAGCACGAGCGTGGTTGCGCATTAGGGTGACATTCATATTTAACCAGTCGCGCTGGAAAGACGTACCACGTGCGTCGATCAAAATAACGTGCGTGGCACGTCGACTAAGGTTATTTGTCAAAGAACAGTTTCAGATTGCACCACGTCGCATGTAGGGCAACACAAAAGTATTGTTAGTGAAAAAGTATGCTCTGAAATGTTTTAAATCAAATACGATTAACAGATTTTAATGTTTTCGCGCTTCCGACGATGGTTTTGGTCGAATTCGACTACTACGTGACGCTTTACGGCGAAATATAGTGCTGCGTTCTAGCACACGCATTTGTAAATTAATTTCTAGGGCAAATAATTAAAAAATTCCGCGAGAGCAGAACGCAAGGCCTTCTCACATCAAAGAATACATTGTCGTTGCCGCGGCCGTCGCATAAAACAGTAACATTTTACTGTTTCATGGAGATATGCAGGTCAGCTCAATCTTTTTAAATGGAACACCTATATTTTCCTTTTAATTATTAATAAAGCATCGAATTCTCCGTAAAAAAACATTATACTATGTAAGGTCTAAAGCAAAAATAACAGAAATTACTGAAAATGAGTGTTTACTCATGTATGTTTTGCCTGAAGTTTAGACCGCGTCTGACTCGTTGGAAAATTAAGCCATCGGAGTCTAAAATTTTCGCTTCCCTCGTAAATAAACTTTGTACACTCCGAAAATTGGCTTGACGTATGTTCATTACAACGATAACCAGAAATATTTACATGGGCGAGCGCGTACAACGGTGTTGATTAAAGGAAATTGTTGTTGATGAAACTGTTGCAAGTGTGGTAAGAAGAAGTGAAGCTAAAATAGTGTTTGTTGCCAGCAGTTTACCGTTTGTTTATTGTTAGTCTGACCGCCTAACGGCGGTCCTCATTTAAAACTATGCCCAACGAACACTAATTCATCTTTGTGTTGCATACATCTAATTTAAACCACAGCCTCCAGGGTCAGGTACTCGGTGTGAAATGTACATAACATGTGAAAATCATAATCCTGGCAACATATCCAAAAATCATTGAAATCGGTGACGTGGAACTCTTCTGTATAATTAACAAAATCTATTGTTAATTTATCGCGGTGAATTTATTAATAGCAATGAATTATAATCATCTTAGAAGAAATTAATTTTTTCTCTGTGTTGTGTTTTTTCTTCATTTCATTATTTAATCGTTCTAAATAAATAATAAATGTATGGCGGGAGCGATCATTTGTAAGCTATAAATTGTTTATGCGCTAAACTGACGCGGCGGTGAATTGCTAGCGGCGAATTCCTATGGCGGTGATTTGCGGATGGTGAATTTTCCGTATATTTTCCTAGGCACAAATACGAGATTCCTTGCCACTGACGATCGTCTTTTCGCATTTGCACCTTGATACGTTAAACGTGCCAATTTCTTCGAGACACTTACTAAGCCTTAAAAATGTAGAATCTGATGGCTGATTTCAATATTTATTATATTAAAATATATTGGATATTTATTTTGATATAATATTATAGTTCTACCAGAATTTGTATATCATGTTAAAATATTATATTAAAAATGTTATATCATATAAAGCAGGGAAGCCGTTTATTTGATCGCCAGAACCGTCCTTGAAAGAGCTCCGCATGCTGCCTCTTTCCGTGCACTGGAGAGCTCGCTGATTGATTTGGCTTTCACTTGCCAGGTTGGGACCTATTGTCACGAGCGTGGTGGCGTATTGGGGCGACATTCGTATCTAACCGTTCGCGCTGGAAAGACATGCCACGCGCGTCGATCGCGGAAAACAAAACGACGTGCATGACACGTCTACCAAGGTTATTTGTCGAAGAACAGTTTCAGATCGCACCAGGTCGGGTGCAGGGTAAAGGAAAAGTATTATTAGTGAAAAAGTATGCTCAGACATGTCTTAAATCAAATACGATTAATAGTTTTTAAGGTTTTTGGACTTCTGGCGATGGTTTTGGTGGAATTCAACCACTACCTGACGCCTTACGGCGAAATATAGTGTTGCGTTCTAGGACGCGCATTTGTAAATTAATTTCCAGCGCAAATAGTTAAGAAACTCCGCGGCAGCAGAACGCAAGGCCTTTTCGCGTTGAAGAATACATTGTTGCGGCCGCGGCCGTCTTGGCGATACATTTCACAATCGTGCCTAGTCTTTACTTTTAACGCGACTTTTCGACAACGATTAAGCAGAAAAGGACATCGATACAGGGGATACCACTGCAAAAAAACGCATTGGCAATAGTACCCCATGGCTGATGTGGAAACCTATTAAAACTTTGCTGGCGAGAGTCTAAGCAGGATTGTAAAATGTATCGCTAAAACGGCCGTGGCTGCAAAAATGTATTCTTTAACGCGAGAAGGCCTTGCGTTCTGCTGCCGCGGTTTTTCTTAACTATTTGCGCTGGAAATTAATTTACAAATGCGCGTGCTACAACGCAGCATTATATTTCGCCATAAGGCGTCACGTAGTAGTGTAATTCGACCAAAGCCGGCGCCAGAAGTTCGAGAACATTAAAATCTATTAATCGCGATTAATCGCAGCGCGAGCGGTTAAATACGAATGTTGCCCCAATACGCCACCACGCTCGTGACAATAGGTCCGAACCTGGCAAGTGAAAACCAAATCAATCAGCGAGTTCTCGAGTGCACGCGAAGGGCAAGCAAGCGGAGCTCTTCCAAGGACGGTTCTGGCGATCAAATAAATGGCTTCCCTGAAGTAAAGCAATTATCATATCATATTTCTCTCTCTTACTGTATATTTTACTAAATGTATTGTAAAAACGATCAGACTCAGGGCTTGAGAATACATTGTATGTTCCGAGGAAGGTCTGACCCGCCAATACTGTGTTTGCGGCCACTTAATTTTTATCTCGTGGACGCGTTCCGACGCCGCGGAGTTGATCGCCTAGCGATACAAGCATATAATACTTTTTATTTAAATACACCACAGTACTCTTCTCTGTACGGCTTCATTACTTAAGCTTAGCTAATATTTCATATTGACGATATCTAATGCCTAAAATCGTGTTTACAAACATTATGTACCATTGTAAACAACATTGTCCTTCAAATTATAGCAGTTCCATTGAATGAGCATACAGTGAAACCTCTTTTTGTGCTGTCCACCGTTGCAATCATCAGGAGTATACAAGATCCCATGCTCATGCGGACACGTATACATCGGAGAAACTGGGAGGAGTGTGAGCACACGTCTCAAAGAACATGAGAGGTGTTCCAGACTGGGGTACACACAATCGGCTATAGCCGAACATAAAATCAACACCGGTCACAAAATACTTTTCGACCAAACCAAGCTCTTGGCTAAGACCTCAGGTTACTTCCCCAGGAAATACCGAGAAGCATTGGAAATAATAAAATATCCCAACAACATCAATCGAGACAGAGGCTATAACATCAACCCAATCTGGAACACCCTCCTCCGATGTGTTAGTCGCTCAGCTGATCAAATCTAAAATCTAAAAGCTAAAAATCTGATTGGCGGAAGCACGGTTTCGTGTCATTGAGCACCATTATAAATAGGAGTGCTATCAACAGGATACCTCAGTATCAGTTTTACCCTGATGAAGCTAGCTGAAATGCTGGCGAAACGTCGGAATTTTCACATTTCACAACGCGGCTTGAACCCGGAAAACGTAAACCATTGCATACTTAACAATGGCCGCAAAAGCCTCAAAACCTCGAATGAAAAATTAAATGTTTTTAAAATATTTCCAGGTCTAATTTAATTTGTTTGAAAGCATTTTCTCATCTATTATGTAAATAATTGATGTATTTTCTAAGTGCGACTTTTTCTTTGCGGTCCCTGTCCACCGCATAAAAAATATTTTAGGTGGTATATCGTATAAAGTTGTTTATTATATGTAAGTATTTATAAAATTTCCGAATATTTTTTTGTACGACTTCGTTCATGCGGTCCCTATCCACCGCACAAAAAGAGGTTTTACTGTACCTTGTAATGCCAGACAATTATTTTATGATTATCTCAGTAATTATTTGTTTTAGACCAAACATAGTACAACGATTTTTTATGCAGAACTTGATGCTTTAATAGAATTTAGAAAGAAAATATATGCATTTCATTTAAAAAAATGAAAGTGATCAGCATATCTCGATAAATCAGTAAAACAGCATAACAACCATATTAATTTTAAATGCCCCCCCTCATAACCATCCAACTTTTATCAGAAACATTTGTTCATACAGTACTTATTTTATACGCTATTTAAAATTGTCATGTTGCAAAACTCACCTTTGTGTGTGTGTGTGTGTGTGTGTGTGTGTGTGTGTGTGTGTGTGCTGTACATATCTCTATATACCTTGTATTTAAAAGAACATCATTATATCTTAAAAGTGATACAAATATACTTGTCCACATTTTTATGTTTAACATAAAAAACACATGTAGATGAACATGTCAAGTAAAAGACTTTCAATGATATTCATGAATTAGCATTAATATTTGATTTTTCATGTCAGATATTTGACTCCTTCCTGATAACAATTTGTAACATAACTTAATTCTATATCATAAATCTTATTTATTAAATTAAAGTAAAAATGGTCATTTTTAAGTGCATAATGCAGAGCTCTGATACACAAACAAAAGCTATGTATATAAAACTATAGAGTAATATATAAAAACCTACCCTTGATATAAATTTGGCTGCTGATTGCTTTCAGTTACCATATCTGAGTCTTCTAAAGCATTTCTGTCATTTTGTTTATCTTCATTTATAACATTTTCAAAACTGACAGATGCAACGGAAAATTCTGACTAAATTAAAAAAAAATGTATGTTATGTTAGAAATATGAAGAAATAATTCCATAATACTTTATTATACCTATTTGATTCCTTTGTATAATAAAAGTATTTCGAAATCTTACTTGATAATAATGATTTCTGTAATCCGTTTTCGACACTGAAGGATACTGTGTTTCTATAACTGTCATACTAGAGGTGTTTAAATAACTGTTTGTAGCATTATCCAATGTGACATTATCGTAAATTCCAAAATTTGTGTTGTTTTCTAGAGACAAGGGATAATTTTTTGCTTGAGCATCTTCCAAAGCTGTTATTAACAACAGGAATGCACTATAAAAGAAACAATGAATTAAATGTAATATAAATATTATAAGTGTAATTAAAGTTAAAATCAAACAGTTAGTATCAATGTTTTTCTATAATATGATACTTTATAATTTAACAGCCAAAATTTATATTCTACAAACATAAAACTCTCTTCACGCACATTATGTAAAATAAAGCAGCATATTTTATGTATTAAATAGTACTTTAATTAATGTTGTATCATAACTTAATTTGGTATTAAAAGAAACAAACATAGCCTTAATAAGTGTTACATATATAAGCAATGTATAATTGTATACAACTGCTAAGAAATAATGAAAACTTTATTTTTTTATTTTAAAAACCGTTATGCGGTGTAGAATATATAACATTAGTAACAAAGAATAAGATAAAATACTTGCTTAGAGAAGATTGACATAAGAAGTAACGTCCAGTATATGCATGTTATGCAGACCTTCATTGTTTCGGAAAAAGTTTGTGTATAATGACCGCATTCACTCGTTCACATGTAAAATTCTTATGTCTAACTATATTTTTACCATTTTCATAGTCATGTGAAAATTTTCCTATTTTGCTACTACCGCTGTCACCAATATCATATGGTCTAATATCACTGTTACTAACACCATGTTTACCATCAGATTCATTACAGCCGTCTTCCATTAACCTCACGAGGCATAATAGAACTTACGAAAGTTATTATTTTCTGTGCTTTTACCGTATATACAGAAACAGCTACACAATAAAATGTTCACCGCAATGATAGCAGTTGCATACATCACCCACAATCGCCACCACTGCCACCATAGTAATTCTGACGTGGTATTATCTGGTATTTACGAAATGCAATTTTGATATTTAAACATGCCAGATTAAACGCTGGATTGCTATAAACATATTTAATCTCCTCTACAGGAAACTGTTTTTTACCAACAAAGTAAATTTTATACATAGAAAGCACAGTTTATTTTAAACACATAGAATAAGCACTTGCTTAAAAATCTTCAAGGTATTGATAAAAACAGCTGATTCTATTAGCACATGCGCCGAAATGTTCTAACCAATTTTTATGATAAACACCGATCGAAGATTTTACCTTTCATAATTTATGTTTTCCATTCTTTACTACATACTTTACACACACGCGCGCGCACACACATGTATGACAGGTGAATTAAAAAATGTAAAATATGTTTTAAAATTTAAGTTTTTCGAGCTGTCATTCTGGACAGTCAGTGAATTCGCTATTTGTACTTTTGCTACTTAACAAAGTTAACAATAAAAATGTACATATATCTAATTCTTCTATCTTTACAGATAACTTAAAAAAAAAATTTTAAATAAAATTAAGTATTGATCTAAATTTTATAAAAGGAATAAAAGTACACTTAGTTTACTTCCAAAAATTGGACATACAACGAACATAATTATATATGTAAAAATAGCTATGAAACCTAAATTTACTATATTATTGCATATTCATTTGCTTTTGTTATGACTTTTAAATACCTTGGCATAATGCTCAACCAATTTTTGTTATCGATTGTAAAATACTTTTCCATATATCAGAGATTTTCTGTTTCGTACACGTTTTATTTAAAAATGTGTAATTGTTTAATTTTAATTTTGATTTCTTCCATTAATGTTCATTTGGGCAAATTCTGCGATTGCAGTAGTGTTTAATTGCCTCAGTACATTATACCAGTACATTAACAGTTACTCTTTAACAATGTATGTCGAGTGCTTAGGATTATTGTCCAGCTGAAAATAATATTTGGGAAAGAGGTGTAATTTTGTGGTTAAAAATTTCAAATTATTTTACAAAATATACAGATAATTCATTTTGTTCATAATTGTTCTGATAAATTCTATTTTACCAACTGCATTTTTCTCTGTATAACTATTTTGTCATTCTAATTAAATAATCTAATTTTTACTGAAGTTGTTAATATGACATTACTGCAAAAGTTTTGGTCACAATTTGTTAGGAAATTAAAAACATTTCATTCCATTCATTTCTGAAATGTAAAATTTTTGTCTTGCCACCCTACCATGATAGCCTTTATTAATTAGTACTCGGATAGTTCCTTCAAATATTGTTTTCTGTATTTTTGCTGCTACATCCCGTGTTATTTTTGATACACTCGTTCTGTAATTATTTTCAATTTGCCTAACTATACATTCCTCGTGACTTTCTGCCAGGTCATTTCAAGTCTTATTTTATGATGTAATGTACCATTGTATTTGTAACTGCTGATAATGTTGTGAATGACAGAATTCTTGTTCCCTATTTATTTATAACTTTTTCTTAAATACAGATTTATCTTCATAACATAGTTCTACTCCTAATTTTCAAATAGAAATGTCAGTCTATGAACTTTTTGGGACCATGATATTAAATTTTTCCAAAAAACATTGCAAAATGAAGATCGAGGGCAACAAAGCAATGAAGTAATGTAAGCTAGAAATATGTGAAAAAACTTCAAACCATATTATTGAAAATAAGTGTTACTCAAATCAGCTTTTAAGTAACTAATTTTAAGAAATTGTACACTCAATTTTGTGGTGGCAAAATAAGCACACTTTTAGATTTTTTTTAAAACATAAATAAATACTTTATGTTATTTAAAATTACAACAAATTTTCTACAAATTGTCAGTTAAAATGTGCTGCCAAAATATATACTGCACATTTACTTTTTCAAATGTCTGTTCTTATTCATTTACTCACTAATCTGTCACCAATATAGGTGTATGGTCAATTTCATCTGTAACTGTATGTATACTCTAAAGAAGGATAGGAAAGAAGATGAGTATGATAGACGAAGATTCATGAATGAAAGTATTAAAGAGATCTCAGTGTTCTTTATGTACACTAAAATTATATGCGTTATACTTTTATCATAACTTCAAGAATAGTAATTGTTAAAAGTTCAAACATGTCATATTAACAAGGAGATCGCAAGGCCTTTGGGTCACCGATTTAGTTGAATTTTTGCATACTTGTAGAGAAAGTCATCCTAATTATGAAGGTACCCTATTATAGGGGCAAACGCTCAATGGTTTTTAAGATATTTACAATTAAAGTTTCATTGCCACAATTAAATAGAACTTTAGAACGTAACATCAAGAGCTGACGTGGCGCAGTGGCAGCGTTGTGGATTCACTCAGAAAAGAGTAGGGTTCGAATCCTGTCGTGGATAATTTAAATTTTTTTTACCAATTTATACATTTCAACTACTTATATTTTACACGTAGAGATGCATATTGAATTATGACTTTACCGATAGAAAAAAGTGAAATTGTTGCAAAATAAAGTAGTTAAATTCAATATACTATGACATGAATACTTGTTATAGACTGTGGCGAATATCATACTGTTTGCTTTTACCCACTAACCTACATTGTTTGGTTGTATTTTAATGTATCATGGTAAGTAAATAATATCAATGTTTTTTCAAATACAATTATTCATTTATTATCATGTTATGTTATGATATTAATAGCCAGACAGGAAACTTATCGTTAGTGTAATATATACTAAAATTTACTGTAATGAAAATAGTTTAAAATGAATCATTTTAGATAGCAATGTCACTTCTGCCTATAAGATCAAACATGACTAATTTTTCTTATTCCTCAGTTTAATACGTATATTTTCTTCATTAGGAATAATAGGATGCAGCATTAAAGTTTGGCCCCCATGATATTTATTTGTTACACATATGCATTGTTCAAATTTCATTCTTTATGATATATGAGTCGCTCAGAAGCCACTGTGATTAAGTCCATTTTTTTGATAGTTTCTGATTTTTGTAAATTTTAATGGAATAAACTTCATTCTATGAAAATTTATAAAAATCAGAAGATGTCAAAAAGATTGACTTAACCACATTGGCTTCTGAGCGATTCATATTTATATCATGCTCGGTATGTTTGCAATTATAGAAACTATTTTATGAGACTGAACTATTTTAGGCTCACCTAAAATCTGCCATTATATTGTCTATAATGACTTATTTACATTATATTGTATTGTAAATATAAATAATTACAAGAATTAAAAATAATATGAGAAAAGA